>OZ012736.1:58839203-59439203 GCA_963859935.3 Lathyrus sativus
CCACACAACAAATAGTCCCGCCGGATTCAACAAAACCAACACACAAGCTGTTGACAACTTTTCCAAAATTCTTTGAACTTTCGTCATAGTGACATAACACTACTTCCTCTCTAATACTGATAACTCAAACTCCCGATACACAACATGATCCTCTATATTCTTATAATACATCAAAACACCATTGATTGCACAACCCTTGGCTCACCAACTCAAGTGTGGAAAATTTCACTCCAAACGGATGCGCAGTTGTAAACCTATGGAGAAAACACGAATCTCACTCATCACAACATCCAAACAAATTACATCAATAATTACTCAATTCCATGTCACTACCTTCTCGTCACATAGAGCATTGTAATGACTCCTCACGCTCTTAGCCTTGCGTCATTCCAAATTACGGTCCTCCCGTTACTACAGGGTCGTAGAAACAACATTCTGCACTTAGAAGGCCATTCAATACATCTTCAGCTTCTCGAAATGGTTGAAGACTTAACCATACCAATCTTGTGTCTCGTATCTTACTCCCTTTAATAATCTCCAGAAGTCACCATCCACTCTTTGTATACTTAACCACGGGGTCTATTGTCGTAGTACCCACTCCAAACGCGAGTCTCAACTACTTGATTTATTCAACTCCTTGACCATACAAGCACACATACAACATGGGTTCTCAATCTCGGACCAGTTCCCGAAATTAAGTCTTTCACAACCCCACTTCACATCCTGGCCCTGTAACACTTATATTGTCAGGATAGTTTTCCAGACATCCATAACTAACCGGAAATTGCCAACCTCCCACTTTCATTAGCACTCAAAATCTCATCAAAATTCAACATCTCGACACTGTCCTGCGTCGACTTCTCAGAACAATCCTTAAGCACTTGGCTTCACCCCAAACAATTCACTGCACACACCATCTACGCTCGCAAGACACGTCTATCCCATCCAACACAATCCCAACTACTATCAACAAGAGATTAAGGGTGATCAGTTCCTCAATTTGTCAACAGACAGCCGAAAATCATGATGGAGTATAAACCATCTTTACCAAACTATAATAGCGTTTAACAACACACCGAGCTACAATTCCTTTCTTGCAGCATCCTGGAGAATCACAAGCTTCTCCCCCACTTCAATCATTCCCACTTCTGCAGACAAGGTTAACCACAAACATGTATCGACAGTGTTTCACACACATGTCCCGTACAAGGGAACAACCAACAAACACAACTTGGCCGGACAGACCGACCTGCTCTGATACCACTTAATGTAACGCCCCCATTTTATACCCCCAAATAACACAATTAAATCATTTAGGCACGAATTAAAAATTCCATTAGAGTATATTTATTTCATGGTATAAAAGAAGTGTGTCACATTACTCACGAAACGAACTCATGAATATTAATGGTTATAAAGAAATAATTCAAAAGGGGTAAATCTCAACTAAAAAGAATAAACGCATGGTTCTTAAAATAAACATATTCATGTTTTCTGTTAAAGCGGAAGACTAAAACATTGAATTACTTAAGACATGATAAAATACAAGTACACGTTATTAGGTTGTTCATAGCACCAATTACAGTTTACCAAACATCATCAACTATTACATATATAAAATGTATCACGAAGATACTCTACAAGCCTAGCTACCCGACGTTACACATCAGAGCGACCGATTCAAGAGAAAAGGAGCTATACTCCAAAATACACCTCCAGCAATCCTAATCTGCAATGCCTCATAGAGCATCATCAAACAGCAGAAGGGTGAGAAATATTACCATAATAATAATGCATATAATTATGTATATAAACAACCATAAAATACATATATGCCACATTTCTCAATCAATTCACACACTCACCACTCCCACATCAACATATCATAGCATAATGTGTATGTGATTGTTAGCAGAAGTGTACATATGTATATATTTATATATATATATATATATATATATATATATATATATATATATATATATATATATATATATATATATATATATATATATATATATATATATATATATATATATATATATATATATATATATATATATATATATATATATATATATATATATATATATATATATATATATATATATATATATATAAATATATACATATGTACACTTCTGCTAACAATCACATACACATTATGTTTCATTTACCGTAATTCGCATAACATACACATTAACTCAATAAACACACACAACATGTTTACTCCGTTGCTAAATCACATAAACATCTACATTCAAGTTTATTTCACCAATGCATCATATGAAGATGACAACATGCAACTCATAGAGACCGACACACGACTCTATGCAGATGCAAATGCGGTACCGACTCATTTCAGCAGGTTCAATTGAAGAACCAAAAATAACCATCACTCACACCCCACAAGGGCACACGAGGTTTTGCAGATTCTCCAAGGAATCAATATAACCATCGCAACATACGAGGTTCTGCAAATCCTCCGAGGGATCAATAAATAACCATCGCTCACACCCCACAATTGCACATGAGGTTCTGCATATTCTCCGAGGAATCAATATAACCATCACAACATACGAGGTTCTACAAATCCTCCGAGGGATCAATAAATAACCATCGCTCACACCCCACAAGGGCACACGAGGTTCTGCAGATTCTCCGAGGAATCAAACACACAAGAATGCATACCATGATGCTTCACATGCAACATGACTCATGACACTCTTGAAATACACACATGTTTACAAACATACTCATGCATTCATCATGTTAATCGCATATATTCATTATGCACTCACATTATTTAAACATGGTTCACATTTACAATCATCATACATCACATACGAGCAATATGTACTTACAAATATCGTGCCAAATGGAATTAGACTCAATCACATCCATCATGCATTTTCAATCAATTTAAATAATGCATCACATATGCGAAAAGGCCACATATTCACAATCAATTCACGAATGGAAAGCACAAGAAAAGCAAACATGCTGCTGTGTTCGCTATCCTTCGCCTGGCGAACCTTCGCTACCCTTTCGCCTGGCAAACTTGCCAGCGAAGACCACTGGGATTTATTCTGGAATTACTCGCTAGCACACTCGCCTGGCGAACTTTCGCCACACTCATTCGCCTGGCGAACTTGCCAGCGAAGACAGTGTATTTGGTTCTGACTTGAGTCGCTACCGTTCGCTGGGCTTCGCCTGGCGAAGCGTGGCTGCCATTCGCCTGGCGAACCTGCGAGATCAGAACTTCCATGGCTGTCCAAAAGCCCAAACCTCACAAAATCAACCGATTTAATCCAAATCAGCTCCAGTAGCACAACCCACTTATCACCCGACTATACTACACCGCCTATTCCAAATTCTAACCGATTAAACTTAATTTCTACCGATTAAATCCCCTTCCGACCTAAAATTGGAAAAATGTAGGAAACCCCCCAACAAATCCAAACACACACATGCATAATCATACGCATTGATTAAGATAGTAAGGTTTCACACCCTTACCTCGATTAATCGGAAGCTAGAAGTCGTTCTTGAGCTTTTCCGAGCTTTTCCTTCTTTTTCCTTCGACTTTCTCTTCTTCCTCCACTTTCCTTTCATACTTTCTATTATATATTGTCGTTCCTCTTCCCCCATATATATATATATCCTGCCTTCCTATTTCTCTCCAATTATATTTCTTCTCTTAAAATATTTGTCAATTCATTTTCTCATAAAATATCTCATCTTGACATTGGTTAGAAAACATCTGATAAACCCTCATGATTCTACCAAATAGAATAAATCAGTCAAACCCAATAATTCACTTAAACCATACAAACCAACTAACTAATACAATTAATCAGTTATTAAAAATTGGGCTGTTACAAATCCTGTAACATATTAATGTCCTAAATCACAATTTCCCTACAATTGCCCCGAAGGCATCATAATTTCTCATATCACATATTCCTATCCCTTATGGTCAGACATATAATAATCTAAGGTTTCGGCCACGAAGGCCCAAGGTTTCCTAATTCTCTTATTACACATCAAACAGTCAAGAATACTAACCACTAGCCATTACCTGAGAGTCTTATCAATTTCCCTATTTTCCCACAATCAACCCAAAATCCCTTAAACCTCAAATCAACCATAAACACATCGAAAGGCATACATGGAAAATCATGAAAAACTATACTCTCCATACCTTAGCCGATTCAAAGCTTTCACGATTATCTTCGGGCATCTTCCGAAGCTTTTGCCTCTACTTCTCCCTTCTTAGAGCTCTGGCCTCCATTCTTTTCACGGTTAACAAAATGAATCATAAACCTTCAGAATTTTGTTTTGTCAAACTTAGACTTGGGCCACACAATTGGGTTTTTCCCATAACACCCTTACTAACTCCTCATAATGTCCAATTTACCCTTATTTCACTTATATTCATTTTAATCAATAATAATACTAATATTCTCATATAGTATACTATTAATTAAATAAATAATCCACAAATGCACAATTTCCCAATAATTCACAAAACCACCGAAAACCACCAAAATACAAATATTCTCAATTAAATAAATTAATTAAAATATTTCAATTAAATTTGGGGTGTTACACTGAAAACTGAATCTCTCGACCCCCAGAAAACACGGTGGAACCATATTTCCAAGGAACCTCTTTTGAATTCTATATCGGAACAGTTTTGGCACACACATAATTATAGGTTGTATTTTCTTCTTAGGAGCTTCCACAAGAACCTTCCTAGATAGTAGCTACCTCTACCATAGACTTGGCTCTAGAAAACTGAACTACACCTCAATTCATCAAGATCTGAATACAACCTTTCAATCTTCGACGCTGATTGGGATTATTATCACAGATCTGGCATTCCCCATGAAGAGCTTTTAATAATCCTTGCTCTTTCAACTTCTTGATCGCAAGAGTCATCGGAGTTTTCACTTCATCGACATCTCTGATCAATTCAACCCCTTGATCACCCTCAATCATATTAAACCTAGGTCCACCATGAGTAGGCAATGGATTAGTTTGTATATTAGGGTGCTCTTCAGAAAATTTCAGGATTTTCTAATCAATAAGTTCTTGAACCTTGGTTTTAAGAACAATGCAGTCTTCGGTAGCATGTTCTATGTACCCAGAATGGTAAGCACATGATGCATTCAGATTATGCTTCGGACCAAAAGGAGGAACTACATGCGCGATCTCTTTGGGGATAATTTCCCCTTGATGAAACATATAAGGAAAAAGCTCCGTATAAGGCACTGGAATTCTGCCAAAATTTATCCACTTGCAGTAGTTCTGATTGTTGTTATTTTGATTGTTCTGATGATGTTGATTTTTGTTGTTTTGTTGAGACTAATGATGTTGCAGTTATTGTTGATTCTGAGAATTCTGAGCGTGTTGTTGTGGATGATACTGATATGGCGGTTATTGATATTGAGCAACAACAACATAGGGATAAGGATAATACGTCATGGAAGCCATAGGAACCTGATACTGAGGAGAAGCCTTTGCCATCACAAAATTCGCTTCACCTTCTTTCTTCTTCAAATGACTGCTTTGAGGTTTCTTGGTTGGTTGTGGATCAACGGTACTAGCAATCCTACCAATTTTCAGCCCATTCTTAATTCTTTCACCAATAGTCACAATATCAGCAAAGTTTGAAGAAGAACTGAACACCATTTTCTTAGTACAACCCTTGCAAAGTGCCCGTAAAGATATAAACCAACCCATTATCAGAAAGAGAAGGTCGCACACAAGAGGCCATCTCACGCCATCTTCGCGCATATTCTTTAAAAGTTCCAGTTGTACGCTGAGCCTGATTTTGTAATTGCAATCTGGTAAGAGCCAAATCAAGATTGTACTTGTATTATTTCAAGAATGCTTCTGACAAGTTCCTCCCTGAGCAAATATTTCTACGCTCTAAACCCATATACCAGTCCAAAGAAGCTTCAAGCAAGCTATCTTGGAAGCAATGAACCAGCAATTCATTATTGTCAATGTAGAACACCATCTTTCTGCAGTACATGGTCACATGACTGCGAGGACAACTCAACCCTTTGTACTTTGACAATTCTGGAATCTTGAACTTCTGCAGAAGCACAACATTGGGAACCAAACACAAGTTTTTGACTTCCATGTCAAAAGAATAATAACGTTTAATCACCCTGATTATTTCATTCAACAATGTATAATTAGCAGGTCTATTATGATCAGCAGGTCTGATAAGAGTTTGTGAATTCAAAAGTTATGATGCAGCTGGAGCAGGTATTTAAGGAGAAGTAAGCTGAGACAGATACACCAACCCAGAATTTACCATCTGACCAGCATTCTAGCTCATCTGAAAATGATACAGATAACCAATATGAAGTACCGCAGCAGCAGAGGATGCCTCAGGATAAGGAATTCCAGCACGAACATTCAGAACACTAGTTTGAGCAGGCTGCAACAAAACCGGAACATGAATAGGAGGACCCCTATAGACATGCTCGTCTTCCTCAGGAGTTTCAACATTAGTCAACACAGGAGTCTGGCGAATCTGCGCCTGAGGAATCTCGTGATCATCATGACTTACCAAAGGAGGTGGAACCGGAGTAGGCATGCCCCAAGGGTAAGCAACATAATTACCATTAGGCATGGGTGCAACAAAAGGTTGATACAGAACAAAGTCACTACCAATGGAAATCTGAGGAGTGAAATTGGGAGGCATTCCCCATGGAAAAGTAGTAGACATCCTATTCAAACCAAACTGACCACTTGGTAGATTGAACAATAGTCTCAATCGGTGCTTCAATAAAAATAGGAGAAGATGTGATGATAGGAGGAGGAATCACCAAAAGAGTGACAACAATAGCATCAATAACAGTTACAACAACAAAAGTAGCAGCAACGAAGTTCTTTTGAGCACGAAGAAACTCCATGATAACATCCATGTTAGTCTGGAACTGATCCATTCAACCCTTAAACTGAGCCAAAGTCTCCTCATAGGCAACGTTCGTTTGTTCAATATCAGCGATGATCTTAGATTTGCTTGAGCGATTAAGATAGTAATGTCGAGTCATCGTTTTGCTACAAGGCAGAGACGGATAGTGTAAGCGTTTTGGTTGTCTGGATGAGGGACATGTATATGAGTATGATTGAATGCAATGTATGTAAAAATAAAGTTTTTAATGCATATGCAAAACTGATTGGACATGATGAAATGATATGCAAGAAGCCATCATAATCTGAACAATTAAATATGCACAATCTGAATATCTGTATATAATTTTGTGTTGGTGCAAAAACCTGACATGCGTGAGAGAACAAAGGTATGAAGAGTCTTGGTTTCCTACAAAAACCCAATATCCCTCTCACATGTGTGATCTAGACACAACAAGGTGGTCCTTAGAAAGGTCTCCCAAACCATAGGACTCAAGTGAAAACCCTCCGCTGTAGCAAATTCTCCTAGGATGGAAGTATTCTCAAGAGAATCGTGATCTGGGATTTGGCTCTCGTGACAACCCAACGCGCAAAACGCAGGCGTCACGACTATCCATATTCTATCCTATGTGTATGCTCAAGCCCGGTGATAGAGCTTATCTCTCCAATAATATCTACCCATCCCAACAACAATAGAATATAGCAGATATCCATAATATGCAGCATATTAATATTTAAAGCTGTAAAGATATGCAGTAAATAACATAAAGATAAAGCAAGTAAAGCATAAAGGTAAACACCCAAACAAGCAAGAAAGCAAATAAAACTAGGCGAGACCCCAACTTACAAGCACAAGGAGTCCCCAGCAGAGTCGCCAGGTGAAGCTAGTGGGATTATACCCGAGTGAATCGCACACTCAAAGATACAACAGAGTCACCACCAAACTTTATTTAGTCCCAAAGGACAAGGAAAATGTCGATAAAACCCAAAGGGAAGAGAAACGAGAAAGGAGTTCGGTAATGCGAAAGGAAGGTACTAGCACCTTACGCATCGGTCGTACCCGACGGGAACCATTTTGCTTGCTTCTAGGCTAGGATGGGTTATCTATCTAAAGGCATATAGCTAAAAAAGAGAAAGAAAAGAGAGAGAAATAAAGAAACAAAGAAAAGAAAGCACTCGCGGAGGATTAGGGCCCTTGTGCGTACGTATCCTCATAATGCAATGAGGAATTCAGAGCTCCGTAGTTCATAGAACGAGGGAAGAGAAGAAGATCTGGGCGGACCAGAGAGACAAAAGAATGGAAGAAGGTGGCTCACCAAGATTTAAAAATCTCGTGCCTACGTACCCTTATAGTGCAATGAGGAAATCAGAGCCCACGTAGTTCGGGGAACTAGGACAGAGAAAAAAAGGAAACGGAGACGGTGTTAAACCCAAGAGCAAAAGGAGGAAAGAAAAATTGTAACGCCCCGATTCTGAATTTCCTATTTTTGTTGAGTCTTTTAATTTATTTAGATTAAATTATTCTTTTAATTGTGGAATTTGAACATTAATATGTTATGTGTGCTTATTATGTTATTTCATTATTCTAAGAGTTTTGGGAATTAATTAGAGGGTGTTTTAGATAATCTTTAATTAACTAGATATTAGAGAGAAATAGAATAGAAAGAGTATAAGTGGAAATAGAGAGAAAAGAAAAGAGATAGAAAGAAATAGAAAGGAAAGAAGAAGAAAAGAGAAAAGAGGAGGAAGAGGAGAAAACCTAAATCATCAAGGAATCAAACTTCTAAGCTTCGATTAATCGGGTAAGGGTGTGAAACTTTATTATTCTTTCGATGTGTATGATTATGTATGTTTCTATTGGTTTGCTTTTGGATTGGGGAGAGTTTTGCTCATTTTCCGTTTTAGGTTGAATTTGAGTTAATCAGTAGAACCTGAGTTTTAACGGTTAAGAATGAGAATAAGTAGTAGGATTTAGTCGAGGGATGTTGGGCTAAGACTACCGAGACAAGTTAGGATTGAATCGGGTAGATTTCGATGAGTTTCAGAATTTTGGACAGTAGGGATTCTGAGTTCGCAGACCCTCGCTAGCACGTTCGCTAGGTGAGCAGGTTGGGAGCATTCGCTGGGCATTCGTTGTGGCGAGCCAGTAGCGAACAGTCCCAGACTTGGGCAGAATGGTTTTGGGTGTTCTTCGCTGGTAGCGAAGGGGATAGCGAGCATTCGTTGGGCATTCGCTGTGGCGAGTGGGGTAGTGAATCAAGTCAGTGGCTTCTGTTTGCCTTCGCGAGCTTGTTCGCTAGGCGAACAGGTAGCGAGCACTCGCTAGGAGCTCGCTAGGCGAGCCGGGTAGCGAGCGTAGCAGGATGTTATTTTCTTGTGTTTTCACTTCCATGTCGATTCTTCGATTCAAGTATGATTAATCCTTTCTTATTATGCATAGTTGTGTGTGTGATATGAAATGCTGTAGGTAGCCGTATGGCGTGAATCCTAGAATGTGAATCGTGAAGTGTGAATTGTGGCCGTTTGGCAGTTTTGTGCAATTGTTTGAATTGAGTGAAAATGCATGATTTTATATTCGTGTATATGTATGCATTTCAAGAATGTATGGAGTCGTTTTGTTTGTGAAGCATCATAATTGCATTCTTGTGTGTCTGATCCCGCGTAGGATCTGCAGAAACCTCGTGTGCCCTTGTGGGGTGTGAGCGATGGTTTGTCTTTAATCCCTAGGAGGATCTGCAGAAAACATCATGTGCCCTTGTGGGGTGTGAGCGATAGTTTATTTTGATTCCGTGGAGAATCTGCAGAACGACTGTGTGCCCTTGTGGGGTGTGAACAATCTTGAAACATCGTGTGCCCATGTGGGGTGTGAGCGATGGGTGAACATCGTAGGCCCGACGGGGAGTTACTTCGGTAACGGGTGATGGTTCCTTTGGTTATTCAATTGAACCTGCTGAATGAGTCGGTACCGCATCTGCATCTGCATAGAGTCGTGAGTCGGTCTCTATGAGTGCATTATCATCTTCATAGGATGTATTGGTGTAATGAACATAATTGTGTATATTTATGTGATGTGTTGAACTAAACATAATGGTATATGCTTGGTGAATTATATATGTGTTGCGATGTATATATGATTGAATCGTGATGTATTGCTGTGAGAAATGTGTTATGAGTACTTCTGTGTTGGTATACATATGTATATTATATGCATTGCTTGTTATGATAATGTTTCTCACCCTTCTGCTGTTTTATGATGCTCTATGAGGCATTGCAGAGTAGGTTTTGCTGGAGGTCTTTTATGAAGCGTGGCTTCGTCCTTTTTGGTCGGTTGGATTTGATATGTAGCACCGGGTAGTTAGGAATTTTTTGGTTCTTTTGTGATACCTCTGTGTATGTATCTGCTGGATTATTTTGTAAACATGACTTATGACTTGAATTAAACTATTGATGTATACATTGTTTATATGAATGAAGTGATTCAATGTTTAGATGTTTTCGCTTTTATTCTAAATATTGATGTGTGGGTTTTAAGGACTAAGTTCCTTTGTGGTGATTTACCCTTTGTTGCATATCTTTATGAGCAGGTGTTATATGTGTTTTGAATTTCCTGGATAATGTGACGTACCTCTTTTATACCATGTGTTAATTTATACTCTGATGAAATTTTTATTAAGTTCCTAAACGATTTAATTGTTTATTTGGGGGTATAGAAAGGGGGTGTTACAAAAACCCTACTGGGGAATGCAAGAGAAGTGGTGTCAAAACCAAGAAAGAAAGGTAAAGGAGAACTCTGCTGAGGAACGCAAAAGAGAAATGGTAACTCCATTGGGGATAAAACAAATAAATGGTGTTGAAACCAAGAGAATAAAGGTATAAAGGATATCAATCGAGGTAAGGATAAGATCCATGGGGGACTCAGTGTATTAACTGATAGACAGTGATTAACCGAAGAAAGATAAGAGCGAGACTCTGTGGGGAGAGTAAAAAGGTTGGTGTCAACAACCGGACTGTGATGAACCAGAAGAAAGAGAGTATTGAAACAAGATAAGGTGTTTGACTCTCTGGAGAAACTCAGTGTATTAACTAATAAATAGTGGTTAATTGAAGAGAAAAAGGAGTTAGTTTTAACTGGTAGACGGTGATCAACCAAAAGGACAGGTGTGGAACCAAACAAAGGTTGTAACCCAAAGGACGGGTGTGGAATCAAGTAAAGATTGTGAGCTAAAGGATGGTACACTGACTGAACAAGCAGCACTGAACCAAAGGAAAAGGTATTTTAACCAAACAAAGGTTACTAACCTAAAGGTGTGAGTACTTGAACCAAAGAAAGGTTTCTAACTGCAGGGGATTCAGTGTTTAATATATGAACTATGATTAACCAAAAGGAATGAGTGATTAACCAAGAGAAGGTGATTAACTCAAAATAATCTTAGTATGTTAACAGACGGGTTGTGGTTAACTGAGAAAAAAGGATGATTGGTTCTAACAGGCGGGTTGTGATTGACCAAAAGGTGGGTGATTAATTGGGAGAGGGTGATTAACCCAAGAAAAACTCAGTATTTTAACAGACGGATTACGATTAACTGAGACAAAAACAAATTGGTGTTTTAACTAACAAACATTGATTAACCAAACAAGAAGGAGAGAACCAAGAAAGGGTTGCGAACACTGATGGGGAAATAGGTTTTTAACAGGAAGGTTGTGTTTAACCGAAGAGAAATGGATTGACTTTGCTAGAAAGAAGAGAAGTCTTAACTGAAGACCGGTTGATCAACCACGTAAAGGGATCGAGTACAAATCTCTGGGGAAACCAAGGATGGTGATTGGCCAAGAGAGAAATGAGTGTTGAATCAAAAGGAAGTTAAACCCAAAGATAGGGGATTAGGATACAAGTGATCAAGAATCGACTCGACTGGGAAACGAGAGATAGCTCAATAAGGAGATAGAGATGACTATTTCAGGCACAGGTCATTCGTCCCTAACCTAAAATAATCAGAATGAGTGTAGGAATTCTCCACTCTCATTCCTTCTCTAACACTAAAGTGTAGCGCGAGAAACGAAACTGACATTGTAACGGCGCAAAATTTGTACAATACTCCAACGCATTGCAAATCTTCAACTCCACGGGGGAAAGAGAGGACAAAGCTCTAGAAGATCTACAGGGGAAGAAAGAGGGAAGATTAACTAATCGAAACAAAGTTTCAATTAATTAATCAAAAAGGAGTGATATGTTAATAATTTTCCAAAGGAATGAAAAATCATTAAAGCAAAAGGGTGAATTATTGATTATACAAAATTAAGCTTATTCCAAAAAGAACAATCTTAATGCATACATGAATGGAAGTGCAAAACAGTACCAAAATCATTTAGTATGCATCACAAATCATGTAGCATGTGATCAAAGAATGCAAGAATGAACATGATCATACAATGTCAAAAATGTGAACAAATGCGTAATCGATGAAATCGAGCATCGAAAAGTTGACAAGCATGCTTCATACAGAAGTTAAATGACTCATAAAACATCCGTAAAAACCAATCATAATAATCCATGGGAGTTGAATGAGAAAAGAATGTCAAACATACTTGAAAATGCACAAAAATGACATTCTGGAACCGTGTTAATTGATTAACACTTTACCAGTGGAAAAGTGTTAATCGATTAACCCTTTAAAAAGGCAGATTTTTGCTAAAATACACAGTGTTAATCGATCAACACTAAACCAATGGCTGAAAATTGATTTTTCAAAAGCACTTTTGGCCACTTATGATTTGTGCAATCACTCACATGCTAGGGCAAACAATTATGCACAAAAATCAATTCCAAAAACAGCAAATAATCATCAATGAAATCAATTAACTCATTAAGATCAAGGATCAAGCAATGGCATAACCA
The DNA here is from genome assembly GCA_963859935.3 of Lathyrus sativus. Taxonomy (NCBI): domain Eukaryota; kingdom Viridiplantae; phylum Streptophyta; class Magnoliopsida; order Fabales; family Fabaceae; genus Lathyrus; species Lathyrus sativus. The sequence continues at coordinate 58,852,036 of OZ012736.1, forward strand.
ATTCGCATACAAAAATTATCGAAACTACATGATAAACGATACGCAAACGATCGAAACAGTAAAATGAGCAAAGGATAACTAACCTACAAGGATGAGGTTTGCCTTAGATGTTGTTGCAAGTGAATTGTGATGAAGATAATCAAAGAAAACCAGAGAAATTAGAATTTGCAACCGAATCGTAGCGAAACCGAGCAAAATGCGACGAAATCTCCAAATATGAATATGCATCGAATAAGCTTGAAGTAATCACTTGAGATGAATCAAAAACCAATAAAACTCCAGAAAACCAAGTAGAATTGCAATATGATGATGGTTAAGCTCAAGAGAAAAACACTTCCAATGTAGAAGTTGCTACTCTTTAATGATGAATTTGAGCTCTAGTGAGGTTTGGGAAGAAAGTGAAGATGAATGTGAGTAAAAGTTGTAGAAAATTCAGAGAGAATGTGAGAGAATTGAGAGTGATGAATGTAGAAATTGAGAAAATAATTGATGGTGAGAAAATGATAAAGGGTGAGAAAATGATCAAGGGTCCTTTGTGAAATGGTGAAGCTTTAATTATATAGAAAAGAGGTTTGAAGTTGCTAGGTTTGAAATGAGCTTTGGAACTAGCTTTGGAACTAGACTTGGAGTTAGATGGAATCAACTCACTGAGTTGGAAGTTAACTCAGTTAGTTAGGTAGCTGACTCGGTAGCAATCCCAATGCAAGTTTAAATAAAAGGGTTCTCATGCTTGCAAATAAAGTCTCATGGTAGTCTCAATTCAAATTGATGTATTGGAGTAAATGTCTTGAAGTTTTTAGAAAGGTCTAGAAGTGTCTAGAGATGTCTAGAATGTTCAACACAATGCTAGAACCAAGTGGACTTCAAAATAGTAGAGTGCAAGTTGTGTCATAGAAAATGCAGCAGAATCTGCATTTTTACAAGGGTTAATCGATTAACCCATTTGCACTAGCAAATGGTTAATCGATTAATTAGGACAAAACTTGCCTAATTTGTCTGAAAAATGGTGTTATTGTCACGAATCCGATTTTCGACCTTTTGCTTGTGTTGATGATATGATGTCTTTGTGAGGATGTGATTAATTGGGATTGTAAGACCTGAATATTCCTGCAACAAAAACACACAGAGAAAAAGTGTGAATGCGTATGTCAACACTGCGAATGCACATGGTTATGCAAAAGGTAAAAGAGAAGGTCAAATTTCATGTTACGACACTTACGATTATTATTGACATGAGTGTCAAAGTGTTTGCACCTTCCACCTCTGAACCAGAATAAAAGGCTAATGAGATTTGTTATTTGATCTTTAAAAGAGCAACTACTCTTAAATAAGAATGCCATGTTATATACCAAAATCTAAAATAAAGTTAAATGATTTTATATAAACTATTTTCATAAAAAAAATTTGAAAAAATTTAAAAATTTAAGCTAAAAAACAACTTATGAAATATATAAGAGTTTCATTAAATTTATGCAAATAGACAAACTATACCACTCATTCTTATTTTCTTTTAAACTTAAATTCAAATGATGCACAAAACAAAACAAAGAAGAAGGTGGAAGAAATTAAATGAAGTCCAATGAAACGTAATGAGGGTGGGGTAATAAGTTGGTCAAATACATGAAAATATGTATAGACTTGGTAGTTTTTCCAATAGAGAAAAAGTCCAAAACATCACGTGAAGTATCGGATTACAAGTCGCAATCTTGGACAAAAAAAGCCTTGCCTACCAGCTATAATAGCCATGCACAACACATAGGAAAAAAGGGAAGTAAAAGAGCAAAAACAAACCTACCTCCATATGTTACTATCACACTTATCTTTTCTTTCACATTTTAACATTTAGTTGCACTTTTGACTTTTTAAGTTTAGCCTCTCATTTTACTTGGATACATTGTAAATAAAAGCTACATTTATTTATAAGGTTTGGATCAAGGTTTACCGTCTCCAAACGCAAAAACGATTACGACAAAACAGTATTGACAAATGTGGATACAAATAATATTATCAGCATTTTTATATTAAAGAATAAATTATAATTAATTTATATCATAACAAGTATAATCAATGTCATAAAATTGATACCAATCAAAATCACAAAAACAGCGACGGAAAACCCAGTTTGAATGTTTACGCACTATTCAATTTATTCACACTAGAAAATATGATAAAAGGAAAGTCTTTTTATATTGTGGTAGTCAAATGGAAAGTGATTGATCAATCCTTTTATGAACATTACAAGTAGCAATCACTAGGTAGGGATTGGTCAAGCTAATGGAAGATCTAGATATTGTGATAAAAGTCCTTCATCATATGCATGCAGTATATTTTGAAAATTTTCTTCTCTATCTAATTAATTTCTTACCCTCTTAGAAATACTATTACTTACGCAATATGTTGTAAGTATTTATGTGACCCATCATTGTCCCATTTTATGGACAACTAGGACAGAAACTAGTTGTATAATTATAAGTAGGTCAGGTCCACTTCAAAGCTGTAATTTTTAACCTTTAACTAAAACACGTTTAATTGTTCCATCACAATGAAACATATGCTGCCACCCAACATTGTTTCAAATAATTGACTTGTCAAATTTATTACTAGTGCTTTGTGTTGTGTTGTGTTGTGTCATGCATTATCCACTTATGCTTCATTAATTAATTCTTTTCTCCTAAAACATCTTTGGGGAGCATATGTGTATCTAGGTTTGAGGTTTGGAAACAAAAAAACATACAATTGTCTATACTATATTCATAAATAAAAAATTAGCCTATAGTAATATTAAAAATTTTGAATTTCATTTTATCGTCAAAACGTTACATTTATGTATATCACGACCAAACCATACAATGTTGATTTTAAATAAATTTTATAATTTTTTTTTAAAATTTTTTTAATTTAAAATATGAATCGTCTAATTTCAATGCATGATAGATAATCTCAATCTAAATGATTTTTTTATGAAGAATGGGATTTTGATGAAAATGATTACAATTGTTGAGAGTGGGGTTGGGTGATGATGATGGAAAACAGGGAAGTGAAAAGGACCAACAATGATGGAGAGATGGAATAGGCATCTAGTGATGTGGTTGAGGACAACATGAGTGAGATATGTGGGGTATCCATTAGATGGAGACATTTTATCATTCATATATCTATGGAAAACGGAGCTCTTTCTTCCCTAACAACCATGGTTTTTTTGTGCACCTTTGTGTTACAAAAGAGAGTGATAGTTACACATATATCCATGTAAATTTATATAGGAGTACTAAAGATTTTGATCTATTAATCATAAAGGTTAGGATGAAACTCAAGTTTTTTTGAAATTTTTGCTACAAATGTAGTGACATTGTGCATTTAAATACCATTAGTATTAAGATTGGAAGACATATTCCTTAAATAATCATTGACACAAACCTTAATTACATATTATAATAATAGAATAACAACTTTCATCTCCCTTAGGAGTGGCAAAGGATTAGACCCATCAGGCCGATTAATTGACAATTTTTTAGGTCGAATTGAGGTTTTTGTTTAGTATTTTAAATTGGTCTGTCTCATCTAACTCATTTGAGAAATATGATCGAGGTAGGGTAGAGTAGTTTTTTCTCTTATTAGTAAAATAAAGAAACGTTTCATCTTTTTATATAAATACAATTTTATTTCATTCTTTTAAATTAGATTTCTTTCCATTTGTTTCATCTACCTTCGGGGTTGTTCCTCCACTCCACTGTTGTTTTATTGAATCATCCAAGCCATTTCTTATATTTTGTTCTTCTTCCTCTTCCGAGACACACATTTAAGATAAGTTTCAACTATAATCTTCCTATTTTTTGATGTTACATTCTGAGTGAGACAAAAATGTAAACATATCAATGAACTTTTTAGAGATGACATATTTTCAAACTAATTTTAGATTCTTTGCAATTCTACTATGGTACATTTGTACTATTATGATTTCAAGACAAACTTTATAAAAAAAAGTCTTGATTATTTCCTTTTTAGGATATAACTATGCATTTGTAATGTTTGGATATTATATTGATTATTGATTTTTGTATGGCTAACTTATCTCCAATAAAATGTTTATTGGCTTTTTATTGGAAGTAAGTTGTTGTATGTCTATTAGTAAATGATATTTTTTTTTGACAAAAGTAATGTATTACAAAACATTATTATAGCCTTGTAAATAGAATTTATTTGTGTATAAAATATTATCTTTTTAAAATTATAAACTAGCACCCATTTGTATTTTTGAATATTGTCCTTAACTAGAATGTGTTAGTTGATTTTTGATATTGTGATTTTACTATCATAGTATGATTGAACCAAGTGGATTACTTTGTTGTTTTAGCTTGTTTGTTTTCAGTTTTTATAGTTACGATGTTTTGTTTATGTTGAAGAATATAACATTAAAATTATGGGTTGTTAAAAAAAATTGTCTATCTTTTTTATAATAATTAATTAATTTATAAATTATATAATAAATTAAACTGTAAACACACTTAATTTTTGAATTCAGACGTTTAAATTTGTCCAATTTATTTCGCTTTTGAATAAACTCAAATAAAGTGGGTTCAAATGAGAAAAACTGTCCACTTTGCTATTCATAATATTAACTAACTTATTTTTATCTAATTATCTAACATTATGTTCCGTCTATGTTGTTAATATGAACCTCTAAAACAACATAGACTAAACATTTCAAATTTATTCAAATATATAATATAGAATGTATACTATTATATATTATATAACAGTTTATAATTTATATGTACTTTCAATAAAATGGTGAATGTTTTATTATTAAAGTAAGAGGTGTAATGTATTTTTAATATTTTTTTTGAAATGATAAGGGTTCACCACAACCTTTATTTTAAATGTTTAATATTAGGTGGACATTTAATTACTATTGCTCAAGAAATAAATAATTTGAAAAATTAACCAAATTAAAACACACAAAGTTATAGTTTGGAACTATAGTGGAAATCAAATTTTCGTATTCCAATGCACTTCTAACATGAAAATATATTGAAGAAAAAAAGCGAAAAAAGAAACACATCCAAAGTGAAATAATTCTTCTAGTTTAACTTAAATCAAAGAGTAGATCCGTGTTTAAGGTGATGCATGCAAACAATTTAAAATTTGTCACAATTAATTTATAATTAAATTGAGACTCGCACGATGGGCGAGATTGATGAGATGAGTTGTTAAGTAATATTAAAAAATATTTTTTTTATTATAAAAAAACTTATAATTGAAATTAAAAGATAAAGGTAATAAAAAGAAAGAGTCAAAGAAAGATGTCTGAATCATAAAAATAAAAATGTAAATAAGACAACACAATTTAATTTTAAAAGGTTAAATATGTGTAAATTTTAATAAACCTTTTTATATTTTTTTCAACGTCTATAAAAATGTTTGTTCTTCGTTATTTCGTAGATGGAAGAAGTTTCACGTTTAAATTAATCTATGTAATCATTCATGACGAAGTTGCACATTAAAATCAAATTCAAAACTCTTTATTTTACGTTGAATTTATAATCTAAAGGATATTTTCTGTAATAAATTGTGAGTGGTTGTTGAAAACTCATGATTTGATTTTGTAATATGTATTGTAATTATGATTGAAAATAATATTTTAGAAATAATTCGAAGCATTTGTTTGTCTATTTGAAAGTTATAGGTTAAATTTAAAAGAATAGTTTGATAATTCCTTTAGCATTGTAATGAGATTTAATTATTAAAAAAATAAATAAATAAATTAGTTTATGAAAAAAATTGTATTTTTATAATTGTTTCTGAATAATCGTTATCTCTTTTTTTTTTCCAATTTAAGTGGTGATAATGTTATCGCTTTTATTAAGAGACTAAACATTGTTTTAAATTTTATAGAAATTAAATTAGTTGTCATAATTTTTTTACTGAGTTATTTGGAAATTTATTAATTTAATATTGTTAGAAAATAAATTAAGTTTTATAATTTTTTATCAAAATATTTAAAATAGTTTTTTTATATAAGAAATAAGTGTGCACAATAGAAAATATAATAAAGATTTAATAGTTTAAGTTTTGATGTATGATAAATATATAATTTGTACATGTTTGTATCTTATAGTAATATATGTTTAAATGTATTGTGGATGTATAGTATGCGCAAGTACGTAACTTTATATATAGAATGGAGAGGCAAAACAAATAAATCAATTGAAATATATGACTTTTAATATGAGGAATAGGAGTAGATGACTCTTCAAATATAAAATTACATGTGTTTCAATTAAAATAAATTTTATAAATAAAATGTTACATATTTTTCTCAAATGAATAATAGAAGTTTTGGAATGTTGTGTTTGGTACATTAGATTTTTAATGATATGGTAAGTAAGAGATTGAGTTGTCAATTAAATAATTTAATATGTTAATAATAGATTAAATATGATCTCATATCATATTTGACACAATTTTAACGTAATTAAATATAAAATATTTTAATTTTTGCAAAGTTCAATTTTGAGTAACCAACATAGACCTATAAAAATTTAAAACAATATTATTTGAGAACATTATAGTTCGAATTCATATATATATATATATATATATATATATATATATATATATATATATATATATATATATATATATATATATATATATATATATATATATATATATATATATATATATATATATATATATATATATATATATATATATATATATATATATATATATATATATATATATATATATATATATATATATATATATATATATATATATATATATATATATATATATATATATATATATATATATATATATATATATATATATATATATATATATATATATGTAAAGACCCAAACACATAGAAGTTTCATTAAGCTAACAATGCAAAAACATAAATAAATGTAAAGTAAAAAAAAATATAAGAGTTAAATATGTTTGTGATCCTCCAAAGTATTTTATATTTATTTTTAATCTTTTTAAAAATTTCATTCAAATAATGGTTTTGCTAAATATTGTCATCTACACTTTAGTTCTTTCTACTAAAATCGTCGTTGTGAGATATTGGATCGAACTTTAGTTTAGCATGTCGTCGAAGTCTGCTCACATACTGTTGTCAAAGAGCTACATGCTTTAGTTGAATTGTGTTCTAGTATGTAGTTGTCGAATTGGGTCTTGTGTTAAGGATCCAATTGATTAAGTTAGCTTGTAATGGGTAATTGTTAAAAAGCCCATAAGTTTAGTATGTTAGTTTTCTTATAAATGACATACTAGTCCCTCATCTTAAGTGTGGCAAATCCTAATTAGGTTGAGAGAGTTATTTGTTATTCGTGAGTACTTGTAATCTGATTCAAAGAGAAAGTAAAGAATATCAGTTATAATGAATCCTTGTTTTTCTTCTTGTTTTTCCGTTAACCCTAACCCTTGTGTGTTTCTTGATCATAAGGAAATCATTTATACTTTATTTTAAGGTATCGTTTTTCACATCAAATTGGTGCGGTGAGCGTGGAGAAGATGCCATCAACAAAGTATGAGATCGAAAAGTTCCCCAGAGTGAACGATTTCGGTCTGTGGCGCTTGAAGATGAAAGCCCTACTAGTTCAGCAGGGTTGTTTGAAAGCGTTGAAGGGAGAGGCAGACATGAATGTTGCACTAACAGAAACTGAAAAGACGGTCATGATAGAGAAAACCCACAATGCAATATTGTTGAGCCTTGGTGATAAGGTTCTTCGACAGGTATCAAAGGAGACAACGACATCAGGGTTATGGTTGAAGCTTGAAAGTTTGTACATAACCAAATTTCTAGTGAATCGACTCTACCTGAAGCAAGCTTTGTATTCATTCAAGATGAGTGAAGACAAAGTGCTGGCTGAGCAGTTGGATATGTTCAACAAGCTGATTCTTGATCTTGAAAATATTTATGTGAAGATCGATGATGAAGATCAAGCACTGTTGTTATTCTGCACTTTGCCCAGATCACATGCTCATTTCAAAGAAACTCTCTTGTATGGAAGGGAGTCCCTAAACTTTGAAGAAGTTCAATCATCCTTTTACTTTAAGGACTTGAACAAACAAAAATGAGCATAAACCTTTGACAGATGGTAAAGGTTTGGTCGTTAGCGAAAAATTCTTGCGAAAGGATGGTAAGTTCGACAAAAAGAAAGGTAAAATTCAGTAGAAGTCTTATAGAGGCGAGGCATCTAGTATTCAATATTATCACTATAAGAAGGAGGGTCACATAAGAAAGGTGTGCCCTGAAAGACTAAAAGATCATGGAGGTAAGGATAATGGCAACGCATCTATTGTTCAAGATGACTTCGACTCATCTGATGTCCTTGTGGTTTAAAGTGGCGACTCAAGAAAAAAGTTTATTAAGGATTCAGGTTGCACTTGGCACATGACTCCAAACAGAGAATTGTTTGAGGAGCTATGTGATCAAGATGGTGGATCAGTGCTGCTGGGAAAATAAAAAGCTTGCATAATTGCAGGTATTGGATATGTGAGATTCAAACTCCGTGATGAGTCAATAAAGCTATTGACTGAAGTCAGGTATGTACATGATTTGAAGAGAATTTTGATTTCTCTTGGTGAAATTGACAAGAAGGGATATGTTTTTCAAGGAGAGAAAAGTATCCTAAAAGTCATGAATGGGCCGAAATAAGTCTTGAGAGGCGTGAAGAAACAAGGCTTGTATACCCTTGAGGATGAAGTTGTATGTGGTTCGACAAATGTTGCATCCACGAAACCTTTGTCGAAGGTAGAAATTTGGCACATGAGATTGGGCTGTATTAGTGAAAAGGGTTTGGTCGAATTAGGGAAACAAAATCTACTTGGTGAGACAAAGTCGAAAAGCTTAAATTTTGTGAACCCTGTGTACTTGGAAAAACATGCTAAGTGAAGTTCATAAAAGGAAAACAAAGAACACATGGATCCCTTGATTACATCCATGCTGATCTTTGGGGGTTTACAAGGTGTCCATCACATTCAGGAGCAAGGTATTTTCTATCCATTAGTCGATGATTATTCTAAAAAGCTATAGGTATTCATCCAGAAGCCTAAGGATGAAACTTTTGAGAATTTCAAAGGTTGGAAGACTCTGGTCAAAAAGCAGACTGGCAGAAAGGTCAAGAGGTTGAGAACCAACAATGGCCTTGAATTTTGCAATGAGGTGTTCAACATTTTTTGTGTTGCCTCAGGTATTGCAAGGCACAAAACTACTACTGGTACTCCACAACAAAATGTTTTGATGGAAAGGTTTAATCGAACTATTTTGGAATGAGTTAGACGCATGTTGACTAGTGTTGGGTTAAAGGAGGTGTTTTGGGTTGAGGCTGCTTCGACAACAACATATCTGATAAACAGATGCCCTTCGATTATGTTAGATATGAAGACACCTGAAGAATTTTGGTCAGGACATCCACCTAGTCTCGATAGACTGAGAGTATTTGACTGCATGACCTATGCTCATATTAGGCAAGACAAGGTCGAACCTAGAGCTCTGAAATGCATGTTCATGGGATACCCTGAAGGAGTCAAAGCTTATAGGCTATGGTGCCTAGAGCCAGGTCACAGGAGGTGTATCACCAGTTGAAATGTAGTTTTCGATAAAGCTAAGATGGACTTTAAGAAAACTGATGATGCTAACAAAGAACTGAGACATGGAGAGATTCCTGTTGAGGTGGAGCATGTTGATGTTGAATTGTGTATCCCAGATAAAATTGAAGAAGAAGCAGAAGATGTTTTCGAAGATGAGGAGACTGATAGTGACTACCTGCTAGCAAGATACAGGTCGAGGAGAGTCGTCAAGCCACCTCAGAGACTTGGGTATGTATATCTTATAGCTTATGCTTTAATCCCTGCAAGTGAGGCTCTAGACGAAGAACCTAGAGACTATAAGGAAGTTATGAGGAGTCGAAATAAGACTGAATGGCTGAAGGCCAAGGATGATGAGATGAAATCTCTTTATGATAATAACACCTGGGAATTTATCAAGAAACTTTCTAGAGCTAGGTTAGTCAGTTATAAGTGGATTTTCAAAGTTAAGGAAGAAATCGAAAGAGTGGTCTCGAAGAGATACAAGGCAAGATTGGTCTCTAGGGGTTTCACTCAGAAAGAAGGTATTGACATTCAATGATGTGTTCTCTCCTATTGTAAAGAATATGTCCATTTGAATGTTGCTTATCACGATGGCACAATTCGACCTTGAACTAGAACAGATGGATGTGAAGACTGCATTCTTGTATGGTGATCTAGATCAAACAATCTTGATGAGGCAAACTGAAGGGTATGTCGAAAAGGGGAAGAAAAATTATGTGTGAGAGCTAAAGAGATCTTTATATGGACTGAAACATTCTCCTCGACAATGGAATAGGAGATTCAATAAGTTCATGGAACACATAAGTTTCATTAGAAGTCAGTTCGGCCACTGTGTTTACTTCAGATTTTGACCTGGTAATTCATTTGTTATTTTGTTGCTTTATCTGGATGATATTCTAATAGCAAGCAACAATGTTGAAAATGTAATGAGGGTGAAGGCTGAACTCAATAAGGAGTTTGAAATGAAGGATCTAGGAGCTGCGTCCAGGATTCTTGGGATTGATATCCGAAGAAATAGAAAGTAGTAGAAATAATGCTTATCTTAAGAGGCATGCCTATGGAAGATTCTCGAAAAGTTTGGTATATAGAATTCAAATCCTGTTACGACTCTGACAAACCCTCAATTCAAGTTAAGTATAGATCAGTGTCCCAATAATGATGTCGAAAGACATTATATGAATAGCATTCCATATGCTAATATAGTGGGTTCTTTGATGTATGCTATAGTCTATACTAGACCTGACATAACATATGTCATAAGTCTTGTAAGCAGGTACATGGAAAATCCTGAAAAGGCTCACTGGAAAGCATTTAAGTAAGGTATATAAATGGGTCTCTAAACAGAGTCCTAATTTATGGTGGAGCCTTGGGTGAAGATAGTAAAGCAGCAATCGAAGGAGATGTCGACTCTAATTATGCAGGTTGTATAAATTCTAGAAAATTTGTTTCCTGATATGTGTTCACTGTGTTTGGAATATCAATCAGTTGGAAAGCAACACTTCAGAAGGTTGTTTCCTTATCAACCACTGAAGCATAATATATCGCCCTAACTGAAACTTTGAAGGAAGCATTGTGGCTTGAAGGTTTTGCAAAGGAGCTGATACTTCAAGGTCGAGTTGTCATTGTTAAATGTGATAATCAAAGTGCAATACACTTATTGAAGAATTCAGCCTATCATGAGCGAACCAAGCACATTGATGTGAGGCTACATTTCGTCAGAGGGGTAATCGAGCACGGTGAAGTCCAAGTGCTGAAGGTTTTGACAGATCATAATGTTGTTGATATGATCACCAAGACGTTACCCAGTTGCAAGTTTTCCACTATATGCAGTTGATAAAGTTGCATGAAGAAAGCTAGTTTGTTTCTTGATGTTATAGAGTTAGATCCAAGGTGGAGATTTTTGAGATATTGGATCAAACTCTAGTTTAGAATGTTGTCGAAGTCTGCTCACATGCTATTGTCGAAGAACTACATGATGTAGTCAAATTATGTTCTAGTATGTAGTTGTTGAATTAGCCCTTGTGTTAAGGATCCAATTGGTTAAGTTAGCTTGTACCCTAAGTTAGCTTGTAATAGGTAATTGTTAAAAATCTCATTAGTTTAGTATGTTAGTTTTCTTATAAATATCATACTAGTCTCTCATCTTAAGTGTGGCAAATCTTAATTAGGGTGAGAGGGTTATTTTGTATTTTTTAATACTTGTAATCTGATTCAAAGAGAAAGTAAAGAATAGCAGTTATAACCAATCCTTGTTGTTCTTCTTGTTTTTTCGTTAATCCTAACCCTTGTGTGATTCTTGATCAAAAGGAACTCGTTTTTTTACTTTTTTTAAGGTATCTTTTTTAACAACAGTCACTAATTCAGTCGGAAAGAAGTAAATTATCCCTAAAATAGTCGCTAATTATGTCGTTAAGTCTTAAAAAATGTCTCTAAGTTGCAAGAGAGACTAAAAGTGTGGATGAAATGTTTTAGGAGATCCACTCTTGAAAGAAAACTTTTTGAGAGACTAAAAATTAAATATGAGATATTTAGGAGGATCACACACATATTTAACCTTTAAAAAACACTAAATATCACAACTCCACAAAGGGATAACTTGTTAGAACCCAACTCCAAGTCTCATTATCAACAAAATAGAATTTTTAAAAACACACCAAGAACACTTTGTCCCAAAAACTAAGTCAAAAAACTCTCAAATTACTACTAAGTCAAACAGAGAATAAAGTTTTCAAGTCAATCAGGGAAAATACATGAGTAGACTGAAGACCCACCAAAATATCATTTCCAAACTAAAAAATGCTCCAAATACTCTATGTTTATAGGTGTACTTAAAAAATGGCATCATTTTCGAATTTCTGGACAGATAATGCTACTGAGTGTCAAATGATAGTAACATTACCTCTAATACTAGACAAACCCTGTGATGTTATAATATCCTTAAAAATGGTGGAAGATCCCTAAGTGGACAAAAACCACCTAAAAACGATATACCACAACATGCCACCACCTCATATGAAATTAAAATGTGAGAGATTGACTATTTGGGCCTATGCCATTAATCACATGAGATATCGTCGGGGTTAAGTAAGATTGAGATCTTTAATGGATTCTCTATAGTAGGAACCTTTTCTTGGAGGAATTTCCAAGAGAAAATTACACCAATATTAGTATCAAATAGGACATTTTATGCCAATCAAACCAAATAAACATTGTTTTCCTATGTCCCCGCCACTAACAGCCTCTGTTCATAGAAAAGGCAGTTCCTTGAATTTCTAAAAGGAGATTAACTGAAAAGTCTCGTTCCTTGAAAAAAGGGATCTCCTCCACGGGAGCTCCTAATCCAAAATCCAACTTCTCAAACTTTCATATCTTATTAACCCTTAATAAAATTTCTATTAGTAATATTTGTTGAGACAAATTTGGTTCATACCATATATCCTTTAATGCTTTGATGATAACAAAGTATTTGAAGAACAATTGGGATTTCTAAATAACCGGTTCATGTCTACAAGATTCAATTTACTTGATGAAACTAGTTCTATCACGATAATAAGCTATGGTTCGGTTGTTATCAGGCTCTTGTGAGAGAGTTTGATTGAAAAGAAACCTTTTGAATATTTTAGAATCAGAAACATGCTAACCCTGCCTCAGAAAATTATGGATGTCAACTCAAGCTCAAAAATTACGGGACTCGAGAGTAGTTGATATTATCTTCAAAAGATTGTGTTGTACTTGTTTCACAAAAAAGTTTTTTGGACAAAGGCCTTGTTCAGTGGATAATTCTTTGGCTACGAGTCCAACACCTGCTTTATTGGAAAAGAAGATGTGCAAGAATATTTGATATGAATATAGTCATTGGGATGCTTTAACGACTCTATTTCTTCAGCTATAAAAGAAGCATAAGAATTGAATATCAGTTAAGAGAGTAAGATTGCAACTACAACTGAAATATACACGCACTTTACACCATTTGTATCAACTCAAGAGAAGATAATCTTTTAAGAGTTTTTATTCTTGTATAGCTTAAGAATATTTTGTGTTAAAGTGTATTGTATTATATTTGAAAACCTCTGATTGTTAATCAAGTGTTGTTGTAAGTTATTCCTTCTCTAAACAGTCGGTTTAGATAAAGTATCTTGTCGAAGGCTTGAGCATTGAAGTCTTGGGTTTGTGGGATCTATGCAAGGAAGTCTTGGATTGTAGGTCTTATCAAGGAAGTCTTGTACTCAAGGGTATAAGTAGAGAAGTCTTGAATTCGAGAGGTTTAAGCAAGAAAGTCTTAGGATCTGAGGATCTAAGTAGGAAGTCTTGATCAAGCACTGATTGAGCAAGGAAGTCTTAGGCTGTAGGTATGAGTAGAAAATTCTTATACTTTAGGGTATAAGCAATTGTAATCTGATTGATTATAGTGGAAATCTCTTGTGCTGCAAGGGGATTAGACTACTCTCAATTGAAGAGGAATCAGGAAGATTTTTGTGTGTTCTTTTCCTTTTCATTTACATCTGTTATTTTATCTACTACACTTGCAAATCATATTTTGAACTTTTGATTAGATTATGAACTCTGGTTCAAAAGTAAAATCAATTTGGAATACACAATTCAACCCCTCCTTCTTGTGTATTTTTCTCACCTTCAAAATTGACATGGAGCTCAAAGACAGATTCTAAGCCCCAATAAGATGGATTTATTAAGGTAAAGATTCTCAACTTATGCTTATTCAAAGATAAGAGTATCATTCACATAATGAAGTTGAGAGATCTCCATTTTTTAGGATACTACGCTAAAACTAAGTGAAAAAACTCTAACTCCATGATTATACTAAACAACCGACTAAACCCTTCCACCACAAGGAATAAGAGGAACAAAGCTAAAATATCTCCTTACTTCAAACCCTTGTGGATATTTATCTTTTGATTTGTGAAACCATTAACTAAGACAACAATATTATATGAAAGCAGACAAACACACATATAGGAACACCACATGTCAATTAAACCAAACTTTCCAAGCATAAAATCCACACCACTCTAGCAAACTGAATCATAAGAATTTTCAAAATCAACCTTAAAAGTAAGATAGTCTTTCTCGACCAAATCAACCAACTCATTCACCACAACCACCCTATTGACCAAAATCTCCCTTTAAGGAAATCAGTTTGAATAGGATAAAAAACATCATATCCATTACATTTTCTAACTTCATAATCAAAACTTTCACTGTTAGCCCTTAAAGGGATCCCACCTAATAGATGGAGTGGAAGTGCCCAAACCGGGGAATGAATCTTAGGAATTGAGGTAATAAAATAGGTGGAGAAATTATAAGGAAAATATGCTATATAATGCAATTAGCCAAACAAAATACCCAAATCATTCTAATGGAGATGCCAAAATATCATCAAAAATAAAATTAAAACCTTCAGGACCACGACTCTTATTCCTCTCACACTAAAAGATCAACATGTCAATTTTAGTGAGGAGGAATGAAGAAGAAATGTAACCATTACATTCTATGAAAAAGTTTGAAAAATCACCTCATTTAAATTTGGACGGTCAACAAGAGGTTCTTGGAAGTGTTGTGAAAAATAAATCATTTCCTTATTCTAAATTTAATCCACTCCTTTTAGCCAAGCGTCTTTGACACAGAGCTCAGATATCATTATTCCTACTCCTAATTTCAAGAAAATAAAAATTTAGTGTTTGCATCCCCTTCCTTAAGACACGTGGTCTTGGATCTTTGGAACATTTGAAAATATTCGACATTAATCAAGGATCAAAGATCTGCAATGGTACTCGTCCTAGTAGTAATCTTTGATTTTCGAATCATTCCATGATCAATTCGCAGGTTCAAAAATTTATTTCTATCCATAAATATATCAATTTAATAATATAAATGACCAAAAATTTCTTGTTCTCAAATTTTCATACTCCTTTTAGATATTTTGTTGTTACAAGTGATTGGCGTAATTTTATAGACAACGTGTAATGCAAGATCCCATGACATTATGTTGAGACATCATATCTCTATTGAAGGTGAGAAAAACACTTAGAAGGGGGGTTGAATAAGGGTTTTGAAATAATTATGGCAATAAAAACAACACAGTACTTTTATCCTGGTTCGTTGAACTCAACTAATTCAGTCCACCCTACCAAGGTGATTTGCCTTTCTCAACAAGGACTTAATCCACTATATTCAAATAGATTACAGTGTCAACCACTAAGAACAACTGTCGTAGTCTTCTCAAGAAATCCTGACCACAACTTGGTCTTCTTAAGGAATCTTTTACGAATAAATGTAAACTAACAAGTGTTTAAGATGCTTCTAAAAAGCTATATCACAAACTGTGATTTTTACACTTAGATTAAGAACGAATAAAAACTATTCAGCTTAAGAAATAAATTGTATTAGAGCTTGAGAGTAGTTTTCAATTTGATTTATCAAATATTTCGTCAATTCGTCAACTTTGAAATGTTGTTGAAGACATCCTTTTATAGAGCAGAAAGTCCAATGCTTGAAGACTGTGCATAACATAGTAGTTGTAGCCTTTTTTGTCTTCTATTGACTTTAGCTTTCCCATAAGAGGAATGGTTAGACAAATCCCTTTTGTCTGTTTTCCTGTGTCATACATGAATAAGGAAAGAGTCGTTTGGAATATGCCAACGGATATATCTTTGAATAATATCTTCTTCAACAAGCTTTTGTCTCAAAGTTATCAACATTAGAGTCTTGAAGTGATCAAAGTTTGAAGGTATCAGAGTCTTGATGTTATCAGAGTTTTGCAGCCAATATGCTTCAGCGTGAATATCAATCAGAGCAGAGTTTGAATATTAGAGCCTCTGTACTTGCAGCGAACAGTACATTCAGAGTCTTCTGAAACAATGCTTGAAACTCTTCATACAAATTCTTCAACTATGCTTTAGAGTCTTCTGCAGCTTCTGCTTTAGAGTCTCTTCTGGCAGCGCTCAGAGTCTTCTGATGACTTGCTTCTGATGCTTCAGAGCTTGTGTAGAGTAATTTTTAGATGCATTTTGGCTTCCATAAGAATATTTAATAATATCTGAAACAAAACACTTGAACAAAATTAGAGTATATATTTTCTTAATACAAAATTTCATTAGTGTTATCATCAAAACATAAAGATAATATTAAACACCAATCTGTGTTCTAACGTCTATGAGATCAAAATAAAAGGCAAAAATGTGGAGCAAGATGTTCCCCACGTTGAGGAACATCCTGCCTCAAAAGCCAACTAGCGCAAAAGTGAATCTTGTCCTTGCTTTGTTTTTTTTATTTTTTATTGTATGATTGTTTTATGAACTTTTTTGAATAAGGAAAAATTTCCAAAAAGATCAATTATCAAGACCAAATCATATTGATAGAGATTTAATTTATCAAATATTGAAAATTAAATTAAATCGGATTATTAAGTATTGCAAAACCCTAATGGTCCAAGCAACTAGATTTTTTTCTATTTAAGTAGAAACTCTCCATGTAAAAGACTCATACCTTGAGACAATAGGAAAGACGTTTTTAGTAGTATGAGTTTTTTTAGTTTTAATTGTTATGTTGTGAAACTCTATTCATTAGTATGATTCTTATATAGACAAATAGAGTTTGTTTTGAGTTGTATTCACTTTGATCATTCATTCAACATTGTAATTATCTAAGCATTTGAGAAAGTGATTGAGAGAAAGTGATATGGGTCTCATATTTAGAGCCAGTCCTAAATAGAAATTCATGGGTAGTATTAAGAAAAAGGCATTGAACTAGGAGGTTTCAACTAAGACCAATTTATACTTTTACTATCAAGAGTGGATTTCCTTTATTGAGTAAACGCCCTCCAGACGTATGTGTATTTGCAGCAAACTGGGTTACCAATTACTTGTGTCCATTTACTTTATTCTAATTTATCTGTTACTATATTAATATTGTCATACACATTGTTCAACATATCGTGTGTGACATCATTCTAGGAGAAAAATAAAAAATTTAAATTAGCATCAAAGAAAGCACCATGTTCTAGTTGGGTGTGCTATAAAGGATTTATTCATTATGTTCAAAATGGATAATTATAAAGAAGAAGGATCTGTAAATCAATCACCTATCTTGGATGGCACAAACAATGAATATTATAAAGCTCCCATAATTCCAATTCTCAAATCTATGGATAACAAAATTTGGTAGGCAGTCATCAAAGGATGGACACTCCCAATGGTTACGACCCCCGATGGAACTCAGCCCATGAAGCAAAAAGAAAATTGGACCAAAGATGAAAATGAAGAATCTTAAGAAAATTATCACGCTCTCAACGCCATATTCAATAAAGTTGACAAAAATGTATTTCGTCTTATGAACACATTTATCATTGCAAAAGAAATGTGAGAGACAATCAAAACTACTCATGAAGGTACATCAAAAGTTTGTATGTCAAGACTCTAACTTCTAATCACTGAATTTGAGAATCTTAGAATCGAAGAGGACGAAACCATTGTTGATTTCAATGTTACCCTTTGTGACTTAGCCAACTACTCGTTTGCCCTTGGTGAAAAAATGTATGAAGAAAAGCTAGCCAAAAAGATGCTCATAACTCTTCCAAAAAGGTTTGATATGAAGGTTACATCTATAGAAGAAGCTCAGGACATCAACACCATCATAGTTGTCGCTACTGCGAAAATCGGCGCCGACAATGACAGAAGAGTCGCCACCGTGCGTTATTTATCCCACAAGAGGGAAAGGAAACGCTCAGAGTAAACCTAATGCAAAGAGGGAAAGGAATGGTCATCGCAACCAAATCCTGGATTCGGGAGTCGGTTACGCAAGGGGAAGGTATTAGCACCCCTCACGTCCGTCGTACTCGACGGGATCCACGCTTGTTTTCTATCTAAGGGTGTGTTATTCTATCTACTCTACAGGTCTGGGTTAAAAAGAAAAGAAAATGACTGGGCAAAGTATCACACTTTATGCCTACGTATTCCCGTCTGGAACGAGAAATCAGAGTCGACGTAGTTCGCCTACCTACGGGAAAGGAGGGGAAGGTTGCTCGCTAGGATATCGCATCCTATGCCTACGTACTTTCATACAGCATGAAAGATCAGAGCAAACGTAGTTCGGGCTATGAAGGACACAAGCTTGTCTGACAGTTTTCATCTCCTTCTGAAAAGGGTTTCCCAGATTAAAGGTCCAAGAGGACAAAACAGAGTTTGAATTTTTGTTTGAGTTTTTTACGAAAGAAATGTTTTTTAGTCTGTTTGTAACTTGTACTGCACTAAAGACTTGTGATCTGAGAGTGACTATGTCGCATGTCACCCTAAGGGTACCATACTAAGAAGCTAGATTACTGAAGAGTGACCCTCCAGTAACCTTTTCTCAAATAGCTTAAGGCTCGTAGCGTACATCACGCGTTATCTTTATTATTGTGTTTTTGACTTGTTTTGAGATAAGAAGAGAAAGACCCTAAAACTATGGTTGAAAGGGGAACTAACCTAATGTTGTCATGCATGGTTTACAAACCTAATGTCTGTCATAATTTCCTCTTGCACAGAGGAAATCAGAGATCCTAGGGGATAAACAGCAAAAGACAGCATGCAATATAGTAAACAGTAAACATGCATGCAATGCAGCAATACCATTGAGGCAAGAGAGAAAACAATAGGCAAGAGGGGACAAGCTCCACCTCAAACCTAGAGGTAATCAGCACAATTAAACAGACAATACAGAGAAAAACAAAAGACTCAGGGGAGGCAGCTCAGGCAGCAGCAACTTCAAGCTCTAAACAGCAAACAACAACAGCAGCTCTGACTAGCAAAGTTGGATTGACAACAAAGTTCACAGCAAGGGATCTTCAGGCAAGCTTTTATCTTCAAGCTTCATCAAGCACACTCCAAGAGGAGGATTAATCATCAAGATCAAGTTATAATGTTAAGAAACTTAATGACAACAAAAGGAAATCACTAAGAAATCAACATTGCAAATGAAAGGTATCCTCAAAGTTCTACTCACTTGGGCATACCACTCATCCCTCCTAAGGAGAGATGGAGCTTCCCAAGAAGGACTTTGTGTCATTGGATAGAATAGAGGCAAACAATGCACTCTATGTTTGAAGAAAAAATCAAAACTAGGTCTAAGGCCCTCCCAAAACCCTAATTCTCTAAGCTCCTAAACAAAAGCTCCACAAGAGGAAAAACCTTCAACTCCAAGCTCCAATCCTCAATCCCAAGCATCTTCAATGAATCCAGAAGCTCCAACAAAAAGAACTCAAGCTCAAACCAACTCCAAGTAAGCCAACCAAGCCAAACAAACCAAAGCACTCAAGAGAGGAATTCATAAACACAAGCCATTTGCAAAATACAACTAAAATAGAAAATTAAGTTGCAAAAATATAATAAAATTCCTAGGGGAACATGAATGTTTGAACAACCTAATGTAAAAAGATTGAATCCTAAATCAACTTCTAAGCTATTTAAACAATTCCTACATTGAAATAGGTCAAGGAAATCCACAAATTTGGGAGGGTCCTAATCTCAATACCTAAAACAGATCCTAATATTGTTATAAATATCCAAGAAAAATTCTAAGGGAACATACATGTCTACCCTAACACATATTAAAAAATCAAAGCCAAACTCTAAACTTATTGGGAGAATTAAATTCAACAAAACAGATAACAAATTATACAAAAATAAAAGAAATAACAAAAATAAGAAAAATCACATTAAATTGAAAAATGCATGAAATAGTATTTTGTTAATCCCAGAAAATCACAAATTCCATAAGGATCATGAGGATATTTTTAAAATAATTTTCTGATCAAAATTGGAATTTATATGATTTTTAGAATAACAAAGCAATTAAAATAAAACAAAATGAAATAAAAATGAATTAAAGCTGAGATAAAACACAAGCCATTGGATCTGGAGACTGGTCAAGGATCTGAACGCGCCACAGCCTGCCAGCGCATTAAGTGAAACGACCGTGTTTTGAATTAAAATTCTCCAATCTCAAATTAAAACACAGGCGTTGGATCTGATCTGAAGTCAAAGGTCAAGTGATGATCCAACGATGATGAAGTCATCTTCTCCAAATCTCAGGTCATCAGAGTGGAGATCAGGGATGGTGGTTGGTGGTGGCCGGAGAAAACTCCGGTCGTCTTCTCCGACGAAGGTCCAGGTTCAGGAAACCAAAAATGACAAACAAAATACCAAATCCACTCAGTTTTTCACGTATATTCCAAATCCATCATCAAAATCATCCAATTCTCAACACACAATCAAACACGAAGCAAAGTTCAGAAATAACATCTTCAACAACTTTCATTAAACTCAAAATTAATGATATATATCTCTTCATCTCATTGCATACATCAACCTGATCTAAACATTTAAAATTGAAACCTTATGAATCAAGAGATTCAAGTCCAAACAGATCATCTATGTCATCTTCAATCATCACCAATTGAGTTCAAATCAAGTCTAAAACGATCTATGTCATGTCTAGATCCTAACCACAAGTTTAAATCTAACTGAATCATGCTAAATCATGCTGAATTTTAAGAAGTGCAAACCTGGTATAAATCTTGCAACAGAGGTATCTAGAGCTCGTGGCTTGCTTCTAAATGCTCCAGATAGCTCCAATGATCCACAAGGAAGAGATTGCACACCTTAATTTGGCTTGAATTGACTCCAAACTCAGAATCCGATTTCAAGTTGCAGTTGAGAAAATTTTCTTACTCTTTCTTGCTCTGGCGCGAAATGAAGCTCAAAATTGACCTGAACTCACTCTAATGAATATATAGAAGGGTTTCATGGGCCTATGGATCCAAGTTGAAGCCCAAAATAGTGATTTTCATTTTTCTGATTTTCCTTCAAAATTCAATATGACAGTTGTGCCTTGCAAGCTTGGCAGTGGTTCTAGAATGTTCTCACACCTTGCACATGTCATTTAGAATGAGTGTGGATGAAGAAATTGGCCTGAATTGCCTTGTGCATTGATTTGGATATGTGACTTGTTTATGAAGTAACAACATGTTATCTCTCAAAACTTGAAATAAACTCCAAATTATGGTATTGCCAATGATCTTAGAATGCAATTTCCAATAAAAAAATTCACTTACTTGCTTGGTTTTGGTTTTGTAACAAAAAATTCCATTTTTCCCTCCTTTTCATATTTGAAAATTCTTCATTTTCAAGCCATTTCAAATGTCTTTTTGATATGAGCCAAAACAAGCTATCATGACCAATTGGTTGCACTCAAAACATCATTCCAAGCAACTTTCATGTTGAGCAATTTTCCATTTGAAGCTTCCAAGTTGGAGATTTTGGCCCATGCTTGAAAATGACCTATAATCCCACTTTCCCAAAATACCCCTGGTTTGTAAACCTCATAACTTGAGTTCTACAAATCAGATGGATGACTTCTAGTACAATTTAGGAAGCTAAGATCATGAGGAACAACTTTCATGTTGGCCAAAAGTTCAAGTGAAAACTATTTCTAGGTCAAACGTTGCTTGGAAGTCAAGTGACTTTCATAGATAAATTTCACATTCATCTGGTGACCTGTAACTTGTCTGGACCATAACTTGAGTTCTAAAAATCCAATGGAGTACTTCTAGTACTCAAATTAAAGATATTGATATGCTCTACAAGTTTCATGTTGGCCAAAGATCTATTTGAAACTTTTATCTTGACTTATGTGGCTTTGAAGTTAGGCACTAAACAGGGTAATTTGTACTGAAACCCTAATTTAGCAACTTCCCACATTCTTGATTCTTCTTGATTTGATCTTGGAACAACACCACAAATGTCTTAACATATCATTCCATGAACTCCATGACCTCCAAGTAGGCTTGAGTGCTTTTCAATTGCATAATTGACCTAGGGTTGACCCAGATGAAACCCTAATTGTCTGCACTTCAACTGTGGCTCTTGCACTTGAATCAATGACTTGATTTAGCTCCAACATGGATCTCTAGGAATTCCATGAGCTCTATACACATCTCATATTCACACCTCATGCTTCACATCCCATTGATGGTCTTCAACTGATCAAGACCTCCCACCACCTCCTGATGACTTGGATGACTTCTCAAGCTTGGATATGATTTCTTGCTAGGCTTCTCTTGATAATAATCAAACTTGATCCCCTGTTGGATGAATTATATGCCATGATATGAAAATGATAGAACTATGCAAAATGATAATGCAATGAAACATAAACCAGGTAAAATATGTTGAGCAAATTTTGGGGTGCAACAGCTGACTCTATTCAAACGGCTTGGACCCGACTGGGTGAAGAGCGAACGGCCTTCAAACAATCGAGGTAAAAGACGGTTGAATACCAAGAAACCCGGAAATTTGCCAACTGCAGACACAAACTGCAAAAACTGCTTGGGGAACAACATCCTTGTGCTGAACCCAGTTGTTACAGCAACAACTGATCAAACTCCTAATAAAACTCTTGATTTCAGCATTAACTCCCTGTGTGATGCCACATGCATCGAATTAACTTTATGAGAAACAATTCCGTCCACAACGGGACTAAACTTCGTCAACACGAGAAAGGACTCCATCCACATGGGTACAATTTCGTCTTTAATTGGAATAACGATCTCTATCAGTCACAGGTAACAACTCCACTGAGGATAATTCATTAATTACGGATAATAACTCCGTCCACACGGGTAGCAATCACTATGAACACAGGTGCAAATCACTGTCAATCACATGTAACAATCTCTGTCAACACAGGCGCGATCTCTGTCCATTACAGGTAACAATCTTTTCTGACGCTTTTACTGGGGAAACAACTCTGCCATCAACACAGGGAATAACTTTGGCGACCTCCACTGAGGAAATAGTTTTATCAACAAATGAGAAATAACTCTTCCAACAACACAGGAACTAACTCCGTCACCACTACGGGAAAATAACTCCGTCACCACTACAGGAAAATAACTCTTCCAAATACAGGAAAATAACTCTGCCAAATACAGGAAAATAACTCCGTCACCACTACGGGAAAATAACTCTGTCACCACTACGGGAAAATAACTCCGTCACCACTACGGGAAAATAACTCCGTCACCACTACGGGAAAATAACTCTGTCACCACCACGGGAAAATAACTCCGTCACCACTACGGGAAAATAATTCTGTCACCACTACGGGAAAATAACTCTGAATACAACTTCTCTGCCTATCTTTGCAGTAGCTAACTCCATCAATCAAATGGGTAACAAAATACTGGTCCGATCTTCAAACTTTTAGCGCGGACATGGCAGCAAATCTGAGAAGGACTCTACTGGGGATTTTCTGAACCCAAACTGCCAGACACCTATTTCGACATAGGCGACAACTTCTAAAAATTGATTCACGAAATCTTTTGATACTGTCATAACAACCATTTTGAAGAAATACTCCGCTGGAGGGGTAAGAGAAACTTAACCAAGCAACTCTGTGGGGAATAAGACAAACATTATCATTACACGTCTCACGCCGAGACCTTGCTTATCTGGTAATTAATCTGAGCAAGAGCTCCCTCCATCTGCAGGGAAAACAACACTCGAAAACAAAAGGTTAACCCACCTGGCTTATGTTTCAAAATGCATATGTTTGACAATGGCGTAATGCTCCATTCGACATAGAAATGCTACGCGTGTGGGTAGATGTGAATATGCTGATATATGTAAATGCTAATGCAGGCTCAAACTGCTGAGAAACACTCTGGTATGAAATGGCTAAGAACAAAACCAACTCTGCTAGGGATGAACGAGTATCACAAAGTATTCCGGCAAAATAAATGCCGGAAACAACAACCAACTCTGCTGGGGAGAGATCAGACATTTGGGAAGAAAACACAAACCCTGCTGGGAAAAAATGCGACTCTCCTAGGGGAAGAGCTACACTGTCGGGACACAGCCTACAAATTTAGAGCTACAAACTCAGCTGAGGACAAATCATCCTGACGAAAGAATGACGACCTGCGGCGAAGGGAATAACCATCCTCTGGGGAGGCGTCCTCTACAGGGGATATTGATTTTGACCTAATGGAAATATCCTATGGACAACCTCCATAAGGATACTCTTTATGCGACATTCCTGATAATACTCTATCGGGGAGGACAATTCCACATCTGGTAGGAATAAGCGCCATCTCCACTTTCTGGGGATAAGATACGACTTGCTAAAGAACGACATCAACGGAATCAGGCCTTACGTCAAGAGACTTTGGCTGGGGAATACAATTCCTGACCGTTTGCTTCAAAGGTAAGGACCCTGCAAAACACAAACGAGACAAAACAAATCTACACAACAAAATCTATCTGAGTTAATATCTGTGACGTTCATTCAGTCAATTCAAAGTTTTAGCAATTATTGGCAAGGGCCATCTAGTTTATGCAAGTGCAAGTTCATCAAAACATCGGTGTTTTTCACAAACAAAACAGTAAAGAACAAGCATCAAGTACTGAATAACATGCTTTATTGAATGGGCCTGTAAAATAGGCAAAGCTTTGTACACTGGAAGTAACTCCTGAAAAGAGAAAGTTATGCAAAAACAAAAGATACAACATATGCACAAGAAGCATAAACAAATTTGATATACATGTCGGCAACGTGATACAGACAAACACCATGAGCTGATTCTCCTATGACTCGCTCGACTCTGGTGCTTTCCCGGTACTCGATCTTCAGAAGATATTGTTTCAGACATACGACCCTCAAGCACTCCCAAACTACCAAGCAATGCAGTATCAAACTCGGACCGTAGTCATTTGCTTTTCTCAATCCCTAACTTTTGCGTGAACCGCCCTTTGCGGGTTTTTAATTCACCGGGATACCCTTTCTTGCCGAAGTCGCCCTTTTCAGGTTTTCGACTTCGCGGGTGTACATCTTTTCAATTTTATCCCTAATTTTTGCCTGAACCTTTTATTCCCTTTTTTACGGTTCGCCGGGATGCCCCATTTTTGCCTGGACTCTTTTTTTTCTGTCTAGCGGGTCACTTTAAGCAAAGTATTTTTTAACTGCGTCCGAATTCACAGGAGACGTAAAGTCCTCACCATCCATGGTGGATAACAACAAGGCTCCTCCAGAGAAAACCTTTCTAATGACTTATGGACCTTCATAGTTGGGAGTCCATTTGCCTCTGTGATCTGATTGTGGTGGGAGTATCTTTTTCAACACAAGATTGCCCGTTTGAAAGCTTCGAGGGCATACCTTCTTATCGTAAGCTTTCTTCATCCGGCTCTGATACAACCGACCATATGCGAGAGAAGCCAGTCTCTTTTCATCCATTAAACTGAGCTGGTTCAGTCTATCTTTTACCCATTCTGCCTCATCAAGTTGAACATCGCGTAAAACCCTCAAAGAAGGAATCTCAACCTCCAATGGTAACACTGCCTCCATGCCATACACCAATGAGAAAGGGGTTGCCCCGGTTGATGTGCGTACCGTCGTACGATAACCGTGCAAAGCAAAAGGCAACATCTCATGCCAGTCCTTATAGGTCACAACCATCTTCTGAACAATCTTCTTTATGTTCTTATTGTCCGCTTCAACAGCGCCATTCATCTTGGGCCGATAAGGAGAAGAGTTGTGATGCTCGATCTTGAAATTCTGACACAACTCTTTCATCATCTTGTTATTCAAGTTTGAGCCATTGTCGGTGATAATCCGCTCCGGGATTCCATATCTGCAGATAATATCTCTTTTGATAAACATGGCTACCACTTGTTTGGTGACATTAGCATATGATGCTGCTTCTACCCATTTGGTGAAGTAATCAATAGCTACCAAAATGAACCGGTGTCCGTTTGATGTTGTGGACTCAATCTTGCCAATCATATCAATTCCCCACATCGAGAAAGGCCACGGTGATGACATAACATTCAAAGGGCTCGGAGGCACATGAATTTTGTCCGCATAAATTTGACATTTATGGTACCGCTTCGCAAACTTGAAACAATCTGTTTCCATCGTTAGCCAATAGTAACCTGCCCGCAACAGTTTTCTCGTCATTGCATGTCCGCCGGCATGCGTGCCAAATGTACCTTCATGGATCTCTTCCATGAGCAACTTAGCCTCTTTCTCGTCCACACATCGCAACAACACCAAGTCGTGGTTTCTCTTGTACAGGACGCCATCCGGATTCAAATAGAAATTGCCAGCCAATCTCCTAAGAGTCTTCTGATCTCGACTGGATGCCCCAGCCAGATACTCTTTGATCTTCAGGAAATTCTGGATATCATAATACCACAGTTTACCATCGGAAGCTTCCTCAATGGCGAATATGAAGGCTGCCCTACCAAGGCGAGAGATAACAATCCTGGGAGCCTCATTCCAGAAGTTAACCTTATACATTGAAGACAATGTCGCAAGAGCGTCGGCCATCTGATTTTTTGCTCGTGGCACATGGTGCAATTCCACCTTGTCAAAGAAAGGCAATAATCTACTTGCATAATTCATATAGGGTATCAGATTGGGCTGACGCGTCTCTCATTCTCCTTTAATCTGGTTGACTACTAGAGCAGAGTCCCCATATACATCAAGATATTTGATTCTCAAATCAATAGCCTCCTCAAGACCCATGATGCACGCCTCATATTCAGCCTCATTATTGGTAACTGGAAAGGTCAATCTGGCAGTAAAGGGAATGTGCGTCCCTTGAGAAGTAGTGATAATTGCCCCTATTCCACTATCATAAGAGTTAACAGCACCATCAAATATCAACTGCCATTTGGAACCCAACTCTGGACCTTCATCCGGCAACGACTCATCACAATCTTTCATTTTCAAGTACATGATATCCTCGTCAGGAAAATCAAACCTCATTGGTTAGTAATCTTCAATCGGCTGCTCCGCTAGGTACTCTGACAGAACACTACCTTTGATAGCCTTTTGAGAAACATATTGAATATCATATTCTGTCAGCACCATCTGCCATCGAGCAATCCTCCCAGAGAGTGCTTGCTTTTCAAATACGTATTTGATCGGATCCATCTTTGAAATTAGCATGGTTGTATGGTTTAACATGTACTGTCTCAAACGTTTGGCAGCCCAGGCTAGCGCACAACACGTCTTTTCAAGCATTGAGTAACGGGATTCACAATCTGTGAACTTTTTACTCAAGTAGTAAATCGCATGCTCTTTACGCCAGTCTCGTCATGTTGACCGAGAACACATCCCATAATTTCCTCAAGAACCGTCAAATACATAATCAATGGTCTCCCGGCTACTGGGGGTATCAATATTGGAGGTTCCTGCAAATATTCTTTTATTTTTTCAAGCGCCCTTTGACAATCTTCATTCCAGGTCACAGCCTGATTCTTTTTCAACATTTTGAATAGTGGCTCGCATGTAGCGGTTAGGTGAGATATGAACCGAGCAATGTAGTTCAACCTCTCTAAAAACCCACGCACTTCTTTTTCTGTTTTAGGCGTTGGCATTTCTTGTATTGCTTTTATCTTAGCAGGATCAACCTCAATTCCTTTTTCGCTCACAATAAACCCCAATAGTTTACCGGATCTCACCCCGAAGGTGCACTTGTTAGGATTCAGCCTTAGCCTGAATTTCCTAAGCCTCTTGAACAATTTAAGCAGATTAACCAAATGCTCTTCCTCCGTCTGGGATTTGGCAATTATATCATCAACATAAACCTCGATCTCTTTATGCATCATGTCATGAAAGAGCATCGGCATTGCACGTTGATATGTTGCCCCAGCGTTCTTCAAACCAAAGGGCATCACTTTGTAGCAAAATGTTCCCCACGGGGTAATGAAGGTTGTTTTCTCCATGTCTTCTGGCGCCATTTTTATCTGATTGTAACCCGAGAAACCATCCATGAAGGAGAACACGGAGAATTGAGCAGTGTTATTGACCAGCGCATCGATATAAGGAAGAAGAAAGTCGTCCTTTGGGCTCGCCTTATTCAAATCACGATAGTCTATGCACATCCGCACCTTACCGTCTTTCTTTGGTACCGGTACTATATTGGCGACCCATAATGGATAAGTTGTAACAGCAAGGAACCCAGCATCCCACTGTTTTTGAACTTCCTCCTTAATCTTCACAGACATATCTGGTCTGGTTCTTCTGAGTTTCTGCTTAACAGGCGGACATTCTTCTCGCAATGGCAGACGATGAACAACCATGTCAGTATCCAATCCTGGCATATCCTCGTACGACCAAGCAAAGATATCACTGTACTCTTGCAACATCTCAATCATACCTTGCTTGATGTCGCTTTGCAGCACATCCCATATCCGGATGTTCCTGACAACTCCTTTGGACCCCATGTTGATAATCTCAATCTCTTCCTGATGAGGCAGAATGATTCTTTCTTCCTGTTTCAACAGTCGAGTCAGCTCTTATGGAAAGTCGCTATCCTCAACAATCTCTTCCTCAGCTTGAAATACCGGGTGCTCAAAGTCAAAGCGAGTCATAGGAAGTTCATGTTCGGTGTCATCTGAAATATGAATCCTGCAAATGAAATGGTTAAATGCTTCAAATGAGTGCAAACAAAGCTCATAACCACATTGCCATTTATTGTTAAAATAAAAATAGGAACCACAGGGAACACAAAATTTGTATGAGAAAAACGCCTTTATTCAATGATTAAACAGTGCATACACATAAGCAGGTGGCCCTAAAACAAAATCCCTATGCCCCGGGTAGGACACAGGATTATACAATAATCAAGAAAACAAATCATTACTGTTTTGTAGTCACTGGGACAATTTCCCTGATGAACCAGTTGCAAAGACTTTGTCCTGGCACGCTAGGCTTGATCTACGCGTCCATGTCGCAATCACTATCCCCGTCTTCAGAGTCGGAAACAAAATTAATCGTCTCAAAGCAGACTCCCTTTGGAGTAATCACCACCGGTCCTTTGAACTTGGGCGCGCCTGATGCGGAAGGTGCTGATGTTGGGCGATACCCTAGTCCAAACTTGTCCATCTTGACAGGAATTTCCAGCACTTGATCCCAACCCTTGGTATCACCAGTCTGAACCAATGCTTGAGCGTCTTTGTACGAAGCCACAGCAACCTCTGGCTCTTTGCTGGGAACACTAGACTTGTCTTTGATTTGCAACCCTTCGAAGGCTTGGCAGGGCATTTCGTGGATTTCTCCATCCACTTCAACGTACTTGAATGATGAGAGATGACTGACCAAGATGTCCTCTTCCCCACAAATAGTAACGATGCCACCACCGGCTTTAAACTTAAGCTTCTGATGCAGCATGAACGTCACAGCCCCTGTAGAGTGTATCCATGGACGCCCCAGCAAACAGCTGTAAGCTAGATGAATATCCATGATATAAAATTCAGTATCGAATATTTCCGGTCCGACCTGCAGCGGCAATGTTATCGATCCAAACACCAACCTTCTCGTTCCATCAAACGCCCTCACAACCAAATCACTTGGCGTGCAAATAATTCCCCAGATATCCAACTTCATCATAGCCTTCTTAGGCAATACATTCAGAGATGATCCGGTATCCACAAGGACATGCGACATTACGGTGCCCCGACATTCCACCGATATGTGCAAAGCCATATTATGCTCTCGGCCTCTGGGTGTTAGATCAAAATCAGTGAAACCCAAACTATGTCCAGCATTGACATGCGCCAGTACCCCCTCTAGCTGGTTGACAGAAACCTCCTGAGGTACAAATGACGTGTCCAATATCTTCAACAAAGCATTTCGATGGGCCTCAGAACAAAGCAACAAAGATAGAATTTAAATTTTTGAGGGGCTCTGTTGTAAGTGCTCAATAATCTTATAATCGCTCTTGCGAATTAGCCTCATGAACTCTTCTACGTCCTTGAGCGATGTGTCTTTCTCTTTCAACTAGGATGGTCCACTTTCATTCACCTTGGCCTTGCCTTTAGCAATCCTCTCTGCTTCAACTTCAGGTGCGGTGAATATTCTTCCACTACGGGTCATGCCTCCCGTTCCAACAATATTGCCAACTGCCCCTGCCGACCGGCTACTCACCTAAATCTTTTCTCCATTACAATATGCTTCTAACCCATATGTCTATGGAACAGCTTTTGTACTCTCAAAAGGAACAGGTCCTGCTTTTGTTATTGTGATAGTCGGCCGCTTGGCGGGCGCCGATATCGTAATAGTCTTCCTTGGGATCGTAATAGTTACAATCTCATCCTGCTTTTCAAACAATGCCTCAACAGGCTTCTTAACAGCAGTCCGATCAAATTGCAAGATCCCCTCATCTATCATGTCTTGAATACCTCTTTTTAAATCAGCGCAACCCTCTGGTTGGATCCAGCAATGCAGGCAATATTCATCACATCCGGGGAATACGCCCCCTTTCAACAGTCTACTTTTAACACAACTCAACGGTGTCTTTAATTCGTTCACATCCATAACCAAGTTCAAATTCTCTTCTGTTATGATAGCATTCGCTCCATGATTCGGCATGGGTTGTTGTACAATATTGGGACCATCCTGACCAAAGTTAATAGCCTTACTATCAAGCAAATCTTGAACCTTATGTTTGAAAGCATGGCAACCTTCAATATCATATACGGGCGCCCTGGAATGAAAATCACAATGTTTACCAGCATCAAAACCAAATGGAGGAGTGCCTGTCAACGAGGCCATCGTTCTCTTTTCAACCAAATTCAAACCCAACAGCGTTTGAAGAAGTTCAACATAAGTTGAAGGAGGTGCTTCAAATACTCTCTTTGGCCTACCCTCTTGAATTCTACACTGAGCAGGGTGCATTCTCTGTTGCTGCGGCTGTTGTTGCCGTTGTTGTTGTTGTTGTTTTTGTTGAGGTATCGGGATAGTAACACTAGCGACTTGCTGTGGTTGATACGGATTCCTACCTCTTCCACGACCTCGACCACCATATACCGCACTAGCGTCGCCTTGTCTCCTTCCACCAAAGGCTTTCCTTGCACCTCCAGCTGAGGTGGATTCACCTGCCTGAATCTTCCCAATCTTAATTCCGTTTTCAATCCGTTCTCCCATGAGAATCATGTCGGAGAAACTGCCCATCGAGACATTAAGCAATTTGTCGTAATACATTCCAGAGAATGTTCCAATAAACATATCAATCAACTCTCTTTCAACCAAAGGGGGATGAACCCTAGCCGCAATATCACGCCAGCGATGCGCATACTCCTTGAAGCTCTCACCAGTTTTCTGAGACAAACTCTGCAGCTGAGCCCTGTTTGGCGCCAAGTCACTATTATACTGGTAATGTTCAACAAAAGCATCAGCCAATTCTTTCCAGCTTCTAATTTGGGTGGGCTCCAGCCCCATATACCATTCCAGTGATGGCCCCGATAAACTGTCTTGAAAGAAATGCATAAGCATCTTCTCGTCGTCAGAGTATGCAGACATTCTTCTGTAATAAGAACGTACATGAACTCTAGGGCATGTATCCCCTTATACTTGTCAAATGTCGGGGCTTTGAATTTCAAAGGCACCCTCAGCCCAGACACTAGTCCCATGGTGGTCATATCTAACCCAGCAAAGTTCTGATTGGCTATCCCTTTGATCTGCTCTTCCAGCATTTTGAACCTCCTATCATTATCATTAGGCCTTTAAAATCCCACGCCTTGTCCAGAGAAAGCGTCTTCCTGGCGATCCTTGCCCCAGTTCAAATTCTCATTGCCATATTCCTCGTAACCAGCGTTACAGCCATATCCCTGTTGATTGAAAATAGGACCCCGTCCTCTGTTACCGAATCCTTGGTTGACCCCACCTAGTCTATAACCAGTGTTGAAAGGCACCATACCAGCATCGTTGTTGTCCATGTTACCAAAGCCAACATCACCGTTTCCATACCCTTGATTGTTGTTACCATAGCCATTGTAGCCAAAGCCTTGATTGTTGAAACCAAAATTACCATCACGATTACCATTGCCAAACCCTTGATTATTGTTCCCAAAACCAGTGTTGTCACATAACCCTTGATCAGCATCTCCAGCATTACCAGTATTGTTAACAACATTCCCATCACCATTTCCAGCGTTTCCAGTACCAATGTTACCATTACCAGTACCAGCACCAGTATTTCCATTTCCATTGCCATCACCGGCACCAACTCCACCACTTGTGGGAACGACCACTGTAGGTATCCCGTCTTCCCTGTGAGGAATTCCAACAGAGTGATAATCAGTATTTCCATTCGCCCGCACCAGCAGCGGTTGCACCAGAGTCTGGAGATTCTCCTGGCCTTTGACCATAATTTCCATTGCTTGCATGAAAGTGCCAACTTCTCACGAATTTCCTGCATCTCGACTTGAACTTGATCCATGATTCTCTTGCAGTTGTTCCTGGTAGAATAACGGTGCGTTCTCGGGTTGTCAATCCTGAAACCTGCGAGATGCAGGAAATAAGATACAGATTCAAAACACTAGTCATGCAATATGAGTATGCAAATGCAAATGTATAAATATGCTACAGGTTATATTCCCCCCTGATTCTAGTTTCAGAGAGAAGGCAATCACGACAATGGAGTCCCAATCAAGCAAGCAAAGAATCAGAAAATCCTCGTACATAAACAAATGCCCAGAGGCAAAGTACAAGAATACAACTGAAGAGACCTCGGCCAACAAGCCTGGCGATGGTCAAAATACAAGTACAAATAACAAAAGCAAAGCAAAGATAAATCAGGCCAAATGACGTGCCCTGACATCTTCCAATATCCTCAATGTCTCTGAATGACCTAGTCTGGAGATTAGCTCCTGTATCAGTAATGCATGTCGCTCAACAGTGGATCTCAGCTTTTTTGCGTCGTCCTTGCAGGTTCCTTCGCCAAAACACTCGTCGAATCTGCATCTCTTGGAACCGGCCTTCAATTTACAACCTCCCAGCTCCTTGCCAACGTCACTTACTCTAAGCTCAACAGCGCTCCTAAGTGATGTCTCTTCAGCAATCTTTGCATCCTAGGCTCTAATCTGCGCCTCTAGCGTGGCAATCTGCAGCTTCAGCTCATCCTCACGCTCTTTCCGCTTGGTAAGCGTGGTATTCCACAATGTTTCCCACTTGCCGAGTCGGGAATAAGCTTTGTTTAAGAGTTCCTTCTTGGAAGCAAGCACCTTGCTAACACCATTCAAGGCTACTCCCACTTTTTCCCTCTTGTTGGTCTCTTCAGTCAAATCTGAACCCAACCTATTAATCAACTCAATCTGTTCCTTCACAGTGAAGGTAGCTTCATTCTTCTCATGACGCAACTGGAAGATCTCTTTCTCTAACTCGTCATTGGCTTTCTTCAATTCTTCGTTTACAGCCAACAATTTGTTATACTTCTCAATCTCTACCGAAGTAGGTACCTCAATCACTGGAAGATACAAAGGTTCCACAGCAGGATATGGCATCAAGGAAATCCTAGCTCTCTCATGGATCCAAGCCAAATAAGGGTCATAAGCTTTGTTGTTGCTCTTACCAAGCAAAGCTTTCCCTCTCCTATGGATGTTAGCCCATGCATGTCTCAACCTGATCAAAACAGCCTCGCCTAATAAGCCCGTGAGATACATAGATTCCTGTATCTCAACCTTAATAGGAGCATCTCTTAAGGCATAACCAAACTGTCTCACCAGTAAAGAAGGGTTATAGTTGATACAGCCTTTCCGTCCAATCAAAGGGACATTCGGAAAGCCACTGCAACTATATATAATATCAGTGCCAAGCATGCTCCGATCAAACCAAATGATGTTCTCAGCAGATAGCCCCATCAACCGGGAAGACCAATCCAAAGTACCAACAGCATCAACAAAAGGCCCTGTCTTCGGAAGATACCCCTGGAACCACCTGTACAAGAGAGGAAGACAACAAGAAACATTCTTGCCACGAAGTTTCTCATTCTTATAGTGAATAGAATGATAAACATCGCCCAAGAGAGTAGGAACTGGATTCTTCGAGGCAAGAATCAAGAAGGCATCTGAGTCAACAAAATCTGGCACATTGGGAAACAAGAAAATCCCATAGACGCAGACAACTAGAATGGCACTGAAGGCAACCCAACATCCACTCTTCGCGCACTGTGTAGCCTTCTCAACCAGGATAGACAAATGAAAACCATAAGCTCCGTTCAGCTTGACCAAACCTCCATGGAACTCAGAAGCGTCCAAACTGACAATCTCAGCAAGTGTAGCCGACTCAGGCTCAGCATCAACATGTATAAAGGGCATCTGGTCTAACACAGGAACTCCTAACATAGCAAAATACTCCTCCAAAGTGGGTTCCAGAATATAGTCGGGGAACAGGAAACATCTCAGCTGAGGCTCATAAAACTGCATCAAAGTATACACCTCAGTCGTCTCAAATGCTGAAGGCCTGTACAACAAACTAAGCAATCTCCCATAAGATACTCTGAACTCAGCCTTCACTCTCTCATCTGCTAGAGCAACTAATCCCAGCAAGGAACTGATATCTGGCAAATGCAACCGGTAAGCAACTGTCCTCTTCATGGACTCCATGTCTGGCCAGAAGATACACTAGAATTAGAGGGGAATGATCACACCTGCAACATAAATACACGTTAATGAAATGCAAACCTGAAAATGCACATGCATATGCAAACAGGAGATCAAGTGCAATGCTGATGAACTGTGTTCTGCTCTGTACTGAAGCCTGAGAACCATCAAATCTTCACCTCAAACCAGACCAACCACTCAAATGAACCCTGTAACCACATCTCATTGACAGAGATAAACCAGGTACTCTGAGGTCAAAGGTTTCCTGAAAACAGACCTACCTACCCCTCACAGGTATGTATTTAACTCGTAGACAAGGTACGACATCCTATGTGGGTTCAACGTCACAAAATTTCAAGAGCGATGATACGATACCCAGAAGGTGTGGCATCATCATCCCTTGAAGCGGCCTCACTTAGTTCAATCACAATTGATAGGTCCCCAGAGTCGACAATCCTCGGGTCAGACAACTTGTCGAGCCCTAAGGGCTAGGCAAGAAGCATCAAAGAGAATCTCGTCCGAGCGCAGATTTCGCGGCTAACTAGTGCAAGCTAAGCAAGCAGGCTAACCACTACTCTCTACTTCTAAATCTATGTGCAAACTCAAGCCCAGGTCCGACTTATCTCTCAATCTAACCCTCTTCCCAGCACAACAACAATAATAGAGTACTGAAAGTAAAGGCAGAAAGGTAAATACGTACAAAACCCCCAGATGGGAAAACAAGCGCTAGGATTGACTCGCATAGGGAACCGTTGGGGTCCCCAGCAGAGTCGCCAGCTGTCGCTACTGCGAAAATCGGTGTCGGCAATGACAGAAGATTTGCCACCGTGTGTTATTTATCCCACAAGAGGGAAAGGAAACGCTTAGAGTAAACCTAATGCAAAGGGGAAAGGAATGGTCATCGCAACCAAATCCTGGATTCGGGAGTCGGTTACGTAAGGGGAAGGTATTAGCACCCCTCACGTCTGTCGTACTCGACGGGATCCACGCTTGTTTTCTATCTAAGGGTGTGTTATTCTATCTACTCTACATATCTGGGTTAAAAAGAAAAGAAAATGACTCGGCAAAGTATCGCACTTTATGCCTACGTATTCCCGTCTGGAACGAGAAATCAGAGTCGACGTAGTTCGCCTACCTACGGGAAAGGAGGGGAAGGTTGCTCGCTAGGATATCGCATCCTATGCCTACGTACTTTCATACAGCATGAAAGATCAAAGCAAACGTAGTTCGGGCTACGAAGGACACAAGCTTGTCTGACAGTTTTCATCTCCTTCTGAAAAGGGTTTCCCAGATTAAAGGTCCAAGAGGACAAAACAGAGTTTGAATGTTTGTTTGAGTTTTTTACGAAAGAAATGTTTTTTAGTCTGTTTGTAACTTGTACTGCACTAAAGACTTGTGAAATGAGAGTGACTACGTTGCATGTCACCCTAAGGGTACCATACTAAGAAGCTAGATTACTGAAGAGTGACCCTCCAGCAACCTTTTCTCAAATAGCTTAAGGCTCGTAGCGTACAACACGCGTTATCTTTATTATTGTGTTTTTGACTTGTTTTGAGATAAGAAGAGAAAGACCCTAAAACTATGGTTGAAAGGGGAACTAACCTAATGTTGTCATGCATGGTTTACAAACCTAATGTCTGTCATAATTTCCTCTTGCACAGAGGAAATCAGAGATCCTAGGGGATAAACAGCAAAAGACAGCAAGCAATATAGTAAACAGTAAACATGCATGCAATGCAGCAATACCATTGAGGCAAGAGAGAAAACAATAGGCAAGAGGGGACAAGCTCCACCTCAAACCTAGAGGTAATCAGCACAATTAAACAGACAATACAGAGAAAAACAAAAGACTCAGGGGAGGCAGCTCTGGCAGCAGCAACTTCAAGCTCTAAACAGCAAACAGCAACAGCAGCTCTGAACAGCAAAGTTGGATTGACAGCAAAGTTCACATCAAGGGATCTTCAAGCAAGCTTCTATCTTTAATCTTCATCAAGCACACTCCAAGAGGAGGATTAATCATCAAGATCAAGTTATAATGTTAAGAAACTTAATGACAACCAAAGGAAATCACTAAGAAATCAACATTGCAAATAAAAG
The DNA here is from genome assembly GCA_963859935.3 of Lathyrus sativus. Classification (NCBI taxonomy): domain Eukaryota; kingdom Viridiplantae; phylum Streptophyta; class Magnoliopsida; order Fabales; family Fabaceae; genus Lathyrus; species Lathyrus sativus. Next base: position 58,889,178 of record OZ012736.1, read on the forward strand.
GTATCCTCAAAGTTCTACTCACTTGGGCATACCACTCATCCCTTCTAAGGAGAGATGGAGCTTCCCAAGAAGGACTTTGTGTCATTAGATAGAATAGAGGCAAACAATGCACTCTATGTTTGAAGAAAAAATCAAAACTAGGTCTAAGGCCCTCCTAAAATCCTAATTCTCTAAGCTCCTAAACAAAAGCTCCACAAGAGGAAAAGCCTTCAACTCCAAGCTCTAGTCCTCAATCCCAAGCATATTAAATGAATCCAGAAGCTCCAACAAAAAGAACTCAAGCTCAAACCAACTCCAAGACAGCCAACCAAGCCAAACAAACCAAAGCACTCAAGAGAGGAATTCATAAACACAAGCCATTTGCAAAATACAACTAAAATAGAAAATTAAGTTGCAAAAATCTAATAAAATTCCTAGAGGAACATGAATGTTTGAAAAACCAAATGTAAAAAGATTGAAGCCTAAATCAACTTCTAAGCTATTGAAACAATTCCTACATTGAAATAGGTCAAGGAAATCCACAAATTTGGGAGGGTCCTAATCTCAATACCTAAAACAGATCCTAATTTTGTTCTAAAAATCCAAGAAAAATTCTAAGGGAACATATATGTCTAACCTAACACATATTAAAAAATCAAAGCCAAACTCTAAACCAATTGGGAGAATTAAATTCAACAAAACAGATAACAAATTATACAAAAATAAAAGAAATAACAAAAATAAGAAAAATCACATTAAATTGAAAAATGCATGAAATAGTATTTTGTTAATCCCAGAAAATCACAAATTCCATAAGGATCATGAGGATATTTTTAAAATTATTTTCTGATCAAAATTGGAATTTATATGATTTTTAGAATAACAAAGAAATTAAAATAAAACAAAATGAAATAAAAATGAATTAAAGCTGAGATAAAACACAAGCCATTGGATCTGGAGATTGGTCAAGGATCTGAACGTGCCACAGCCTGCCAGCGCATTAAGTGAAACGACCGTGTTTTGAATTAAAATTCTCCAATCTCAAATTAAAACACAGGCGTTGGATCTGATCTGAAGTCAAAGGTCAAGTGATGATCCAACGATGATGAAGTCATCTTCTCCAAATCTCAGGTCATCAGAGTGGAGATCAGGGATGGTGGTTGGTGGTGGCCGGAGAAAACTCCGGTCGTCTTCTCCGGCGAAGGTCCAGGTTCAAGCAACCAAAAATGACAAACAAAATACCAAATCCACTCAATTTTTCACGTACATTCCAAATCCATCATCAAAATCATCCAATTCTCAACACACAATCAAACACGAAGCAAAGTTCAGAAATAGCATCTTCAACAACTTTCATTAAACTCAAAATTAATGATATAGATCTCTTTATCTCATTGCATACATCAACCTGATCTAAACATTTAACATTGAAACCTTATGAATCAAGAGATTCAAGTCCAAACAGATCAGCTATGTCATCTTCAATCATCACCAATTGAGTTCAAATCAAGCCTAAAACGATCTATGTCATGTCTAGATCCTAACCACAAGTTCAAATCTAACTGAATCATGCTAAATCATGCTGAATTTTAAGAAGTGCAAACCTGGTATAGATCTTGCAACAGAGGTATCTAGAGCTCGTGGCTTGCTTCCAAATACTCCAGATAGCTTCAATGATCCACAAGGAAGAGATTACACACCTTAATTTGGCTTGAATTGGCTCCAAACTCAGAATCTGATTTCAAGTTGCAGTTGAGAAAATTTTCTTACTCTTTCTTGCTCTGGCGCGAAATGAAGCTCAAAATTGATATGAACTCACTCTAATGAATATATAGAAGAGTTTCATGGGCCTATGGATCCAAGTTGAAGCCCAAAACATGATTTTCATTTTTCTGATTTTCCTTCAAAATTCAATATGACAGTCGTGCCTTGCAAGCTAAGCAGTGGTTCTAGAATGTTCTCACACCTTGCACATGTCATTTAGAATGAGTGTGGATGAAGAAAATGGCCTGAATTGCCTTGTGCATTGATTTGGATATGTGACTTGTTTATGAAGTAACAACATGCTATCTCTCAAAACTTGAACTAAACTCCAAATTCTGGTATTGCCAATGATCTTAGAATGCAATTTCCAATCAAAAAAATGCACTTACTTTCTTGGTTTTGGTTTTGTAACACAAAATTCTATTTTCCCTCCTTTTCATATTTGAAAATTCTTCATTTTCAAGCCATTTCAAATGTCTTTTTGATATGTGCCAAAACAAGCTATCATGACCACTTGGTTGCACTCAAAACATCATTCCAATCAACTTTCATGTTGAGAAATTTTCCATTTGAAGCTTGTAAGTTGGAGATTTTGGCCCATGCTTGAAAATGACCTATAATCCCACTTTCCCAAAATACCCCTGGTTTGTAAACCTCATAACTTGAGTTCTACAAATCTGATGGATGACTTCTAGTACAATTTAGAAATCTAAGATCATGAGGAACAACTTTCATGTTGGCTAAAAGTTCAAGTGAAAACTCTTTCTAGGTCAAACGTTGCTTAGAAGTCAAGTGACTTTCACAGATAAATTTCACATTCATCTAGTGACCTTTAACTTGTCTGGACCATAACTTGAGTTCTACAAATCCAATGGAGGACTTATAGTACTAAAATTAAAGGTATTGATATGCTCTACAAGTTTCATGTTGGCCAAAGATCGATTTGAAACTTGTATCTTGACTTATGTGGCTTTGAAGTTAGGCACTAAACAGGGTAATTTGTACTGAAACCCTAATTTAGCAACTTCCCACATTCTTGATTCTTCTTGATTTGATCTTGGCACAACACCACAAATGTCTTAAAATATCATTCCATGAACTCCATGACCTCCAAGTCGGCTTGAGTGCTTTTCAATTGCATAATTGACCTAGGGTTGACCCAGATGAAACCCTAATTGTCTGCACTTCAACTGTGGCTCTTGCACTTGAATCAATGACTTGATTTAGCTTCAACATGGCTCTCTAGGAACTCCATGAGCTCTATACACATCTCATATTCACACCTCATGCTTCACATCCCATTGATGGTCTTCAACTGATCAAGACCTCCCACCACCTCCTGATGACTTGGATGACTTCTCAAGCTTGGATAGGATTTCTTGCTAGGCTTCTCTTGATAATAATCACACTTGATCCCCTGTTGGATGAATGATATGCCATGATATGCAAATGATAGAACTATGCAAAATGATAATGCAATGAAACATAAACCAGGTAAAATATGTTGAGCAAATTTTGGGGTGCAACAATAGTGGATGAACTTATTAGTTTGTTGCTAACTATTGAAATGACCATAAATGATAAATCTTAAAATATAAACAAAGGTGTCACCTTTAAAGCTGATATTGAAAGTGATAAGAAAGAAGTTGAAGGGGATACTTATAATAACTTGTCTAAATTTATTGATTTACTTGTAAAAAGGTTTGGCAAGGTTATGAGAAGACTTGACAAAAGGTAAAAGAAAAATGTCATGACAAATCTCAAAGATAAATTTCATGCCAACTTGAGAGGGTACAACTCCCAACGAAAACTAGAGAAGGAGACAAACCAAATAAAGGTAAAAGAATGAATACCCTCGTCTAAATATATGACCCTCTAGAGTAAATAACGGGAATTTTAAAAAGGTTGATTAAAATATTGACTTTTTTTTAACTATTTGTATAATTTTACAAGTTTATCCTTAAGAGAGAGAATTATTTAATGTTTGTGTAAGAGTATTTAATGCAGGTTGTAGAAAATATATTAATGTGTACAAAATTAATTAATGCACCTTGAAATGTGAAGAGGGTCTTATAAATAGAGAAAAGAAAACAACTCAAAAAGGTCTTATAATTAGGGACAGAGGTAGTAAATGTCATGAGTGTGAAGGTTTTAGACACATTCTAACGGATTGTATCAATTTTATTTAAAAACAAAAGAAAGGATGGACTGCCACTCTATCAGATAAAGAGTCTAAAGATGATAGTGATGAGGATAATGCCAACATCGTCATAGAGTTTACTGCATAGGATGAATTGCAAACCATGTGATTAAAAATGATGGTGAATCCAATGATGAATAACTCTCAAATGAAGATGTTGTTGAAGTATACAAACAATTATTTTCCAAATGGAAAGAAGAGTGCATATCTGGAAAAATAAACAAAAGGCTAATATGAATGTGCTACTCCAATAAAAGATTAATTGTCCCACAACCATTTCATAACTGAAGGAAGAAGTGACTCTTTTGAACTCTAAGTTTGAAAGTATGACCAACTCAATTTTCATGTTAAAATGCGGGTCTGAAACTCTTGATGAAATCCTTGGGATGGTAAGATGGTCAGAGACATGAAAAGAGTAGGTTTTTATTATAGCTCCATGGATAAAGAGAATAAGTTTGTTCCTCTTGAACAAAAAACTTAGTTCATGGTGACAAACTGTATGTCAAATTAACCTACTCACCATTATTACCAACACATAAAATTCTATAGAAGACCATCTTGGAGATGCCAGTATCGTGGTCAATACGAGACTATTCGACCTTTTTGTTACAAATTGTATAATGTACCTTACTACCCTCACCAAAAACAACCTATAAAGAATATGGCAAGAAGTTATTGTGTCTACCAAGTCTGAAAAGTTAAGGAGATAACTACAAGTCACATTGCTCACACCTCTCAAAGAGAATCCTATATTGAAGATTGGTACTTTGATAGTGGTTGTTTTAGATACATGACAGAGGATAAGAACTATTTGAAAGAGGTAAAGCCCTAATAACTATGTTACCTTTGGTGATGACACTAAAGGAAAAATTACGGGAAAAGAGAAAATGGATTATTCAGTCCTCTCAATTTTAGAAGATGTTATTTTAGTTGAAGGCTTGACTCCTAATCTCATTAATATTATCCAGCTTTGTGATCAATATCTTTGTGTCAACTTCAATCATTTTGAATGTAATATGTCACAAACAAAAATCTAAACCATGTCGTGAAAAGGTACAAAATATTTAGATAATTTCTACATGTAGAGATCGCAATCAAATGACAAATCCTCAATCTGTCTAAATACTACGGAGGATGAAACCAAATTGTGGCACAAGAAACTTGGTCATTTGAGTCTCAGAAGCATGAGAAAGATTATTTATGAAAAGATTATCAATGGTATTCCAAATCTCAGGATCGAAGAAGGAATAATTTTTGAAAACTACTAGATATGCAAACATACCAAGATGCATCACAAGAAGCTTAAATATCTTACCGCCTCAAAAGTTCTAGAGTTATTTCACATGGATCTCATGCAAGTAAAAAGCTTGGGTGGAAAGAGATATGTTTTTATGTGTATTGATAACTACTCAAGGTACACTTGGGTTTATTTTCTTAAAGAAAAATCTGACACCTTTATCACATTTGAAAGGTTGTGTCAACACCTTCAACTTTAGAAAGGAAGTGAAATTTCAGAGATTGTTAGAATACATAGTGATCATGGAAGAGGATTTGAAAACTCTAGCATTTAAAAAAAATTCTCTTTAAGCGGTATCTTTAGCGGGAAAATTTGAGATTAAGCTATTGATTAACTTAACTCGCTAAATAAGAGTCACTACCGCACTTATATTTTTCCAAAGGAAAGGGAAAGAGCGAACAAAATCTTAAAGAAGTTTTAAAATAAAAACTAATAAAAATAGAGACAACGGTAAAGGGGTTGGTTACGCAAAGGTAAGATGCTAGCGCCCAAAACATCTATACTACTCTATAGGAACCTCTTGAAAATAGAGTTTACCTTAAAAAGGTGTTGTTTGCAAAAGATTGATGAGGTGAGAAAAGAAGTATTTTTTAACATTTTAATGTTTGATAAAACTTCCTGAGCCTTGTGCCTATGTACCCACCAAGTGCAATGGAGGATCAAAACCTCATAGTTCATGGTACAAATAACCAAATGGTTTGTTATGATTCATTTTAAAGTAAAAGATAACTTGTCATTTTAAGGACAAAAACTTCAACTAATCATCCACAAGTATGTGAAAATGGACCTTTGCATCACCATGAGAAGGACTCTAATTTAGATGAAATCAACAAGATTGCCAGTAACTCTTTAAGGTGGAAGAGAATCACCTCATTTCAAAAAATACAATGGGGATAGGAGGATTACATCTAAACTATGGAAATGACGCATGTCTAAACTTTATGAAAAAGTTTTAAAAGCAAAAAGTGCACAAAAGACACAAAATGGTTTGAATGGGTTTTATCTTTTGTCTTTTTGAAAATGGTCTTGATATGCTTAAGATTGATTAGCATTTATTAAGAAAAATGAGTTTGAAAATCTACTTGACAAAGTCAAGGTTTACTAAGAAAGTGGTTCTAGTTTGAAAGAAGAAGGTTTTAAAAAAGAGAGAAGATTTTGAAAATTTAAGAAGGGGAGAAGATGAAGAGGCTATCCTAGAGCATAAAATAAAAGTTAGGGAAGGAAAGATCTAACCAAGATACAAGCCTTTGACATAAAAAAGCCAAAACTCCCATACTTTGGACTCAAGCAACTTGATAAGAAATAATAACCAAACCTCAGATGAAAACCAAGTATCCAAGTCAAGTCTTCACAAGAGGCCAACTCATGGGAAAAGTACCAGATAAGATCCAAGGTCTCAAATCACAACTCCAAAGCATATGGAAAAAACCTAATTCCAAGTCCATAAATCCATAAGAAAATTATAGTTACCAAATATTCCAAGGAACATTAAGAGTTTTTTAATGGTTTAAGCCTTTATTAATGTCTTTAAAAGAAAAATAAAGCCCAAGTGGACAAAGAGAAAAAAAAGACAAATATAAACAAGATGAAAATATGATATGAAATGATAAGCATAAAATAAAGAGCATAAAGATAAAAGTGCATAAAAATAAATGGCACAAAGTAAAAGTTAGCCCAATTAAAGTTAGTGTTAGTGTTAGAAATAATTGAGAAGACATTTTTCCATTTAAAGTAGATTATTCAACTAATCAACCCAACAAGTATGAGAACTTTGCATCATCCTTTGAGAAGGACTCCAACTTGGATAAAATCAACAAGTGTGCCACTAGCTCTCTTAGGTGGAAAAGAATCTACACACTATGGAAATAGAAGAATTACATCTAAACTAAAAATGACTCATATCTAAAATTGAACCAAATGATCATTTTCAAATTAGAGACAAATTTACCGCTATGTTAAGCAATCATAGCACAATCTATAAGGAAGATCATACTATAGGAGGCCGATCAATAACAATTTATATACCATACATATTAGAGATATGATATAAAGATCATACTTCTAAAACATGTAGCACAAGTCAAAACAAAATGGATCAAGACCTAAGTCAAGGAAAAATAGATCCATTACATCAATCAATCCTTCATGATACTTTGGACAAACTTATGCATCAATCCAAAGCACCTCAATTGATCAAATGATCAATCAAATGGTAGATTTGAAATGATGAAAATTCATTAAGCACCACTTAAGATCTCATGAACAAGATGGCCTACACATCCTCCAATTGATCAAAACAAAGGGATGAAGAAGACAGGATCAAACAAGATAGCAAAACCAAATTGGATCCAAGTGATGATGAAGTTATCATCAAAATCAATCATCCATTTTGGTGGATTAGGGTTTTCACCCCATCAATACCCCAGAAGTCAACACAAGTTAAACAAAAATAAAATGCAATAATATGAATTAAAATGCATTAAAATGATTTTTAAAATTGATTTTAAAATGAAAATAAAGATGAAAATGCAAATGATGCTTCAAATCAAATAAAAAATGAACAAGAAAATTCATGCAAGTCAGAAAAAAGTCAAGAATGATATATAAAAGTCAATAATGATATATTTTAAAACTATTAAAAATGCTTCAAAAAAAGAGAAAATCATGAAAAATAGAAAAATGATGAAAATAAAATATGAAAAATATATAATCAGAAAGAGAAAAATAAAAGATAAATTTTTAAATTATTTTGGGATTGTTTGGAGTTAAAATGAATTTTCTATGAATTTTTGAATGAAAATGCAATTTAAAAATGAAAATCAGAAAAGAAAATAAAATAGAAAAAACCACGCGCGTTAGATCTGCTTCATTAATCTAATTTGGCAGATATAACAATCCAAAAACACGCGCTCATGGTAGAATTTAATAAAAAATGCACACAGGATCACATTTGAAATAAACCATTAAACACATTTCAAATAGCCAGCGTGTCTCCACCTCATATCATCTTCCTCACTTCTCCGATCATCTTTGTGAGATGCTCACCGGAGATTTCTAAGTGGTAATGTTAGGGCAAAAGACCACCATCATTGCAACCTTATCATCAAGGAAAACTCAACCTCATACTCCATTTTCATTTATTGAAAGATAGTAGAGAAAATTTCATGAAAATGCAGAAGAAAACACAAACACGAAAACCAAAATTAAATGATGAACACAAGCTATCAACATCAGCTAGGTTAGGGGAAAGGACTACATTGTGGTAACTTATTTGATTAAAAATGGAGCCTTAAACTACCTTGTCTAGAAACAATCGGAGGAGCTCTGTAACTGGATTTGGTCAACACAATTCAGGGACTCTTATGCTTGGGAATTGTTGCAGAAGCTTCAGAGGAACACGATGGAGCTAAGTGAATCAAGAAATTGGATTGAAACTGTTTGGAAATCAAAACACGATAATTCACTTTCTCTAGAAAAATTTAAGAGTGGACAGGGGTTTTAGGTCAAACTTCTTGAATCAACATGTAAAATTGGACTTTCCTTGCATTTCAAAGCACATGGATAATCATATGGACTCAAAGTAATGTGTCCTTGAATTTTCTTTGATTAAATTGACCCAAGCTTGAGGTAACTTGTTGCTGAAGGCATGGAAATAAACACATGAATCCTTGACTTTTCTTGAAAGACAAACTACTAAACCTTGAGATGTCTTTGATCAAAATGAGCTTGAATGATGCTCAAAACCTTGTACTTTGATATTAGAAGCCATGGTTTGATGAGATAGCCCTTGGGAACCAATGGTTGACCACACTTTAACCTTGAGAAAGAAAATCCCTAGCTGATGAATCATGCTTGGTGTTCTTGATATAGCACCTTACCTTGCAGAGAAACAAAAGGATACCAATATTAATCATAGGTTTTATGCAAAAAGAGGATAAGATCTTAGAGTTAAAAATTAGGGTATAACAATATTAATCATAGGTTCTATGCACCATTTACTCAACAACAAAATGGAATGGTTTGACTCAAGAATATAACCCTTCAAGAAATGACCAAAGTCATGTTTCATGCTAAAAATCTACCCTATTACTTTTGGGCTGAAGCAATGAACACAACTTGCCACATTTGACAGTCGAGTAACCATCTGTCCTGTCACCGAAATGGCAGACTATGAGATATGGAAAGGAAGAAATCATAATGTCAAATATTTTGATATGTTGGGCCAGAAGTGCTACATTTTGATTGATCCAAAGCAAAGGCGCAAGATGGATCATAAAAGTGATGAAGAAAAATATGAGAAAATTGGATTCTAAAGCATAGGCACAAGATGGATCCTAAAAGAATCAGAAGATGAAGAGGAAAATGTTTCAACAAACAAAGGTCCTTCTAATAGAATTTAAAAGTATCATCTTATAGCAAATGTGATTGGAGATATCAATGAAGGAATTATCTCTAGATCAAAAGAAGTGATTGTCAATATGTGTTTTATATCCAAAGCTGAACCAAATAATGTTAAAGAATCATTAACTGATGAATACTTGATCAATGACATGCAGGAAGAACTTGTTTAGTTTGAAAGAAACAAAGTGTGGGAATTAGTTCCTAAACCTGATTCAGCCAACATCATAGGATCTAAATGGATCTACAAAAACAAGTCAAATGATAATGGAAATGTGATAAGGAATAAAGCTTAGTTAGTGGCTCAAAGATACATGAAAATTGAAGGTATTTACTTTGATGAAACCTTTGATCCAGTTGCTCACCTTGAATCTATTAGACTTCTACTAAGAATATCATGCCTTCTGAAATTCAAGCTCTATCAAATGGATGTCAAAAGTGGTTTTCTAAAGGGATTCTTGAATGAATAAGTATATGTTGAAAAACCAAAAGGTTAATTGATCCTAGCGTACTACATAATGTTTACAAGCTAAAGAAGACTATATATGGTTTGAAACAAGCTTTAAGAGAATGGTATGAAAGGCTGACATAATTCCTCACCTCAAAATGGTTACAATATAGGTGGTATTTACAATACCTTGTTTGTCAATAAATAATAAGGAAAGTAATGATTGCTTAAATTTATGTGGATAATATCGTGTTTGGAAGAATCTCAAAGAAGATGGTGGAACATTTTAATCAACAAATGCAATCTGAATTTGAAATGAGTTTGGTAGGGGAACTCGCCTACTTCACTGGTTTTCAAGTGAAACAAATGAAAGAATGTATATTTGTATCATAAATTAAATATGCTAATAACATTATGAAGAAGTTTGGCCTTAAGAATGCAAGGTGTAACACCCTAACAACCCCAATGGCGCGGTGAGAACAGACACCATTAGCTATTGACTTAGCTAGGCTTCAAAAATATTAATTCACCACCGATCTTTAATTTATCCAAGGTAAGGGAAAAAGAACAAATAAACCCATAAGCATGCAATGGAAAAACAAAGCAAAAGAGAATCTAAGGTTCGGGGGTTGGTTATACCTAAGAAAGGTACTAGCATCCTAAGTATCTGTACATGAACCTCTTGTTCGAATTATGTTATTTGTTATCTGTTTGCTAAGGGTGAAAAGGAAAAGGAGGACCTAAGGTCCTATTCCTAAGTATGCTCACTATGACATTGCATCTTGTGCCTACGTATCCCGACTAGGATGGAATCAAAGCATTCATAGTTCCCCTCACTAAGGTTAAACAAAGTTTGTTGGTTTTAGGAGAAGAGACAAGTTGTCATCTGAAGGAGAATACTTAACTTAAACCACCACAAACATGTGGAAGATGGATCTTTGCTTCACATTAAGATAAGGACTCTAACTCGGATATAGAATCAACGAGTATGCCGCATACCTCTCTCAAGTGGAAAAAAAATCAACATATTTTTCAACTATGTCACGGGGTAGGATAATTACATTTCAACTAGGGATGACTCATGTCTAATCTCTCATGGGAGAAGAAGGGAACCTAATTATAGGTTATCTAAAGTTGTTGCAATCCTAAAGGACTAGCCCAAGGATACAAACTAAGGTGTTAGTCTAAAGGGAAAAACCTAAGTGTATACACTAAGGTAATTAACCTAAAAGGGGAATAAGGATCAAACAAAGAAGTAGAAGAAGAAGAGGGAAATGCAGAAGGGATGCAATGCACATGACAATATAGTCAACTAAATATCCTTCCTTTGGACCCACAACAGAGGCAACCAAAATATCAAAAGAATATATATGATGAACAACAAATATTAAAGTCAAAGATAGATGAATATCAACATGTGAGACAAGTAGTACAACATCCAATCAACTTGTAAAGTAAGGTATCACATCATGGATCAAGTATGCATCAGGCAAAGCACATAAGGGTAAAGAACCTTAAGCGGACATCAAACATTAAAGTATCCAAACAAAATGGAAAAAGATGGAATGAGAACAAATGAGGGAAGTAACTACATCATATCATGCTCAACTCATATGAAAAAAAAATAGAAGAAGGAGCAAAAGCACACAAGGCATGTATCACATCAACACTCAAACAATTGCTCACACATAACTCATGCAAAACACACTCCAAAAGTTTTATCATGTGAGATTAAGGTTAGAAACTAAGTATAGGCATCAATATAATCATGAACATCAACTAAACATCAACTCATGAATTGCAATAAGAAACATCAAGGGTCAAATTCAAGACATACGTCCAAACTAAGCAAGCATACATCATGGTCATCCTCAAAGGAAAAGAAGTGTTCAAGCAAAACACAAAGCACAAAATGATCAAGTAAGGCATACTATAACATCAAGTTCAGAATCAAACACAAATGTATCATATCACATTTAATTCCAAAATATCAAACCAAATCAACAAGCATCATGCTCAAAAGAGTTAGGCAAATACCATTCAAACCACTCATAAAGGAACAAAGATAGTTCATGTGAAGAAAGGAAAGAAGAGAGATCAAACAATGACCAATATAACATGAAACCAAGCCCTCAAACCAAGTCAAATTAAACATGTAAGGACTCGTGAACATCCACTAAGGTTATGTAAGAAAATACCTTGAGAAATTAGGTCAAAGGCACTAATGGTACAAGGCTAGAACAACATCAACTTGAAAATTCCACCAAAAATAGGAAAATAATCAAATGAAAGTGAATCAAAAGTAATAACTAATTTAAAACAGTACATGATCACATTCAATGAGCATTTCAAACTTCAATCAAGCACAAGTAGTCAAAATGATTTCAAACTAGGTCAAGCATCAAGCATGTTCAATCCAAAACCAAGCTACAATTAGGCATTAATCAAAAATAGAAAAATAACTTATTAAATTCCAATAAGAGGCTCTACCTCATGCTATAACTATCAAGAGCAAGTGAACAAAAGATCTCAAGAAGAATTGCACAAGTGCATCACAAATTAAACCAAACAATATCAAGTATGAGGCTAACCAAGCATGTAACGCCCGTTTTACTTCGATTAAATTCAATTATGACTTTGCTAGGTCTCGTTGCATCGTAGTCGTAGTTGAGTATGTGTTTGGATCGGAGAAAGGAATTGAATCGGTCGAACTGTCGGAAAAATTCTGGTTTTGTTAGAAAACTTCGAAAATTCATATCTCTTGATCCGTAAGTCGGATTTGACCCCCGTTCAAAGTGTTGGAAAGATAAAAAGATGTTCTATCTGGAAAAAAATGAAATTTTGCTGCTATGACGACCGTCATAGGAGTGTGACGACCGTCACACGAGCGAAAACTGCAGTTATGCAGAATTTGAACGTGTTCTGGTGGAATGAGATTTTGTAGCAAAAATATATTACCGTAGACTATTTTACCCTCAATTACATCATTTTTTTGGGAAAGGAAAGACGGAAAAGATAAGTTACGCATTGAGAGAAGTGGAGAGCGAAGAATCATCCATCGGCGAATTCGAAAGATTTCTGCAGAAAAATCACCGTAGAGCAGAAGCGGAATCAGAAAGCGTGGAATTGGCCTCAATTCTAAGGTAAGGGTGGGGTTCAATTCTTTAACCGGGAGTATGATCGAATTCATGTAGGGAATTGATTCATAGTTATAGTTTTTGTTAATCGATAATTATTAAGGAAAAGGTTTCCCTAATGGGACAAGATTTCTATGTAGGAATGAATGTGTTATGTAGTTGTTAGTGCGATGCTCTAAGGTTTTCCTTATGGGCAAATACGTAGGACGAATATGCTATACGGTTATTCGTACAACACTCTAATGGTTTTCCCTAATAGGCCAAAAAGGGCAGTTACCTGGTTGTGATTGATTTGTAATTAATTGTGTGAGAAAACGCCGTAATGTTGTTATTACGATAATATGCTGAATTCTTAATTGTTGATACAATGTCGCAATGTTCCTTTACATGAATAGTTGGGATGATGACAATATGATGCATATGAAATAGCAATGTTCTGTTATGGGCGTTTTGTTATAGGCTTGATGCCTTGTTGCATAGTCGGTGATGTTGTGGTCCATAATAGAGGTATTTCATGGCATAGCATATTAGCGATGGCCTGTATTGGCGGCCCTTAGTGGCAAATTCTGCGATGGCATGTATTGGCGACCCTTAGTGGCAAATTCTGCGATGGCCTGTATTGGCGGCCTTGATGGAAAATTGGTACCACATGCATATGCACAGTTGAGTCGCATTGTTGAGTCACATGAAGTTGCATAATTATGTTAGTTGTATATTAATGTTGTTTTACGTGAGATATGGATTGTTGCAGTTGTTGTCGATGATGTTTATGATTTCGAAACTTATAATGCTGTGATGAGTTTCTGGCATGTTTTCTATCGTGCTCTATGTTATATTATTGATATCTCACCCTTTTCCGTTGTATGTTACCTCCTATGGTGGTAATTTGCAGGTAGTCAGGAATAGAGCGTAGTTCCCATTAAGGTGTCGTTGGTCGCTCTGATACGTGGCACTCTTGGGGGGATGGACGATTGCTGTTATTATTTTAGTCGATGTTATTGTTGATTGAACTTGTTACGATGTTTTTATTAAATTGGTTTAAGAGAACATGTTGTATACTTTATTGAACTTGCACCGGATGTAATGACGAGTTGTTTCATGATTAAATGGTTTAGTAATACATTGGTGATTGTTCATCTAATTTCGTGCCACGTATGATAATTGCAAGTTGTTGCATAATGATTGTTGTCTGTCAGGTTGAAGTGTAACATCTCTGATGTGAGGAATTTTGCCCGTGTGACGATCGTCACAGGCTCATGACGACCGTCATGCAGTCAAAGTTTGCGCTGTTGCGCTTTGTTTGTTATATGAGTTATTATTTTTCCTGTTATCTGCAAGCGTTAGAGTTGGGGTGTTACATTTGTGGTATCAGAGCAGGTTGGTCCGTCCGGCCAAGTTGTCTAGTGTCGTCGCGTCAGTCGTCGTACCTAGCACTAGAGTCTCGTTAACTATGAAATCTGACTGTTGGTTGTTGCAGCTTAAGTGAAATGGCTGGGAGGAATGATGCTGCAATTGCTGCTGCTCTGCAAGCTTTAGCTAATGCTATGGAACATCAGCCATATCCTGCTGGAGATACTGGGTCTCGCAGTCTGGCAACGTTTCAACGGGAGAATCCGCCTACCTTCAAGGGTAAGCATGATCCTGATGGTGCATTGGAGTGGTTAAAAGAAATGGAGCGAATCTTTCGTGTGATGGATTGTACTCCAGTATAGAAGGTCCTTTATGAGACTCATATGCTAGCAGTAGAAGCTGATGACTGGTTGCTAGAGACCCGTCCAGTGTTGGAAGCTGCAGGTGAAGAAGTTACTTGGACTGTATTCCGTAGGGAATTTCTGAAGAAGTATTACCCGAAAGATGTCCGTGGTAAGAAAGAGATTGAATTTCTTGAACTGAAGCAAGGAGACAGATCTGTTACTGAGTATGCGGCGAAGTTCAAGGAGTTGGCTAAGTATTACCCGCACTACAGCACAGAGACTGCTGAATTCTCTAAATGTATCAAGTTTGAGAACGGATTGAAGTCTGAAATCAAGAAAGCAATCGGGTATCAGAAGATCCGTGTCTTTGATTCATTGGTTGAAAGCTGTAGGATTTATGAAGAAGATAGCAACGCTCATCACAAGTTGATGAGTGAGAGGAGAGGCAAATCACAACAGAGTCGTGGTAAACCTTATGACCCTCCAGCTGGCAAAGGGAAACAGAAAGTAACTGACGACAAGAAAACTAGTAAGGGAGATGCTCCTGCTGGTATTGTTTGCTATAAGTGTGGAAAGCCAGGTCACAAGAGTAACGTGTGTGCTGCTAGATCATTGAGATGTCACCGTTGCGGAGAGTTGGGACACGCTATTGCTGAGTGCAAACGCAAGGGAATAGTTTGTTTCAACTGTGGTGAGGAGGGGCACATCAGTGGCAAGTGTCAGAAGCCTAAGAAGGAACAGACTGGCGGAATAGTGTTCGCGCTATCTGGGACTCAGACATCCAGTGATGACAAATTGATTGAAGGTACTTGTTTCATTAATAGTATTCCTTTACTTGCTATTATTGACACTGGTGCGTCTCATTGCTTTATTGCTGCGGATTGTGTCGAACGTTTGGGTCTTATGCTGTCACACATGAGTGGAGAGATGGTAGTTGAGACTCCAGCTAAGGGATCGGTAACTACATCTCTTGTGTGTTTGAAATGTCCTCTGTCAATGTTTGATAGAGATTTCCTGGTTGACTTAGTCTGTTTGCCACTAAGTGGGATAGACATAATTTTGGGCATGAACTGGTTAGAGTATAATTGCGTTCACATTAATTTCTTTGATAAGTCAGTGAGATTCTCTACTCCTGAGGAGGAAGGAGCGCGTTTGGTAACTACCAAACAGATGAAACAGATGTTGCTAGAAGATGCTCAGGTGTTTGCGTTGGTGGCATCATTATCCATTGAGAATCAAGCGATAATCGATGAATTGGAAGTTGTTTGTGATTTCCCTGAGGTGTTTCCAGATGAAATTCCTGAAGTTCCTCCGAAACGGGAAATTGAATTTTCTATTGATCTTGTACCCGGAACCAGACCTGTGTCTATGGCACCGTACAGGATGTCTGCATCTGAATTGGCAGAGTTGAAGAAACAGTTGGAAGACTTACTTGAGAAGAAGTTCGTTAGACCAAACGTATCGCCGTGGGGAGCTCTGGTATTGTTAGTGAAGAAGAACAATGGCAGTATGAGGTTGTGTATTGACTACCGGCAACTGAACAAAGTTACGATTAAGAACAAATACCCGCTTCCGAGAATTGATGACTTGATGGATCAATTGGTTGGAGCGCGAGTGTTTAGTAAAATTGATTTGAGGTCGGGGTATCACCAGATTAAGGTAAAAGATGACGATGTTCAGAAAACTGGGTTCAGAACCAGGTATGGACACTATGAGTTTACGGTAATGCCTTTTGGCGTTACTAATGCGCCGGGAGTTTTCATGGAATATATGAACCGTATCTTCCATGAGTATTTGGATCGGTTCGTGGTAGTATTCATTGATGATATCCTAATTTATTCGAAGTCGAAGGAGGAGCATGTTGAGCACTTGAGATTAGTGCTGCAAGTGTTGAAAGAAAGGAAGTTGGTTGCGAAACTGTCGAAATGTGACTTTTGGTTGGAGGAAGTTAGCTTTTTGGGTCATGTTATATCAGGTGATGGAATTGTCGTAGATCCATCTAAGGTTGATGCCATGTTGAAATGGGAAACTCCGAAGTCGGTAACAGAGATTAGAAGCTTTCTGGGACTTGCTGGTTATTATAGAAGGTTTATTGAAGGTTTTTCTAAGTTGGCCCTTCCGTTAACTAAGTTGACTTGTAAAGGGAAGACTTTTGTATGGGATGCTCAATGCGAAGCAGGTTTTACAGAGTTAAAGAAGAGGTTGACATCTGCGCCGGTGTTGGTCTTGCCTAACGCAGAAGAACCGTTTGTGGTATACTGTGATGCTTCTAAGTTTGGTTTAGGAGGAGTACTCATGCAGAATAATAAAGTAGTTGCTTATGCCTCAAGACAGCTGAGAATCCGTGAGAAGAATTATCCTATGCACGATTTAGAACTTGCTGCCGTTGTTTTCGTGCTGAAGATTTGGAGACATTATCTGTATGGCTCAAGATTCGAAGTGTTCAGTCACCATAAGAGTTTGAAGTACTTGTTTGACCAAAAAGAACTGAACATGAGGCAACGAAGGTGGCTAGAGTTGTTAAAAGATTATGATTTTGGATTACATTACCATCCGGAAAAAGCTAATGTTGTAGCTGATGCCTTGAGCCGCAAGACTTTGCATATGTCAGCAATGATGGCTAAAGAATTAGAGTTGATTGAGCAATTCAGAGATCTGAGTTTAGTTTGTGAAGTAACACCGAAGAGTGTAAAGTTGGGCATGTTAAAGATTAATAATGATTTTCTGGACAGCATTAGAGAAGCTCAGAAATTAGATGTGAAGTTGGTAGATTTAATGCCTGGAGTAGATCATACGGAAGATAATGATTATCAGCTGGATGCGCAAGGAGTGTTGAGATTTCGTGGTCATATTTGCATTCCTAATGATGCAGATATGAAGAAAGCAATTCTGGAAGAGAGTCACAGAAGTAAGTTAAGTATTCATCCAGGAGCGACAAAAATGTATAATTATTTGAAGAACCTGTTTTGGTGGCCTGGTATGAAGCGTGATGTAGCACGTTTTGTGTATGCATGTTTGACTTGTCAGAAGTCGAAAGTTGAGCATCAAAAACCTACTGGGTTGATGCAACCATTAGAAATTCCAGAATGGAAATGGGACAGCATTTCAATGGACTTTGTAACGGGTTTGCCGAACACTTTGAGAGGATGTGATTCTATTTGGGTGATTGTTGATAGGCTTACAAAGTCAGCTCACTTTATTCCTATTAACATCACTTTTCCAGTATCGAAGTTGGCAGAGATTTATGTTAGAGTGGTTGTTAAGTTACATGGTGTTCCGTTGTGTATTGTGTCGGATAGAGATCCGCGGTTTACTTCTGAGTTTTGGAAGAGTCTGCAAGAGGCTTTGGGTTCTAAGTTGAGGTTGAGTTCAGCATACCATCCTCAGACAGATGGTCAGACTGAACGGACCATTCAGTCTTTAGAAGATTTGCTGAGAGCGTGTGTCCTTGAGGAAGGTGGTTCGTGGGATACATACCTTCCGTTGATAGAGTTTACTTATAATAACAGTTATCACTCTAGTATCGGAATGGCACCATTCAAAGCTTTGTATGGTCGGCGGTGTAGGACTCCGCTGTGTTGGTATGAATCGGGAGAGAGTGTGGTACTCGGACCGGAGATTGTTCGAGAGACTACCGAGAAGGTGAAGTTAATTCAAGAAAAGATGAAAGCTTCACAGAGTAGGCAGAAAAGTTATCATGATAAGCGCAAGAAGGATTTAGAATTTGAAGCTGGAGATCATGTATTTTTGAGAGTCACGCCTGTGACCAGTGTTGGTAGAGCTTTGAAATCTAAGAAGCTTACTCCTCGTTTCATTGGTCCGTATCAGATATTGGACAGAGTTGGAAAGGTGGCATATCGAGTGGCGTTGCCGCCAAATTTGTCGAATCTACACGATGTATTTCATGTGTCACAGCTCCGCAAGTATATTTCAGATCCGTCGCATGTCATTCCCATGGACGATGTGCAAGTACGTGAGGATCTTACTGTGGAGACGAAGCCTGTGAGAATTGATGATCGGGAAGTGAAGACATTATGAGGTAAAGAGATTTCTTTGGTGAAAGTAGTCTGGTTGGGAGCTGCTGGCGAAAGCTTGACGTGGGAACTAGAGAGCAAGATGCGGGAGTCTTATCCCGAGCTGTTTGATTAAGGTAATTTCGAGGACGAAATTCTTGTAAGTAGGGGAGAGTTGTAACGCCCGTTTTACTTAGATTAAATTCAATTATGAATTTGCTATGTCTCGTTGCATCGTAGTCATAGTTGAGTATGTGTTTGGATTGAAGAAAGGAATTGAATCGGTCGAATTGTCGGAAAAATTTTGGTTTTGTCAGAAAACTTCGAAAATTCATATCTCTTGATCCGTATGTCGGATTTGACCCCCGTTCGAAGCGTTGAAAAGCTAAAAAGATGTTCTATCTGGAAAAAAAATGAAATTTTGCTGCTATGATGACCGTCATAGAAGTGTGACGACCGTCACACAAGCGAAAACTGCAGTTATGCAGAATTTGAACGTGTTCTGGTGGAATGAGATTTTGTAGAAAAAATATATTCCCGTAGACTCTTTTACCCTCAATTACATCATTTTTTTGGGAAAGGAAAGACGGAAAAGAGAAGTTATGCATTGAGAGAAGTGGAGAGCGAAGAATCATCCATCGGCGAATTCAGAAGATTTCTGCAGAAAAATCACCGTAGAGCAGAAGCGGAATCGGAAAGCGTGGAATTGGCCTCAATTCTAAGGTAAGGGTGGGGTTCAATTCTATAACCGGGAGTATGATCGAATTCATGTAGGGAATCGAGTCATAGGTATAGTTTTCGTTAATCGATAATTATTAAGGAAAAGGTTTCCCTAATGGGACAAGATTTCTATGTAGGAATGAATGTGTTATGTAGTTGTTAGTGCGATGCTCTAAGGTTTTCCTTATGGGCAAATACGTAGGACGAATATGCTATACGGTTATTCGTACAACGCTCTAATGGTTTTCCCTAATGGGCCAAAAAGGGCAGTTACTTGGTTGTGATTGATTTGTAATTAATTGTGTGAGAAAATGCCGTAATGTTGTTATTACGATAATATGCTGAATTCTTAATTGTTGATACGATGTCGCAATGTTCCTTTACATGAATAGTTGGGATGATGAACATATGATGCATATGAAATAGCAATGTTCTGTTATGGGCGTTTTGTTGTAGGCTTGATGCCTTGTTGCATAGTCGGTGATGTTGTGGTCCATAATAGAGGTATTTCATGGCATAGCATATTAGCGATGACCTGTATTGGTGGCCCTTAGTGGCAAATTCTGCGATGGCCTGTATTGGCGGCCCTTAGTGGCAAATTCTGCGATGGCCTGTATTGGCGGCCTTGATGGAAAATTGGTACCACATGCATATGCACAGTTGAGTCGCATTGTTGAGTCACATGAAGTTGCATAATTATGTTAGTTGTATATTAATGTTGTTTTACGTGAGATATGGATTGTTGCAGTTGTTGTCGATGATGTTTATGATTTCGAAACTTATAATGCTGTGATGAGTTTCTGGCATGTTTTCTATCATGCTCTATGTTATATTATTGATATCTCACCCTTTTCCGTTGTATGTTACCTCCTCTGGTGGTAATTTGCAGGTAGTCAGGAATAGAGCGTAGTTCCCATTAAGGTGTCGTTGGCCGCTCTGATACGTGGCACTCTTGGGGGGATGGACGATTGCTGTTATTATTTTAGTCGATGTTATTGTTGATTAAACTTGTTACGATGTTTTTATTAAATGGTTTTAAGAGAACATGTTGTATACTTTATCGAACTTACACCGGAAGTAATGACGAGTTGTTTCATGATTAAATGGTTAAGTAATACATTGGTGATTGTTCATCTAATTTCGTGCTACGTATGATAATTGCAAGTTGTTGCATAATGATTGTTGTCTGTCAGGTTGAAGTGTAACATCTCTGATGTGAGGAATTTTTCCTGTGTGACGACCGTCACAGGCTCATGACGACCGTCATGCAGTCAAAGTTTGCGCTGCTGCGCTTTGTTTGTTATATGAGTTATTGTTTTTCTTGTAATCCGCAAGCGTTAGAGTTGGGGTGTTACAAAGCACACGTCGAGGATCAATTAAAATCAAGTGAGAATCAATCAAAAATTTCACATCAAAGTGTCCCAACTGCGAAAAACAACCGGTGGAGAAAACAAAAGAGTCGCCACCAAACATTATTTATCCCAACCAAATCTTGGGTTCGGGAGTCAGTTGCGTAAGAGGAAGATATTAGCACCCCTCACGTTCTTTGTACTCAATGGGATCCATGCTTGTTGTCTAATCAAAGGGTGTGTTATCTAAAAACTACTACTAAATGGAAACGGGAAAGGGAAAAGAAAAAGGAGACTCGATAGGTCATCGCCTCCCTATGCCTACGAATTCCCTCGTGCAATGGGAAAGTTAGAGTCAACGTAGTTCAGAAAACTACGGGTGATGGGGGAAGGTTTCTCACCAAGACTTCGCCGTCTTGTGTCTACGCATCCTCATCTGGTATGAGAAATCAGAGCAAACATACTTCGGCTAACTAATTGATAAGTTTTTTTTTACGTTAAGCTCCAATTCCAGTAGTTAGGGTTGGTGCATGTTTGCCGTTGAACAAAAAAGTAATGCACTATTTTCTAAAAATAAGTTTGAAATAACAATCATGAAGGATAAAAAGGTTTGAAGTTTGTTTATGAATTTTACAAAAGTGATTTGATTTGATTTGAGATTCACGTTGGACTAAAGACTATGATATAGGAACGAATGCGTCGCATATCGCTCCTAGACGGGACGTACACTAAACACAATAGACAATTAAGGATAAAAACATCATTCATCATTTCCCATATGCTTAAGGCTCGTGGTGCACAACGTCCATCATCTTTATTAAGTGTGTTAGTAATTTGTTTTGAGATGAGAAGAGAGGACTCAAAGGTTGCAAAGAAAACAACTAAGGGAAATTGAACCCTAATGTTGTCATGTACAACGGTCCTAGTATTGGGATAAAAGAGAATTCTACCTAATGTTATTATACAAATGATGAACCTAAAGCTGAGGTCAAAGAGGGACTATCCTAATTTTTGTCATGCAAAGGATTGAAATCCTAATATCTCTCATACTCCCAACTTAATCAGAAATTAAGTGGAACTAGGAATCCTAGGGGATCATGTGAACAAGCACAAGTAAACACCATACTAATCAATCACAAATGAAAACAAAATCAAGACTTAACCAAGTCTCAAGAAAAGAAAAGAAATAAAGGAGAATGAGATGAAGAAGAAGATGCAACAAAGTGAACAAACAAGTAGTTCAACTTAAAAGGGCAAGGAATCAAATAAGCAAGCATTGATCTCAATCAAACAAATTAAACATCAACAACATGCTAAGATAAACCAAAGTTAATACATGCCAAACCATACTTAAAGATTGGAGGTCAAAACAAATTGGCAAGACAAGGTGTCAATACACACACAAATGACTTAAAGTCCAACAAGAAGTATTATCAATCATCAAGCAAAGTGAAATGAAGTCAAATGAGATGAGAAAAAAGGTAGGGAAGTAGCAATGTCAAGATGTATTCAACTTATGTCAATGTTCAAAGGAAGAGCACAAAGAGTCAAGCATATATCTCATCCATATCCAAACAAATAACAATAACTAACTCATGCAAAAGACATTTCAAATGATCAAACATGTGAGATTAGGGCATGAATCGACATGGGCAGCAACATGAACATGTATATCAATCAAAACATTAGCATATGGATCACACAAAAAAAGTCTCAAAGATCAAGCTCAAAGTATGCACCAAGATTAGTTAAACATCAACCATGACCATCTCTAAGGAAACACATGTATACAAGAATGGCGCAAAGCACAAATGATCAAGTTATACATAGCACAACATCAAGGTCAGAAGTATATTTAAATTATCCACATCATATTGATATCCAATATACCAAACAAATTCAAGAAGAGTCATGTTCAAATTGTGCTAAAAAAACCATTCAAATCACCAATTCAAAGAAAACAAAAGATCACAATGGATATCTTATCATGAAAATAGACACTCAAATATGTTATTCAAAGCATACAAGAGTTCAGAAGAATCTATTAGATCATACAAGAAAGCATCTCATGGAACTAGGTCAAGAACATCAAAGGAGCAATGAATATCACAAGCATCTCTTGAAAATTCAATCACAAATTGGAAAATAATAAAATGAAAGTAAATTGAAAGATCGAATCAAGTTAAGATAGCATGTCATCACACCAACTAATCATCTCAAGCTTTACTTAAGCACAAGTAGGGAAAATGGTTTCAAACTTGATCAAGCCTCATGCATATTCAATCCAAAACCATGTCATAATTAGGCATCAATAAAAAATTGAAAAATGACCTAATAAATTCAAAATATATGCTCAAACTCATTTTATATCCACAAAGAAAAAATGTGCAAAAGATCTCCATAATAATTTCATAAATGCATCACGAATTGAACCAAACAAACTCAAGTATGAAGCTAATCAGGCACAAGTCAAAGATCAAATGAAACCACATGAAACATAACCAAGATATGATCACCAAGGCATCAAAATCCCAATCAAACAATCATCATTAATATGTAAAAACATGGTAAAAATATTGAGTCAAGAAGGCATGACAAAAGCATCAAAAGATCAAACCATAATTCAAGGGTAAACATGTCAAACACCTCTCAAATTAAATTCAAAATAAAATAGAAAAGTAAATAGAAAAATAAAATAAAAATAAGGAAAATATTCTCAAGACATCATATAATTAGAAATATATTTTTGTAGATATTTAAAATGGTTGGAACAATTAAAAATAAAATGAAAAAGAAAATAGAACAAAAATAAAATAAAAAGAAGGAATAATGAAATGAGGGTGCATCAACAAAAAGAAAAGAACATAGATCATGTGTTAAAGCGCATTGAGCTGGAATATGGGGGCGTGTATAAAAAGTGTGCTAGGCCTAGTTCAGTTTTCAAAATAAGTCAGAATAAAAAAAAATAGCCTGCGTGGATGCCATGCCACCTTCATTAATTGAGGTGGCACACAGTCAACAATATAGGAAAATCATAATAAAACACACAATATCATTTGAATTTGAAAATGGCGCGCCAAGGCCACACTAACCTTTCTGCAACCTTCAGACGTCGGGCCCCTAGATCTAATCGCCTTCTCCAGCCAACCCTTTGCCGGAGCAACCTTAAAAATTCTAGAAATGAAAAACAACCACCAGCTCTCCACTCAGAATTTCATGCTAATTTAAAATATGAAATTTATTTTGCAAAACAAGACCATTATCATGATGAATCAAAGGAAACAAAGTTGGTATACATAAACTAAAAATCATCAAAACAAAACAACAAGCTATGCAAGCATTGTCTACCATAAGTAGGACTTCAGATGTACACAATATGAACTTAACATGTATCTAGAATGAAAGGAATAAAGTCATGAAAGTTACTTAGTGGAGAGTGTCCACTGCACCTTCAAATCTTGCAGAAGCTAGCAAGAAAACTTCACCAAAGGCCTCAATGATCTTCAAAAGGATGACAACCTTACATGCCTTGAATCATGTTTATACAGCCTACTTTGCATTGGCACAACTCCATGAACATGGTTTCAATTGGTGATATATTTGGCTCAAATTAAAGTAGGGAACAAGATGGGTAGCTTTCATGTTAATGGCAAGTTAAAATGGTGTCTAGAATCATGTGGAAAAGTGACCTACAGTTGTGTGCAAAAATCTGTCTCAAATATCTTAGAAAATTTTCTAAGTTATTGAACTTTGGCAACCATGAGCTCTACTGATCCAATGAAGGAGATCTTGTAATGGATGGAAAGTTTGAAGGATTATTTACAACTTTGATTTTCAAAGGAAAATAAATTGGAGTAGGGAACTTGGTGAAAAATGCCTTGGAAGATTGACCCAAAAAATCTGCCTAGAAACTTGCCCAACTTGACATCTTTGAAACCCTAACTTGGAGGAGTTCTAGTAGTCAAACTAAATCTTGGATAATGCTCTACCACTTTCATGTTGGAGGAAAATTTATTTGAAGCTTAGATCACCATGAAAGATGCACTTGAAAACATGTACCGCAAGTTAAATTTCTATACTTAGAAAAAAATCTATGTGTTGAAATCATAAAACCTTGATTTTCTCATATTTAGCTCTCCATATCTCACAATCTATGAATATTTTGGACTTTATTTATTGTAAAAACTTATAGTTCATGATGTCCTCTTTAATTTGATAACAAGTTTGCCCCATTTGGATCAAGGATGAGAAAGTTATTGATGTTGCAAAATGGCTAGAATTAAGGTTTTTCACACAGAAACAATTTCAACAAAACCCTAATTCAATCAATCTCCTAATTTTATGTTTCTCTTTGATTCATCTTGTTCCAAAAACATGAAAACACTTGAGAAGACATAACATGCCCTTGATTGACCTTGAAATCCAAGACTTTGACCTTATGGAGCCCTAATTGACTTTTCTTGATCAGATGAAACCATAACACTCTTTCCACTGATTGACACTCATGCCATGACTTGTGATGAGACATAATACATGTAGGGAACCATCAATATGTGTATTGAGACATATAACCATGTCTTTCCCAAAAAACTAGCCACAAATGTCTTTTGACCACAACCTTAATCCTGTTGTCCCAAAGATAGGAGGACATGTCCAATGCTTGTAATATTGATTCAAATGATTGTAAAACATGCTTTGATAATGAGAGGACCTTGGGGCTTGAGAATACCACAATTTTGAGAATAAACCCTTGCTTGAGCTTTCAGAACCATACTCTTCCTCTTGAGAATCAAACCAAGATACCTTGATCCCCTGCTTATAACCAATGCTATGCACAAATGATGATGCAAATGAAATGAAACATAAGCCAAAAGATTAAGAAAAAGATAAGGAAAATTTTAGGGTGTTACAATTGCCCCTATTCAAACAACTTGGACCTGAAGGAATGATAGCAACAACTTCAGACATTCAAGGTACAAGGAGGTTGAATACCAATAGAACCCGGAAATTTGCAGTCTGTGGGGATATACAGAATAAAATTGTTGCCAACCGAAGGTGGACTTAAAGGTAGAGGGTACTAACCAAAAGTTGGGATAACGAACAGACACAAGATACCAACCAACAGTTGGGATAGCAGCAGATAACAAATGAGTCGACCAAAGATACCCACCTTGAGTTGGAATATAGGTAGAATGGGGATACTAACCAAGAGTTAGAATGACAGAGAGTACCAACCAAAAGATGGGATGCAAACATGAGGATAGTAACGAAGAGTTGGGATACAAAAGAAATGAGGTACCAACCAAAATTTGGGATAAAGGATACTAACCAAAAGTTAGAATCACCGGAACACCGAACGAAGAAGAAATCACAATGAAGAATACGAACCAAGAGTTGGGATGAAACAAGGATTACCAACCAAAAGTTGGGATGAAACAAAGAGTACCAACCAAAAGTTGGGATAAAGGCTACTAACTAAAAGTTAGAATCATTAGAATACCGACCGAAGGCGAATCCATAATGAAGAATACCAACCAAGAGTTGGGATGAAACATGGATTACAAACTAAAAGTTGGTATGAAACAAAGAGTAACAACCAAAAGTTGGGATAAAGGCTACTAAAAAAAAGTTAGAATCACCGGAACATCGATCGAAGGTGAACTGCAATGAAGAATGCCAACCAAGAGTTGGGATAAAGGCTTCACAGGGGAGAGTACCAACCAAGAGTTGGGATAAAACGAAAAGATACCAACCAAGAGTTGGGATAAGGCAAAGAGTACCAACCATAAGTTGGGATAAAGGCTACTAACCAAAAGTTAGAATAATGGAATGCCGATCGAAGGAGAATCTACCACGAAGAATACCAACCAAGAGTTGGGATGATCAATAAAAGAGGTACTAACCAAAAGTTAGAGTGAAACCAAAAATGGCACCAACAAAAAGTTGGGATACAACCCACAAAAGATACCAACCAAGAGTTGGGATAAACGGAGATTACCAACCAAAAGTTGGAATGAAACAAGGATTACCAACCAAGATTTGGGATAAAACGAGATTACCAACCAAGAATTGGGATATAACCAGGATATACAGGAAGTAGAATCAACTGACTTACTACTTGAAAAGAAGACTCTGTTGGGGAAAGAGAAGTTTAAGCAAAAAACTCTGTCAGGGAGTATAAGTAAGATGAACACATCTATCAATGAGTTTGTGCTAGGGATAAAGTAACACAAAATCTCCTGAGTTAGGCCATTATTTGATGGGAAACGTCTGGCAAAGGTGATATCAAACCTGGCTTATGCTTCAGATGCATATGTTTTAATTTTTCTATGGCGTAAAACTCCATACAAAATGGAAATGCTACGCATTTGAAAGATGCAATGCAACGGTGCTTATGATATGCAAAAAGAACACTGAATGACCTTCATGATTAGAACCCCTGCTAAAAACTCCTCTCCAATGGGAATTACGAGTAACACCTGCTGGGGAATCGTGCCAAGAATCTGATACAGGAGAAATCTAATGATGATTGTGCTTGGAATCTTCAGGAGATATCAACTTTCGCTGATCTACCTGTCGAGGGAATCAATACCAAACTATGCTTGGGGAAAGAAGTCAATGGTACCATACCTACTAGGGAACAATACTAAGCTTACCCTACTGTTGGGGAAATACCCTTCAACCATACCCTGCTAGGGATGAGTGTACACTGTTGCTGGTGAAATTACTTCTGATCTGATAACAGGAATCTGTAGGGAAAATAAACAACAAGTCTTCTACTAAATAGCTGCTTGCTTGAATATCAACTTCTGAACACT
The DNA here is from genome assembly GCA_963859935.3 of Lathyrus sativus. Taxonomy (NCBI): domain Eukaryota; kingdom Viridiplantae; phylum Streptophyta; class Magnoliopsida; order Fabales; family Fabaceae; genus Lathyrus; species Lathyrus sativus. The sequence continues at coordinate 58,916,995 of OZ012736.1, forward strand.
TGTTGGGGAGTAAAAATCAAAATGGCTGGTGGAGCACAACTTCCTGAGCTTCTGCTGGGGGGAAAATTGATTAAGATATTCACCATGCTCTACTAATGGTGTTATAAATTCACTATTGGGGGGAGAAGCTCTAATGGAGAGAGGGTCATGTCATCCTGCAAACAAACAATAAGCAATAAGATGTTCTAAACGTGAAATGGATACCTCAGTTACCATCCATGATAGCCATCACTCAAGTAAATTCATTATTTTCAATATGCTCTGTAAAGCCTAATATTTTTACATGTAATGTTTATCAAAATATCAGACGTTTTCGCAAACAAAACAGTAAAAATAAAAACAAAAATGAAAAGCTCTTAGAGTGAAATGAAAACTTTATTGATTGAATGACTTGTAAATAGGCAGGTTACAATTTGGATACAATTTCTGAAAAGAGGTAATTGCGCAAAAAGCAAAATGAAAATACAAATGTCGGCAATATGGGAACAGATATCCACCATGTGTCGATTCAGCTATGACTTGTATGTCTTTAATGTTCATAAATGCTTCGCCTTCTTAAAAGACTGACTGAATTGATTCCTTTTTTTTCAGGATAACCATGTATCAAGATGAATTCACATAACAAATGCAGATTGCAGTCATTTGCTTTCAAATCCCTAACTTTTACCTGGATCACCCTTTCAGGTTTTCAATCTACCGGAATACCCAATTTTTCCAAAGTTGCCTTTTTGGGTTTTTAACTTCGCGGGTTTATTCTTTTAACTTTTATCCCTAATTTTTACCTGAAATGTTTTCTTTTGTGGTTCACTGGGATGCCCCTTTTTTACTTGGACTTTTCTTTTTATTGTCCAGTGGGTCTCTTTTAAGCAAAATATTTTTTAACCGCGTCTGCGTTCACAGGGGACGTAAAGTCTTCGCCATCCATTGTTGATAGTAGCAAGGCCCTGTTTACTGTGAATTTTGGTAAACAACCGCTGGTCTATCAATTCAAGATGCAATTGACTTAACTTGTAGGATCGACCATGCTAAATCCTAGGACATCTGCTAAGTATGTAAAAAGGTCAAGAATGTAAAGTGCGATGATGTAAAGGCTTTGAAAAGTGAAGTCAAAAGTAAGGGCTTTGAAAAGTAAAGTCGAAAGTAAGGGCTTTGAAAAGTAAATTCAAAAGTAAGGGCTTTAAAAATAACAACTGTAAAGTAAAGGCGAAGAGACTACTGCCAAACTCCACGTTCGACTGTAATTCCTTTGAGAAATAAATGACTTTTGAAGATGAAAATGCAAGTAAGTAAATTGCTTAGGAAGTAACTCTAATCAGAACTCCACGTTCGACTAGGGGATCTTTGAAAAGTAAATGTGCATCAGAATTATAAAGAGCAGTTTAAATGTAAAACTGAAAGTTAAAAAGTGGAAAGGAAGTGTTGCACCCCAAAATTTGACCAACATTTATTTACCCATCAAGTGTTTGAAGGTTGATACCTTTATCAGAAAGCTCAAGAGATCCTCAGAGGAATTGGTTGAAACCAAGGTTGTGTGCCTCATAACTTGAGAGTTGTGGGAGCTCCTCAGATGATTCTGAGACTTTGAGAATGGAATTGAAGCTTTGAGAAAGCCTATGAGATGTCTTGAAAGCCATCATGAAGCCTAGATAGGTCATTGTACAAGAATTCAGAAGATTCAACCAGGAATGGTAGAATTAGGGTTTGACTGGGTCAACCCTAGGTCAACTGAAGATCTGGAGAGGGTTGAGACCTAATCCAAGGGCCATGTTATCATGGAATGATGTATTGAAGTGTTATAAGGATGATTCCTAGACCAAATCATCATGATTGAGGAGTTTGAGAAGTTTCAAGCTAGGGTTTCTAAGGATTGACAGTGTAAAATCCCCTAGTTTGATCCCTATCTTCCAGGCCAGTTTAGCTCAAGATGTGATTGTCATCTCATCTTCCCCACAACATGAATGTTGTAGATCTTGTTCTTAGCTTTAATTTGAGTGGTATAAGTCCTTGGTAGGACTTGCATAGCTCAAGTTATGGTTTTGACAAATTACAGGTCATCCGAGGTATGTGAATCTGGGTCCTTGAAAGTCACCCAACTTGCAGACAACTTTTGCCCTAGTAGGATGATTCCTATGATCTCTTGGTCAACATGAATGTTGAAGAGCATCTTCTTAGCTTTCTATAGAGTACTAGAAGTCCTTGATAGGATTTGTAGAACTTAAGTTATGGCTTTGACAAGCCAAGGGCATTTTGGTCATTTGGAAGTTATAGGTCATTTCAAGCATAAGGCCATATCTCCTACTTCCAAGCTTCAAATGGAAAAATATTAAACATCAAACTTGCTTAGAATGATGTTTTAAGGCTAGTATGGTGGTCATGAGATGTTGAAAAGGCTCATAGAAAAAAGTGATAAAAATGGCCTAAGAATGAGGCATAAGTTAATTCAAGTGAATTTGAAAATCATAAATCATAAGCTATAAGTCCAAACCATGTCATGTAATAGGTCATTTTGACTCCAAATGACATTCTAAGAACAATGGTTCGGCCACAATTTTTATTTGAGGCTTGCATCATAGGGCTACTTTGGAAAAGTCTTGCTTGCATAATAAGATACCATACCAAAACAAGGAAAAGCTTAATAAACAAGGAAGATATGCATTGTAACTAATCCAAAATATCATGTGGGGACAAATTCAAGTTGGTTACAAGGATTATGAGGCATTTGGCATGAGATACCATGTGGTGAGAAGTGAAAATTCAAAATACCATTGCATGAAAACTTGAAATTCTCATGGGATGATTCTAGGAGGTTCTAGACTAGTCTAATCCATTCTATATAATGAGTGCAACTTACATTGAGGCAAGGTTGATGTTATTTGGTGTTGATTGTGGTAGAGAAGAGAGATTGAAATCCAAATTCCCTCATTGCAAATTACATTGAATCTCTTGATTCTTCTTCATTGCTATTCCATTTTTCTTCACAAACCTTCTCCATAGACATTTCTGAGTGTGTTCATATTGATTTGCAACTCCATCCATGGAAGATTGAAGGGTTTCACATTGAATTTGCAAAGAAGCCATTGCCATTGGATCTTGAAGTACAAGCTTTCTACATCGAATCTTTTGCATACAGAAGAATATTCATCATCTAGGGAGTGTTCTTGAAGAGTTGCAAGGCCTGAATTGAAGAGTTCCATCACCTACCATTCCAAGAAGCCAGGTATGCAAAATCATTTCTACACCCTATTCTAGGCATGGCTAGGGTAAATTATTAGTGTAAAGCTGTTAGAGACAATTAGGTGATCATGTATGATGAGTTTGAGAGCAATTGAAGAGGTTTCATTCATGGAGGTCAATTCTTGATGGAGTTAGAACTAGTGATTTAGTGAGTTTCAATGCTAGTTTAGTGGCTGATTTTAACCAATGAAACATGATAATCATTTTGATGTAAAGATAGCTGAGTTTGGTTGAGGTCGAAAATGGATCATATTTTGAGATTGGTTTGGTTATGCATTTGGGTTTGAATATAAAGAGTGTTTCATTGAAATCCAAGATCATAGCCGTGTTCATGGTAAAATTCTGAGCAAGATTGGTTTTTACATGTTGGGATTTGGTCAAGAAACGAGGGAGAACGAATGACTGGAAAATCTGTGCATGGAATATGTTAATGGAGTTTTCTGAAAACCCTAGCCAATCCAAGGTTGAAGATGAAGTGGCAACCGTTAGATAGCGCGCTTGACTGTTGACCAAGGAGACGATCCAACGCTCCAGATTCAAAATGACATTGTAGAGGGAAGCCAGTGAATGAAACGCGGCGTTTCATTAAACGCCATTCTGGGCTTTGTGTAATATTTGCTATACCCACCCCTCATATCAGGCCCATCATGAAATGAACTATAATTCGTTGCTATTTTCACCGCCAGTTTTCCATTTTTCTTTATGTTTTTCAACTAATTTCTGAGTTTAAATGGGCCAGGCGTGCTTTACTATTCGCCACCCCCAGTTTGGGCCCATCATCAATTGAACTGAATATTAGTACTTCTTGCACCCCATGTTCATAAATCATTTTATTTTTTACCATTTTATTTCAAATCTTTAGAAATGCATATCAAATTGGAAAATTAATATTTTTTAATGGGAGTTTTTTCTCCCTTTTCACATTTTTGTCAAGAAAAATATAAAATCATAAAATTGCCATTTTATTTCATTTTTTGTATTTTTTGCATATTTTCTCTTTTAATGCATTTTTAATTCTTTTAAGTTGATATATAATTTGTAGATTTTAGTTTAGGTAGCTCCCTTAATATTTTTAGGTCAATCTTTTTAGGATAGTTAGATATATGTTTTAGGTTCCCCCTCGCTTAATGCCATATTTTTGTGATGATTTTTAGGATAGTTTTGATTAGATGCTTCTAGGTTGTGTAGAATTAGGTTAAAACTTCAACATAGGTCCATAATAACTTTAGATTTTGGGTTTTTAGGACAATTTAGACTATGGGGCATATATGGGTATTAAGGGTAGGTATGTAGGATCCCTTAGAAATTATATTAGGATTTAATATAATAGTATGCTATTTTTGGTTGATTTTTGTATTGGTTGATTGTTTGTGGTGCCTTTAGGGCATGTTTGCTTTAGTTGTTTTGCTTTGTGAGCTTGGAAAGATTGGTATCTCATTGTGGAGCATTGTGGAACATAGTAGAAGACTTGAAGATGCATTGAGGAGCTTGAGGGCTTGTTCTTCTTTTCTTTTTTGTTGTTTTAGGGTTAGGGATTAGGAAGAGTTTAGATGTAGATAACTTCTTTCTCAAACATGGATGGTATCATTCACCTCCATTCCTCCCTATGATTCAAAGTCCTTCCATGGCATACACCTCTCTCCTTTGGAGGGATAAGTGATGTACCTAGGAGGTAGAACTTTTGAGGGAACCATTCCTTTGATGTTGAACCCTTATAGGTCACCCTTGGTGATCAAATAAGCAGTTCAATATCCCCCAGCTTATCCAGTAAGTGATTTTCTCTGGTTTGATTGTCTTGAGAGATGCTTGAGCCTGAGCATGAAGATGAAGACTTCATTGAAGAGTATTGAAGAGGATGAATCCTTGAGTATTGCCATTCCAACTGAAGCTTGAAGAGCATGAAGATCAAGTTGATACTTGAAGATCCCTGAAGATTAGGTGAAGCCTGAAGGTGGAGCTGATCAAGAAGCTAAAGCTTAAGGGAGAAGATGAGTTGAAACTCATGTTGTAGGGTTGAAACCTGGAAAAGCAAGATGATTGATGTCTAAAGACTGAGTTGCTGATGGAGAGCTGAGGCTTGATGTTGAGAGAGGAGTTGATCTGTTTTCTTCTTTTTCTTTTCTGTATTGCTATGTTTTGTTTGACTTGTCTGATGCATTAGAATAAGTCCATATCTAGAATAGGTATAATCTAGGAGCATGATTGCATTAGAGGTTGAGTTGCTCCCTCTGCTTGTATTGTTACTGCATGGCTTTGCTTGCGGGTATTCGGTAGAGCCCAGCTCCCTTGCCCATGTGGTTTGTTTGCCTGATGGCATTTCACTTCATTTTATCTGTATGATTGCAGTTTACTGTTTATTGCTTGATAGCATGTTGTTTATATTTCAGTATGATTACTGTTATTTCATTCTGGCTTGAGGTTGAGATGAGCTTGTGGAGGCTGAAGCCCCACACACATTTCCTCCCTCACTTGCATTGCATGCATTTTACTGTTAAGCTGATGCTTTGTCTGTTTTGGTGTATCATTGACATGATCCCTTAGGACTCTCATTTCCTTGGATAAGGATTTGATGATAGACTTTTAGGTTGAAACCTATGCATGACAACTTCTAGGAGTTCCCTGTTCAAACCTCAACCATAGGATGAATCCATGGCATGATAACAATAGGACTTGATAGTCTCCCTCCTAGTTGGGCCTGTTCTCTTCTCATCTCAAAACAGTTTAAGATACAGTAATCATGAATGATTTCTTTCGTACGTTACGAGCCTTAAGCTATCTGAGAAAGGGTTGTGGGAGAGCTTCTTTTCCACAGTCTGGATGTTTAGTATGGTACCCTTTGGGTGACATGCGACGCATTCACTCTCAGGTCATAGTCTCTAGTGCGGTTGAAATCGCAAACACAATAAAAACACTTCTTTTGTAAAAGACAGGAAATAAACCGTAGTTTCCTGAACTACGTATGCTCTGATCTCTCATGCCTGTTGAGAGTACGTAGGCACAAGACGGCGATGTCTTGGTGAGCTACCTTCCCCCATAACCCTTCGTAGGGCCGAACTACGTTGACTCTGATTTCTCATTCTCTGATGAGAATACGTAGGCATAAAGTGCGACGCTTTGCCGAGTTATTTTTCTTTTCTTTTTCAGCCAGCCTTGATAGGTAGATAGAATAAAACCAACCCGTCCAAGTAAACACAACAAGCGAGGATCCCGTCGAGTACGACGGACGTGAGGGGTGCTAATACCTTCCCCTTGCGTAACCGACTCCCGAACCCAGACAACGGTTGCGATGACCTTGTCTTACCCTTTTTCGTCAGGTTTTTCCGATCTTTTCCTTTCCCGCTCTGAGGGATAAATAACGAAAGGTGGTGACTCTTCTGTTGTGCCGGCACCTTATTTTCGCGCAAGCGACAGCTGGAGACTCTGCTGGGGATCGAACCCAGAATCTCTGGTTCTCTGGTTCCCTGCGAGAGTCAATCCTAACGCTTGTGTGTTTCCTTGTTGGGTTGCGTTTATTTATCGCATTTTACTTCTCGCACTTTATTTCCCGCATTTTATTTTCAGTATAATATGATTATTTGTGCTGTTGTGGGATGGGAGTTCTGATGAGTGAGAAGCCAGACCCAGGCTTGAGTGCACCATAGACTTAGAGTGGAAATTAGTGGGCGCGTGCTTGCTTTGCAGGCACTAGTGTCTCATGAAACCCACGCTCAGACGAGGTTCATCCGGTTGGCTTCACTTTCAACCCTTTGGGTTGAGACGGTTGCTGGTTTGATGGATTGTCGACTCTGGGGACCGATCATTTGTGATTCAGCTAAGTGAGGCCGCTTCATGAGCTGGTGATGCCACACCTTCTGGGTATCGTATCACCTCTCTTGAAAGTCTGTGACGCTGATGAACGCATAGGATGCCGTACCTTGAGTCAGTTTAGGTCCATACCTGTGAGTGGGATTGGGTTTATTGCAGGAAACTTTGACTTTCAGACTACCTGGTTTTCTTGACAGTGAATCAGTTATGTTGGTACTAGGGTTTCTCAGTTGTAGATTGGGCTGTTCTTGATAAAGCATGTTTTGATCAGAGGATCTTATCATCAGATGTGTGTCTGTTCTTGATAGAGGAGAGTATTGTCATCAACTGTTTGTTCTTGATAGAGCAGGTTTTGGGGTCTGAAGATCTCATCAGCAGATGTTGTTTGTTCTTGATAGAGCAGGTTTTGGGGTCTGAAGATCTCATCAGCAGCTGTATGTTTGTTCTTGAGGGGGCAGATTTTTGATCAGGGGTCTGAAGACTTCATCAACAGATATTTCTTGATCATACATCTGAGGTCTTTATCATCAGACTTTTGTTCTTGACAGAGCAGAATTATGATCCAGTGTATATGGTCCTATCAGATGGTTGTTCCCGACGGATCAAATTTGTTGTCCTACGCCGGGGTTTTCTTCTTATCAGTGGTTGTTCTTGACAGAGTAGCGTCATGGTTTTGTTGATACAAAATCTCCATAACAGCAGTTACCTGGATATATTATTACATGACTGCATTTTGCATTAGTTCGCATATTCATTTTGCATTCCATTAGCAGGTGTCTGTGCTGCAGGCGCATTTCGTACCCTGATTCTGGTGTCCTGAGCAATATGAGATATTTTCTTCCATGAATGGATCCAGTCTTATCACTGCATTGACACTATGTTGGCACGTTGACACCAGAATTAGGGGTGATCTCCTAAACATACAGACACCCATGGCATTAGCATAATTCATCTTGCATGACAGAAGCCGGGGCTTGTCTTCTAATCTTGTGTTTGCAGGTTTGAGCCAGAATCGAGCAACTCAGACTGATGGAGCAGGTACAAGCTGAGTTGGGAAAAATCCAAAGCCAGTTGGGGCAGGTCATGAATGACATACAGGCAGTGCGCCTGGACCAGCAAGTACTTAGAGAAGAGAATCAACAGCTGCAGAATCAGTTGAGCTTTCTCATGGGAGTGGTGAGAAGTATGCTAAAAAAGGAGAGTGGTCAAGCACCCGAGGTGGAGACCAAAGTGCTTCCTCCATTGCCGTCAGTGCCACCTGTGCTGAAGCCAAGTGGACCTCATGGATCCTCTACACAGCATGAAGCTCAAGACCTGTCTCGTCAGCAGCCGCGCCAGGCATCTCTGAATAACCCTGAAGGTCATAATCAAAAGAAGAAGCTACTTGATAGAGTTGTGGACCCAATACCTGTGAGTTATGCCCAGCTGTTGCCACTGTTGGTTCAGAACCATGTTCTCAAGCTTCGGACTTTGGATCCACCGGATGACGTGTCATCAGACTTTGATCTCAGCACACATTGTGATTTCCACTCAGGAGCACCGGGGCACCATGTTGAAACATGTAAGGTTTTCAAGAATAAGATTCAAGACCTTATTGACTCAAGGACAATTAGGTTTGTTCCAGGCGGCATGAGAGCATCGGGAAAGTTTATCCCGTACCCTGCAGAAGGGGTGAATGATTCCACTCCTTTGCCTGAAGCTGAGAAAGATCTTGAATATGTCCCGCGACTTTTGGTGACTGAATTGCCTCGCTCGCAGTTTCTACCTGGATCAAGTTCAAGGACGCAAGCGCCTAAACAAGGGACCGTTGCCATTCAGAAACGAGGACCTCTTGCTCCTTGGCGGAAAGAATACCAGCACCAGAATCGAAAGAGGCCTCGCAACAACCTGGAAAGAAGGAATGATCCCCTGCATCATGTTCCAGTGCCACTCAGCCAGATTCTGCCATGTCTTATTCAGAGCTCGTTGGTGTATCCTAAAGATCTCAAGCCCGTGCCAGAGCCTTACCCTCCAGGGTACAACCCCCATGCTCAGTGTGGTTACCATGGTGGATCTCTGGGGCATTCAACTGAAGATTGCAAGGCTTTTCAGGCGAAAGTGCAACAGTTGATCGATAAAGGGTGCATTTCCTTTCCAGAAGGAGTTTTGGTTGTGCGTGACAACCTCTCAGCTGTCTGAGCTCGCAGATTAAAAGGGTTATTTCCAGAAGCCAGTGGTCTAGACAGGCAGACGTCCTCAGCATTGGCAGTCCTCGGACTTTTTATCATTTGCATTTGTAGTTTCTTTTCTGTTAGTTACTACTTGCTGTTAAACATTGTTTGTTTCGAATGGTAATGTTAATAAAGTGACTATGCATTTTTCTGAATTAATCATGTCGTTGTCACTCATTTACTGCATTGCACTGACACTTGCACTTTATTCACTCCACTTTATCACTATGATTAGCAAAGATTGGAGGGAGGATGATGAAACTAAATACTCATAACCGATGATCGTATGCTTTCAGATAAAACGTTGCCGATGACGTACAAGGCATTGTTTCCAATCCCCTAAACACTGGAGAGATAAGGAAGAGAATCCCTTGCTAACCACTTCGAGCTGAGAAGTAGGAGTTTCTTTCGGACTTTTAAACCCTCATATCTTAACCCGGGGCAGGGGAGTTGTCAGTTAGCTTGTCGAGCATTCAAGTCTTATAGAGGAGTGTTGTCCTTCGGGGACCAATCACATCATAGTCCTCCCCAGAGGTCGTACCTCGTCAACCACAATGGTTAAACTTCACCAATCAGGAGTGAGACAGTTATAAACCTCTCGGATGGATCCAGACAGCCAGTGTCGCACGACTTGTTTCGAAAAAATAGAAGGAATAAGAAAGCCCGCTAAGTAAAGAAAAGAAAAGCTGGAAAGCAAATACTTAGGCAAAAATCAGGGCATCCCGCTGGACTTCAAAAGAAAAATCGAAAAGAACTCTGAAGAGTCAGTCCAGGAAAAAATTAGGGAATCAAAAGAATGAAAAAGAAAGGATATAAAAAGAAAAATCCTCAAACAAGGACAAAGTCGTGTGGATACAGGCACCGAAACGAAAAAGGAGTAACTGTCACTCCGAAAAACCTTGTGAATTCTTTAACCAGTTGTTCCCAATGTTCAACATACCTCTCGAAGAGGCGAGCGCTCGAGACCAGTTAACTGAACTTTAGGATCGGAGATCATCACATAGAATGGGTGGGTACAAATCATAATTTGAGCCAAATATCCTTTGTTTCACGAACCGTGAACCCGACCACAATACAACCCTTAAAAGACCTAATTGAGGCAGGGTTTATTCTGAAAGCGCATTGCGATAAGGTTGAGTAACCTGACTCCTACATGATTTGCTAATCATATCCTTATTGTATTTTTCACTGATCACATCAGCACTACGTTTGAACTTCAGTTCATTTGTCACTCACTAGCATGACACGTAAATGAGTGACAGTACGTTTTTCAAAATCTGCATGAACACTGCATTAAAATTACCATTCGTGAATAGACAATCTTAACTGCAGGTCAGTAGTTGATACGAAGAATAGTCAATCAGGACCGAATTGTAGCAGTCCGGATCAGAATGGCATGCTGTGAAACCCTGCGAATTTGAGGGCATTGACTTCCTGTGAGTTTGGAATCAGTTTGTCTGAGGATAAGTCCCAGAGTATCGGTTGATTATGGGACAGATTATTCAAGAAGCAGTTGATCGGAAGTGAATCTTCTCGAGACCTAATCAGGGGCAGTTATCCAGAACCCCTGTGACTTGAGGGCAAACCCCTCCAGTGTTCAATCAGGGCATGTTGAGTCGCTCATCGCTCGTTCAGGGGTAAACTACTTCAGAGATATTGAAGCCAACCATGCTGAGAGTTTATTATTAGAGGATGAATCCTTCCATTGTACAGATGTTGGGGCAAGCCATCTGAAGATTGTCTTGTTGCCAGTTGTTTTCTGTTCAGAATGAATTATTCCCAAAAGTCGGATTGGGGCAAGTTGAATTGTACTGGGGCAAGTTGTTCAAATGAGTTTGTTCACCCTAGCAAGAGTTGAGTGTCGGGGAATCGTGTCATTACCCTGCCAAAACCTGAGCCTTCTAAAGAAGCCTTGCTGTCATTGGATTGTTATCCTACAGCCTAACCTGTTACTGGGCTCCATGATTGGTAGTCTGTATTCCCTGTGTTGACGTTGTTGAACCAGGATTGTTTCTCAGCAGAGATGTACAGTTTGAGATTGTTTCCCCTGTGCAGTTTGAGACTGCAGCAAATTGAGATGGCATTCATCCCTTATCAGAGTAGGATCCAGATTATCCTCAGCAGGGTTTGATTGATATTTCCGGCAGAGTATGGCCATCCCAAGCATTGAACGTCGATTAGCCCGATGTGCTATCTTCCCAAGTGGGTTGAGACTGAAGCTTTCCCTGACCGGCAGATTTGGGTTTATTTCCCCAGCAGTGGGACTAATGCAATGTTGTATCCCCACAGAGTCCGAGTGCGACTCCCTTTCCCTCCGAGTCTAGGTCATTGACTCATTCCTCAAGCAGAGGTCGACGGTGATTCCCTCATTGAGTAATCTCTAGACAGGTAGATTTTGATGTCAGCCAGAAAAGAGTTATTTCTCAGCAGATTGCTTCGTACCCTATAAGGACTTAGGATGTTCAAAAAAGACCGTTCAGGGTTGTTTTCCTCGGTGAAGTGAGATTCAAGTTCAGTTATCGTTTGTTATCTTCCGCAGATGTCAAGGTGTTTCCTTGATAGGATCAGTACATCTCCAACAGAGTTGTACAATGAGTAGCTAAGGATTGATATCCCCAGCAGTGTTGATACCCAGGTATTCCTCATCAGACTTGATAGTCCAGCAGGTGTAGCATATTCTAGATAGTGCACCGTGCGCATCCCCGAAGATGGACGATTCCTCCTTCTCCAGCAGAGTTCAGTGGCTTCTCCCCGCAGAGTCTGAACGCAAGATAGTGAGCATTGATATGTCTCCCCATGCAGAGATGATTCTCTTCCCCAAGCAGACGCATCCTGAAGGAACGTCACCTCCTCAGCTGAGTCACGCGCCGAAGCTCGTGTTCTTTCCCCCGCACCGGGTCACAAGTGCAAGTTTAATAGAAATGTCCGGGTTCCGAAGCTCGTATTCATCCCCCCGCACCGGGTCACAAGTGCAGGTTTCGTAGGAAACTGTTCGTACGTCGAAGTATGCAGTAACTGATGGTGCCAGACTGAAGTCTCCAGCGGAATTGAGATTCCCCACCAGAGTCGTACTCTCTCCCGAAGTCGGATGAGTCCCTCTTCCCCAGTAGAGTGTTGGAACAGCTGATGCTGTATTCCCCTGCAGAGTTGTACTCTCCCCCGAAGTCGGATGATTCCTTCTTCCCCAGTGGAATTGAAATTCCTCATCAGAGCCGTACCCTCTCCAGTGAAGTAGTTTGGACCATGAGTGGTATTCCCTAGCAGAGCGTTGAGCAGCCGATGTTGTATCTCCCCCCAGAGTTGTACTCTCTCCAAAGAAGCAGAATGATTTCTCCTTCCTCAGCCGAGTTTGCAGATGCCCAAGAGAGCTGAATCCTTGGAAGTTGATCAGACCATGATTGGTTTTTCCCCAGTGGAGTGTGGAGCAGCTGAAGTTGTTTCCCCACAGAGTTATCATCCCCAGAAGAGTAGCCGAGACGGCCATGCAGTTCACTCCCGCGATTGACATCGCTTTCTCTCAGCAGGTCCTAGTTCTCGTAGAGCTTCGTTCCCCTGCAGCAGTCAACTGAAATCGTTCCCCCCGCAGCAGTCGACTGAAGTTGTGTCCCCTGCGGAGTCCAATTGATATTGGCGTGACCATGTTCTCCTCAGCAGGATGATTCCTCTATCTGAGTAGTTCTTCCCCCTTGACAGGAGGATTCCCCGCTCTGGCATTTATTTTGCTGACGGGATCGCATCATTGTGCATGATTGCATAGCATTTATCATAAACGCATAGCATTTCCACCGTGTGGAGCATGGCGCTGAAGCATATGCATAATAAGCATGATCTAGGTTGTTACCGTTCTTGTTTTACAGGTGTTCCGCCGAAGGATCAGTTGCTCAGGATGACTCTTGATATTCTCCCCAATGAAGTCGCTTGCTCAAGATGATTTTTGAGGTCCCCAACGAAGTCTTCAGTTCGAGATGATTCTTGAATTCCTCAGCAGGGCCGTTTGCTTAAGATGATTCCTAAGCTCCCCAGTGCAGTCCCCAGTGAAGGTTGCCCAGGATGATTCCTGAAGCCTCAAGAGAGCCGAATCCTTGGAAGCTGCTCAAGCCATGATTGGTTTGTCCCCGGCTAGAGTTGCCCAGGATGATTCCTGGAATCCCTAACAGAGTGTTTGCTCAGGAAGATTCCTGAAATCTCCAGAATGGTTCTCGGTTCAAGATGATTCTTGAAGGTCCCCGACGGAGTTATTTGTTCAAGATGATTCTTGAAGTCCTCAGCAGGGTTGATTTATCCAGAATGATTTCTGGACCCCCGGAGCGGAGTTACTCGATAGTTCTCCAAGTTCCCCAGCGGCGAAGCATCCTCCCCAGCAGGATTTCCAACGGCGAAGTTGAAATCTCCTTTGAAGACTCCATGATTGAAGTCTGACCGTGTTAATGAAGCAGTTATCTCAGCTAATGCGGAATGCCTGATGGCATGATCAACCTGATGGTTGAAGTCCGGCTGATTCCCGACAGCTTCTTTGGATGCCTGATGGCATGATCGACTATGTATTATCGGTTACCGTGTGACCCATTCCCCAATGAAGATTCTTTAGTCTTCCAGCGGTGATGTTGGATATCTGTTTGTTTCTGGCGGCGATGTCAGACGATGTATCTCTCCAGCGGCGATGTTGGATATTTGTTTTGACGGCGAGGTCAGATTATGGTTGTTTCCAGCGGCGATGTTGGATATTTGTTTTGACGGCGAGGTCAGATTATGGTTGTTTCCAGCGGCGATGTTGGATATTTGTTTTGACGACGAGGTCAGATTATGGTTGTTTCCAGCGACGATGTTGGATATTTGTTTTGACGGCGAGGTCAGATTATGGTTGTTTCCAGCGGCGATGTTGGATGTTTATGTTTGACGGCGATGTCAGACTCTTTAGCTCCCCAGTAGAGATTATGTTTGTTCGACGGCGATGTCGAGTGTCTCTCAGATTATGTTTGTTTCCGGCGACGAGGTTGGATGGTTGTTTTTGACGGCGATGTCAGATTCTCTATTTCTCCAGCGGCGATGTTGGATACTTTGGATGTTTGGTTCTGGCGGCGATGTCAGATGATCTATCTTTCTGGCGGTGATTTCAGGAGATCATAGTTCAATTTTCCAGCGGCGATGTTGGATATCTGCTTGTGTTTGGCGGCGATGTCAGTTGATTTAGTTTTCCAGCGGCGATGTTGGGTGTCTCTCAGAGGTATGTTTGTTTCTGACGGCAATGTCAGGTGATTCAGTTTTCCAGCAGCGATGTTGGATGTTTGTTTCTGAAGGCAATGTTAGAATATCCTTTAGTTCTCCAGCGGCGATGTTGGGCGTTTTGTTTGTTTCTGACGGTGATGTCAGTTGATTCTTTGTTTCCAGCGGCGATGTTGGGCGTTTCGTTTGTTTCTGGAGGCGATGTCAGTTGATTCAGTTTTCCAGCGGCGATGTTGGGTATGTTTGTTTCTGGCGGCAATGTCAGGTGATTTAGTCTTCCAGCGGCGATGTTGGGTGTTTTGATTGTCTGATGACAATGTCAGAAGAATTCAATGTGGATAACTGACGGCGATGTCAGATCAGTATTTCTCCAGCTAGTTGCCGTGCAGCTACTATTCCAGTTTTTGGAGATTTGTTCCCCTCAGAGCACCGTGTGCTTTTGCAGTTGGTAAATTTTTGGGTTTATCGGTATTCAATCGTCTCGCACCTTGATTGGCTGAGAGTCGTTCGCTCCTCATCCAGTCAGGTTCAAGCCGTTTGAATAGGGGCAGCTGTTGCACCCCAAAATTTGACCAACATTTATTTACCCATCAAGTGTTTGAAGGTTGATACCTTTATCAGAAAGCTCAAGAGATCCTCAGAGGAATTGGTTGAAACCAAGGTTGTGTGCCTCATAACTTGAGAGTTGTGGGAGCTCCTCAGATGATTCTGAGACTTTAAGAATGGACTTGAAGCTTTGAGAAAGCCTATGAGATGTCTTGAAAGCCATCATGAAGCCTAGAGAGGTCATTGTACAAGAATTCAGAAGATTCAACCAGGAATGGTAGAATTAGGGTTTGACTGGGTTAACCCTAGGTCAACTGAAGATCTGGAGAGGGTTGAGACCTAATCCAAGGGCCATGTGATCATGGAATGATGTATTGAAGTGTTATAAGGATGATTCCTAGACCAACTCATCATGATTGAGGAGTTTGAGAAGTTTCAAGCTAGGGTTTCTAAGGATTGACAGTGTAAAATCCCCTAGTTTGATCCCTATCTTCCAGGCAGTTTTATCTTAAGATGTGATTGTCATCTTATCTTCCCCATAACATGAATGTTGTAGAGCTTGTTCTTAGATTTAATTTGAGTGGTAGAAGTCCTTGATAGGATTTGCAGAGCTCAAGTTATGGTTTTGACAAATTACAGGTCATTCGAGGTATGTGAATCTGGGTCCTTGAAAGTCACCCAGCTTGCAGACAACTTTTGCCCTAGTAGGATGATTCCTATGATCTCTTGGTCAACATCAATGTTGAAGAGCATCTTCTTAGCTTTCTATAGAGTACTAGAAGTCATTGATAGGATTTGTAGAACTTAAGTTATGGCTTTGACAAGCCAAGGGCATTTTGGTCATTTGGAAGTTATAGGTCATTTCAAGCATAAGGCCATATCTCCTACTTCCAAGCTTCAAATGGAAAAATCTTCAACATAGAACTTGCTTATAATGATGTTTTAAGGCTAGTAGGGTGGTCATGAGATATTGAAAAGGCTCATAGCAAAAAGTGATAAAAATGGCCTAAGAATGAGGCATAAGTTAATTCAAGTGAATTTGAAAATCATAAATCATAAGCTATAAGTCCAAACCATGTCATGTAATAGGTCATTTTGACTCCAAATGACATTCTAAGAACAATGGTTCAGCCACAAGTTTGATTTGAGGCTTGAATCATAGGGCTACTTTGGAAAAGTCTTGCTTGCATAATAAGATACCATACCAAAACAAGGAAAAGCTTAATAAACAAGGAAGATATGCATTGTAACTAATACAAAATATCATGTGGGGACAAATTCAAGTTGGTTACAAGGATTATGAGGCATTTGGCATGAGATACCATGTGGTGAGAAGTGAAAATTCAAAATACCATTGCATGAAAACTTGAAATTCTCATGGGATGATTCTAGGAGGTTCTAGACTAGTCTAATCCATTCTATATAATGAGTGCAACTTGCATTGAGTCAAGGTTGGTGTTAGTTGGTGTTGATTGTGGTAGAGAAGAGAGATTGAAATCCAAATTCCCTCATTGCAAATTACATTGAATCTCTTGATTCTTCTTCATTGCTATTCCATTTTTCTTCACAAACCTTCGCCATAGACATTTCTGAGTGTGTTCATATTGATTTGCAACTCCATCCATGGAAGATTGAAGGGTTTCACATTGAATTTGCAAAGAAGCCATTGCCATTGGATCTTGAAGTACAAGCTTTCTACATCAAATCTTTTGCATACAGAAGAATATTCATCATCTAGGGAGTGTTCTTGAAGAGTTGCAAGGCCTGAATTGAAGAGTTCCATCACCTACCATTCCAAGAAGCCAGGTATGCAAAATCATTTCTACACCCTATTCTAGGCATGGCTAGGGTAAATTATTAGTGTAAAGCTGTTAGAGACAATTAGGTGATCATGTATGATGAGTTTGGGAGCAATTGGAGAGGTTTCATTCATGGAGGTCAATTCTTGATGGAGTTAGAACTAGTGATTTAGTGAGTTTCAATGCTAGTTTAATGGCTGATTTTAACCAATGGAACATGATAATCATTTTGATGTAAAGATAGTTGAGTTTGGTTGAGGTCGAAAATGGATCATATTTTGAGATTGGTTTGGTTATGCATTCGGGTTTGAATATAGAGAGTGTTTCATTGAAATCCAAGATCATATCCGTGTTCATGGTAAAATTCTGAGCAAGATTGGTTTTTACATGTTGGGATTTGGTCAAGAAACGAGGGAGAACGAATGACTGGAAAATCTGTGCATGGAATATGTTAATGGAGTTTTCTGAAAACCCTAGCCAATCCAAGGTTGAAGATGAAGTGGCAACCGTTAGATAGCGTGCTTGACTGTTGACCAAGGAGACGATCCAACGCTCCAGATTCAAAACGACATTGTGGAGGGAAGCCAGCGAATGAAACGCGGCGTTTCATTAAACGCCATTCTGGGCTTCGTGTAATATTTGCTATACCCACCCCTCATATTAGGCCCATCATGAAATGAACTATAATTCGTTGCTATTTTCACCGCCAGTTTTCCATTTTTCTTTATGTTTTTCAACTAATTTCTGAGTTTAAATGGGCCAGGCGCGCTTTACTATTCGCCACCCCCAGTTTGGGCCCATCATCAATTGAACTGAATATTAGTACTTCTTGCACCCCATGTTCATAAATCATTTTATTTTTTACCATTTTATTTCAAATCTTTAGAAATGCATATCAAATTGGAAAATGAATATTTTTTAATGGGAGTTTTTTCTCCCTTTTCACATTTTTGTCAAGAAAAATATAAAATCATAAAATTGCCATTTTATTTCATTTTTTGTATTTTTTGCATATTTTCTCTTTTAATGCATTTTTAATTCTTTTAAGTTGATATATAATTTGTAGATTTTAGTTTAGGTAGCTCCCTTAATATTTTTAGGTCAATCTTTTTAGGATAGTTAGATATATGTTTTAGGTTCCCCCTGGATTAATTCCATATTTTTTTGATG
Source organism: Lathyrus sativus (assembly GCA_963859935.3). Lineage (NCBI taxonomy): Eukaryota > Viridiplantae > Streptophyta > Magnoliopsida > Fabales > Fabaceae > Lathyrus > Lathyrus sativus. The sequence continues at coordinate 58,934,981 of OZ012736.1, forward strand.
ATGTTTAGGATAGTTTTGATTAGATGCTTCTAGGTTGTGTAGAATTAGGTTAAAACTTCAACATAGGTCCATAATAACTTTAGAATTTGGGTTTTTAGGACAATTTAGACTATGGGGCATATATGGGTATTAAGGGTAGGTATGTAGGATCCCTTAGAAATTATATTAGGATTTAATATAATAGTATGCTATTTTTGGTTGATTTTTGTATTGGTTGATTGTTTGTGGTGCCTTTAGGGCATGTTTGCTTTAGTTGTTTTGCTTTGTGAGCTTGGAAAGCTTACTATATCATTGTGGAGCATTGTGGAGTATAGTAGAAGACTTAAAGATGCATTGAGGAGCTTGAGGGCTTGTTCTTCTTTTCTTTTTTGTTGTTTTAGGGTTAGGGATTAGGAAGAGTTTAGATGTAGATAACTTCTTTCTCAAACATGGATGATATCATTCACCTCCATTCCTCCCTATGATTCAAAGTCCTTCCATGGCATACACCTCTCTCCTTTGGAGGGATAAGTGATGTACCTAGGAGGTAGAACTTTTGAGGGAACCATTCCTTTGATGTTGAACCCTTATAGGTCACCCTTGGTGATCAAATAAGCAGTTCAATATCCCCCAGCTTATCCAGTAAGTGATTTTCTCTGGTTTGATTGTCTTGTTAGATGCTTGAGCCTGAGCATGAAGATGAAGACTTCATTGAAGAGTATTGAAGAGGATTAATCCTTGAGTATTGCCATTCCAGCTGAAGCTTGAAGAGCATGAAGATCAAGTTGATACTTGAAGATCCCTAAAGATTAGGTGAAGCCTGAAGGTGGAGCTGATCAAGAAGCTAAAGCTTAAGGGAGAAGATGAGTTGAAACTCATGTTGTAGGGTTGAAACCTGGAAAAGCAAGATGATTGATGTCTGAAGATTGAGTTGCTGATGGAGAGCTGAGGCTTGATGTTGAGAGAGGAGTTGATCTGTTTTCTTCTTTTTCTTTTCTGTATTGCTATGTTTTGTTTGACTTGTCTGATGCATTAGAATAAGTCCATATCTAGAATAGGTATAATCTAGGAGCATGATTGCATTAGAGGTTGAGTTGCTCCCTCTGCTTGTATTGTTACTGCGTGGCTTTGCTTGCGGGTATTCGGTAGAGCCCAGCTCCCTTGCCCATGTGGTTTGTTTGCCTGATGGCATTTCATTTCATTTTATCTGTATGATTGCAGTTTACTGTTTATTGCTTGATAGCATGTTGTTTATATTTCAGTATGATTACTGTTATTTCATTCTGGCTTGAGGTTGAGATGAGCTTGTGGAGGCTGAAGCCCCACACACATTTCCTCCCTCACTTGCATTGCATGCATTTTACTGTTAAGCTGATTCTTTGTCTGTTTTGGTGTATCATTGACATGATCCCTTAGGACTCTCATTTCCTTGGATAAGGATTTGATGATAGAATTTTAGGTTGAAACCTATGCATGACAACTTCTAGGAGTTCCATGTTCAAACCTCAACCATAGGATGAATCCATGGCATGATAACAGTAGGACTTGATAGTCTCCCTCCTAGTTGTGCCTGTTCTCTTCTCATCTCAAAACAGCTTAAGATACAGTAATCATGAATGATTTCTTTCGTACGTTACGAGCCTTAAGCTATCTGAGAAAGGGTTGTGGGAGAGCTTCTTTTCCACAGTCTGAATGTTTAGTATGGTACCCTTTGGGTGACATGCGACGCATTCACTCTCAGGTCATAGTCTCTAGTGCGGTTGAAATCGCAAACACAATAAAAAACACTTCTTTCGTAAAAGACAGGAAATAAACCGTAGTTTCCCAAACTACGTATGCTCTGATCTCTCATGCCTGTTGAGAGTACGTAGGCACAAAACGGCGATGTCTTGGCGAGCTACCTTCCCCCATAACCCTTTGTAGGCCGAACTGCATTGACTCTGATTTCTCATTCTCTGATGAGAATACGTAGGCATAAAGTGCGACGCTTTGCCGAGTCAGTTTTCTTTTCTTTTTCAGCCAGCCTTGATAGGTAGATAGAATAAAACCAACCCGTCCAAGTAAACACAACAAGCGAGGATCCCGTCGAGTACGACGGGCGTGAGGGGTGCTAATACCTTCCCCTTGCGTAACCGACTCCCGAACCCAGACAACGGTTGCGATGACCTTGTCTTACCCTTTTTCGTCAGGTTTTTCCGATCGTTTCCTTTCCCGCTCTGAGGGATAAATAACGAAAGGTGGCGACTCTTCTGTTGTGCCGGCACCTTATTTTCGCGCAAGCGACAGGAAGTTGTAAAGATAAATTGCATTGATAAGAAAGGATTTGGTGTTGTATCACGTACATTCTTGTTAACTCGTTTCTCTACACGCGGGTACTTTGAGCTGTATGAACTAGTACAGAAATGAATGAACACCTCTTATTACATAAAATTTACACCTATTTATAATGCTATAGAATAACTACTACATGGTGGTTGAGACTTCTTAACATGCTCTTTTGGCGCTTCTTTTCTATTCCAACCGCTCACACATTCTCTTTTACTTGATTTGAATTTTGAATATTTGGTAATTCCCTCCAATTTGGCGAAACCATCTTCGTGTTTTCCTTAGCATGGTCTTCGCCGAGCATTTTCCAACACTTAGCATTTTTTGGAACCTTGGTCCATCTTCCTTCGACTTGAAGCTTTCCTTGATTGGGTCGAAACCCTCTCACATACCAAGTATTGATAATTTTGACCTAAGATAGCTCCGGTCTCGACTAGCATCGAAAATTATGAGCCAACAAATTACCCCTAAAAATTGTCCTTTCGCCAGTCTTGGATAGGAAGGTCAGTTGTTTCCATCGTTTTCGACGCGTTTCACTTTGCGTGGCTCTGATTGAACTCCCACTATTTGTTTAGTAGCCTAATTGTTCAGGTATTTTCCTTCCACGTTTATGACATCACGCCATTATGATAAATCCTTGAACGTCTTTTCAGCCATATTTATCATTACTTTGTCTTGAAAACATACATTTGTAGTCTGACCATAATTGCCCACATGCATCCTCTTTCTTAAAACCAACACGTGTCCCACCACTTGATCATTTTAACGGTGAATTTCTCCCCTTTGGGATTTTTAAACATTTATAAATACCTCCTTTCACCATTTTGTGAAAATTTTTACTCTCCAGAATTTTAAACGTCCTACACCTTTCTTCAGCTTTCTTCGTCGCGCTCTTCAGAAAGAAACTCATTTCACTTTTAAACACCAACAATGGCTTCTTCCTAATCCGCTGCTCAGGAGAAGAAGACTCGGAAAGGATGCGTTATCCAAACCAAACAAACCATTCCCCCTTTTATAAACCTGGCTGGCCCTCAAGTGGTGGAGAATCTTCAATGTGTTACGGAACCCACCTGCGAAACCGCCAAGAGCATCTATCACTCTTAGGTAATGGTTCCTCTGATTGTTTCAGGTAAACCCTACGCAATATCCGGTCCTTTAGCGTAAGTTGACATTTTTGACGCACAACCGAATGAATTTTTCCCATCTTAGAAGTGAACTAGGCCATTAGGGCAAAAACGTTTCCCTGCACCTTTTACCGATACTGTTGACACTACTCCATTACTAAATTTCAACCTTGGCTACCTTGCTGATGGTACTCGTTTACTGAGAGCTGTTGGTCCTCTGAAGGATTTCGACCTCTAGATGGCCAAATTAGAAAAAGTTAAAGATGATCACTGGAAATCCGTGGGGATTTATGATCTTTTAATGTTGTCGAATACTCCTTTTCCAAACTATTTAAATTTACTGATGGCCTCGCTGTATTTCTGGGATAGCACTCATTATACATTTCACTTACCATGTGGAATGGTTTCTCCTACCCTCTTCGACATAGCCGCTATTACCGGCCTTCGTCCTGACAGTGTCTCTTATCAACCTGATATTGATGCTGAAGACTATATCAACATCCCCACCTCTAAACTCACCTACACTCATTTCGTCAACCATCACTTCAATCAAACTACTGAGAGTGTGTCTGACGAAGAGCATGTGGCGTTCCTCTCCATATGGCTGTCAAGATATGTATTCTGTACCAAGTCTCTATAGGTAGCCAAGAAATACTTACCTCTTGCCAATCAACTACACCATAACAAAGGTGTTTGCCTAAGTGAACTTATTCTGGCGACCCTTTATGAATCCTTGAGTGAAACAACTTCTCGACTGAAGCGTATAGAGGCTTATGAATCTGTATCTTTGGCTGGTCTTCTGTGGTTGCTTCAACTATGCTTGAATGCTACCTTTGAGACTAGCCTTCCTAGGAAAGAACAAGCTGTCGAAACGTCTGTTGAGATTGAGGGGAGGCACGTCGAATGGCCTCGTTTGGTCCAACTGACCCCAACGGGTAATGGCATAACTATCAGAGAAGCATTTACTAGCTATATCTTGATGTTTGCCAAATGCTCTGAGTTTACTCCTAGCATGGCACCTTTTGCCGCAAGGAAGTTTGGTCCCGCATGGTTTAAAAGGCCATTTCCTAATCCTCAAGGACATGGTGGTGATGACTCTATTGCAATCTGGGAAGCCTTTTTGATTCCTATATTCATTGTTAACAGGCTCGACGTAGAGAAAGGTTTAGCATCTTTGATTGCGTATCAGCCTAATCTTGTATCTCGTCCATTTGGGTTGATTCAGAGTGTTCCCAGATGCTTGTATGACAAGAAATGCCAAGTGGTCCTCCATACTGCCAGTTTCTATGAAGACACCATTGCTGACGTCTTTGTTGAATATAGTCACAAGACGGGCATTCTCTCACCCGTGTTTTTTGAACCTTCTATTTTATGCACTTCTTCTTTCCACCATTGGTGGTCAAAACATTATGCTGAACATTTCCTTGATTTCACTACTTTTTGTTCACTACTTGATCAAGCTTTCCTTGCTGTGCAAGATAAGTCAAAGAAAATTAAGCTTACTTACATTCAAGAAATTCAAGCTTTCTAGAAGTACTTTGAAACTGTTTATCGACCAGATGATCTTAGTCGAACCATTCATGAGGCTGCTGTCACCTTAAAAAGGAACTTTTTTCAAAAATTTGATAACTTAAAAGTTCCCCTTAATGTTCCTCGTGAGAAACGTTATAAGGTAGCTTTTAAACTTTGTCCTCCTAAATTCCCTCACTTTCCTACTGCTGATTTTGGAGTGGCACTCGCCCCTCCATTTCCAAATTGGTTTATGTGTGCTGAGGACCTAAAAGTCCTTCGACAACAATCTCAACCAAAGGCTCGACGGGTGGTTCCGACTAAGTATACTTTAGACAGTTTCAAAGGACATCTTCATATAGGGATTCAAAATGTTCGGATCGAATCTGACATATATGAAGGTTTGATGCCCTTCGCTTATGATTGTGCCATTACTCTTTCACTATTTAACTAGCCATCATATATTGTTTTTCAGCTATACCTAGGAAGGCTCCACCTACAAGGGCTACCACTTCTCACAGTGGCAAAGAAATTGAAGGCAAAACGATATACATCATATCCTTTGCCTAATCTTTCTTTTGTGTGATTCTTCTCACACACTTGTATTGTCTCTTTTTGTTTTCTTAGACTGGGCGCAAACCTTCTACTCCTTCGAAGAAAGGCAAAAAGGATGCCCCCATTGTTGTTACTTCATATGCTGATGAATTTCCTGAGGAGATTCTGGTAAAAAAGAGAAAGAAACCTGTAAAGGCATCTAGACTTACTGGCCCACCTCTATCGAAGGTGGCCAAAATTCTTGGTTCGACATCCACTCTTGGTGTCGAAGGACAGCCCCCTGTGGCTAATATGAAGCCAACTTCCAATGATCATGGGGATGGCAATTCTAACTCTGGTGCTGCTCCAAATCAGGTACGCACATTATCAGTTGGTTATGTACACCTTTGTTGCTTACCTCCTTAGCCTTATTCTCTCTACTTGTGTTTTTAGGCTAATACCATCACTACTACTCCACCTCCAATTTCTGATGCTTCTGCTACTTACTCCATCAATAGCCAAGGTGAGCCAAATTATCACCCTTCTTCTGACCTTGGCTCTGGCTTAAGTGAAGTGAACCAAACTGTTGTTCCTTCTGCAGGAACAAAAACTCCTTTAGCACCAACCACTATACAACAGGCCCATACCGAAGATTGCAACTCTGGGGAAAACGACGCTTCTAGTCCCCAGCTTATATTCAAACTGACCCTATGGTCACTGATGAAGTGACTATCGAACAAACCCCTGTCCCTTCAATCATACCAACAACTAACAACCCGCCTTCAGTTATTCATGAAGAACTACAAGAAAACACACATCCTGAACCTTCTCCTATCCTTAACAATCCCTCATCAACTGATGATAAAGAGGAAGCAATAAGAGTCACAGAGGAAGAGGCAATCAACAAAGACAAAGACACAAGAGAAGAAGGAGACTCTGAAGACACTGATGATGAAGAAGAGAAAGAAGAGATAGCGGGTGAAGAGAACCAAACTAGTCCCGACACTCAACACACTTCGCTTGTAACGAAGAAGCTTCCACCTATCATGACCCTTGAAGATCCTCTAATAGCCCTTAAGTGGTTGAACTCAAGGGAGTATGCTAAGAGGATTCTTGAGCAAAAGTGTGGTCTTGCTTCTGGCTCTTCGACACCCTCCAATTCTCCTGCTTCAGATACTCTTGTTAATTCCATCCTCCAATCTATTAAGAAGAAGTTTTTCAAAGAGGACATCCAAACTGTCTTAACTGCAGATCCCACATCTCGTCTCTACTTAAAAGATCAACTTAAAAAGATGAATCTTACTACTCTTAGCCCAGAAATCCATGGTTTCTTGCTAGATCTGATGGTTGTGGTGGACGCTTTATCTTTGGAGCTTTGACAACTCCCTCCTCTTCTAAAGACAATCGAAACCAAAATTGGTCAGGAAAGTGCAGCCTGGACTGGTGCACAAGAGTCAGAGGCTAGGGTTGCCAAACTGGAAACCGCTCATAAGCGACGTCAAGAGGAGATAACTGCCAACCAAAAGGACATTGATATGTGGCAGCAACAAATCAAAACGCTTCAAGAAAAGATTGTTAATGCTGAAAAGCGTAATCTAGCATTACAAAGCTTTGTCGATACTGGCATGGCTCAAGAGCTAAAAAACACCATTGATTTTATTGATGCGGCTCAAAAACTTGAGACAGAACTTGCAGCTGCTAGGCTCGACAGATCCCTCTGTGAAGCTCGTCTTAACCATCATGTGGAGACTTTTGCTAAGTTAAAGTCGAAACTTCCCTTTTAAAGTTCTTCGACCATTTTGTAATAATCATTTTGTTAAGTGGTTGTTTTAAGCCTTTGTAATGATAATATTTTAATTTTAATTTTTTACCTTAATTATTTCTGCACCACTTAATGCCTCTTAACGCAGCGTTTTTGTTATACATTGATAAGGCATTCACTCCTTATGGCCTAAAATTTTCAATCCAACTTGCATTTAAAGCTTTTCCTTTCCTCCATGACGCAACGTCTTCTCCCTAGTTTCATTTATTGCTCCAACGACATGAGCTCTTAGTTTTACCATGCTATTAAAGCATAGCCTTTTTAGGCGTCTCTTCAAGACCAATCCCTATATTTCCGCCGTTTTGTCTGACCAATCCACGCTCAGTCTATCCTCTATAAATCCCTCTTTCCTTGAATCATAGTCCTGCACCTACTCACAACAAGTATGAGTTCTAATTCAGAAAAGTCCGCCCAAAAGACTCAGGAAAAGGAAACGAAGGACCTTGCGGTGGTGGTAACAACCAAATTAGCAACAAACCCTGAGACTTCTCAGGGAGTACCTCCTCGCGCGAAGAAAACATAAACCATCATGAAGGTGTCTAAGACAAGACATCCTCATACTCACCCTTCGAATGATGAAGTCGACGAAGATTATATGGAGTACCTCAAGTCCATTGGTTTGAGAGATTTTGATTAATCCCTACTTTGAATTATGAATCATTGTACTTATTTCTTTTGTTTTGATTTCTTGTTTTCCATGGTAGCCTTTTTGGCCTATTTTGGCTATTATGTCTTTTTAATGAAATCTAAATTTTAATATGAATTTCTTGCAAGATAGGCCTATACTTTTTCAAATATTTGCCGTTTACTTTCAAGAATCTTTTATCCTTGTCTAATTCCTTGATCTCATAGGCTCCATTCGAAAATATTTGTATGATTTGAAATGGGCCTTCCCATTTAGGAGACCATTTGCCTAAGGTTCTATCCCTTCGATCCATAGGAAAAATTAGTTTCCATACGAGATCTCCACATATAAAAGATTTAGATTCAACTCTTCTGTTATAGGAATCTTCGACCCTTTGTTTCTGTCTTCTTAATAATTCCAAGGCTTTAAGCCTTTCTTCATCCAAGTCTACCAGTTCTTCCATCATTATTGCCCAATAAGATTGAGAAGGGATACCATGATGTCACTGGATTCTCACGGATTGTAAGCATATTTCGACAGGTAACACTGCGTCATGCCCAAAGCTTAACCTAAACGGCGTAGCATTAGTAGCTTCTTTTGGTGACGTTCAACATGCCCAAAGGACTTGGTCTAACGTCTGATTCCAACTTTAAGGCTTTTTCCCTACATGCCTCTTAATTATTCCAATTACCACTTTGTTAGCAGCTTAGACTTGCCCATTTGCCTGGGCATAATAGGGTGTTGAGGTTAATAATTTAAAACCTATCTTATTGGAGAATTCCTGCATCTTCCGAACAGTAAACGCTGATTCCTAATCTGTTGTGATTGTTTCTGGAATGTCAAATCTGTATATGATGTGATTTTGGATAAACTCAACGACATCTTCCTGACCCAAGTTTACCAATGGTATTGCTTCAATCCACTTTGTAAAGTAGTCAATTCCAACCAAGATATATTTATTGTTTTTTGACGATGCTGGTCGAATTTCTCCTATTATATCCAAAGCCCAAGCCCTAAAAGGTCGTGGTTTTACTATCGAGTGCAACTCACTTGCGAGGATATGCTATATGTCAGCATAAATCTGACACTCTTGGCATCCTCTAGCAAACTCTATGCAATTTTTTAACATAGTGGGCCAATACATGCCTTGTCGAAACAATAACCATTTCATTTTATGGCCAACTTGGTGTGCTCCACAAGCTCCACTATGCACTGTCTAGAGCGCGACGTATGCCTCTCCTTCACCAAGGCATTTCATCAAAACCCCCTCAAGGGTCTTTTTGAACAACTCATTACCCACAAGTGTATAACTCAAAGCTTGATACTTGATCTTTCGCTCTGTTGAACCTGTTGGGTTTTGCAGATACTCGATTATGGTTTTTCTCCAATCTTTCTCTATTAAACTATCTATGGAAAAATTTTCAAAAATTTCGCCATCCAAGTACCCAAGTTTAGTGGTTTCTAGATCTGATGGGCACAATCCATGAGTCACTATCTTCCCTCTCGCCTCAATCACTTCTTGAAGTTTTTCTTTCGATACCTTGTATCCGGAAGCGATTTGGGCTAAGTCATTAGCAACCTGATTTTCTATCCTGGGTATATGTTGGATAGAAACTATCTCAAACCTTTTTAACAAATTATTTGCCACCAGAAAGTATACAATGAGACTGTCTTTAACATATTTATATTTCTTTGTGAGTTGCTTTACAACCAATTCAGAGTCTCCCATTATTTCGACTCTAGTTGCCCCCAATTCTAACAAAATTTCAAGGCCAGCAATTAATGCTTCATATTCAACCTCATTGTTAGAACATGGACCTTCGATCCTGAAATTAAATTTTGTTGGAATTTTATTAGGAGAAATAATCAGCATACCTACTCCCGTTCCATTCTTATGGCTTGATCCATCAAAATACAACTTCCAGGACCTTATTTCAACAAAATTTAAATTAGTTCATTGATAGAATGGTTGACTAAAAATTCAGCCACAATTTGGCCTTTCATAGCCTTTAAAGGCTAATAAGTTAACGAATGTTCAGTTAAGGCTAAAGCTCATTTGCCAATTCGACTATGCAAGATAGGTGTAGATAACATATGTTTTATGACATCAAAATGAGAAATACAAACATTTAAAACAATTTTTAAAATGAGAAAATGCCAATTCGACTATCAACAGGCTTTATATATTGCTTCAATTTAGTACAAGAGAAATACAAACATAAACACAATTTTTCAATCATGTTGTATCTAGTTTCTGCATCATTTAAAACCCTACTCAGATAATAAATGGCTCTTTCGACTCCATTCTCATCCTCTTGAGCCAACATGCTCCCTAAGGTTTTATTCGATGCAGCTATGTATAACCTCATACTTTTATTTCTACATGGTGGAGATAAAATTGGTGGGTGACTCAAGTACTCCTTGATCTTGTCAAAATCTCCTTGTTGCAATTTCCCCCACTCAAAATTATCTTTGTTGAAACGAAGCAACAATGAAAAAGCTTGCGTCTTGCCACTTAGGTTAGAGATGAACCTTCTTAAGAAGTTGATTTTGCCCAATAATGACTGCAACTCCTTCTTGGTCGATGGCGCTTTCGCTTCCATTATGGCTTTGGTTTTATTTTGATTGATTTCGATCCCTTTCTTATGGACCACAAAGCCTAAGAAGTCTCCTGCCTGGCTGTGCGAATGAATTTGCAATGAAGTAGTCTTTTGACCTCTTCTTTAATCTTTGACAATATTTCTGGGGCACACTGTCTTGGACCTAGCTTGACAGGTTTTCTCCCAGGGGTCAGGGGTAGTTTATGTTCGACCAACTCCCTGCTTAAGCTTGGCATTTCGTCGTAGTCCCCAGTGAAACAATCTTTGAACTCTTTCAGTAGCTGGACCACTTTGATTTTGAGTTGGGGATCTATCTTGGCGCTAATATATGTCGGCCTTTTGAGTGCTCCTTCATTAAGATCAATTTCTTCTAAAGGGTCCTGTGCTAGCATCTTAATAGGGTTTGCTAGTGGATCCTTTTCGAACCCCAAAGGTTCGTCGTCATAGATAGCATCTAGCTTTTGAGACCATCCTCCATCTGGGTTTATTCCGTCAAAATCCTCTCTATGACATTCTTGATGAGGTTCGCAAATGGCTTCGTCAGCCATGTGATCATTAACAGCTTCCAGAGCCGTTTGTACTTTAGTTTCAGCCACGTAGGCCAAAATTCTCTTCAATGCTTCGTATTCAGTCATGACCACTGAATCCTTCTCCCCACCCAGTGGGATCTACTGAAGGCCCTGCCATGATTGGTAGCCTTTCTCCTGGAATTTCACTGCCCCATCTAAAGCCTTCGACGAGATATAGGTATAATGAACGGAATGTTGTCTCATTTGGGGCAAATTCAAACCCTACTGGAGGACATGGAGCAATATTCGCCAGATGCTTATCAAATTGGTTCCCATCAACATAATTAACAGGGATTTTAAAATATCCTTGATCAGCTTCAATGTTTTCAACAATTCCGTATGGCCGCCAAATAACAATCCTCTAGTACATTGAAGATGGCACAACACCTACACTGTGAATCCATTCTCTTCCTAAAAGCAAGTTGTAATTAGCTTTAGTTTCGACAACCATGAACACCGTAGGTCTTGTAATTGTCCCCACTGTGAGGTTAACTTAGATTACTCTCAAAGTCGAGCCTACTTTTCCATCATAGTTTGATAGAACCATGTTGTGAGGTTTTGTATCGTCGTCACCCTTCCCAATCTTACTTAATAACTATTGAGGCATCAAGTTCACCGTCGCACCATAATATACTAGTATTTTATTGATGGGCACATTTTCTACTTTTTCGGTGATGTAAAGAGGTTTTAAGTGATTCTTCATCTCCTCTGTAGGACGCTCAAAGAAAGCATTTTGTTCCTCGACACGCCCATTGTTCATTATGTAATAGCATACAGGTTTGTGTGCCATCATTTCTAATTCACCATTCTGGTCTATGTCTTCTACTTCTATAACCTGGCTGAATTCTCTGGGCATGACGGACACCATGTTTACTATAATATCCGAAGAGGCAGTAGATTCACTGTCAAAATTATCGGTCATATTCTCATCATCTTCGACTAGACCAACTGGCTCATTGTTCTGTTCCCCAAACAACCTCCTTTTTACAGGCATTTTCTCAGTGCTTCGATTGCCATTGTTCGTACTGGGCTCCCCCTGCTTTAAACCATGGGCTTCCTTAGCAGTTTTTCTCCTGCGTTGCTCCCTTCGCTATTGAGATTTAGTCATAGGATTCTTCCCTTTGTAATTCGCAGAGACATACACTGACTTGTTAGTAGTATGGTTCTCTTTGAGATACTCAAACTTAGAGCCTCTTTCTACATCAAACTTCCTCCACTTTTTACGTCCCTGTCCTTTGACAAGTTTAACCCATTTTTCTGCAGGTGCATTATCCACTGGCTTGAATGTACTTGTTGCACCCTCAAAATTTGCTCAACCTATTTCACCTGGTTTATGTTTTAATTGCATTATCATTTGCATATTGAATCATGTACATAAACTAATCATTTGCATAGCATAGCATATCAAGTCATCTAACAAGGGATCAAATGTCATTCTTATCTAAAGAAGCACATCAAGGGTTTTTTTCAAGCTTAAGACCATCCAAGTCATCAAGTCATGTTTGAAGCTTTGAGAAGTTTGAGGGTCATCAATAGGGGTATGAGCTGTGAATTGAGGGTATGGAAGGTGTACAAAACTTATGAAGTGCCTATAGGGTCATATTGAAGATGAGACAAGTCATTGACTCAAGTACAAGAGCCACAATTGAAGTGCAGTCAACTAGGGTTTCATCTGGGTCAACCCTAGGTCAACTGAGTGATTGAAGAGCATCAAGGCTTAATTGAAGGTTGTGGGATTCAGGAATTGACATGTTGATACATGTGTGGTGTTGTGCCAAGGATAAATCTAAGAGAATCAAGAGTATAAGGGGTTTCCAAATTAGGGTTTCAGTGTAAAATACCCTAATTTAGGCCTAACTTCCAAGCCAGATAAGTCAAAATGCAAGTTTCAAATGAAGTATTGGTCAACATGAAACTTGTAGAGCTTCTCAATAGATTTAATTTGAGTACTAGAAGTCTTCAAGGAGATTTGTAGAACTCAAGCTATGGTTCTTGCAAGTTATGTGTCATCAGTGGACACTGAAATTTATCTATGAAAGTCACTTAACTTCCAAGCAACTTTTGCCCATGAAGGAGTTTTCAAATGGATTCTTGGACAACATAAGAGTTGTAGCGCTTGACCTTAGCTTTAATTTTAGTACTAGAAGTCCTCAAGAAGATTTGTGGAACTCAAGTTATGGTCTTGGCAACCCAGGGGTATTTTGGGAAAGTTGAATTATAGGTCATTTTCCAACATAGGTCAAAATCTCCATCTTCCACTCCTCAAATGAAAAAATGTTCAACATGAGATGTGCTTAGAATGATGTTTTTAGGCTAGATAAGAGGTAATGAGAGCTTGGAATGTCTTGCTTCACAAAATCACAAAAATGGCCTTAAATAAGGGTGAATTTTAAATGAACCAAGGTTGAAAATTGGGATTTTTGATCTATGAGTCCAAACCAAGCCATACGACATACTAAATTGATTGGAAAATGTATTTTGAAAACATTGACATTACCACATTTTTGTGTTGAGGGATAATTCAATGACTTCCTTTGTAAAATGGTTACTTACATCATAAGCCACATATGCAAAACCATTCTTCAAGGCATAACCAAGGCTCTAATGAATCCTAACACATTCAATATGTCATCTAGTGAGAATTTAGATCAGAACCAAGGCCTTGAAGCAAGAAAAAACTCAGCTGTCATATGTGAATTTCTCATGACATTTTCAAATGCAAGAGATATGAAACTTCTCATTGGATCAATCAGGAAGTTTCTAGGGCTTTCATTCATGTTCTATATAAGGATTAGAAGAGGTTCAAAGCATTGGTTGGTGCAGATTGAGGGAGATTGGAGAGATTGAACATTGAGTTTTCAGTTTGCATAACAGAATCGGTTACACCAATTCACTCCATTTCAATCCAAATTCTTGCACTCAGAAGCTTGATCATGTGTTGGTGATTGATTCCAGATAGATTGGTGATCAAGAACTGTGAAGAATCGTGAGATAGAACCTTGAGTTTTCATCTTGCAAGTCAGAATCGAGTTTGGTGATTCAAGAAGTTTTAGTCCAATTTAATGCATACAGAAGCTTGATCATACATCCTTGAAGGTATCTGGAAGATCTTGGAGCTTGATTTGGAGGTTTTACCACTCTGCTCATCTAAGATTTGCAGGTATGTAGATCTCATTCCATGGCTTGATTCATGTAGAATTGCTAGGTTTTAAATGGTTAGATTCATTATAGATGATGGCTAGGACGTTTCTGGATAGGTTTGGAGTTGATTGGTGACAATTTAGATAGGTGACCAATTTATGTTTGAGCATGGTTCTTGGTGATTCTTGAGGATTAAAGTTAGTTTGATAGTGGATTTTGCTTAGTGTAGCATGGTGATCATTTTAGGCCTCTCAATTTTGAGTTTGGTGAGAATTGAGGTTTGAGCACTTTCTGAATTTTTTCTTCGTGTTTTGAGGATGAATATGATTCAATACAAATGGAGGTTAGGGTTGAATTCCTTAGGGAAAAACGAGTAGGATGATGTGTTTATGTTAGGGTTTTGATGAAGATTAGTGGAGCTGAGGTTTGGGGAAGATGAAGCTTGAAGCTTTGTTTCAGTCATGGCTTTTCTCCCTCCAAGATTCAAATGAAGAAGACGACTCCATCACCCTTGGATCAGTGTTAGACTTTGACTAGAATGATCATTCAACGGCCCAGATCACATGCCACTTTGTGAAGGTTTCTGAGTCCAAAACCAAACGCACCGTTTCATTTAACTTCTTTGGATGGGCTTAAGTGATCTTGTTACTAACAACACCCCTTTCTGAGGCCCAATTGAGATTTACACGCGAAATCCTTGCTATTCCCACCAATTCTTTTCCATTTTCCTTTGTTTTTTTCATTTGATTTTCTGAATTGGAATTGGGCCTAGCGCGCCTGGCTATACGCACCCCCCCTGAGCTCAACTGGCGTATTGAATTGGATCTGATTGCTATTTGCCACGCCCATTTATCATTTTCATTTTATTTTCTCATTATTTCATGGTTTTAACATAGTTAATAAAAAATTCATAACTAATTGAAAAAAGATCATTTTTGGATGGGAATTTTTTCCTTGTTGTCCTTAGGGTTTCTAGAATTTAATAAAACAATAAAAACATTATTTCATGCATTTTATATTTTTTGGTACATTTCACAATTTTATTGATTTTATGTTGCATTTGTTTGATACCTTATTTTGCTGAATTTAGTGTGATCAATTGGTGAATGTTTTTGAGTTGATTCTTGATTGGACTAAGTATATTAGAGATACATGCTCCCTTAGAAATTTTTCTCATATTTTTATGATGAAATTTAGGCTAGTTTTGAGTAATGAACTTTAGGGTGTCAGGATTAGGGTTTTTCAACACATAGGTGTAATTTTGGCACATAGTTTTTGGGTTTAATAGTTTATTTAGGACTTGGGGTTTATGTGGGGTATAGGGTACATAGTTAGGTTCCCTTAGAAATTAATATAGGATTTTAGGATGAGTATTACTATTTTCTTTGATTTTTGCAAATTGGTTGTTATTGGTGTGTTTCCCTCTGGGGATGTTGTTGTGTTTGTTGGGTTTTGGGCATTTCCAATTGGGTGTTGGGCTTGGGCTTGGTTTCTTGGAGATAATGAAGGCTTTGGAGATGATGGGAGACAAAGGATGGAGCTTAAAGCATGAAGATTCTCATCCTTGAAGGTTGCTTTTGAAGACTTAGGAGATAGGAGATATAGGGAGAGCTTTAGAGTAGACCGATTTCTTCTGTCAAACATAGAGAGCTTCTTCTGCCTCTATTCCATCCTATGACACAAGGTCCCCCAAAGAAGTTCCATCTCTCCTTAGGAGGGATGTAGAGCATGCTTTGATTGGGTAGAACCTTGAGGATATCATTCACTTGCTATGTTAAGATCTTAGTGATTTCCTTGGGTTATCATTAAGCCTCTTATCATTTCAACTCCATCTCTTAGTTGATTCTATCCTGTGAGTGTTTGCATTGGAAAAGGGAACCTATTGGAGAATGAAGTTCATTGAGATTGGTGAAGATGAAGCTTTTTCCTGTCAAAGCTGGGTATCTGTTGAAGACTAGGGTTTTGCTGCTGTTTGAAGCTGTCTATTTGTTGGGGTTCAGTGCTTGCTAAAGTTGGAGATTTTTTAGGATAAAAGCTTATCTAAAGTTTGGGGATCATTTAAGAGTGAAGATAGGATCTTTCCTGGAGGTTACTGTCAACCTTGTTTGCTGTTAATCAACTGTAGCTGTCAGAACTGGTGCTGTTTGAGCTACCTATTGTAGGAGCTGGTGTTGCTGTCAGAGCTGGTGTTGGATTTTATTTCTTTTTCTCTATTGTTTGTTGGCTTGTTCAGCTTGCCCCTTAGGTTTGAAGTGAAGTTGTTTCACTTTGCCTATTGTTTTCCCAGGTTCGAGGTTGAGTGGGACTCCCTTGCCTCGCTTGTACTGTTGCATCTCATGCATTTTACTGTTTACTGTATATATCTGTTTCCTTTCCGTTTATCCCCTAGGATCTCTGATTTCCTCTGTGCAGGAGGGTATTATGACAGACATTAGGTTTTAATCCATGCATGACAACATTAGGGTAGTTTTGATTCCCATTTCAAACCCTAGGTTTTTAGAGTACTTTCTTTCTCTTCTCAAAACAATTCAAAACATAGTAATAAGGGTAATCGATGTCGTACGCTACGAGCCTTAAGCCATTTGAGAGAGGATTGCTGGAGGGTCACTCTTCAGTAGTCTGGCTGCTTAGTGTGGTACCCTTTGGGTGACACGCGACGTAGTCACTCTCAAGTCATAGTCTCTAGTGCGTCAGAGATTTCAAACATCATAAAAAACAGTTCTTGCGTAAAAGACTGAAAACAAACATCAAAGTGTCATTTTTGTCCGGTTGGACCTGTAATCAGGAGAAAACCTTTTCAGAATGATAAAAGACAGTCAAACAAATCTGTGTCTTCCGTAGCCCGAACTACGTTTGCTCTGATCTTTCATGCTGTATGAAAGTACGTAGGCATAGGATGCCGTATCCTAGCGAGCAACCTTCCCCTCCTTTCCCGTAGGTAGGCGAACTACGTTGACTCTGATTTCTCGTTCCAGGCGGGAATACGTAGGCATAAAGTGCGATACTTTTCCGAGTCATTTTATTTTCTTTTAACCCCAGACCTTTAGAATAGATAGAATAACAATCCGTACCAGAAAACAAGCGTGGATCCTATCGAGTACGACGGACGTGAGGGGTTCTAATACCTTCCCCTTGCGTAACCGACTCCTGAATCCAGGATTTGGTTGCGATGACCATTCCTTTCCCGTCTTTGCGTTAGGTTTACTTCGAGCGTTTCTTTTCCCTCCTTTGGGATAAATAACGCACGGTGGCGACTCTTTTGTTCAGCCGGCGCCGATTTTCGCAGTAGCGACAGCTGGCGACTCTGCTGGGGACAGGAATATCCCCTATGCGAGTCAATCCTAGCGCTTGTTTTCCCGTCTTGGGTGGTGTAGATTTAATTTTCTGTCTTTACTTTCCGCATTTTATTATCAGCTTTATATTGTTATTACCGTTGGGGGAAGGGGTTGATCTGTTGAGCGATAAGTCGGACCTGGGCTTGAGGTTACACATAGACTTAGAAGTAGAGAGTAGTGGTTAGCCTGCTTACTTAGCTCGCACCAGCTAGCCGCAAAATCTACGCTCGGACGAGATTCTCTTTGATGCTTCTTGCCTGGCCCTTAGGGCTCGACAAGTTGTCTGACCCGAGGATTGTCGACTCTGGGAACCTATCAATTGGGATTCAACTAAGTGAGGCCGCTTCAAGGGATGATTATGCCACACCTTCTGGGTATCGTATCATCGCTCTTGAAAGTCTGTGACGTTGAACCCGCATAGGATGCCGTACCTCGTCTGCGAGTTAGGTACACACCTGTGAGGGGTAGGTGGGTTTGTTTGCAGGAAACCTTTGACCTCAGAATACCTGGTTTATCTCTGTCAGTGAGATATGGTTACAAGGTTCATCTGAGTGGTTGGTTTGGTTTGAAATGAAGATTTGATGGTTCTCAGGCTTCAGCACGAAGCAACACAGTTCATCAGCATTGCACTTGGTCCATTGTTTGCATATGCATGTGCATTTTCATGATTGTATTTCATTAACATGTATTTATGTTGCAGGTGATCATTCCCCTCTGATTCTAGTATCTTCTAGCCAGACATGTAGTCCTTGAAGAGGACAATTGCTTACCGGTTGCATTCGCCAGATATCAGTTCCTTGCTGGGTTTAGTTGCTCTAGCAGATGAGAGAGTGAGGGATGAGTTCAGGGTATCTTATAGGATATTGCTTAGCTTGTCGTACAAACCTTCAGCATTTGAGACGACTGGGGTGTATACTTTGATGCAGTTTTATGAGCCACAGCTGAGATGTTTCTTAATTCCCGACTATATTCTGGCACCCACTTTGGAGGAGTATTCTGCTATGCTGGGAGTCCCTGTGTCAGACCAGATGCCCTTCATACATGTTGATGCTGAGCCTGAGTTAGCTACACTCGCTGAGATTGTCAGTTTAGACGCTTCTGAGTTCCCTGGAGGGTTGGTCAAGCTAAACGGAGCTTATGGTTTCCACCTGTCTGTCCTGGTTGAGAAGGCTACACAGTGCGCGGAGAGTGGATGTTGGGTTGCTTTCAGTGCCATTCTAGTTGTCTGCATCTACGGGATTGTCTTGTTTCCTAATGTGCCGGATTTTATCGACTCAGATGCCTTCTTGATTCTTGCATCGAAGAATCTAGTTCCTACTCTCTTGGGCGATGTTTATCATTCCATTCACTACAAGAATGAGAAACGTCGTGGCAAGAATGTATCCTGCTGTCTTCCTCTTCTGTACAGGTGGTTCCAGGGGCATCTGCCAAAGATAAGGCCTTTTGTTGATGCCATTGATACTTTGGATTGGTCTTCCCAATTGATGGGGCTGTCTGCTGAGAATATCATTTGGTTTGATCGAAGTATGCTGGGCACTGATATTATATATAGTTGCAGTGGCTTTCCGAGTGTCCCCTTGATTGGACGGAAATGTTGTATTAACTATAATCCTTCATTACTAGTAAGGCAGTTCGGTTACGCTTTGAGAGACGCTCCTATTGAGAAGGAGATACAGGAATCTCTGTATCTCATGGGTTTATTAGACACTGTTGTGCTGATCAAATTGAGACATGCATGGGCTAACATCCATAGGAAGGGGAAAGCTTTGCTCGGTAAGAGCAACAACAGAGCTTATGATCCTTATTTGGCTTGGATCCGCGAGAGAGATAGTACTTCCTTGATGCCTTATCCTGCTGCGGAACCCCTGTATCTTCCATTGATTGAGGTACCTACTTCAGAAGAGAGTGAGAAATATAACAAATTGTTGGCTGAAAACGAAGAACTGAAGAAATCCAATGATGAGTTAGAGAAAGAAATCTTCCAGTTGCGTCGTGAGAAGAATGAAGTTACCTTCACTGTGAGGGAACAAACTGAATTTATTGACAGGTTGAGTTCCGAGCTGATAGAAGCGACCAACAAGAAAGAGAAAGTGGGAATAGCCTTGAATGGTGTTAGCAAGGTGCTTACTTCTAAGAAGGAACTTTTAAGCGAAGCTTATTCCCGTCTCAGCATGTGGGAAGCATTGTGGAATACCACGCTCGCCAAGCGGAAGGAGCGGGAAGACGAAATGAAGCTGCAGATTGCCACGCTAGAGGCACAGGTTAGAGCCCAAGACGCAAAGATTGCCGAAGAGACATCACTTAGGAGCGCTGCTGAGCTTAGAGTAAGTGACCTTGATGAGAAGCCGAGAGGTTATGAAGTAAAGGCCGGTTCCAAGAGGTACAGACTTGACGAGAGTTCTAGCAAAGGAACCTGCCAGGACGACGCCAAAAAGCTAAGATCCACTACCGAGCGGCATGCCTTACTGATACAGGAGCTGATCTCCCGACTAGGGCATTCGGAGACGCTGATGATTTAGGAAGACGTCAGAGCACGCCATTTGGCCTGATTTATCTTTGCCTTGCTTTTGTAATCTGTACTTGTATTTTGACCATTGCAAGGCTTGTTGGCCGAGGTCCCTTCAGTTGTGTTCAGTTGTACTCTTGTACTCAGCCTTTTGGCATTTACTTATATATGAGGGTTTTCTGATTTCTTGCTTAATAGGGACTCCATTGTCGTGGTGGCCTTCTCTCCGAAACTAGAATCGGGGGGGAATATAACCTGTAGCATGTTTACACAATTGCATTTGCATTCATATTGCATGACCGGTATTCTTGAATCTGTATCTTATTTCCTGCATCTTCAGGTTTTTCAGGATTGACGAACAAAGAGTTCACCGCTACTCAACCCGAAACAACTGCAAGAGAATCATGGATCAAGTCCAAGTAGAGATGCAGGAAATTCGCGAAAAGTTAAACCTGTTCATGCAAGCAATGGAGAACATTGCTAAGGGCCAGGAGAGCCTCCAGACTTTGGTACAGCCGCTGCTGACGCGGGCTAATGGGAATGACAACAATGACCACAATTCTGCGCATGTTGAAACTATTCCAGAGGATGGGCCCCCTACGCCTGTGGTTCCACCTGTAGTGACCCCTCCTGTGGTGATTTTGAACGAGGGCGCTGGCAATGGCAACACAGGGAATGGAAATGAGACTGTTGTTAACAATGTTGGATTTGGGGATGCCAACCAAGGCGGCGGTAACAACAATGGCGGTAATGGTTTCGGCAACATTGGTTTCGGCTACAATGATCATGGATTTGATTACGTCAATCAGGATGGGAAATTCGGCTTCAACACTCAGGGTTTCGGTTATGACGGTTTTGGTAACACTAATTAGGGGTATGGTGGATTTGGTAATACGAATGGTAATGGGGTAATTCCTGTCAACACTGGGTTTGGACCTGTTAGGGTCAACCAGGGCTTCGGTACCGGGGGACGAGGTCCCATGATCAATCAGCAAGGGTTTGGTTGCAACACTGGTTACGACGGATATGGAAATGGAAATGTGAATTGGGGCGAAGACTGCCAGGAGGACGCCTTTTCTAGAAGGGGTGCGGGATTTGAAGGACCTGTTGATCCTGTGCAGAGGATCAGAATGCTTGAAGAACAGATGAAGGGGGTAGTGAGTCAGAACTCCACCGGTTTGGATATGACTACAATGGGCTTGATACCAGGGTTGAGGGTGCCGTTTAAATTCAAGGCTCCTACTTTTGACAAATACAAGGGGGACACCTGCCCTAAAGTCCATGTTCGCTCTTACTACAGAAGGATGTCAGCGTATTCAGATGATGAAAGAATGCTCATGCATTTCTTTCAGGACAGCTTATCAGGACCTTCACTTGAATGGTACATGGGACTGGAGCCCACGCAGATCTAAACCTGGAAGCAGTTGGCTGATGCTTTCGTGACCCACTATAAATACAACAGCGATCTGGCGCCGAACCGGGTCCAATTGCATGGTTTGACGCAAAAGAACAGTGAAAGCTTTAAAGAGTATGCACAAAGGTGGCGCGATATGGCATCGAGGGTGCATCCTCCTTTAATTGAAAGGGAGATGAATGATATGTTCATTGGGACATTTACGGGGGTGTTCTATGAAAAATTGTTTAGTGTGTCGTTGAGCAGTTTCTCAGATTTGATTCTTATGGGGGAGATGATTGAAAATGGGATTAAAGTTAGAAGGTTCCAAGTAAGTGAGTCTGCTTCAACCGGAGGTACCAGAAAGGCATTTGGTGGTAGACGACAAGGTGATGCTAGTGCCGTGTTCGGTGGCAGGGGCAGGGGCAGAGGAAGACATCAGTATGCTCAGCCGCAACAGATAGCTAGTGTCACTATCCCGCTTCCTCAACAGAGGCAGCCACAACAACAACAACAACCGCAGCAACAACAAGGACAGAATCCTGGCCCGAGAAGGGTCCAGAATGCGAGACCGAAAAGAGTGTTCGACACACCTCCTTCCACGTATGCAGAACTCCTCCAGACCCTGCTAGGGTTGAACTTGGTTTAAAAGAGGACTTTGGCACCGCCTACAGGGGCAGTACTTCCTTACAGATATGATGCCAACAAGCATTGCGAATTTAATTTCGGGGCACCCGGGCATGATATAGAATCTCGTCAGGCATTTAAACATAAAGTTCAGGATTTATTGGATAGCAAGGCTATTAACTTTGGACAGGAGGGTCCAAATATAGTACAACAGCCTATGCCCAATCATGGGGCAAATGCCATCCTGACGGAGGAGAATCTGAATCTAGTGACGGATGTCAATGAGCTGAAGACATCGTTGGGTGAGATTAAAAGCAGGTTGTTAAGAGGGGGTGTATTCCCGGGGTGTGATGAATTTTGCTTGGATTGTTGGATATAGCCAGAGGGTTGTAATGAGTTGAAGCAGAGTATTCAGGCTATGATGGATGAAGGTACCTTGCAGTTTGATAGAACCGCGGCTGAAGAGCTTGTAGAGGCGTTGTGTGATGAGTTGAACGATGTTGCGACGGTGACGATTCCGAGAAAAACAATAACGATAACAGCGCCCGCCAGGCGGCCGACGATCACAATTACCAAAGCAGGACCGGTTCCTTTCGAGAGTACTAAAGCCGTGCCGTGGGCTTACGAGTTGGAGGTATATTGCGATGGTAAGAAAATTGAAGTCAATGGACAACCAGCTGGGGTTGTAGATAATGTTGTCGGAACAGGGGGTATGACCAGAAGCGGGAGAATCTTCACATCACCCGAGGTAGAGGTTGAAAGGTTAGCCAAATGTAAAGCCAAGGTAGCTGAGGGTGGTCCTTCTCAGTCGAATGAAAAGGAAACGTCACTTAAGGATGTGGAGGAGTTTATGAGGCTCATTCGTAAAAGTGATTACAAGATCGTTGAGCACCTCCGGCAAACGCCGTCAAAAATTTCCATCCTATCATTGTTGTTATGTTCCGAGGCCCATCGAAACGCTTTGCTGAGGATTCTAGACACGTCGTTCGTTCCTCAAGAAGTTTATGTTAACCAGTTGGAAGGAGTGATGGCGCATGTCAACGCGGGGCACAGTTTGGGCTTCACAGATTTTGATTTGACTCCGAGAGGGCGAGAGCATAATATGACATTGCATGTGTCAGTCGAATGTCGGGGCACGGTCATGTCTCATGTTTTAGTAGACACTGGATCTTCCCTGAATATGCTACCGAAGAAAGCCATGATGAAGTTGGATATCAGGGGGATTATCTGCACGCCCAGTGACTTAGTGGTGAGAGCGTTCGATGGAACGAGGAGGTCGATTTTCGGATCAATAACATTACTGTTGCAGGTGGGGCCTGAAATATTTGAAACTGAATTTTATATAATGGACATCCAGCCAGTGTATAGTTGCCTTCTGTGGCGCCCATGGATTCATGCTGCCGGGGCAGTCACATCCACGTTACACCAAAAGCTGAAGTATATGGTGGGGGATAGTGTCGTCACTGTTTGTGGAGAAGAAGATATTCTGGTTAGCCATTTGTATTCATTTAAATATGTGGAGGTCGACGGCGAAATGCACGAAACACCGTGTCAAGCCTTCGAGGGATTACGAATTAAAGACAAAGCTTCAGTGCCAAGTGAAGTATCAGATGTGGTAGTGTCGTCTTACAAAGAGGCTCAAGCTCTAGTGCAGGCAGGCAAAACCAAAGGTTGGGGGCAGGTATTGGAGATTCCCGTGAAGAATGACAGGTTCGGGCTTGGATATCATCCTTCGTCATCAGCATCCTCTTCAGGAACGCCCAAGTTCAGAGGGCCGATAACTATCACACCAAATGGAGTGAGCTTTGAGACTATCAATGTTGTTTCCGATTTTGAGGAAGGAGATAGCGATTGTGATATGGATGTGCGGATCAAGCCAAGCGTGCCAGGACAAAGTCTCTGCAATTGGTCTATCCGGGAAACTGTTCCCGTAACAACTAAACAATAATGATTTATTTTTTTTAATTGTTGAATAATCCTGTGTCCTACCCGGGGCATAGTGATTTTGCTTAGGGCCATTTCGTTATGTACATTACATTGTTTAATAATGAAATAAAGGCGTTTTTTCATATACAAATGTTGTGATCCCTGTTTTTCCTGTTTTTATCTTTTACAATAAAATGGCAATGTGGTTATTTGCT
The DNA here is from genome assembly GCA_963859935.3 of Lathyrus sativus. Lineage (NCBI taxonomy): Eukaryota > Viridiplantae > Streptophyta > Magnoliopsida > Fabales > Fabaceae > Lathyrus > Lathyrus sativus. The sequence goes on from OZ012736.1 coordinate 58,959,211, forward strand.
TTGTCTGTGTTTTGAAGTATTAAACCATTTCCTTTGCAGGATTACTATTTCAGATGACATCTATGAACCGTCTATGACTCACTTCGACTTCGAGCACCCGGTATTTCAGGCTGAGGAAGAGATTGTGGAAGATGGCAACGTACCAGAAGAGTTGACCTGGTTAGTGAAACAAGAAGAAAGAATCATTTTGCCTCATGAGGAAGTCATTGAGATCATCAATGTGGGGTCGGAAGAGGTTGTGAGAAACATCCGTATAGGGGCTGCGCTGCAGAGCGACATCAAGCAAAGCTTGGTTGAGATGCTTAAAGAGTACAGTGACATATTTGCTTGGTCGTACGAGGATATGCCTGGGTTGGATACGGATATGGTTGTTCACCGTCTACCGCTGCGAGAGGAATGTCCGCCTATTAAGCAGAAACTCCGAAGAACTAGGCCGGACATGGATGTGAAGATCAAGGAGGAAGTTCAAAAATAGTGGGATGCTGGTTTCCTAGCTGTTACAAAATATCCCTCATGGATCGCTAATATTGTGCCAGTGCCAAAGAAAGACGGTAAAGTGCGAATGTGTGTAGACTACCGTGATTTGAACAGTGGGAGCCCAAAAGATGATTTTCCACTTCCTCACATCGATGTGCTGGTTGATAACACTGCTCAGTTCTTCGTATTCTCCTTCATGGATGACTTCTCAGGCTATAATCAGATCAAAATGGCTCCAGAAGACATCGAGAAGACTACTTTCATTACTCCTTGGGGAATATTTTGTTACAAAGTGATGCCTTTCGGATTGAAGAATGCTGGGGAAACATATCAACGTGCTATGACGACTCTCTTTCATGACATGATGCATAAAGAGATCGAGGTTTATGTTGATGATATGATTGCCAAATCCCAGACGGAGGAGGAGCATTTGGTTAATCTGCTGAAACTGTTCAAGAGGCTTAGGAAGCGCAGGTTGAGACTGAACCCTAACAAGTGCACCTTCGGGGTGAGATCGGGTAAACTACTGGGGTTTATCGTGAGCGAAAAAGGAATAGAGGTTGATCCTGCAAAAATAAAAGCAATACAAGAGATGCCGACGCCTAAAACAGAAAAAGAAGTGCGTGGATTTTTAGGGAGGTTGAACTATATCGCCCGGTTCATATCTCACTTAACTGCGACGTGCGAGCCGTTATTCAAGTTGTTGAAAAAGGACCGGGTGGTGACCTGGAATGAAAATTGTCAAAAGGCGTTCGACAAGATAAAAGAATACTTGCAGGAGCTTCCTGTTTTGATAACCCCAGTGGCCGGGAGACCGTTGATTATGTATTTGACGGTTCTTGAGGAAAGTATGGGTTGTGTTCTCGGTCAACACGACGAGACCGGGCGTAAAGAGCATGTGATCTACTATTTGAGTAAGAAGTTTACCGACTGTGAGTCCAGATACTCAATGCTCGAGAAAACGTGTTGTTCGCTAGCCTGGGCCGCCAAACGTTTGAGGCAATACATGCTAAATCATACAACCTTGCTCATTTCAAAGATGGATCCAATCAAATACGTGTTTGAGAAGCAAGCACTTTCCGGAAGAATTGCCAGATGGCAGATGGTGTTAACCAAATATGATATTTAGTATGTCTTGCAAAAGGCTATTAAAGGTAGCGTCTTATCAGAGTACCTTGCGGAGCAGCCTGTTGAGGACTACCAATCGATGAGGTTTGATTTTCCTTACGAGGATATCATGTACCTGAAAATGAAGGATTGTGAAGAACCGTTGTCGGACGAAGGACCAGAGTTGGATTTCAAGTGGCAGTTAATATTTGACGGAACTGTAAATTCCTACGGTAGCGGAATAGGGGCAATTATCACTACTCCTCAGGGGTCGCACATCCCCTTTACTGCCCGATTGACCTTTCCCGTTACCAATAATGAGGCTGAATATGAGGCTTGCATCATGGGTCTGGAAGAAGCTATTGATTTGCGAATCAAACATCTGGACGTATACGGAGACTCAGCTCTGGTGGTGAATCAGATTAAAGGAGAATGGGAGACACGTCAGCCCAATTTGATACCATATATGAATTATGCAAGGAGATTATTGCCTTTCTTTGACAAGGTGGAATTGCATCATGTGCCGCGAGCAGAAAATCAAATGGTTGACGCCCTGGCGACATTGTCCTCGATGTATAAAGTTAACTTCTGGAATGAGGCTCCCCGGATTGTTATCTCTCGGCTCGATAGGCCTGCATTCATATTTGCCATTGACGAGGCTCCTGATGGTAAACCCTGGTACTTTGACATCCAGAATTTCCTGAAGAACAAGGAGTATCCGGCCGGGGCATCCAGTCGAGATCAGAAGACTCTCAGGAGATTGGCTGGCAATTTCTATCTGAATCCTGATGGTGTCCTATACAAAAGAAACCACGACTTGGTGTTGCTACGCTGTGTAGACGAGAAAGAGGCGAAGTTGCTCATGGAAGAGATACACGAGGGTACGTTCGGTACACATGCTGGTGGGCATGCTATAACGAGAAAACTGCTGCGGGAAGGTTATTACTGGCTAACTATGGAAACAGACTGTTTCAAGTTTGCAAAGAGGTGTCATAAATGCCAAATATATGCAGACAAGGTCCATGTACCCCCGAGTCCTCTGAATGTGATGTCATCACCGTGGCCGTTCTCGATGTGGGGAATTGATATGATTGGCAAGATCGAGCCTACAGCATCCAACGGACACCGGTTCATCTTGGTGGCAATTGATTACTTCACCAAGTGGGTAGAAGCAGCATCATATGCCAACGTCACCAAACAAGTGGTCGCCAGATTTATCAAACGAGATATTATCTGCAGATATGGAATCCCTGAGCGGATTATCACTGACAATGGTTCGAATTTTAATAACAAGATGATGAAAGAGCTGTGCCAGAATTTCAAGATCGAACATCACAACTCTTCTCCTTACCGACCCAAGATGAATGGCGTTGTTGAAGCGGCCAATAAGAACATAAAGAAGATTGTTCAGAAGATGGTTGTAACGTATAAGGACTGGCACGAGATGCTACCTTTCGCTTTGCAGGGTTATCGTACGACGGTACGCACATCAACCGGGGCAACCCCTTTTTCATTGGTATACAGAATGGAGGCAGTGTTACCGTTGGAGGTTGAGATTCCTTCCTTGAGGGTTTTATGAGATGTCCAACTTGACGAGGCAGAATGGGTTAAAGATAGACTGAATCAGCTCAGTTTAATGGATGAGAAGAGGCTAGCTTCTCTAGCATACGGTCGGTTGTATCAGAGCCGGATGAAGAAAGCGTATGATAAGAAGATACACCCTCGAAGCTTTCAGACGGGCGACCTTGTGCTGAAGAGGATTCTCCCATCACAAACAGATCACAGGGGCAAGTGGACCCCCAATTACGAAGCACCCTACGTTGTCAGAAAAGTCTTCTCTGGAGGAGCTTTGCTACTATCTACCATGGATGGTGAAGACTTTACGTCGCCTGTGTATTCGGACGCAGTTAAAAAATACTTTGCTCGAAAGTGACCCGCTGGACAGTAAAAAGAGAGTCCAGGCAAAAATTGGGCATCCTGGCGAACCGTAAAAAATGAATAAAAGGTTCGTGTTGCACCCCGAAATTTGACCAACCGGTTCCCATATCGGGTTTATGTTTCGACGCATTTTGCATTCGTATTCGCATACTGCATGCATTGCATTTTCTCAGTCAGATTGATTTTATCGGGATTGCAGCTCCTGGCGTTTCAGGCAGTTCAGGCCGGTTTGAGTAAGCGTATTTTAAGAATTAGCGCTCGTTCTCTGTGTTTTCAGGCCATCTCGGTGCCCGGGTTTCGTTATGGTTGCGCAATCGTTTTATAATCGATTTAATCGGCCTCCTGGCATTTTTTTAGGATTTTTCTTTTATTCTCTAGATTTTTAATGCATTTAATAGATTTTAATAGGGTTATTTGTTTTTTATAGAATTTAGTAGATTTTTTTAAATAATTTTTAGAGTTTTTAAATAAATATTCCTTTTTTAATAGATTTTAAAATTTTTAGATATTAATTTCCTTTTAATAGAATTTTTTTAATAGATAATTAGATATTACTTTTCTTAAATAAGAATAGATTTTTTTAAATAGATATTAATGTTTTTAGATTAGATTTTAATTGTTTTTTTTCAAATTTAATAAGAATAGATTTTTAAAAAAAAAAAGGATTAAATATTTTCATAGATTTTATTAGATTTTATTTGTTTTTTTAGATTTAATTAGATTTTTTAAATAGTTTTAGATATTAAATAATTTTTTCTGTTTTTTTTAGATTAATTAGGAATTTATTATTAATTTTCGTTTTAGGCTTTAATTAGGGTTAATTAGAGATTTTAATTAGGTTTTTATTAATTTTCGTTTTAGTTAATTAGGGTTTTGTTATTAATTTTTTTTTCGTTTAGTTAATTAGGTATCATTAGCAATTTAATTGGGTCATTAATCAGAGTTTAGTCTTATTGGGCCAATTATCCAAGTCCAAAGCCCAGTCAGAGGGTCCATTTTCGCATGCCAGGTGTCCTATAAATACGCTGCCACGCGTGTATTCCAGCTTGCTGCCACCTCACTCTCACACACACTCAGAATCTTGACAACACACACTCCACTATCTCCTCTCTGATCACACGTGTAACCCTCTAATCCTCTCTCAGTGCCACTTGTCCACCACCGCCACCACACACCTTGTATGAGCGCCACCTGGTATCCCACTAACTCCCCCTCGCCGGAGTGCATGCAGCCACCGTCCTCCTCCGCCGTAACAGTCACCGGAGTCTGTTGAGACCGCCGGAAACTGCATTTTTCCCAGATTTTTTCCTCCTCTCAACATCAATCCTCACCGATCATACTCCATCCATCATCACCGGAAAATTACTCCTCGCCGGAATCTTCATCAATCTTCAACGTTTTTCCAGCAAGCCGATCATCATCAAGAAGACCTTCACGTTCGTTCATCCACCATCTCGTTCATCTGAGTTTTTTCCAGAAAACTGCAACTCAAGAACATCAACGAATCAAATTCGTTCTTCGTTCATTTCTTCAGATCTTCCTCAAACCACCGAGAACTCCAGAAATTCTTGCAAGATCTTCATCAATCTTCGTTCATCATTTTCCCAGATCCACGAAGAACATTCATCGTTCGCCCAGAAATTCCTCCAGATGACCCTAATCTCCAGTTTTTGTTTAGATCTTCGCAGATCTTCATATCTTCAACAAAGATCTTCAGCTACGTTCATCAAAGTCCCCGATCTTCCTCGATTTGCAGATCTTCGCGCATTTGGAACCTCGCCATCCTCATCGTTTTCCAGCATTCATCTTCTTCATCAGATTCTCCAGGTTCTTGTTCTTCTTTCTCTAACTCGTAAACATGCATGCGGTTTGTTTAGCTGGATTTAGCTTATTTTTTAGTGCTAGGTTGGAAATGAGATTAGGGTAGATCTTGGTGTTTAGGTTTGAATATCAGAGGTTTGTGAGGCGAGTATGTTAGGGATCAGCGTTTTGGACTGAGTTCCGAGGGTTTGATTGGTGATGGTGTTGAGAACGAAGGTTGATGTTGATTTAGGTTCAGAAGTTGTTTCAGAGAGTTGAGTTGGGAGAGAGGTTCTCTGCGCCGTTTAGGGTTTCACTGGGAAAGGCGAACAGTAGCAGTGTGAAGGGAGTTTTGAGGGATTAGGATTATTGCTGAGGATGAGTGGATTGGGCTCGGGCATTAGGCCCATTTGGGATTGCTGGTTCATACCTCCCTGTTTCTCGTGGCACCCCCTCTCCCCTTGCGTTTTGGTTTGGGCCTAGCCTAGACCTGCTACTCGCAACCCCCCTTTGGGGCCCAACCTGGATAACAAAGTGAATTCGTCGCTATCGGCACCCCCCCCCCCCCCCCCGTTTGTTTTTTTTTGGTGTTTTTCTGAAGTAGATTGGGCCTAGTGCGTTTGCTAGCAGTACTCCCCTCCTGGGCCCAGTGTATTCCTGCAGTGTAAATAATTGCTGTTGCCACCCCCTGTCTTAATTGAATTTTCATATTATTTCATATTTGCATATAGTTTACAAAATAAATCATAATAAATCCAAAATTAATCAGAAAAATATTTCAAAAATACCTCCATGATCTTGGATTTATTTGTGATTTTATGAAAATAATAAATTTCATATTCACCCATTTTTCAATTTAATTTGATTTTTCCCATTTTATTAATTTCTTTAATTTAGTACATTTGATACATGTTTTTGTAAATTTTCTTGTGACCAATTGGTGAATAGTTTTGAGTTGATTCTTGTTGGGTTGATTAGATTAGAAGTATAGGTTCCCTTAGAGTTTTATCTCACATTTTTTTTGATTTAATCTTGTTTAGTTTTGATTAGAGAACATTAGGGTGGTAGTAGTAGGGATCGAACTCAACATAGGTGCATTATAACATTTTATTTTGGGGTTTTTAGCATGAATTAGGTTATGGGACATATAGGGTATGTAGGGTAGATGTAGAAATCCCCTTAGCTTTAATATTAGAATTTTAAATACTATATTACTATTTTTAGTATGTTTTACAAATGGAATGTTTGTTTGGTGTTCCCACTTGGGGTTTATATTTGTTTGCTTGGGCTTTTGGGCTTTTCTATGGGGTATGGGGGCTTGGTTTGAGCTTGTGGAGCATGAAGAATCAAAGGTGTTAATTAAAGACAAAAGAAGATCCTTGGAGCTTAGAGATCAAAGGTGTTGATTGAAGACATAGGAAATAATAGGAATAAGCAGAGCCTTAGAATAGACTGAATTTTTTTTGTACAAACATGGATAGCTTCATGTGCTTCCATTCCTCTCTATGACATAAAGTCCCTCTATGGTATTCACCTCCCTCCTTTGGAGGGATAAGTGGCCTTACCTTAGAGGTAGAACTTTGAGAGAACCACTCTTCTATAATGTTAAACTGTTTGTAGGCTTCCTTTGGTAGTCAATGAACTGTTTAACATTCAACTCATCTTGTTAAGTGACTATCATCTAGGAGAGATTTCCTTGAAGAAAGGATCCATTTAAGATAGATATGAAGATCAAATATTGACAAAGATGAAGATTATTCATGTCAGAGCTGTGCAGTTGTTAAAGCTAGGGTTTACTGCTGTTTGGAGCTATCTGTTGTCTGATGCTGTCAACTGGTTAAGATTCTGTGCTTGCTTGAGCTTGGTGATTTCTTGGAGATGGAAGCTTGTTATAGCTTGGGTATCATTGGAGTTTGACTTTGGAGTTCAATTAAAGATGTTACTGTTTTGCCGTTAATCAACTGTCAGAGTTGGGTGTTTTTCAGAGTTGTTGTTGTAGGAGCTGGGGAGCTGTCAAAGCTGGTTTTGGGGTTTATTTTCTTTGCTGTATTGATTGTTATTTTTCCCCTTAGGTTTGAAGTGAAGCCGTTTCACTTTGCCTATTGTTTTCTTGGTTCGAGGTTGAGTGGGACTCCCTTGCCTCGCTTGTGCTGTTGCATTCATGCATTTTACTGCTTTACTGTATATATGTTGTTTCTTTTCCGTTTATCCCCTAGGATCTCTGTTTCTCTCTGCGCAAGAGAGAAATATGACAGACATTAGGTGTTAATCCATGCATGACAACATTAGGGTAGATTTTGATTCCCATTTTAACCCTAGGTTTTAGAGTTCTTTCTCTTCTATCTCAGAACAATCAAAAAACACAATAACACTTCAAACAACAATAAAAGACAGTTCTTTCGTAAAAGACTGAAAACCAATCAAAGTGTCATTTTTGTCCGCCTGGACCCGTAATCAGGAGAAAATCTTTTTCAGAAGGATAAAAACAGTCAGACAAATCTGTGTCTTCCGTAGCCCGAACTACGTTTGCTCTGATCTTTCATGCTGTATGAAAGTACGTAGGCATAGGATGCGATATCCTAGCAAGCAACCTTCCCTCCTTTCCCGTAGGTAGGCGAACTACGTTGACTCTGATTTCTCGTTCCAGACGAGAATACGTAGGCATAAAGTGTGATACTTTGCCGAGTCACTTGATTTTCTTTTAACCCCAGACCTGTAGAGTAGATATAATAACAATCCGTACTAGAAAAACAAGCGTGGATCCCGTCGAGTACGACGGACGTGAAGGGTGTTAATACCTTCCCCTCGCGTAATCGACTCCCGAATCCAGGATTTGGTTGCGATGACCATTCCTTTCCCGTTTTGCGTTAGGTTTACTCCGAGCGTTTCCTTTCCCTCTGTTGGGATAAATAACGCACGGTGGCGACTCTTCTGTTCAGCCGGCGCCGATTTTCGCAGTAGCCACAGTTCGGGCAAAAGTTAGGGATAAAATTTAAAAGATGTACACCCGCGGAGTCGAAAACCTACATTGGGCGACTTCGGCAAAAAAGAGTATCCTTGTGAATTGAAAACCCGCAAAGGGAGATTCACGCAAAATTTAGGGATTGAAAAAGCAAATGACTGCGGTCCGGATCTGATACTACATCGCTTAGTGGTTTGGGAGTACCCGAGGGTTCGTTTATCCGACACAATCTCTTCCGAGAATTGAATACCGGGAAAGCGCCAGAGTCAGGCGAGTCATAGGAGGATCAGCTCAGGATGTTTGTCTGCACCACGTTGCCGACATGTGTACAAATTCGATTTGTATTTGTATTTTTATACTTTTTGTGCATATATGTATGGGTGTGTGCGTAACTTCCTCTTTTCAGGAGTTGCATCCAATGTACAAAACTTTGCATATTCAGAGGCCTATTATTAATAAAGCTTGTTATTCAGTATTTGATGTTTGTGCTTTACTGTTTTGTATGTGGAATACGCCAATGTTCCGATGAAGTTGCATGTGCAAAACTTTGCTGGGCCTTGCCAGTAATTGCTAAAACTTCGAATTGACTGAAGTAATGTCACGGACACTAACCTGAATAGATTTGGTTGTATAGATTTGTGTTGTCTCGTTTGTGTTTTGCAGGGTTCTCACCTTTGAAGCGAACGATCAGAAATTGTGGCCCCAGCCGGAGGTTCGTGGTGAAAGACTTAACTTTGTTTGACGCTAATCCCCATGCAGGTCGCGCCTCATCCCCAGAGGTTGAGACGATGAGTATCCCTTACCGAAGGAAGGATTAGCTCCCCCAGAAGAGTATCCTCATGGAAGTTGTCCATAGGATATCCCCAGCAAGCCAGAATCAGTGTCCCATGCAGCGTTTATACTCCCCAGAGAGTCGAAGATGTGCATATTCAATCCCCAGCTGGGAGGATTTCCACGGCACATAACCAAGATAGTAAGTTCAAAAGGATTATCCTCACCGAGGATGGTTTTCTTTCTCCCTACAGGTCGTCATGCCTTCGTCAAGATGGTTATCCCCAGCAGAGTGGTAGTTCCGAGTTCGTAAACTGTACCCAGACAGTTGTCTCCCAGAAGGGTTGCTTCTCCCCCAGTTGGGTTAGTCTTCCCAGCAGGTGTTATTCTTTCCTCCCAGTGGAAATCGATGTGTGATCTCTCCCCGGCAGAGTTGGTTGTATTTTCGGCATTTATTTTGCCAGAATACTTCGCGATATCCGTTCATCCCCAGCAGGGTGGTATTTGTCCTCAACAGCCATGTTGAAGCAAGCTTGTCAGAGCTTCCCCAGTATCTTGAATCTGCATTTGCATTTGTATACATTATCATGTTTGCATCTACCCACAAACGCGTAGCATTTCCATGCCGTATGGAGCATTACGCCATCACCAAACATACACATTTTGAAACATAAATCAGGTGGGTTAACCTTTTGCTTTCAGGTGTGTTTCTCAGCAGGAGTATGAATTTATAGTTCAGATCTATTACCAGACGATCGAGGTCTCGCCGTGAGACATGCGATGATGCAGTTCTTGTTATTAATTCCCCACAGAGTTACTGGCTGAAGTTTCTCTTATCCGACCAGCGGAGTGTTTTCTTTAGGTTCGCTGTCGCGACAACATTTCAGGGTTTCATAAATCAAGATTTCAGAAGAGGTCACTTGTTGTCGAAACGGGTGTCGGGCAGTTATTTTTCAGAATATCCCTAATGGAGTTAGCTACTACCGCGAACAGGCTAGGAAGCTATGTCCAAGGTTGTATTTTCCCGTATGAAGCAGGCGGAAGAACTTTCCTGTATGTATTAGGCAGATGTGTTATCTTTTCCCGTATGAAGCAGGCGGAAGAACTTTCTTGTATGTATCAGGAAGATGTGTTGTATTTTCCCGTAAGAATCAGGCGGAAGAACTTTCCTGTATGTATCAGGCAGATGTTGTGTATTTTTCCCGTAAGAATCAGGCGGAAGAACTTTCCTGTATGTATCAGGCAGATATGTTGTATTTTCCCGTAAGAATCAGGCGGAAGGACTTTCCTGTATGTATCAGGCAGATGTGTTTGCCGGTTTGAGTTAAGAAAATGGAGTTTCCCATATGAAGCAGGCGGATGAATTTTCCGGTATCCAGATAGATGATGATCCCATGATAGACAGGGTATGTGAGTTGTGTTCCGATATTTGACAAAAGTATTTTCCCCAAGGAAGTCGCCGTGATTTCATCGTGTTAACGTCCCCAGTAGAGTCCTCCGTGAGTCTTTTGTGGGTTGGGACTAACGAAGGTAGCCACTGCAGAGGTAGGCAGAGAAACAGTATTCAGATGATTTTTCCCGTATGAAGCAGGCGGATGAATGTTCGGACAAAATTGTTTCCCCAGCAAAGTCGTCGGGATGTTGCCATATTGACAAAATATAGCATCCTAACATGGACAAAGTTCTATCCTCGCGATGATAGAATCTTTTTTTCGGGCTGATAGAATCAGTTTGTTGCCGTAACAACTGGATCCAGTCAGCGGATGTGTTTTCCAAGCAGTTTGTGCAGTTTATTTATGCGGTTGGAAAATTTCCTGGTTCTTAGTATTCAACCGTCTCGTACCTCAATTGTTTGAAGGTCATTCGCTCTTCACCCAGTCGGGTCCAAGCCGTTTGAATAGGGACAGCTGTTGCACCCTCAAATTTGCTCAACCTATTTCACCTGGTTTATGTTTTAATTGCATTATCATTTGCATATTGAATCATGTATATAAACTAATCATTTGCATAGCATAGCATATCAATTCATCTAACAAGGGATCAACTGCTATTCTTATCTAAAGAAGCACATTAAGGGTTTTTTCCAAGCTTAAGACCATCCAAGTCATCAAGTCATGTTTGAAGCTTTGAGAAGTTTGAGGGTCATCAATGGGGGTATGAGCTGTGAATTGAGGGTATGGAAGGTGTACAAAACTTATGAAGTGCCTAGAGGGTAATATTGAAGATGAGACAAGTCATTGACTCAAGTACAAGAGCCACAGTTGAAGTGCAGTCAACTAGGGTTTCATCTGGGTCAACCCCTAGATCAACCCTGGGTCAACTGAGTGATTGAAGAGCCTCAAGGCTTAATTGGAGGTTGTGGGATTCAGGAATTGACATGTTGATACATGTCTCGTGTTGTGCCAAGGATAAATCAAAGAGAATCAAGAGTATGAGGGGTTGCCAAATTAGGGTTTCAGTGTAAAATCCCCTAATTTAGGCCTAACTTCCAAGCCAGATAAGTCAAAATGCAAGTTTCATATGAAGTCTTGGCCAACATGAAACTTGTAGAGCTTCTCAATAGCTTTAATTTGAGTACTAGAAGTCTTCAAGGAGATTTGTAGAACTCAAGCTATGGTTCTTGCAAGTTATGGGTCATCAGTGGACACTGAAATTTATCTGTGAAAGTCACTTAACTTCCAAGCAACTTTTTCCTATGAAGGCATTTTCAAATGGATTCTTGGCCAACATAAGAGTTGTAGCGATTGACCTTAGCTTTAATTTTAGTACTAGAAGTCCTCAAGAATATTTGTGGAACTCAAGTTATGGTCTTGGCAACCCAGGGGTATTTTGGGAAAGTTGAATTATAGGTCATTTTCCAACATAGGTCAAAATCTCCATCTTCCACTCCTCAAATGAAAAAATGTTCAACATGAGATGTGCTTAGAATGATGTTTTTGGGCTAGTTAAGAGGTCATGAGAGCTTGGAATGGCTTGCTTCACAAAATCACAAAAATGGCCTAAAATAAGGGTGAATTTTAAATGAACCAAGGTTGAAAATTGGGATTTTTGATCTATGGGTCCAAACCAAGCCATATGACATACCAAATTGATTGGAAAATGTATTTTGAAAACATTGACATTACCACATTTTTGAGTTGAGGGATAATTCAATGACTTCCTTTGTAAAATGGTTACTTACATCATAAGCCACATATGCAAAACCATTCTTCAAGGCATAACCAAGGCTCTAATGAATCCTAACACATTCAATATGTCATCTAGTGAGAATTTGGATTAGAACCAATGCCTTGAAGCAAGCAAAAACTCAGTTGCCATATGTGAATTTCTCATGACATTTTCAAATGCAAGAGATATGGAACTTCTCATTGGATCAATCCAGAAGTTTCTAGGGCTTTCATTCATGTTCTATATAAGGATTAGAAGAGGTTCAAAGCATTGGTTGGTGCAGATTGAGGGAGATTGGAGAGATTGAACATTGAGTTTTCAGTTTGCATAACAGAATCGGTTACACCAATTCACTCCATTTCAATCCAAATTCTTGCAATCAAAAGCTTGATCAAGTGTTGGTGATTGATTCCAGATAGATTGGTGATCAAGAACTGTGAATAATCGTGAGATAGCACCTTGAGTTTTCATCTTGCAAGTCAGAATCGAGTTTGGTGATTCAAGAAGTTTTAGTCCAATTTAATGCATACAGAAGCTTGATCATACATCCTTGAAGGTATCTGGAAGATCTTGGAGCTTGATTTGGAGGTTTTACCACTCTGTTCATCCAAGATTTGCAGGTATGTAGATCTCATTCCATGGCTTGATTCATGTAGAATTGCTAGGTTTTAAATGGTTAGATTCATTATAGATGATGGCTAGGACGTTTCTTGATAGGTTTGGAGTTGATTGGTGACAATTTAGATAGGTGACCAATTTCTGTTTGAGCTTGGTTCTTGGTGATTCTTGAGGATTAAAGTTAGTTTGATAGTGGATTTTGCTCAGTGTAGCATGGTGATGATTTTAGGCCTCTCAATTTTGAGTTTGGTGAGAATTGAGGTTTGAGCACTTTTTGAATTTTTTCTTCGTGTTTTGAGGAAGAAGATGATTCAATACAAATGGAGGTTAGGGTTGAATTCCTTGGGGAAAAATGAGCAGGATGATGTGTTTATGTTAGGGTTTTGATGAAGATTAGTGGAGCTGAGGTTTTGGGAAGATGAAGCTTGAAGCTCTGTTTCAGCCATGGCTTTTCTCCCTCCAAGATTCAAATGAAGAAGACGACTCCATCACCCTTGGATCAGTGTTAGACTTTGACTAGAATGATAATCCAACGGCCCAGATTGCATGCCACTTTGTGAAGGTTTTTGAGTCCAAAACCAAACGCACCGTTTCATTTAACTTCTTTGGATGGGCTTAAGTGATCTTGTTACTAACAACACCCCTTTCTGAGGCCCAATTGAGATTTACACGCGAAATCCTTGCTATTCCCACCAATTCTTTTCCATTTTCCTTTGTTATTTTCATTTGATTTTCTGAATTGGAATTGGGCCTAGCGCGCCTGGCTAGACGCACCCACCCTTTGAGCCCAACTGCCGTATTGAACTGGATCTGATTGCTATTTGCCACGCCCATTTATCATTTTCATTTTATTTTCTCATTATTTCATGGTTTTAACATAGTTAATAAAAAATTCATAACTAATTGAAAAAAGATCATTTTTGGATGGGAATTTTTTCCTTGTTGTCCTTAGGGTTTCTAGAATTTAATAAAACAATAAAAACATTATTTCATGCATTTTATATTTTTTGGTACATTTCACAATTTTATTGATTTTATGTTGCATTTGTTTGATACCTTATTTTGCTGAATTTAGTGTGATCAATTGGTGAATGTTTTTGAGTTGATTCTTGATTGGACTGAGTATATTAGAGATACATGCTCCCTTAGAAATTTTTCTCATAATTTTATGATGAAATTTAGGCTAGTTTTGAGTAATGAACTTTAGTGTGTCAGGATTAGGGTTTTTCAACACATAGGTGTAATTTTGACACATAGTTTTGGGGTTTAATAGTTGATTTAGGCCTTGGGGTTTATGTGGGGTATAGGGTACATAGTTAGGTTCCCTTAGAAATTAATCTAGGATTTTAGGATGAGTATTACTATTTTCTTTGATTTTTGCAAATTGGTTGTTATTGGTGTGTTTCCCTCTGGGGATGTTGTTGTGTTTGTTGGGTTTTGGGCATTTCCAATTAGGTGCTGGGCTTGGGCTTGGTTTGTTGGAGATAATGAAGGCTTTGGAGATTATGGGAGACAAAGGATGGAGCTTGAAGCATGAAGATTCTCATCCTTGAAAGTTGCTTTTGAAGACTTAGGAGATAGGAGATATAGCGAGAGCTTTAGAGTAGACTGATTTCTTCTGTCAAACATAGAGAGCTTCTTGTGCCTCTATTCCATCCTTTGACACAAGGTCCCCCAAAGAAGTTCCATATCTCCTTAGGAGGGATGTAGAGCATGCTTTGATTGGGTAGAACCTTGAGGATATCCTTCACTTGCTATGTTAAGATCTTAGTGATTTCCTTAGGTTATCATTAAGCCTCTTATCATTTCAACTCCATCTCTTAGTTGATTATCTCCTGTGAGTGTTTGCATTGGAAAAGGGAACCTATTGGAGAATGAAGTTCATTGAGATTGGTGAAGATGAAGCTTGTGTCTGTCAAAGCTGGGTATCTGTTGAAGACTATGGTTTTGCTGCTGTTTGAAGCTGTCTATTTGTTGGGGTCCAGTGCTTGCTAAAGTTGGAGATTTTTGAGGATAAAAGCTTATATAAAGTTTGGGGATCATTTAAGAGTGAAGATAGGAGCTTGCCTGGAGGTTACTGTCAACCTTGTTTGCTGTTAATCAACTGTAGCTGTCAGAACTAGTGTTGTTTGAGCTGCCTATTGCAGGAGCTGGTGTTGCTGTTAGAGCTGGTGTTGGATTTTATTTCTTTTTCTGTATTGTTTGTTGGCTTGTTCAGCTTGCCCCTTAGGTTTGAAGTGAAGTTGTTTCACTTTGCCTATTGTTTTCCCAGGTTCGAGGTTGAGTGGGACTCCCTTGCCTCGCTTGTACTGTTGCATCTCATGCGTTTTACTGTTTACTGTATATATCTGTTTCCTTTCTGTTTATCCCCTAGGATCTCTGATTTCCTCTGTGCAGGAGGGTATTATGACAGACATTAGGTTTTAATCCATGCATGACAACATTAGGGTAATTTTGATTCCCATTTCAAACCCTAGGTTTTTAGAGTTCTTTCTTTCTCTTCTCAAAACAATTCAAAACACAGTAATAAGGATAATCGATGTCGTACGCTACGAGCCTTAAGCCATTTGAGAGAGGATTGCTGGAGGGTCACTCTTCAGTAGTCTGACTGCTTAGTGTGGTACCCTTTGGGTGACACGCGACGTAGTCACTCTCAAGTCATAGTCTCTAGTGCGTCAGAGATTTCAAACATCATAAAAAACAGTTCTTGCGTAAAAGACTGAAAACAAACATCAAAGTGTCATTTTTGTCCGGTTGGACCTGTAATCAGGAGAAAACCTTTTCAGAAAGATAAAAGACAGTCAGACAAATCTGTGTCTTCCGTAGCCCGAACTACGTTTTCTTTGATCTTTCATGTTGTATGAAAGTACGTAGGCATAGGATGTCGTATCCTAGCGAGCAACCTTCCCCTCCTTTCCCGTAGGTAGGCGAACTACGTTGACTCTGATTTCTCGTTCTAGGCGGGAATATGTAGGCATAAAGTGCGATACTTTGCCGAGTCATTTTATTTTCTTTTAACCCCAGACCTTTAGAATAGATAGAATAACAATCCGTACCAGAAAACAAGCGTGGATCCCGTCGAGTACGACGGACGTGAGGGGTGCTAATACCTTCCCCTTGTGTAACCGACTCCCGAATCCAGGATTTGGTTGCGATGACCATTCCTTTCCCGTCTTTGCGTTAGGTTTACTTCGAGTGTTTCCTTTCCCTCCTTTGGGATAAATAACGCACGGTGGGGACTCTTCTGTTCAGCCGGCGCCGATTTTCGCAGTAGCGACAGTACTGGGGTTTGCTGGAGTTTTTACCCATACTGAAGGTTTTTTGGGATCCATATTTCTAGGGTGTTGACACTTTTTCTTCCCCCAGCCTTCATTAGTTTTCTTAACCTCCTCTAACTCTCGAGCAACCTTTTCGTCGAAAATAGCACTGTATCTGGGGCATAGCATCACTCCTGATCCACTTTTCTGACAACGGAACAAGAAATCAACAATGTTTTCTTCTTGTTCAGGGTACGCCATTTTGTTAGGTTCTTCTGTCCTTTCCGCTCCAACTAATTCTTTAATTTTTTGGTTGTTAATCTCGACCATGTTGATGTTGACATCCTCTTCGAGCTTCATCTTGGACAACTGAGTTTCTAAGTTTTTACCATCCTTAGAATTCCCAACTGAACCTAGATCCTTGACATCAAAACTCGATGACAGGAGAATTCTTGAAATATCGTTCTGCTGCCAAGCATATCCAATTTTCCAATAAACAACCGTCCACTTAAGTCACTTTTCTTATCATCAACATGCGCTCCATCGTCTTGACGACTTATGTTTTGGGAACATTTCTATCTACCGCGTCGTTGGTACTGACAATATCAATGCTAGTATCAGACTCTTTGCCAACTTTGACTACATTGACACCCTCAGCGGTGTTTCATCCCAATACTCCTCCTACCACGTCTGATTCTTCAATAGTGTTGTCGAATTGAATGAACTCTTCATTAGTCTTCTTGGTCACCAGCATCAAACTATGATCATTAACTCTTTCAGCACTGTCATAGACTTCAGTCGCCTTAGCCGTTTCAGTTGTTAGGGAGAAGTTCTTAGTAAGTCCTACCATGCTGATAGGAAACTTTTCAATGGCTTCGACCATCTGAACTTCAGGTTCTGTGTAGTTGGCTTCCACATTTTGCAATGGATCAGAATCAATTTTCATTTGAGTCTTCCGCTTGTCTCCAAACTTCAGCCTTCCTTCTTGGATGGTGTTCTGCACCAAATCCCTGAAAAGAAAACACTGAGAAGTCTTATGACCCAAGAAATTATGGTACTTACAAAAACCTCTTTTCTTTCTTTGTTCTAAAGGAGGTACTTTAGCACCAGCATGTACTATTATTTGTCCATCCTTAACTAACAAGTCAAAGATTTCATCACACTTAGTAACGTCAAAAGTATATGTTCTTTTAGGAAACTTATCATTAGAATCAGTGGGATTTTTTCCATTTGAAGGAGCTAAAACTTTACAGGCATAAGGTGGACCTTGCATTAGTTCAGCGATGTCTACCTCATTTTCGGCGAAATAAAGTGTTTCATCACACATGTTTTCGACATCTTCGTTACATTCGACGAAGGCTACTTTCTTACTCTTACTAAACCTAGCCTTTTCTTCTTTCAAACTTTCCAAGTGGCAAACTAGGTCGGCCAGCTGTGCCATATCTCTTAGATATTGGGTATCCAACTTTTTCCTAATGGAATAATCTAGACCCCCTGCAGCCATTTCGACTAATTCGTGTTCTGGTACTTGGGTAAAGCATCTGGCTTTGAGAAGTTGAAACTTATTCAAGTAGTTGTCGATTGGCTCCATAACTTTACATTTGATAACAACCAATTCTTTCAAACTAATCTTGGTTTGTCCCATGTAGAACTGTTCATGAAATAACTGTTCCAACTGGGCCCAATTATAAATTGAGTTAAGAGGTAACGTAGTAAACCAAGTAAAGGCGTTCTTTGTGTGAGAACTTGGGAAGTATTTGATTCTTAGACTTTCGTCTCTTTATCTCTATTGCTTCGATCATATATCTAGCCACGTGTTCGATGGTTGAATCAATAGTGTCTCCTGCAAACTTACTAAATTTTGGGACTTTCGTCCTTGGAGGTAATTCAGCCTGCAAAATATAATCCACTAAAGGTGAAGTATAATTTGGCCTGGTAAAGCCAAAGTTTGCACCATTTCTGGTCATTATCCTTTCGAGCATTGCTGCAAGGTTATTCTCTTCTGCTACATCATGACGTCGAACTTGTCTAAGTACTTGGTCAGATTCTGATTCCTGTTCACCATGACCATTTCTGGTCCTTCTTCTATATAAACTGGTACCTGATTTCTTCTAGGTTCGACTCTGAAAGGTTCGTCGATCCCTTGACCCTCCATATTTTCCTCGTGAACATTCTGTTGCTAATATCGTGGAATGTTTTCAACGACTGCTGGTCTTTGCTCACATGCTGGTACTCACAAAAATCAGCCACACGGGCTAATTGTGTCGCCACCTGTTGATTAGTTTGAGTGGTATTCTGAATTAAGGGTTGGAAGATTTCTCCCATGGTATGAGATAGTGTGTGCACCATTTGCATATTACTCTCATCCATTTGTTGCCTTAAACAGTTTATCGCCGTAGTTGTAAGACTGGGCACCTGCGCAGAATACCTAACACCTAGACTTTGGCTATTTCGACCACCTGACCCAGATCCTTGTGCTGGCGAAGATGTCACATTTTCTGAAAATATGGGTGGAGCATTTTGTAAACTCTGCATTATTGCTGTAGGCATACCATATGTTTGATTTCTTCACAATGGTTGCGAAAATCCTGGAGGAGGAATTTGTCTGTATACGAAACTTCCCAGAGGTGTTGGAGAATTAGGACTTTGAGGTCCTATATATTCCAACACAGGTTGGATGTATGTTCGTATATACGTTAATCTGGGACTAGTGATAGGCTGCATTTATTCAGACCCAACCATAGGTGGTGGTGCCTGTCCTCCTGTCGAAGACACTAGGTATGGTGAATTTTGAGACCCCATACTTGACTGAACATTTGAAATGCTTCCTTGAAGATCAACTTGTTGATTAGCACTCGTGGCCATTCTTTTAGTGTATCTCTTTTTGGGTACTTGTTCGTGTGTTGTGGCTAACTTTCTACTCGTTAATAACATACAATGAAGTATTCGCCAAATACTCAAAACTGTTTAGCACAACGTCCCACCAGGTGTGCCAATTTGTTTACTGTGAATTTTGGTAAACAACCGCTGGTTTATCAATTCAAGATGCAATTGACTTAACTTGCAGGATCGACCATACTAAATCCTAGGACATGTGCTAAGTATGTAAAAAGGTCAAGAATGTAAAGTGTGATGATGTAAAGGCTTTGAAAAGTAAAGTCGAAAGTAAGAGCTTTGAAAAGTAAAGTCGAAGGTAAGGGCTTTGAAAAGTAAAGTCGAAAGTAAGGGCTTTAAAAATAACAACTGTAATGTAAAGGCGAAGAGACTACTTCCAAACTCCACGTGTAACTCCTTTGAGAAATAAATTACTTTTGAAGATGAAAATGCAAGTAAGTAAATTGCTTGGAAAATAACTCTAATCAGAACTCCACGTTCGACTAGGGGATCTTTGAAAAGTAAATGTGCAGCAGAATTATAAAGAGTTGTTTAAATGTAAAACTAAAAGTTTAAAAGTGGCAAGGAAGTTGTAAAGATAAATTGCATTGATAAGAAAGGATTTGGTGTTGTATCACGTACATTCTCGTTAACTCATTTCTCTACACATGGGTACTTTGAGTTGTATGAACTAGTACAAATATGAATGAACACCTCTTATTACATAAAATTTGCACCTATTTATAGTGCTATAGAATAACTACAACATGGCAGTTGAGACTTCTTAACATGCTCTTTTGGCGCTTCTTTGCTATTCCAACCACTCACACGTTCTCTTTTACTTGATTTGAATTTTGAATATTTGGTAATTCCCTCCAATTTGGCGAAACCGTCTTCGTGTTTTCCTTAGCATGGTCTTCGTCGAGCATTTTCCAACACTTAGCGTTTTTTGGCACCTTGGTCCATCTTCCTCCGACTTGAAGCTTTTCTTGATTGGGTCGAAACCCTCTCACATACCAAGTATTGATGATTTTGACCTAAGATAGCTCCGGTCTTGACTAGCATCGAAAATTAGGAGCCAACAGGCCCCACCAGAGAAAACCTTTCTTACCACATATGGATCTTCATAGTTTTGATCAATTTTCCCTTGTGATCTGTCTAAAGAGGAAGAATCCTTTTCAAAACCAAATCTCCCGTTTGGAAGCACCAATGATGCACTTTCTTATCGAAGGCTTTCTTCATCCTACTTTGGTAAAAATGGCCATGTGCAATGGTTGCCAACCTCTTCTCGTCGATTAGATTCAACTGATCCAACCTGGATTGCATCCATTCAGCTTCGTCAAGCTTCACATCAGCCAGCACTCACAAAGAAGGAATCTCAACTTCCAATGGTAGGACGGCCTCCATACCATACACCAGAGAGAAAGAAGTTGCCCCGTTGATGTACGCACTAAAGTATGATAACCATGTAAAGAAAATGGCAACATCTCATGCCAATCCTTGTAGGTTACCACCATCTTCTAGATAATCTTCTTGATATTCTTGTTCACTTCCTCAACAACGCCATTCATCTTTAGACAATATGAAGAATAATTGTGATGTCCAATTCTGGCATAATTCTTGTACGCCACCAAGTTGGCATGACGAGTTTCTCATTAACCTTTAATCTGATTAATAACTAGCGCTGCATCGCCATATACATCAAGATTCTTGATCCTCAGATCAATGGCCTCTTCTAAACCCATAATGCACGCTTCATATTCCGCTTCATTATTGGTGCAAGAGAACATCAATCGGGCAGTGAATGTTATATGGGAACCATGAGGAGTAGTAATGATTGCCCCGATTCCGTTGCCATATGAATTGACAGCACCGTCGAAAACCAAAATCCACTGAGATCCAATCTCAGGACCCTCGTCAGGCAAAGGCTTATCACAATCTTTCTTCTTCAAAAACATGATATCTTCATTTGGAAATTCAAACTTCATCGGTTGATAGTCTTCAATTGGTTGTTCAGCAAGATATTCTGACAAAACACTCCCCTTAATGGATTTTTGGGAAACATACTGGATATCATAGTCTATCAAAACCATTTCCCAATGGGAAATCCTTCTAGAGAGTGCTTGCTTCTCAAACACGTACTTAATCAGATGCACCTTTGATATCAACAGGGTTGGTGGTTTAACACATACTGCCTTAAACGCTTAGCTTCCCAAGCGAGTGCACATCATGTTTTCTCTAGCATCGAGTACCTCGACTCGCAATCAGTGAAATTTTTACTCAGGTAACAAATATCATGCTCTTTTCTACCTGTCTCGTCGTGTTGACCAAGCACATACCCCATTTAATTCTCAAGAACCGTAAGATACATGATCAAAGATCTCCCTACTATAGTACCCCAAAATTTGACTCTTCGTTTCTTGGTTTACTGGCTTTTGTTTCTCTGCATTTCTGCATATCATAGCATTGGTTCTTGAGACATAGGATCAAGGTATTTCTGTGGCTCAAGGTTCCCTATTGTTGCAAGATTTCAAACAGTGAGCATCAAAGACTCCGACATTTATTTTGCCGAGCGGTCGATGTTATCATTTGCAGCAGGTTATTTTCAGCTCGGGAGACGGCGTGCATGTTATCTCAGGCATTCTCACAACCATAATATGTAAGGGCATGTTTCAGAGGCTTAACAGAGCTTAGAACAGGTGGCAACGGGTAATTATGCAGGATTCTCTCCATTTGGCGCCAAAATTGGCATTTTTTGAATAGGGTAACCGGTTACCTGATATTGAGTAACCAGTTACTTCAGGAGAAATTTGCGAAGATATTCGAATTTTCAGCATTGCAAATTTTCCAATCATTTTCAACCATCGATTTCACATGATCATCATTGGAAGGATCTAGAATTGTTTCAATTTTCACCATTACCTTCCAAATTTCAAACA
This sequence comes from Lathyrus sativus, assembly GCA_963859935.3. NCBI lineage: Eukaryota > Viridiplantae > Streptophyta > Magnoliopsida > Fabales > Fabaceae > Lathyrus > Lathyrus sativus. Next base: position 58,981,122 of record OZ012736.1, read on the forward strand.
CTTCATTTCTAATTCCACTCCTAATTTCCATTCCAAATGCTAATCCACATTCCAAACCATATTTTTATTCCAAACCTAGAGCTTATTTAAGTGAATTCGCTCAAAACCTCACACAATTAACCTTCACTTTTCAGATTTTACACTCATTCTTGAGAATTTTGCTCTCAATTTTCTCTCCACTTTTTCACTCCCAAAACCTCCATTAAAGCTCTTTCCACTTGAGTTCTTTGATTCTTCATTGGAATCCTTGAATTCTAGAGCTAAAGCCTCCACCCTTCATCTCCGTTATCTTCAATTCATCACTCAATTTTTGTTTGGATTTGGATCTTAATTTGGAAGCTAGATTGGAAGTGCTTTTTTGAGTCAACTTTACTTGATCTTGCTTGTTCTTTATTTCTACCATAAGGAAGCTCTTGGATCTTGAAGAATCTCTGGGTTTCTAGCTTGGATATATTGATTTCAAGTGAATCAACACTCACTAAAGCAAATCTTAGCTTTTAAGGTTGGTAATTCTAGATCTAATTCTGTTTTGAGTTTATTTGAATAATCACAATGTAGATCCATAGCTTTTTCTGCATTTTGATCCATTTGGATGATTTGGATATTGGTGATTTGTGATTTCAGTGTTTGATTGTGTTTACATGATGTTTGATCATTGGTATTTGATGTTAATTTCGTGCTTAAACTATAACATGTTCATATGAGTGATTGGATAAGTTGTTGGATGCTGAGCACTGATTTTAAAAGTTGTTTTTATGGTTCTGGTTCAGTGGTAACCGGTTACCTGATATAGGGTATCTGGTTAGCTGATATTGAGTAACCGGTTACTACTGAGCATAATGTTGTGTCTCTGGATTTTTCTTGCTTGTTTAGGCTCCTTTTCACCTATAAACTTCATGGATTAATATGATGCATTTATGTTGATTATTTTTGACATATTTCATCATTCTTGAATCTTTGATCTCGACTCTTCGACGTGTAACTTCTGGATTTCGTTTGAATGCTTAACATGTTCATGTTGCTTGATTGATGAATGATCACATGCTTTACTTGCTCATATCATGTTAATTGGTTATCATGAATTGCTTGCTTTGATGGATGTTTGATGCATGTTTGTGTTTGCTTCCGTTTCCGTGTGTTGCATGTTCATTTGATTGTTCGATCATTTGATTTGAATTGAAAAAGCATGATGATCTTGATGATTCTTGTTGATGCAATGTTGTTGATCGATTATGTTGGATTGTGGAAACATGTTCACATTTGCATGATATCTATTCATGATTGGTATTTGTTCATAATTTATTGCATTCAAGCATGCTTGCTGCCCTACTTTCCACAGCTGTGGTATTTCTGAATTTTGCATGTTGTCTTGGCCTTGCTTGCTTCCTGCCTGCCTTTTACACCTGCTGTTGTGCTAAATCATGTGCTGTTATAAGCTGTCTTGCTCTTGTGTTGGATTTTATTGCTGTTTTATGCAGGAGGCGTTGTTGTAGCTGCTGTTTTTACTTTGTTTCTTCGCTTTTTGCTTTTTCTTTGCGTGTTCCCTTAGGATTTTTATTCCAATTTAATTTCTGATTAAATTTGGAATAAGATAGACATTAGGAGTTTATCCATGCATGATAATAAGTAGTTTATTCCCTTTTAACCTCAACCTTAGGTCCATCTTTTGCATACTAACATTAGGATAGAATCTCCCTTCGCATCCCGACTTTAGGTGCATTTTGCATGACAATGTTAGGGTCGAGTTTCCCTTAGACCTTTCGTGTGTCTCTCTTCTCATCTCAAAACACATTCTAACTCATCTAATAAATACGATGAACATTGTACGATACGAGCCTTAAGTACATGGGAAATGATGAGTGGGGGTTTTCTCCTCACTTGTCTAGAATGTTTAGCGTATGCCTGTCGCTACTGCGAAAATCGGCGCCGGCTATGACAGAAGAGTCGCCACCGTGCGTTATTTATCCCAACGGAGGGAAAGGAAACGCTCGAAGTAAACCTACCGCAAAGACGGGAAATGAATGGTCATCGCAACCAAATCCTGGATTCGGGAGTCGGTTACGCAAGGGGAAGGTATTAGCACCCCTCACGTCCGTCGTACTCTACGGGATCCATGCTTGTTTTCTAGTAAGGATTGTTATTCTATCTAAACTAAAGGTATGGGGTTAAAAGAAAAGAAAATGACTCGGCAAAGTATCGCACTTTATGCCTACGTATTCCCGTCTGGAACGAAAAATCAGAGTCAACGTAGTTCTCCTACCTACGGGAAAGGAGGGGAAGGTTGCTCGCTAGGATACGGCATCCTATGCCTACGTACTTTCATACAGCATGAAAGATCAGAGCAAACGTAGTTCGGGCTACGGAAGACACAGATTTGTCTGACTGTTTTTTATCTTTCTGAAAAGGTTTTCTCCTGATTACGGGTCCAAGCGGACAAAAACTACACTTTGATGTTTGTTTTCAGTCTTTTACGCAAGAACTGTTTTTTGTTGATGTTTGCAATATCTGACGCACTAGAGACTATGATTTGAGAGTGAATACATCGTATGTCACCCTAAGGGTAACACACTAAGTAATTAGATTGCTGAAGAGTGACCCTCCAGCAACCCTCTCTCAAATAGCTTAAGGCTCGTAGCGTACGACATCGATTATCCTTATTACTGTGTTTTGAATTGTTTTGAGATGAGAAAAGAAAGAAGCCTAAAAACCTAGGGTTTGAAATGGGAATCAAAACTACCCTAATGTTGTCATGCATGGATTAACACCTAATGTCTGTCATAATTCCCTCCTGCACAGAGGAAATCAGAGATCCTAGGGGATAAACGGAAAAGAAACAGATATATACGGTAAACAGTAAAATGCATGAGATGCAGCAATACAAGCGAGGCAAGGGAGTCTCACTCAACCTCGAACTTGGGAAAACAATAGGCAAAGTGAAACAACTTCACTTCAAACCTAAGGGGCAAGCTGAACAAGCCAACAAACAATACAGAAAAAGAAAATAAAACCCAACACCAGCTCTGACAGCAACACTAGCTCCTACAATAGGCAGCTCAAACAGCACGAGCTCTGACAGCTACGGTTGATTAATAGCAGCAAGGTTGACAGTAACAACTTCTCCAAGCAAGACCCCATTTTCACTCTTCAATGATCCCTAAGCTTTAGATAAGCTCCTGTCTTCAAAGGTCTCCAAGCTCTGGCAAGCACTGAACCCCAACAAATAGACAGCTTCAAACAGCAGCAAAACCCTAATCTTCAACAGATACCCAACTTTGACAGGCACAAGATTCATCTTCACCACTCTTCAATGAACTTCATTCTCCACTAGGTCCACTATCTTCAAGGAAAGCACTCACAGGAGAGAGTCAACTAAGAGATGGGGTTGAAATGTTAAGAGGCCTAATGATAACCCAAGGAAATCACTAGGATCTTATCATAGCAAGTGAAAGGTATCCTCAAGGTTCTACCCAATCAAAGTATGCTCTACATCCCTCCTAAGGAGAGATGGAACTTATTTGGGGGACCTTGTGTCATAGGATGGAATAGAGGCACAAGAAGATCTCTATGTTTGAAAGAAGAAATCAGTCTAATCTAAAGCTCTCCCTATATCTTCTATCTCCTAAGTCTTCAAAAGCAACCTCAAGGCTGAGAATCTTCATGCTTCAAGCTCCATCCTTTGTCTCCCATCATCTCCAAAGCCTTCATTATCTCCAACAAACCAAGCCCAAGCCCAACACCCAATTGAAATGTCCAAAACCCAACAAACACAACAACATCCCCAGAGGGAAACACACCAATAACAACCAATTTGCAAAAATCAAAGAAAATAGTAATACTCATCCTAAAATCCTAGATTAATTTCTAAGGGAACCTAACTATGTACCCTATACCCCACATAAACCCCAAGGCCTAAATCAACAATTAAGTCTCCAAACTATGCCCTAAACTACACCTAAGTATTGTAAAACCCTAATCCTAGCACCCTAAAGTTCATCATTCAAAACTAACCTAAATTTCATCATAAAAATATGAGAGAAATCTCTAAGGGAGCATGTACCTCTAATCTAATCAATCCAACAAGAATCAACTCAAAAACATTCACCAATTGATCACAAGAAAATCCACAAAATCATGTATCAAATGAATGCAAAATAAAATCAATAAAATGGTAAAATATGCTAAAAATATAAAATGCAAGGAATTAATATTTTTATTGTTTTATTAAATTCTAGAAACCCTAAGGAAATCAAAGAAAAAATTCCCACCTTAAAATGATCTTTTTTCAATTAGTTATGATTTTTCTAATTAACCTAAAATAAATGTGGAAATAAAGAAAAATAAAAGAAAATGAAAAGAAGGCGTGACAAATAGCAATCATAATCAGTTCACTTCACCAATTGGGCTCAGAGGGGGGTGCGTATAGGAAGCGCGTACTAGGCCCGTTATTCAATCCGAAATTAATGATGGAAAATCAAAAAAAATGGAAAAAACTTGGTACGAATAGCAATACTTTCACGTGTGAATCTCAATTGGGCCTCAGAAAGGGGTGTGGTTAGCAAAATATCATCTAAGCCCAAAGCAAACGTTTAAGTGAAACGCTGTGTTTGGTTTAGACTCAGACTCCCTTTACAAAATGAAACTCGCTCATGGCCGTTGGATGTTCTTTCCAGTCAAAGTCCAACAAGATCTAATGGTGACAAGTTCATCTTCTTCCTTTTGAATTTTGGAGGGAGAAGGAAGCCATGGCTGAAACAGAGCTTCAACCTTCATCTTCTCCAAATGCAACTCTCTTAATCCTCACCAAAACCCTAACCTAAATACATCATCTGGCTCGCCTTTTCACATGGAATTCAACCACATTATCCGTTGGCATTGAATCATCATCTTCCTCAAAACACGAAGAGAGGTTCAGAAAAAGCTCAAACCTCAATTCTCACCAAACTCAAAATTGAGCGGCCTAAGATCAACTACACCTCACACTGAGTAAAATCCACCATTAAACTAGGTTTAAACCTCCAAGAATTGCAAGATACGATCATGAACAGAAATGGTGTCATCTACAAAAATGTCTCTAAAACAAGCCAATTGCTACCAGAATCCACCTAGCCATGTTCTACAATGCTTACCACCATCTAAAACCTAAAGAAACCTCATGAATCAAGCCATAGAAAGCAATTTACATACCTGCAAATCTTGGATGAACAGAGTGGTAAAACCTCCAAATCAAGCTCCAAGATCTTCCAGATACCTTCAATGAAGTATGATCAAGCTTCTGTATGCATCAAATTGGATTGAAACCTCTTGAATCTTTGAATCTGATTCTAACATGCAAGAGATGAATCCAAAATTCTCTCTCATGATTTTGCAACAATCTTGCCTTGAAATGTATCTGGAATAACTCACCAACACCAAAGGAAGCTATTGAACACAAAAGAATGGATTGAAATGGATCAAATTGGTGTAACCGATTCTGTTTTGCAAATGGAAAACTCAAGATGCAATCTCTCAATTCTCCCTCAATCTCCACCAACCAACGCCTCAGATCACTTCTAATCCTTATATAGAATATGAATGAAAGCCCTAGAAACTTCTGGATTGATCCAATGAGAAATTCCACATCTCTTGCATTTGAAAATGCATTGAGAAATTCACATATGGCAGCTGAGTTTCAAGCTTGTATTTGCACCACATTCTGATCCAAATTCTCACCACATGACATATTGAATGTGTTAGGATTCATTAGAGCCTTGGTTATGCCTTGAAGAGTGGTTTTGCAATTGTTACTTATGATGTAAGTAACCATTTTACAAAGCAAGTCATAGAATTATCCCTCAACTCAAAAATGTGGCAATGTCAATGTTTTCAAAATGTGTTTTCCAATCAAATTGGTATGTCATATGGCTTGGTTTGGACTTATAGATCAAAAATCCCAAGTTTCATCCTTGGTTCATTTAAAATTCACCCTTATTTTAGGCCATTTTTGCAATTTTGTGATACAAGCCCTTCCAATCACCCATGACCTCTTACCTAGCCTAAAAACACCATTATAAACACATCTCATGTTGAACATTTTTTCATTTGAGGAGTGGAAGAGGGAGATTTTGACCTATGTTGAAAAATGACCTGTAATCATCAATACCCAAAATACCCCTGGATTGCCAAGACCTTAACTTGAGTTCTACAAATCCTATTGATGACTTCTAGTACTCTATGGAAAGCTAAGATCATGATCTACAACTCTTATGTTGGCCAAGAATCCATTTGAAAACTCCTTAATGGGAAAAGGTGTCTTGGAAGTCAAGTGACTTTCACAGATAAATTTCAGTGTCCTCTGATGACCCATAACTTGCAAGAACCATAACTTGAGTTCTACAAATCTCCTTGAAGACTTCTAGTACTCAAATTAAAGCTATTGAGAAGCTCTAAAATTTTAATTTTGACCAAGAATCCATTTGAAACTTGCATTTTGACTTATCTGACTTGGAAGTTAGGCCTAAATTAGGGGATTTTACACTGAAACCCTAATTTGGTAACTCCTCCTCCTCTTGATCCTCTTTGATTTATCCTTGGCACAACACCACACATGTATCAACATATCAATTCATGAATCCCACAACCTCCAATTAAGCCTTGATGCTCTTCAATCACTCAGTTGACCTAGGGTTGACCCAGATGAAACCCTAGTTGATTGCACTTCAACTGTGGCTCTTGTACTTGAATCAATGACTTGTCTCATCTTCAACATGACCCTATAGGAAATTCATAAGCTTTGTACACATTCCATACCCTCAATTCATAGCTCATACCCCCATTGATGACCCTCAATACACCCCAGGTTAGGAGTAAAGTCCACTGGTTGACCTTCAAACTTCTCAAAGCTTCAAACATTTCTTGATGACTTGGATGGTCTCAAAAACCCTTGATGTGCTTCTTTAGATAAGAATGGCACTTGATCCCTTGTTGGATGCCTTGCTATGCTATGCTATGCAAATGATTAGATTATGTACATGATTTACTATGCAAATGACAATGCAATTAAAACATAAACCAGGTGAAATAGGTTGAGCAAATTTTAGGGTGCAACAGCTGCCCCTATTCAAATGGCTTGGACCCGACTGGGTGAAGAGCGAACAGCCTTCAAACAATCGAGGTACTAGACGGTTGAATACAAAGAACCCGGAAATTTGCCAACCGCGGAAATAACCTGCACAAACTGCTTGGAAAACAACATCCGCTGACTGGATCCGTTTGTTACGGCAACAAACTGATCCATTAGCGATCGTGCCGGGGAAGAGTTTCATCAGCCTGAAAAAAAGATTCTATCATCACGGGGATAGAAATTTTATCCACATTCTGTCCATACAGCAACATCCTGACGACTTTGCTGGGGAAACAATTCTGCCTGAACATTCATCCGCCTGCTTCATACGGGAGAAACCATCTGAATACTGTTTCTCTGCCTACCTCCGCAGTAGCTACCTTCGTTGGTCCCAACCCACAAACGACTTTGAAGAGGACTCTACTGGGGACATTAACACGAGGAAATCACGGTGACTTCCTTGGGGAACATACTTTTGTCAAATATCGGAACACAACTCACATACCCTGTCTATCACGAGATCATCCTCTATCTGAATACCGGAAAATTCATCCGCCGGCTTCATACGGGAAACTCCATTTTCTTGAATCAAACCGGAAAACACATTTGCCTGATTCATACAGGAAAGTTTATCTGCCTGTTTCTTACGGGAAAATACAACACATCTGCCTGATACATACAGGAAAGTTCTTCCGCCTGATTCTTACGGGAAAATACAACACATCTGCCTGATACATACAGGAAAGTTCTTCCGCCTGATTCTTACAGGAAAATACAACACATCTGCCTGATACATACAGGAAAGTTCTTTCGCCTGATTCTTACGGGAAAATACAACCTTGGACATAGCTTCCTAGCCTATTCGCGGTAGTAGCTAACTCCACTGGGGATATTCTAAAAATAAACACCAAACACTCATCTTGGCAACAAGTGATCATTCCTGAAATTGATTTTATGAAACCCTGAGATGCTGTCGCGACAGCAATCCTGAATAAAAACACTCCGCTGGTCGGATAAGAGAAACTTCAGCCAGTAACTCTGTGGGGAATAATAACAAGAACTGTATCATCTTATGTCTCACGGCGAGACCTTGATCGTCTGGTAATAGATCTGAACTATAACTTCATACTCCTGCTGAGAAACACACCTGAAAGCAAAAGGTTAACCAACCTGATTTATGTTTCGAAATGCATATGTTTGAAAATGATGCAATGCCCCATGGAAATGCTACGCGTTTTCGGGTATATGCAATCATGATAATGTATGCAAATGCAAATGCAGGTTCAAGCCGCTGGGGAGCTCTGATAAGCTTGCTTCAACACGGCTGTTGAGAGCAAATACCACCCTGTTTGGGATGAACGGATATCATAAAGTAATCCGGCAAAATAAATGCCGAAAATACAACTAACTCTTCCGGGGAGAGGTTACACCTCAATTTCTGCTGGGAGGAAAGAATAACACCTGCTGGGAAGATTAACTCGGCTGGGGGGACAATTGTCTGGGTACAGTTTACAAACTTGGAACTACCACTTCGCTGGGGATAATCATCCTGACGAAAGCATGACAACCTGCGGGGAGAAAGAAAACCATCCTCGGTGGGGATAACCCTTCTGAACTTACTATCTTGGTTATGCTCCATGTAAATCCTTCCAGCTGGGGATTGAACGTGCGCAAATCTTCGACTCTCTGGGGAGTATAAACTCTGCATGGGACACTGATCGCGACATGCTGGGGATACCCTATGGACAACTTCCATGAGGATACTCCTCTAGGGAAAATAACCCTTCCTTTGGTAAGGGATAACACCATCTCAACCTCTGGGGATGATGTGCGACCTGCACGGGGATTAGCGTCAAACATCGTCAAGTCTTTCACCACGAGCCTCCGGCTGGGGCCATAATTTTCTGATTGTCCGCTTCAAGGGCGAGAACCCTGCAAAACACAAACGAGACAACACAAATCTATACAACCAAATCTATTCGGGTTAGCGTCCGCGACATTACTTCAGTCAATTCGAAGTTTTAGCAATTATTGGCAAGGGCCGGCGAAGTTATGTACATGCAAGTTCATCGGAACATTGGCGTTTTCCACATACAAAACAGTAAAGCACAAACATCAAATACTGGATAACATGTTTTATTAATAACAGGCCTCTGAATAGGCAAAGTTTTGTACACCGGATGCAACTCCTGAAAAGAGGAAGTTACGCACACACACATACATATTTGCACAGAAAGCATAAAGATACAAATACAAATCGAATTTGTACATATGTCGGCAACGTGGTGCAGACAAACATCGTGAGCTGATTCTTCTACGACTCACCTGACTCTGTCACTTTCCCGGTATTCGACTTTCGGAAGAGATTGTTTTGGATAAACGAACCCTCAGGTACTCGCAAGCCACTAAGCAAAGTTGTATCAGATTCGGACTGCAGTCATTTGCTTTTTTCAAAGCCTAACTTTTGCGTGAACCTCCCTTTTGCGAGTTTTCAATCCATCGGGATACCCTTTTTTGCCGAAGTCGCCCAATGCAGGTTTTCGACTTCGCGGGTGTACATCTTTTCAATTTTATCCCTAACTTTTTCCCGAACCTTTTTATTCATTTTTTACGGTTAGCCAGGATGCCCCATTTTTGCCTGGACTCTCTTTTTACTGTCCAGCGGGTCACTTTCAAGCAAAGTATTTTTTAACTGCGTCCGAATTCACAGGCGACGTAAAGTCTTTACCATCCATGGTAGATAGTAGCAAGGCTCCTCCAGAGAAGACTTTTCTGACAACGTATGGCCCTTTGTAATTAGGGGTCCACTTGCCCCTGTGATCTGTTTGTGGTGGGAGAATCCTCTTCAGCACAAGGTCGCCCGTCTGAAAGCTTCGCGGACATACCTTCTTATCATACGCTTTCTTCATTCGGCTCTGGTACAACCGACCGTATGCTAGAGAAGCTAGCATCTTCTCATCCATTAAGCTGAGCTGATTCAGTCTATCTTTAACCCATTCTGCCTCGTCAAGTTGGACGTCTCGTAAAACCCTCAAGGAAGGAATCTCGACCTCCAATGGTAACACTGCCTCCATTCCGTATACCAATGAAAAAGGGGTTGCCCCGGTTGATGTGTGTACCGTCGTACGATAACCGTGCAAAGAGAAAGGTAGCATCTCATGCCAGTCCTTATAGGTCACAACCATCTTCTGAACAATCTTCTTTATGTTCTTATTGGCCGCTTCAACAGCGCCATTCATCTTGGGTCGGTAAGTAGAAGAGTTGTGATGCTCAATCTTAAAATTCTGGCACAGCTCTTGCATCATCTTGTTATTCAAATTCGAACCGTTGTCGGTGATAATCCGCTCAGGGATTCCATATCTGCAGATAATATCTCGTTTGATAAATCTGGCAACCACTTGCTTGGTGACATTGGCATATGATGTTGCTTCCACCCATTTGGTGAAGTAATCAATTGCCACCAAGATGAACCGGTGTCCATTGGATGCCGTAGGCTCAATCTTCCCAATCATATCAATTCCCCACATCGAGAACAACCACGGTGATGACATCACATTCAGAGGACTTGGGGGTACATGGACCTTGTCCGCATAAATTTGGCATTTATGACACCTCTTAGCAAACTTGAAACAGTCTATTTCCATAGTTAGCCAGTAATAACCTGCCCGCAGCAGTTTTCTCGTCATAGCATGCCCACCAGCATGTGTACCAAACGTACCCTCATGTATCTCTTCCATGAGCAACCTCGCCTCTTTCTCGTCTACACAACGTAGCAACACCAAGTCGTGGTTTCTTTTGTATTGGACACCGTCAGGATTCAGATAAAAATTGCCAGCCAATCTCCTGAGAGTCTTCTGATCTCGACTGGATGCCCCAGCCGGATACTCCTTGTTCTTCAGGAAATTCAGGATGTCAAAGTACCAGGGTTTACCATCGGGAGCCTCGTCAACGGCAAATATGAATGCAAGCATATCAAGCCGAGAGATAACAATTCGGGGAGCCTCGTTCTAGAAGTTAACTTTATACATGGAAGACAATGTCGCCAGGGCGTCAGCCATTTGATTTTCTGCTCGCGGCACATGATGCAATTCCACCTTGTCAAAGAAAGGCAACAATCTCCTTGCATAATTCATATATGGTATCAAATTGGGCTGACGTGTCTCCCATTCTCCTTTGATATGATTCACCACTAGAGCCGAGTCTCCGTATACGTCCAGATGTTTGATTCGCAAATCAATAGCTTCTTCCAGACCCATGATGCAAGCCTCATATTCAGCCTCATTATTGGTGATGGGAAAGGTCAATCGGGCAGTAAAGGGGATGTGCGACCCCTGAGGAGTAGTGATAATTGCCCCTATTCCGCTACCGTAGGAATTTACAGCTCCGTCAAATATTAACTGCCACTTGGAACCCAACTCTGGTCCTTCGTCCGGCAACGGTTCTTCACAATCTTTCATTTTCAGATACATCATATCCTCGTCAGGAAAATCAAACCTCATCAATTGGTAGTCCTCAACAGGCTGCTCCGCAAGGTACTCTGATAAAACGCTACCCTTAATAGCCTTTTGCGAGACATACTGAATATCATATTCGGTTAACACCATCTGCCATCGGGCAATTCTTCCGGAGAGTGCTTGCTTCTCAAACACGTATTTGATTGAATCCATCTTTGAAATTAGCATGGTTGTATGATTTAGCATGTATTGCCTTAAATGTTTGGTGGCCCAGGCTAGCGCTCAACACGTTTTCTCGAGCATTGAGTATCTGGACTCACAGTCGGTAAACTTCTCACTCAAATAGTAGATCGCATGCTCCTTTCGTCCAGTCTCGTCGTGTTGACCGAGAATACAACCCATACTTTCCTCTAGAACCGTCAAATACATAATCAATGGTCTCCCGGCCACTGGGGGTATTAAAACAAGAGGTTCCTACAAGTATTCTTTTATCTTGTCGAACGCCTTTTGACAATTTTCATTCCAGGTCACAACCTGGTCCTTTTTCAACAACTTGAATAACGACTCGCATGTCGCAGTCAAGTGAGATATGAACCGGGCGATATAGTTCAACCTCCCTAGAAATCCACGCACTTCTTTTTCTGTTTTAGGCGTCGGTGTTTCTTGTATTGCTTTTATTTTCGCAGGATCAACCTCTATTCCTTTTTCGCTCACAATAAACCCCAGCAGTTTACCCGATCTCACCCCGAAGGTGCAGTTGTTTGGGTTCAGTCTCAACCTGAACTTCCTAAGCCTCTTGAACAGTTTCAGCAGATTAACCAAATGCTCCTCCTTCGTTTGGGATTTGGCAATCATATCGTCAACATAAACCTCGATCTCTTTATGCATCATGTCATGAAAGCGAGTCGTCATAGCACGTTGATATGTTGCCCCAGCGTTCTTCAACCCGAAGGGCATCACTTTGTAACAAAATGTTCCCCAGGGAGTAATGAAGGTAGTCTTCTCCATGTCTTCTGGCGCCATCTTGATCTGATTGTAACCCGAGAAGCCATCCATGAAGGAGAATATGGAGAACTGAGCAGTGTTATCAACCAGCACATCGATGTAAGAAAGTGGAAAGTCATCTTTCGGGCTCGCCCTATTCAAGTCACGGTAGTCTACACACATTCGCACTTTGCCGTCTTTCTTTGGCACTGGCATAATATTAGCGACCCATGAGGGATATTTGGTAACAGCTAGGAAACCAGCATCCCACTGTTTTTGAACTTCCTCCTTGATCTTCACAGCCATGTCCGATCTCGTTCTTCGGAGTTTCTGCTTAATAGGCGGACATTCCTCTCGCAGTGGCAGACGGTGAACAACCATATCCGTATCCAACCCAGGCATATCCTCGTACGACCAAGCAAATATATCATTGTACTCTTTGAGCATCTCAACCAACCTTTGCTTGATGTCGCCCTGCAGCGCGGCCCCTATACGGATGTTTCTCACAACCTCTTCCGACCCCAAATTGATAATCTCAATGACTTCCTCATGAGGCAGAATGATTCTTTCTTCTTGTTTCAATAACCAGGTCAACTCCTCTGGTACGTCGCCATCTTCAACAATCTCTTCCTCAGCCTGAAATATCGGGTGCTCGAAGTCGAAGTGAGTCATAGGCGGTTCATAGATGTCATCTGAAATAGTAATCCTGCAAAGGAAATGGTTAAATGCTTCAAAACGCATACAAAGCGATTAACCACATTGCCATTTTATTGTAAAAGATAAAAACAAGAAAAAAACAGGGACCACAATATTCTTATATGAAAAACGCCTTTATTTCATGATTAAACAATGTAATGTACATAACCAAGTGGCCCTAAGCAAAATCACTATGCCCCGGGCGGGACACAGGATTATTCAACAATTAAGAAAACAAATCATTACTGTTTAGTTGTCACATGAACAGTTTCCCGGATAGACCAATTGCAGAGACTTTGTCCTGGCACGCTTGGCTTGATCCATGCGTCCATATCACAGTCGCTATCTCCTTCTTCAGAATCGGAAACAGCATTGATAGTCTCGAAGCTCACCCCGCTTGGTGTAATCATGATTGGTCCCCTGAACTTGGGTGTTCCTGAAGAGGATGCTGATGACGAAGGATGATATCCAAGCCCGAACTTGTCATTCTTCACGGGAATCTCCAACACCTGACCCCAGCCCTTGGTTTGGCCTGCCTGCACTAGAGCCTGAGCCTCTTTGTAGGATGACACAACCACATCTGATACTTTACTGGGCACCGGAGCTTTGTCTTTAATTCGTAACCCCTCGAAGGCTTGACACGGTGTTTCATGTATTTCTCCGTCGACCTCCACATATTTGAACGAAGATAAATGGCTAACCAGGATATCTTCCTCTCCACAAACAGTGACAACACTATCCCCAACCATATACTTCAGCTTTTGGTGTAATGTGGATGTGACTGCTCCGGCAGCATGGATCCATGGGCGCCCAAGAAGACAACTATACGCTGGCTGGATGTCCATTATATAGAATTCAGTTTCAAATATTTCGGGCCCCACCTGCAACGGTAATGTTATTGATCCGAAGACTGACCTCCTCGTTCCATCGAACGCTCTCACCACTAAGTCACTGGGTGTGCAGATAATTCCCCTGATATCCAACTTCATCATGGCTTTCTTCGGTAGCACATTCAGGGAAGATCCAGTGTCTACTAAAACATGGGACATGACCGTGCCCCGGCATTCTACTGACACGTGCAATGCCATATTATGTTCTCGCCCCCTCGGAGTCAAATCAAAGTCTGTGAAGCCCAAACTGTGCCCCGCATTGACATGCGCCATAACCCCTTCTAACTGATTAACAGAAACCTCTTGAGGAACGAATGACGTGTCTAGAATCTTCAGCAAAGCATTCTGATGGGCCTCGGAACATAACAGCAATGATAGGATGGAAATTTTTGACGGCGTTTGCTGGAGGTGCTCCACGATTTTGTAATCACTTTTACGAATGAGCCTCATAAACTCCTCCACATCCTTAAGTGACGTTTCCTTTTCATTCGGCTGAGAAGGACCGCTCTCGGTTGCCTTAGCTTTACCCTTGGCTAATATTTCCGCCTCTACCTCGGGTGACGTGAAGATTCTTTCGCTTCTGGTCATACCCCCTGTTTCGACAACATTATCCACAACCCCAGCTGGTTGTTTATTGACTTCAATTTTCTCACCATCCTAATATACCTCCAACCCATAAGTCCATGGCACTGCTTTAGTACTCTCAAAAGGAACTGGTCCTGCTTTAGTAATTGTGATCGTCGGCCGCCTGGCGGGCGCCGTTATCGTTATTGTTTTCCTCGGAACGTCACTGTAGCAACATCGTTCGACTCATCACACAACGCCTCTACAGGCTCGTCAGCCGCGGTTCTATCAAAATTGCAAGGTACCTTCTTCCATCATAGCCTGAATACCCTGCTTCAACTCATTACAACACTTTTGGGAATACACCCCCTTTTAACAACCTGCTTTTGATCTCACCCAACGGTGTCTTCAGCTCATTGACATCCGTCACTAGATTCAGATTCTCCTCCGTCAGGATGGCGTTTACCCCATGGTTGGGCATAGGCTGTTGTACAATATTTGGACCCGCCTGTCCAAAGTTAATAGCTTTGCTATCCAATAGATCTTGAACTTTATGTTTAAATGCCTGACAAGATTCTATATCATGCCCGGGTGCCCCGGAATTAAATTCGCAAAGCTTGTTGGTGTCATATCCATAAGGAAGTACTGCCCCAGTAGGTGGTGCCAAAGTCCTCTTTTCAACCAAGTTCAACCCTAGCAAGGTCTGGAGGAGTTCGGCATACGTGGAAGGAGGTGCGTCAAACACTCTTTTTGCTCTCGCATTCTGTACCCTTCTCTGGCCAGGATTATGTCCTTGTTGTTGCTGTGGTTGTTGTTGTGGTTGCCTCTGTTGAGGAAGCGGGATAGTGACGCTGGCTATCTGCTGCGACTGAACTTACTGATGTCTTCCTCGGCCCCTGCCCCTGCCACCAAGCACGGCACTAGCATCACCTTCTCGTCTACCACCAAATGCCTTTCTGGCACCTCCTGTTGAAGTAGACTCACCTGCTTGGAACCTTCCAACTTTAATTCCGTTTTCAATCATCTCCCCCATAAGAATCAAGTCTGAGAAGCTGCTCAATGACATACTAAACAATTTTTCGTAGAACACCCCCGTAAATGTCCCAATGAACATATCATTCATCTCCCTTTCAATTAAAGGAGGATGCACCCTTGCTGCCATATCGCGCCACCTTTGCGCATACTCTTTAAAGCTTTCAGCGTTCTTCTGTGACAAACCCTGCAATTGGACACGGTTTGGCGCCAGATTCGCTGTTATATTTGTAATGGGTCACGAAAGCATCAGCTAACTGCTTCCAGGTTTTGATCTGCGTGGGCTCCAACCCCATATACCATTCAAGTGACGGTCCTGACAAGCTGTCCTGAAAGAAATGCATGAGCATCCTTTCATCATCCGAATATGCGGACATCCTTCTGTAATAAGAGCGGACATGGACCTTAGGGCAGGTGTCCCCCTTGTACTTGTCAAACGTGGGAGCCTTGAATTTCAACGGCACCCTCAGCCCTGGTACCAAGCCCATTGTAGTCATATCCAAACCGGTGGAGTTCTGATTCACTACCCCCTTCATCTGTTCTTCAAGCATCTTGATCCTCTGCACAGGATCAACAGGTCCTTCAAATCCCATACCTCTTCCAGAAAAGGCGTCCTCCTGGCAGTCTTCGCCCCAATTCACATTTCCATTTCCATATTCGTCGTAACCAGTGTTGCGACCAAACCCTTGCTGATTGATCATGAGACCTCGTCCCCCGTTACCAAAACCCTGATTGACCCTAATAGGTCCGAACCCAGTGTTGGCAGGAATCACCCCAGCACCATTCATATTACCAAATCCACCGTACCCCTGGTTAGCATTGCCAAAACCATCATAACCGAAACCCTGAGTGTTGTTGAAGCCGAATTTCCCGTCCTGATTGACGTAATCAAATCCCTGATCACTGTAGCCAAAACCATTGTTGCCGAAACCATTACCGCCATTGTTGTTACCACCGCCTTGGTTGGCATCCCCAAATCCAACATTGTTAACAACAGTCTCATTTCCATTCCCTGCGTTGCCATTGCCAGCGCCAGCGCCATCGTTCACAACCACAACAGGTGGGGTCACCACAGGCGGAACCACAGGTGTAGGGGGCCCATCTTCTAGAATAGTCTCAACATGCGCAGAATTATGGTCATTGTTGCCAGTCCCATTAGCCCGTGTCAGCAGCGGCTGTACCAAAGTCTTGAGGCTCTCCTGGCCCTTAGCAATGTTCTTCATTGCTTGCATGAACAGATTCAACTTCTCGCGAATTTCCTGCATCTCCACTTGGACTTGATCCATGATTCTCTTGCAGTTGTTTCGGGTTGAGTAGCGGTGAACTCTTTGTTCGTCAATCCTGAAAAAACCTGAAGATGCAGGAAATAAGACACATATTCAAGATTACTGGTCATGCAATATGAATGTAGATGCAATTGTGTAAATATGCTACAGTTTATATTTCCCCCCGATTCTAGTCTCGCAGAGAAGGCCATCACGACAATGGAGTCCCCATCAAGCAAGAAATCAGAAAAACCCTCATATATAAGCAAATGCCAAGAGGCTGAGTACAAGAGTACAGCTGAATGCAACTGAAGAGACCTCGGCCAACAAGCCTGGAGATGGTCAAAGTACAAGTACACATAAAAGCAAGGCAAAGATAAATCAGGCCAAATGGCGTTCTCTGACGTCTTCCAATATCCTCAATGTCTCTGAATGCCCCAATCGGGAGATCAACTCCTGTATCAGTAAGGCATGCCGCTCGGTAGTGGATCTCAGCTTTTTGGCGTCGTCCTGGCAGGTTCCTTCGCCAGAGCTCTCATCAAGTCTGTACCTCTTGGAACTGACCTTCACTTCATAACCTCTCGGCTTCTCATCAAGGTCACTTACTCTAAGCTCAGCAGCGCTCCTAAGTGATGTCTCTTCAGCAATCTTTGCGTCTTGGGCTCTAATTTGTGCCTCTAGCGTGGCAATCTGCAGCTTCAGTTCGTCTTCCTGCTCCTTCCGCTTGGTAAGCGTGGTATTCCATAAGGTTTCCCATTTGCTGAAACGGGAATAAGCTTTGCTTAAAAGTTCCTTCTTTGAAGTAAGCACCTTACTGACACCGTTCAAGGCTATCCCCACTTTTTCCTTCTTGTTGGTCTCTTCCGTCAACTCTGAACCCAACCTGTTAATCAATTCAGTCTGTTCCCTCACAGTGAAGGTAGCTTCATTCTTCTCACGACGCAATTGGAAGATTTCTTTTCTAACTCA
This sequence comes from Lathyrus sativus, assembly GCA_963859935.3. Taxonomy (NCBI): domain Eukaryota; kingdom Viridiplantae; phylum Streptophyta; class Magnoliopsida; order Fabales; family Fabaceae; genus Lathyrus; species Lathyrus sativus. The sequence goes on from OZ012736.1 coordinate 58,999,075, forward strand.
TCATTGGCTTTCTTCAATTCTTCGCTTTCAGCCAACAATTTGTTATACTTCTCACTCTCTTCCGAAGCAGGTACCTCAATCATGGGAAGATACAGGGGCTTCGTAGCAGGATAAGGCATCAAGGAAGCACTGACTCTTTTGCGAATCCAAGCCAAATAAGGATCATAAGCTCTGCTGTTGCTCTTACCGAGCAAAGCTTTCCCTCTCCTATGGATGTTAGCCCATGCATGTCTCAATCTGATCAAAACAGCCGTGTCTAATAAGCCCGTGAGATACAGAGATTCCTGTATCTCCTTCTCAATAGGAGCATCCCTCAAAGCATAACCGAACTGTCTCACCAGCAGTGAAGGGTTATAGTTAATACAGCCTTTCCGTCTAATCAAAGGGACATTCGGAAAGCCACTGCAACTATATATAATATCAGTGCCCAGCATACTCCGATCAAACCAAATGATATTCTCAGCAGACAACCCCATCAACCAGGAAGACCAATCCAAAGTATCAATGGTATTAACAAAAGGTCCTATCTTCGGAAGGTGCCCCTGGAACCACCTGTACAACAGAGGAAGACAGCAAGAGACGTTCTTGCCACGACGTTTCTCATTCTTGTAGTGAATGGAATGATAAACATCGCCCAAGAGAGTGGGAACTGGATTCTTCGAGGCAAGAATCAAGAAGGCATCTGAGTCGAAAAAATCCGGCACATTAGGAAACAAGACAATCCCGTAGATGCAGACGGCTAGAATGGCACTGAAGGCAACCCAACATCCACTCTTCGCGCACTGTGTAGCCTTCTCAGCCAGGACAGACAGGTGAAAACCATAAGCTCCGTTCAGCTTGACCAAGCCTCTTGGGAACTCAGAAGCGTCCAGACTGACAATCTCAGCGTGCGTAGCCACCTCAGGCTCAGTATCAACATGTATGAAGGGCATCTGGTCTAACACAGGAACTCCCAACATAGAAGAATACTCCTCCAAAGTGGGTGCCAGAATATAGTCAGGAAATAAGAAACACCTCAACTGCGACTCATAAAACTGCATCAAAGTATACACCCCGGTTGTCTCAAATGCTGAAGGTCTGTACAGCAAACTAAGAAATCTCCCATAGGGTACTCTGAACTCAGCCCTCACTCTCTCATCTGCTAGAGCAACTAAACCCAACAAGGAACTGATATATGGCGAATGCAACCGATAAGCAACTGTCCTCTTCAGGGACTCCATGTCTGGCTAGAGGATATACTAGAATCAGAGGGGAATGACCTGCAACATAAATACATGTTAATGAAATGCAATCATGAAAATGCACGTGCATATGCAAACAAGGGATCAAGCGCAATGCTGGTGAACTGTGCTGCTCTGTACTGAAGCCTGAGAACCAACAAATCTTCATCTCAAACCAACCACTCAAATGAACCCTGTAACCACATCTCACTGATAGAGATAAACCAGGTACTCTAAGGTCAAAGATTTCCTGCAAACAGCCCTACCTACCCCCTTACAGGTGTGTACTTAACTCGCAGACGAGGCACGACATCCTATGCGGGTTCAACGTCACAGACTTTCAAGAGCGATGATACGATACCCAGAAGGTGTGGCATCATCATCCCTTGAAGCGGCCTCACTTAGTTGAATCCCAATTGATAGGTTCCCAGAGTCGACAATCCTCGGGTCAGACAACTTGTCGAGCCCTAAGGGCCAGGCAAGAGGCATCAAAGAGAATCTCGTCCGAGCATAAATTTCGCGGCTAGCTGGTGCGAGCTAAGCAAGCAGGCTAACCACTACTCTCTACTTCTAAGTCTATGTGTAACCTCAAGCCCAGGTCCGACTTATCTCTCAACAGATCAACCCCTTCCCACAACAACAATAGTAATATAAAGCTGATAACAAAAATGCGGAAAGTAAAGACAGAAAAGTAAATCTATACAACCCCCACGATGGGAAAACAAGCGCTAGGATTGACTCGCGTAGGGGATATTCATGTCCCCAGCAGAGTCGCCAGCTGTCGCTACTGCGAAAATCGGCGCCGGCTATGACAGAAGAGTCGCCACCGTGCGTTATTTATCCCAACGGAGGGAAAGGAAACGCTCGAAGTAAACCTACCGCAAAGATGGGAAAGGAATGGTCATCGCAACCAAATCCTGGATTCAGGATTCGGTTATGCAAGGGGAAGGTATTAACACCCCTCACGTCCATCGTACTCGACGGGATCCACACTTGTTTTCTAGTACGGATTGTTATTCTATCTAAACGAAAGGTCTGGGGTTAAAAGAAAAGAAAATGACTCGGAAAAGTATCGCACTTTATGCCTACGTATTCCTGTCTGGAACGAGAAATTAGAGTCAACGTAGTTCGCCTACCTACGAGTAGTTCGGGCTACGGAAGACACAAATTTGTCTGACTGTTTTTTATCTTTCTGAAAAAGTTTTCTCCTGATTACGGGTCCAAGCGGACAAAAATGACACTTTGATGTTTGTTTTCAGTCTTTTATGCAAGAACTGATTTTGTTGATGTTTGCAATATCTGACGCACTAGAGACTATGATTTGAGAGTGACTATGTCGTATGTCACCCTAAGGGTAACACACTAAGTAGTCAGATTGCTGAAGAGTGACCCTCCAGCAACCCTCTCTCAAATAGCTTAAGGCTCGTAGCGTACGACATCGATTATCCTTATTACTGTGTTTTGAATTGTTTTGAGATGAGAAAAGAAAGAAGCCTAAAAACCTAGGGTTTGAAATGGGAATCAAAACTACCCTAATGTTGTCATGCATGGATTAAAACCTAATGTCTGTCATAATACCCTCCTGCACAGAGGAAATCAGAGATCCTAGGGGATAAACGGAAAAGAAACAGATATATACGGTAAACAGTAAAATGCATGAGATGCAGCAATACAAGCGAGGCAAAGGAGTCTCACTCAACCTCGAACCTGGGAAAACAATAGGCAAAGTGAAACAGCTTCACTTCAAACCTAAGGTGCAAGCTGAACAAGCCAACAAACAATACAGAAAAAGAAAATAAAACCCAACACCAGCTCTGACAGCAACACTAGCTCCTACAATAGGCAGCTCAAACAGCATCAGCTCTGACAGCTACGGTTTATTAACAGCAGCAAGATTGACAGTAACAACTTCTCCAAGCAAGACCCCATTTTTACTCTTCAATGATCCCTAAGCTTTAGATAAGCTCCTGTCTTCAAAGGTCTCCAAGCTCTGGCAAGCACTGAACCCCAACAAATAGACAACTTCAAACAGCAGCAAAACCCTAATCTTCAACAGATACCCAACTTTGACAGGCACAAGCTTCATCTTCACCACTCTTCAATGAACTTCATTCTCCACTAGGTTCACTATCTTCAAGGCAAGCACTCACAGGAGAGAATCAACTAAGAGATGGGGTTGGAATTTTAAGAGGCCTAATGATAACCCAAGGAAATCACTAGGATCTTATCATAGCAAGTGAAAGGTATCCTCAAGGTTCTACCCAATCAAAGCATGCTCTACATCCCTCCTAAGGAGAGATGGAACTTCTTTGGGGGACCTTGTGTCATAGGATGGAATAGAGGCACAAGAAGATCTCTATGTTTGAAAGAAGAAATCAGTCTAAACTAAAGCTCTCCCTATATCTTCTATCTCCTAAGTCTTCAAAAGCAACCGCAAGGCTGAGAATCTTCCTGCTTCAAGCTCCATCCTTTGTCTCCCATCGTCTCCAAAGCCTTCATTAGCTCCAACAAACCAAGCCCAAGCCCAACACCCAATTGAAATGCCCAAAACCCAACAAACACAACAACATCCCCAGAGGGAAACACACCAATAACAACCAATTTGCAAAAATCAAAGAAAATAGTAATACTCATCCTAAAATCCTAGATTAATTTCTAAGGGAACCTAACTATGTACCCTATACCCCACATAAACCCCAAGGCCTAAATCAACAATTAAGTCTCCAAACTATGCCCTAAACTACACCTAAGTATTGTAAAACCCTAATCCTAGCACCCTAAAGTTCATCATTCAAAACTAACCTAAATTTCATCATAAAAATATGAGAAAAATCTCTAAGGGAGCATGTACCTCTAATCTAATCAATCCAACAAGAATCAACTCAAAAACATTCACCAATTGATCACAAGAAAATCCACAAAATCATGTATCAAATGAATGCAAAATAAAATCAATAAAATGGTAAAATATGCTAAAAATATAAAATGCAAGGAATTAATATTTTTATTGTTTTATTAAATTCTAGAAACCCTAAGGAAATCAAGGAAAAAATTCCCACCTTAAAATGATCTTTTTTCAATTAGTTATGATGTTTCTAATTAACCTAAAATAAATGTGGAAATAAAGAAAAATAAAAGAAAATGAAAAGAAGGTGTGACAAATAGCAATCATAATCAGTTCACTTCAACAATTGGGCTCATAGGGGGGTGCGTATAAGAAGCGCGTACTAGGCCCATTATTCAATCAGAAATTAATGATGGAAAATATAAAAATGGAAAAAACTTGGTACGAATAGCAATACTTTCACGTGTGAATCTCAATTGGGCCTCAGAAAGGGGTGTGGTTAGCAAAATATCATCTAAGCCCAAAGCAAGTGTTTAAGTGAAACGCTGCGTTTGGTTTAGACTCAGACTCTCTTCACAAAATGAAACTCGCTCATGGCCGTTGGATGTTTTTTCCAGTCAAAGTCCAACAAGATCTAATGGTGACAAGTTCATCTTCTTCCTTTTGAATTTTGGAGGGAGAAGGAAGCCATGGCTGAAACAGAGTTTCAACCTTCATCTTCTCCAAATGCAACTCTCTTAATCCTCACCAAAACCCTAACCTAAATACATCATCTGGCTCGCCTTTTCACAAGGAATTCAACCACATTATCCGTTGGCATTGAATCATCTTCTTCCTCAAAACACGAAGAGAGGTTCAGAAAAAGCTCAAACCTCAATTCTCACCAAACTCAAAATTGAGAGGCCTAAGATCAACTACACCTCACACTGAGTAAAATCCACCATTAAACTAGGTTTAAACCTCCAAGAATTGCAAGATACGATCATGAACAGAAATGGTGTCATCTACAAAAATGTATCTAAAACAAGCCAATTGCTACCAGAATCCACCTAGCCATGTGTTGCACCCTAAAATTTGACCAACATCTCTTCACCTAGCTTATGTTTCATTTCATTCACATTAGCATTATCATTTGCATTTCATTGACATGTATGCAGGAGATCAAGAGGTATTACTACCAATCAAGAGCTATACAAGACTATGGAGCTAGCCAAGAAGGTTATTCAAGTGTTCAAGGGTTGATATCCTTGTCAGAGAAGTTAAAAGATCCTCAGAGAGAATAGTTGAAACCAAGAGGGTGTGTCTCCTAACTTGAGAGTTGCGGGAGCTCCTCAGATGATTCTGAAGCCAAGAATGTAAACTTGAAGCCTTGAGAGAGCTTATGAGATGTCTTGAAAGCCATCATAAGGCCTAGATAGGTCATTGTACAAGATTAAGAAGCCTCAGCCATGAGTGGTGTAATAAGGGTTTGACTGGGTCAACCCTAGGTCAACTGATGATTTGGAGAGGGTTGAGACCTAATCCAAGAGCCATGTGATCATGGATTGACACATTAAGATGTTATAAGGATGATTCCAAGGTTAACTCATCATGATTGAAGAGTTTGAGAAGTTTCAAGCTAGGGTTTCTAAGGCTTGACAGTGTAAAATCCCCTAGTTTAACCCCTATCTTCAAGGCAGTTTAGCCCAATATGTGATTGTCATCTCATCTTTCCCCCAACATGAATGTTGTAGATCTTGTTATTAGATTTAATTTGAGTACTACAAGTCCTTGATAGGATTTATAGAGCTCAAGTTAGGACTTTGACAAGTTACAGGTCATCTGAGGTATGTGAATCTGGGGCCTTGAAAGTTACCCAGCTTGCATCAAACGTTTGCCCAAGAAGGATGATTCCTATGAACTTTTGGTCAACATGAATGTTGTTCCTTATCTTATTAGCTTTCTATAGAGTACTATAAGTCCTTGATAGGATTTGTAGAACTCAAGTTATGGCTTTGACAAGTCAAGGGCATTTTGGTCATTTGGAGATTATAGGTCATTTCAAGCATAAGGTCATAACTCATATTTCCAATCTTCAAATGGAAAAATCTTCAACATCAAACTTGCTCAAAATGATGTTTTAAGGCTATTAAGGAGGTCATGAGATGATGGAAAGGCTTGTAGCTCAAAGTTGCAAAAATGACCTAAAATAAAGGCATTAGTTAAATAAACCAAAGTTGGAAATTGATATTTTCAACCTACACATCCAAACCATGGCATGTAATATAGCATTTTGACTCTAGAAAACATTTTAAGAACATTGGTTTAGCTGCATTTTTGATTTGAGGTCTAAATTGTGGACTTGCTTTGAAAAGCACTTACTTGCATATTAAGCAACATTTGCAAAACTCAAAATCAAGGCATGAGCAAGGCTTTTTGCAAGCTAAACACCTCTAATATCTCACTTGGGGAGATTTTGGGATGAGAACAAGTTGCTGCACCAAGGGAAACAGAATTGTGCATGTCATGATACATGATTGGAAATCTCATGACATGAGAAGTGGAAAATCTCATTGGAAGGATCTAGAGGGTTCTAGATCATCCAAACTTCATCTATATAAGGAGTAGAATGGATCCATTGAAGAGGTTGGTGATCATTGAAGGATTGAGCATAGATTGAGATTGAGTTTTCTTGGATTGCAATTGAAATCGGTTTCACCAAATTCCTCAATTTCCTTCCATTTTCTTGATTGATACTTCTTCCATGAATGTCAAGGAGTGATTCCAGATCATTTTCAAGAAGAATTGGTGGCTAGATCGTGTATGAGCAAGTGATTTTCAGCACCTGCAACTCACCATCGGGTTTCAAGATTCAAGCATTTTCCATTGGTTCTTTTGCATACAGATAGTTAACTGAGGAATTATAGACAAATTAGGTGAATTTCCATTTTCGGTTGAGATTGGGGTATGGTGATTCTTGAGGTTTCATAGGAAACTAAGGGTATGGTTGAGTTCGTGTCAAGATTTGGGATAAGATTCATGTTTTGACCTCTTGGATTGGAGGCCTCTAGGGAGAATTAGGGTTGAGGAAGACGACCGGAGCTCCACCGGCGGTGGCCGAAGCTGGGCGCGAAGATGCAGAGGTTTGAATGGAGAAGATGACTCTGGGACCGTTAGATGATGGTTGGACCTTTGACTGGGAGATGATCCAAGGGCCACGTTTTAAAGATGATTTGTGAAGGATTCTGATGAATGAAACGATGCGTTTCATTTATTCAGTGTTTTGGGCTTAGTGAATTTAGCACTATCCACACCCCCCTGATGGCCCAACCTAAGATTTAAACTGAATCTGATTGCTATGTGCACCGTGTGTTTATTCTTTTAATTGGATTTTCTTTAGTTTTTTCATTTTATTCATGGTTCTTGTAAAATTCATAATAAATTGAAAATTAATCCAATTAAACCCATTCTTTTTGCATTCTACTCATGATTGAGTCTATTATTTTTTAGAGAAAAAATATTTTAATTTCATGTAATTTATGATTTTAATTGGAATTTTGCATTTTAATTGATATTAAAATGATTATGTTTGATGCATATTTTTGTGGAATTTAGGGTGATCACTTGGTGATGTTTTTGAGCCTAATTTTTTGTGTCTGATTAGGTTAGACATGTATGATCCCATAGTATTTTTATCACATTTTTGTGTGATGAAAATAGGTGTGCTTTCTAGGTTGATATTTAGATGCTTCCTTTTAGGGTTTTAGGTTTGATACCTTGTAATGTAGGATTTAGTTCTAGGTCTAATTTGATGATTTGATCTCTGAAATTAATATGGTAGAGTCATGCTTGACCTAGGTTCCCATAGTAATTTTTGTAGGATTTTACAATTGATTTTAGTATTTTAGTTAGGACTAACTTTAGTACTAGGTTTTAGGTGATTCTAATTTACTAATTCAACTAGTTTAACTTCCCTAGTCCCCTTAGATTAGGGTTTGTGCTTGGTTTGCCTTTGATTGAGATTGAAGACAAGTTGAAGGCAAGGTGAGGATGCTTGAAGTTGCTTGGAGCTTTGGAATTGCTTGTTCCTGAAGGTGTCTGATGAAGATTAGGAGATAGGACATTGGGAGAGCCTTGTAGTTAGAATGATTTCTTTCACAAACATGGAAAACATCTTGTGCTTCCATTCCTCCCAATGACTAAAAGTCCTTCTAAGATAATCACATCTCTCCTTTGGAGGGATGAGTGGCTTTATCTGGGAAGTAGAACTTTGAGGGAACCAGTCTCTCATAATGATGAACCCTTACAGGCTTCCTTTGGTTGTCAGTAAGCTGTTTATCATTTCCACTCATCCTGTCAAATCAATTGTCTTCTGGTTTGAGTATCTTAAAAGATGTTGGACTTGAGTTTGAAGATGAGGACTTCATTGAAGAGTGTGGAAAAGGATGATTCCTTGAGCATTGCCATTACAGCTGAAGCTTGAAGAGCTAGAAGAGCAGGTTGATACTTGAAGATTCAATAAAGATTAAATGAAGAGCTTAGGCTTAAAGAATGGGAGGATGGGGTTGACACTTCCATGTGATTGAAGACTACTCTGAGAAGCTGAGGCTTGTAGGAGAAGAAGACCAAGTTGAAACTGGTAAAGTAAAGAGAGCTGAAGCTTGAAGACTGAATTGATACTTATGAAGAGGATTTAATTGAGATTGAGTGAAAAGCTGAAGCTGAGGAATAAAAGATAAGTTGATACTTATATTGATACTTGGAGGGCCTGAAGGAAGCAAGTTGATACTTGTGGTTAAGAGCAAAGCCTGAGGGTGGAGTTGACTGGAAAGCTGAAGCTTGAAGAAGAAGATTAAGTTGAAACTTATGTTGAAGGGTTGAAACCTGGAGAAGCAAATTGATATTTGTCATGAGAGATGATAGCCTTGAAGGGTGATTGAAGTCTGAAGACCGAGTTGCTGTTAGGAGAGCTGAAGCTTGGAATTGGGAGAGGGGAAGCTGTTGATCTGTTTCTTTCTTGTCTGTTTTCTTTTCTGTATTGCTAAGGTGCCTTGTTTGATCTGCTTGATGCATTAGCATAAGTTCATATCTTGACTAACTTTAATCTAGGAGCATGATTGCACTAGAGGTTAATTTGCTCCCTTTGCTTGTGTTGTTACTGTATGGCTTTGCTTGCGGGTATTCGGTAGAGCCCAGCTCCCTTGCCCATGTGGTTTATCTTGCTTGATAGCATTCCATTTTATCTGTATGATTACAGTTTACTGTATTTTGCTTGACAGCATTTTATTTTCTTCAGTATGATTACAGTCTTTTATATTCTGCTTGATAGCATGTTATCTCTTCTGTATGATTGATGTTATTCATTCTGGCTTGAGGTTGAGATGAGCTTGTGGAGGCTACTGCCCCACACACATTTCCTCCCTCACTTGCATTGCACGCATTTTATTGTATATCTGTTTACTGTTTAAGCTGATGCATTATCTGTTTCTGCGTATCATTGACATGATCCCTTAGGACTCTCATTTCCTTTGATAAGGAAGTGATGATAGAACTTTAGGTTGAAACCCATGCATGATAACTTCTAGGAGATCCCTGTTTCAAACCACAACTATAGGATGAATCCTTGGCATGACAACAGTAGGACTTGATAGTCTCCCCGTAGTTGAGCCTGTTCTCTTCTCATCTCAAAATAGCTTAAGATACAGTGATCATGAATGATTTCTTTCGTACGTTACGAGCCTTAAGCTATCTAAGAAAGGATTGTTGGAGAGCTTCTTTTCAACAGTCTGGATGTTTAGTATGGCACCCTTTGGGTGACATATGATGCATTCACTCTTAGGTCATAGTCTTTAGTGCGATTGAAATTGCAAACACAATAAAAAACACTTCTTCCGTAAAAGACAGAAAACAAACTTCAAACCGTTTTGCCCCGCGGGCCCATAATTCAAAGAAAAGCTTTTCTGAAGAAAAGTGTGTCGTTAAGCTTCAGCGCCAACGCAAACAGGCTTTGTCCCTAACTGCTGGAACTGCTGTTTAACCCTACTCGATAAAACAGATGAATATGAATCCCCGTAATCCGTATTAGCCCGAACTACGTAAGCTCTGATCTCTCATACCTGTTGAGAGTACGTAGGCACAGTACTGACGTATTGGCGAGCCACCTTTCCTGTAACCCGTCGTAGGTCGAACTACGTTGACTCTGATTTCTCATTCTCTGATGAGAATACGTAGGCATAAAGCGCGACGCTTTGCCGAGTCATTTTCTTTTCCTTTTAAGCCAGCCTTGATAGGTAGATAGATAAACCAACTCGTCCAGTAAACACAACAAGTGTGGATCCCGTCGAGTACGACGGACGTGAGGGGTGCTAATACCTTCCCCTTGCGTAACCGACTCCCGAACCCAGACAACGGTTGCGACGACCTTGTCTAACCCTTTCCGTCAGGTTTTTCCGATCGTTTCCTTTCCCGTTCTGAGGGATAAATAACGAAAGGTGGTGACTCTTCTGTTTTGCCGGCACCTTATTTTCGCGGAAGCGACAGCTGGCGACTCTGCTGGGGACTTGATAGTTTTCTGGGATCCAACATCCCGAATGCGAGTCAGTTTGGGGATCCGACGTCCCCTGCGAGAGTCAATCCTAGCGTTTGTATGATTACTTGTTGGGTTGTGTTTGTTTATCGCATTTATTTCCCGCACTTTATTTTCAGTATGATATGATTATCTGCACTGTTGTGGGAGGGGCATTCTGATGAGTGAGAATCCAGACCCAGGCTTGAGTGAACATAGCAGTAGTTGTGGAAATTAGTGGGCGCGTGCTTGCTTGGCAGGCACTAGTGTCTCATGAAATCCACGCTCAGACGAGGTTCTCCCGATTGACTTCTTTTTCAACCCTTTGGGTTGAGGGGGTTGTTGGTTTGGAGGATTGTCGACTCTGGGGACCGATCATTTGTGATTCAGCCGAGTGAGGCCGCTTCTTGAGCTGGTGATGCCACACCTTATGGGTATCGTATCACCCCTCTTGAATGTCTGTGACGCTGATGACCACATAGGATGCCGAACTTGAGTCAGTTTAGGTCCATACCTGTGAGCAGGGTTGGGTTTGTTGCAGGAAACTTTGACCTTCAGACTACCTGGTTTTCTTGACAGTGAATCAGTTTTGATTGGGATCAGAGGATCTCATTACCAGATGGTTGTTCTTGATAGAGCAGGTTTATGATTGGGATCTGAGGATCTCATCTACAGACGTATGTTTGTTCTTGACAGAGCAGAATTTTGGTCCTGTATCAGAGGTCCTTATCAGCGGATGTATGGTTATTCTTGACAGAGCAGCGTTTTGGTCCTGTATCAGAGGTCCTTATCAGCGGATGTATGGTTGTTCTTGACAGAGCAGAGTTTTGGTCCTGCTTCAGAGGTCCTTATTATCAGATGTGTGTTCTTAACAGAGCAGATTTATGGTCCGATACCAGGGTTTTCTTATTATCAGAGATAGTGGTTGTTCTTGACAGAGCAGCATTATGGTTTTGTTGATGCAGAATCTCCACAGCACAGTTGCCTTGATCTCCTGCTGCATGATTGCATTTTACATTGCTTTGCATATTCATTTGCATTTCATTAACGTGTGTCTGTGTTGCAGGTACCGTTTTCCCGGATCCAGGATTTCTTGCCTCCTATTATATTGTTATGGGTTCTCTGAGGAAGACCGTGGCTTACAAGCTCCCTGCCCCTGATGTGGTTCAGCTGACTGGTTTGATTGTTTTAGCATATGATTCTGTGAGAGATGAGTTCAGAAAATCTTACGGCAAATTGCTCAGTTTGGTTCGTAAACCTTCGGTGTTCGAGTTGAGTGGGTTGCACGCTCTGCTGCAGTTCTACGATCCTCTGTTGAGATGCTTTACTTTCCAGGATTTTGTTCTTGCACCCACGCTAGAGGAATATGCTGATTTGTTAGGTGTGCCTATCAAGAGGCAGATGCCCTTTGTTCATATGTATGCTGAGCCTAATCTGGCTAGTCTAGCCCCTTCACTTCATCTGGATGCCTCCGAGTTGGTATTGTCTAATTGGAACAAGGTTCCTGGTTTCTCCTTGCAGTTCTTAGTGGGAAAGGCTCAGCAGTGCGCCAAGGACGGATGTTGGGTCGTGTTCAACGCCATCCTCGCTCTGTGCATATATGGCATCATTCTGTTCCCCAATATGCCCGACTTTGTAGACTTCGACGCGTTTCACATCTTTGCTTCAGGGAATCCAGTCCCTACCTTGATAGGAGATGTCTACCACTCCATCCACTACAAAAACGAGAACAGAAGGGGCAAGAATGTCTCGTGTTGTGTGCCCTTACTTTATAAATGGCTTGATAGTCATCTGCCCAAGAGGGGTCCCTTTGTTTCGTCTGCAGCCACAGCTGAATGGTCCAAGCGTTTGACGAGTCTATCAGCGGAGGATATTGACTGGTTTGACAAAGATAGGTTGGGTACCGAGATTATCTTCAGCTGCAGCGGGTTTCCGAACGTGCCTTTGATAGGCAGGAAAGGCTGTATAAACTACAATCCGTATTTGCTGGTCCGACAGTTCGCGTATGCTTTGAGAGTTCCACCGAAGGATGAAGAGGTGCAGGAATCTCTGTACCTCACTGGTCTTCTAGAAAGGGATATGTTGTCTAAGCTTCAGCGCGCTTGGAATGGTATCAGTTGTGGAGGCAAGTCTCCACATATCACACAAAGTTGCAAGACATTGGTAAATGCAGGTTTCGATGATGACAAATTCCCAGGATAGACTGGAAAGTATGAGTTCCAGATTCACTAACCAGATGCAACATATCACTCAACATATTATCCTTTTACTTGTCTTAATTTTTCTTAAAAGAAATATACATTGAGTTGACAAACTGCAATCATGACTAAAGGCATGAGAAACTTCAAACTAACAACATTTTGCAGGATTACAGGACATGGGTCGACCAAAGGGTCGACGTATCCATCAAAAACAAGGGAAGGACTGCCAGCGCACAAAGCATGCATCGACCATTGGGTCAGCGCATGGAAGGATAATTTTCCAGCGGGTCAACGCATGAAAGCTTTGGTCGACCATAGGGTCGGCGCACAAAGGAAAAGAATTCCAACGGGTCAGCGCACGCCGACTGTATGGTCGACGCATACTGATGAAATTTCTAGAAATTCAAAACATCACAGGCCATGCGTCGACGCATAGACCTGTTATGGTCGACCATTCGCGCGGAAAAACTGTTTTTAACTGTGTTCCCTCTCATATTTGAAATACTGTTGTGTTCTGAATTTTGTGGGCTCTATATATACTTGCTTAAACACTTGTGTCTAACAACATTTGATATTCTTTTGATTCATGTGTTCAAAAACAAGAAAGAGTGAAATAGGTGTCCAAGATTCATCATCTTCATCTTCAACCTCTCACAACATTTCAATTACACACAATCATTTTTGAAATGCATTCGTGAGAGATTCAAGGCGATAAGGTTCGAGGCTTAGATTGGAGAATCAAGCTCGGGTTGAAGATTGCGACAGGTTCTTTCTTGAATAAAACCATTGGGGTTTTGCCCTCCAAGATTGGTTCTAATTTTGGGGGTTTTTGGATGAGATTCTTCATCAACGATCAATCGAGCGAAGGTGATTGTGAAGAGGTAGTCTTCACAAGTCTAGTAGCGGATTCTGTAACTTTGAAGGGAAGGTCTCGGGTTCGATTTGGTGCTGTTGAGATCAGCCGGAGCCAAAGGTTTGAACAACAACGTGTTCTTCAATAAGGTGGCTGGAGTCGGAGGTCCATCAACACAAATCGAAGAACTTGATTCAGCTTGAATCAAGGGGCAAGGAGTGAAGGCAACTTTCAACACATTGAGATTTTTGTTGTAATTTTGCTGCTCAATCCTTGTATAAATTGTTCATTCAAACAGGTGATATCTATACAATATATCTCAATTCTAGTTTTAGAATTGAGGGCAGACGTACCCCGAAGCGAGGACGACGGGGGAACTGCCTCACCAAATTACTTGTCTTCTTTATTTTCAGCATTTTCGTTACCGCTCAAATAAGTAATTTTTGTGTAACCTCTTGTGTCAAAATTGTGATATAAATTGAGTAAGAGATTAAAACATTGTTTTAAACTCTAACGTACAACAAAATATTGTACTAGGCTGATTGAAATCACTTACTCAACATAAACATCACTTGGAGTGTCTTTGCACACCAAGTGTTTGACATATTGCTTGAACCAAAATTACCTTACTTGTGTATCTTGTTTTGGTTTAATTTTGGATCATTGGAACTAGGTAACCTTGCAATTGAAGTAAATAATTGATAAGCATAGTTTGTGTTGTGATTCTATTTTTCGAATTGTCATAAATCCATAGGCTTACGTATATCCGGTTTTCTAATAACCGTTCGTTTTAGACTATATTTTTCCTGGGCCGCTTCCGCACTTAAAACATTTTTAAAACCAACTTTAAATTGATAGCGCCGACTCAAATTTTAATTGGGGATCTATTCAACCCCCCCTTCTAGATCCGTGCCATAGTCTAACAAGTGGTATCCAGAGCTCCGGTTATTCGGTGCTTCAAATACAACGAGATAGAAAATGGCAAACGAACCTAAAGGGGCATATAATAGGGCTCCTGTTTTCAACGGTGAAAATTATAGTTATTGGAAAGACTGTATGCGTGTGCATATAAACTCCATAGACAGAAAAATATGGAACATTATCCTTAATGGTCCAATAGAAATTACTATGACCAATGCGGATAATGTAGTTGTGCCAAAGCCTGAAGCACAATGGACCGATGACGATGAGAAAAAATATAATTAAGATTGGAAAGCTAAAAACATCTTAATCTCCTCATTAGGTGTAGATGAATACTATCGTGTATCCCATTGTCCTACTGCTAAGGCCATGTGGGATTCACTACAAATAGCCCATGAGGGGACAAACGATGTTAAGTTGGCTAGAATCAATACATTAACTCAAGAGTTTGATCTCTTTTTCATGGAGCAAGGGGAAACCATTGTTGACATGCAAAAGAGATTTACACATCTCATCAACCGTTTACATTCATTAGGTAGGCCTGTTTCCAATGATGTTGCTACTAATAAGATTTTAAGATGTTTAAACAGGGAATGGCAGCCTAAAGTGACCGCCATCAAAGAAGCACATGATCTTACCTTATTAGATTTAACAACATTGTTTGGCAAATTACAAGAGCATGAACAGGTACTCTTGAGCTTAGACCAACGCAAAAAGATGGAAAAGAAAGACAAAGCAAAGGTGAGTGAAAAGAAATCGATAGCTCTCAAGACTTCCTCCTCGAAGTCTCAAGCAAAAGAGCAAAATGATTATTCCTCGAGCGACGAAGAAGAAGAAGACACAAGCGAAGATACGGGGTTGTTTGTTAAACGGTATAACCGTTACGTGAGAAAGAACGGCATACAACATTCCGAGAAGAACTTGGTAAACTTCCGGAAACAATCAAGACACTCCAAGGATGATGACTCGAAAGGTAAAAAGACTAGAGGGACGTGCTACAAGTGTGGAAAGCCCGGTCACTACAAACCGGATTGTCCAATGAATGAAAAGGGAAAGGACAAGGAATCATCAAAATCACACAAGAAATCATCAAAGCCTAGGAGAGCGTACATAGCATGGGAAAGTGACAGCGACTCTTCCTCCTCTGATGAAAGTTCTAGTGATGAAGAAGAGTCTGTGAATCTATGCCTCTCCGCCAATCAGAAAAACAAGAAAAAACAGGTACGTCACTCTAAATATGATAAGTCCTCAAATATGTCGCATTCAGAATTACTAGCCGCATTTCATGCGTTACATAATGAAGCAGTTGAAGCCTTCAAGAAACTTGCTTCTAATAAGAAAATCTTTACGTATTTAGAGCATAAGGTTAAAGAGTCCGAAAAGAAATTAGAGGACCTAAAGGCTTCCATTGTGAAAGGCAATGAATCGGATTGTAAAGACGATAGAAACCCTTTCAACTTCGGGTGTGGCACTTGTCATATTTGGCAAGGTGAGGTCAGACACCTCAAGGCCAAATTAAACAAGGCACTTGAGCCTAAAGTTACATTTGCTATTGATAAAAAGGATTGTAGAAAAAGTATGATTAACCCATACCAAGAATATGCATATGTAATTAGGGATCAAGCAAGTGAAAGTGTCTCTAAAGTTGATTTTGCTTGCTTATACTGTTGCAGGAAAGGCCACTCCATTGGTAAATTTCGTTTTAGAAGATTTCTTGTTCCTAAAGGCATCTACCAATGGTTGCCCAAACGCAACCATTTTGTCGCTAACCTATTAGGACCCAATATGCCATTGGGTACCTCCTTGTGCTAATTATGTTTTGACAGGTGAAATGTGTCGATAGCACCGAGAGAAGATGGGTTCTCGATAGTGGGTGCTCAAGACACATGTCTGGAGACATATCCTTATTCATAGACTTTGTGGCTAAGAAGAAAGGGTATGTAACTTATGGTGATAACAACCGCGGAGCAATACTAGGTACAGGTAGTGTAGGTAATCCCACCTCTACTATAATTTCCGATGTATTGCTTGTCAAAAACCTTAAACATAATCTGCTTAGCATTAGCCAACTATGCGACAAAGGATACAATGTATCCTTTTCAAAAGATTGTTGCAAAATTGTGCATGAAAATGATAAGAAGAATATGTTTAATGGTTTTAGAGTAAACAATGTATATATGCTTGACTTAAATGAAGTATCATTAACAAGTGACAAATGCCTCATAACTATGAGTGAAGACTCATGGCTATGGCATAGGCGTTTAGCGCATGTTAATTTTGACTTACTCAATAAGGTAGTCTCAAAAGACCTAGTCTTAGGACTTCCCAAAATAAAGTTCACCAAGGATCACCTTTGTGATGCTTGTCAAAAAGGGAAGCAAACGAGGATCTCATTTAAATCCAAAAAGATAATTTCAACAACGAGACCTCTTGAACTTCTACACATGGACTTGTTTGGGCCATCTAGGATCAAAAGTCTAGGAGGAAACTATTACGGGTTCGTAATAGTGGACGACTTTTCTAGGTTTTGTTGGACCATCTTCTTAGTCAGTAAAAGTGATACATTCGCCGCTTTTGAAAAGTTTGCTAAGCTTTCCCAAAACAAGTTAAATACAAACATAGTGTCCATAAGGAGCGACCATGGAGGTGAGTTTGAAAATCATTTGTTTGAAGAATATTGCGGTAACCATGGTATTGATCATAACTTCTCCGCTCCATGCACTCCTTAACAAAACGGGGTTGTGGAGCGCGAAAACCGTATTTTAGAAGAATTGGGAAGAACAATGATTAATGAAAGTGGTTTACCTAAATATATTTGGGCCGACGCCATTAGTACGACATGCTATATTTTGAATAGGGTACTTATTCGCCCCATTCTAAACAAAACACCGTACAAACTCTTAAAAGGGCGAAAGCCAAATGTCTCTCACTTGCACGTGTTTGGATGTAAATGTTTTGTATTAAACAATGGAAAGGAGAACTTGGGCAAATTTGATTCCAAAGCCGATGAAGGTATCTTTCTCGGATACTCTCACTCGAGTAAAGCATATAGAATATATAATAAACGTTTACTTGCTGTAGAAGAGTCTGTGCATGTTACCTTTGATGAGTCCTACCCGAGAAATGTTAGAAAGGATAGTGTTGTTCATGGTGCAGGTACATCCACTGAAGACATACTCAAAAGTGGCGAGATAGGGATTGATCAACCTGACAAAGCCAAAGTTGAGGAGGATAAGGATACACACTGTGATGCAACAGAGGAAGTTCATCCGCTTTCAAACGACGATCTTCCTCGTGAATGGAAGTCATCTAAAGACCATCCTATTGAAAACATTATTGGAGACATCACAAAGGGTGTAACAACTCGTGCTAAGCTAAGTAATTTCTGTTATTACTTCGCTTTCGTGTCACAAATGGAACCTAAAAACCCTAAGGAAGCCCTACTCGATGAACATTGGTATTTGTCAATGCAGGAGGAACTGAATCAGTTTACTAGAAATGAGGTTTGGGACCTTGTCCCGCCTCCACAAGGTCATCGAGTAATCGGCACCCGATGGGTGTTTAGAAATAAACTGGACGAGAACGGAGTAATAACTCGTAACAAAGCGCGTTTAGTCGCGCAAGGGTATAACCAAGAGGAAGGCATCGATTATGAGGAAACTTATGTGCCGGTTGCCCGACTCGAGGCTATACGCCTTTTACTTGCTTTCGCTTGTGCGAAAGATTATAAGTTATTTCAAATGGACGTCAAAAGTGCTTTCCTTAACGGATTTATAAATGAAGAAGTCTATGTTGCTCAATCACCTGGTTTTGAGTCTCATGAATATCCTGATCATGTCTATAAACTGAAAAGAGCTTTGTACGGTCTTAAACAAGCTCCTAGAGCTTGGTATGAGAGACTAAGCAAATTCTTACTTGATCAAGGCTACTCAAGAGGAAAGGTTGATACTACTCTCTTCATTAAACGTCAAGGAAAACACTTAATTCTTGTTCAAATTTATGTTGACGATATCATATTTGGATCCACTAACATGAATCTCGTAAGAGAGTTTGCTAAGCTTATGCAGGGTGAATTCGAGATGAGTATGATGGGTGAACTCACATATTTTCTCGGGTTACAAATCAAGCAACTGAAGGAAGGAACATTCGTGAGCCAAACAAAATATTGTTTGGATCTTCTCAAGAGATTTGACATGGCAAATGCAAAAGCCATAGACACCCCTATGCCAACTTGTGCAAACATGAGTAAAGATGAAAGTGGCAAAGATGTTGAGGTAAAAAGGTACAGAGGTATGATTGGCTCGCTTCTATATCTTACTGCTTCGCGTCCCGATATTATGTTTAGCGTGTGTATGTGCGCTGGATATCAATCATGTCCTAAGGAATCCCACCTAAAATCTGTCAAACGCATACTTCGATACCTATCTGGTACTCCGAAGTATGGACTGTGGTATTCTAAGGGTAATGATTGTTCTTTGGTGGGCTTCTCTGATTCTGATTTTGCCGGTTGTAAATCAGATAGGAAAAGCACCAGTGGCACATGTCACCTATTTTCAAACTCTCTGGTTAGTTGGCACAGCAAGAAACAAGTGTTTGTTGCTTTGTCAACCGCCGAAGCGGAATACGTAGCCGCCGGTAGTTGTTGTGCGCAAGTCTTATGGCTTAAACAACAACTATTGGACTTTAATTTGAAACTAGAACGTATTCCAATATTGTGTGACAACACCAGTGCTATAAATCTTACCAAGAATCCAGTGTTACACTCGCGTACTAAACACATAGAAATTTGACACCATTTTCTTAGGGACCATGTAGAGAAGGGTGACGTTGTCTTTGAGCACGTCGATACTAAAAACCAACTAGCGGACATTTTCACAAAGCCGCTAGCCAATGAGCCCTTCTTTCATATCCGTCGAGAGCTTGGTATTCTCGATATTTCTGATCGGGGTTAAACAACTATGTTTTTTTTGTACCACTAACAACTATGTTTTATACCACTAACAATCGTTGTGAGTTTATTACAAGTACAAATCAGTGATAAACTAGAGTAGTTCGTATAAAGGTGATATTCCTCCTTTCTCCTTCTCTTTCTTCTCTCTTAGCATTCATGACTTGAAAACATCTATATCGTTATACAATCATGGTACTTATATATGAATATGACTGTTGCTGGATGATACTATGTGTGTTGAATGCAGGCCATATAGTGAAAAAAAAGTGCATAGGCATGATTAATAAGCAAGTGTGACATGTTGCATAGCTTGAAAATTGAAAATTTTGAGTTTTTGAAAGCTTGAGTCGACCTAAACAGGACAATGGTCGACGCATGCTGTAAATTTTTCAAAATTATCAAAAACTGAACAGTATGCGTCGACGCATGCAGGGCTATGGTCGACGGCTCACTTGAAAACCCAGAAATTTTCTGGTTTGAAAACCGTTCCACTTTCCCTATTCCCTGCATTAAATGTGGTGTAATACTTTGACATGACATTTTTTTCTTGTGAATTGCATCTAGTAACCTATATTGTCTCCTTGTCTTCTCCCTCTTTCCAAAAACCCTAACTTCTTCATCTATTAAAGACCCAAGCCTTCCTCTTCTCCAACATTACTCCTAAACCATTATTCCTCTTCAAAGTTTCTCTTCCAACTCTCCAAAACTCTTCATCAATGGCTTCCTCTCTTTGCAAAACTACCGGTAAGCGATCAAGAGCATCTTCATCCTCTGCTTCAGTTCCGGTAACTGCTGTCTCGCTTGTTCACCCTCCTGCGGTTGAAAACTTTCACAAAAGTCTCAGCAAGAGGGCCATAGTTCCACAACATGCCTTCTACCATGCAACAAGTGAGCGCTTGCATCTCACTCGGCTTCTGTCCCTATTAGACTTTCAAGGGTTCGTAAACTTCCTGGAGTGTAATACAAAGTACAGTGGAGATCTGGTCAGAGTGTTCTACACAAATATGAGAGGTAACTTTCAAGACCAACACTTTCACACATCTGTAGGAAATAGACTAGTCCATATCAATTCTGAAGTATGGAATAAATATTTTGATATGACTGTTGATGCTGATGCACCCCTTCTCCATGAGGTAACTGATACTCGTACGGTGCTAGGTTATGAATATAAGAGAGCTATGAATGGAATGCTCAAACGACCGTATCCAGAGGCAATTGTCAACAGCGATGCTTTTCCTCGATCAGTCACTGCCGGTAAACTCAACACAGGGGAGCGCATTCTTCAATGGATTGTTGCTCGTATTCTACGACCGAAGAAAGCTGGTCTGTCGCGTGTAGAACAAGCTGAGGTACATCTTATCTATATTCTGCAAAACAGGATAAAAATAAATTGGCCTTACTATATTGCTAGCAGGATGTTTGCTCTGAGAGACTCAAGTAGAGGCACTGCTTTAGCCTATGGGTCATTTATTTCAGAAATCCTTGCTACTGCGAATGTTGTGTATCCAACATTTCCGTGTGTATCAGTTTCCCCAGATAAAGAATTTAGCAC
Organism: Lathyrus sativus; assembly: GCA_963859935.3. Taxonomy (NCBI): domain Eukaryota; kingdom Viridiplantae; phylum Streptophyta; class Magnoliopsida; order Fabales; family Fabaceae; genus Lathyrus; species Lathyrus sativus. The sequence continues at coordinate 59,020,162 of OZ012736.1, forward strand.
CAAAACCCTTGCAATGATGGGGTATTTTTGGTGTGCTGAACGTCGTTCGTACAGATTTGTCCGACGGGCTAATATCCCTCCGGTTCCTGATAACGATTCTGATGAAGAAGAAAGTGAAGAGCAGGGTGAAGAAGAAAGCGGCAAACAAGGTAATGAAGAAAGTGAAGAGGAAAGTGAAGAAGACGATGCAGCAGACAACACAGATGCAGAGATCCCCGAACCTATCTATGAAACTCAAGATTATCATCAATCTCCAGTCCATGATACGGCTACAAATACCGATTGGGTTCAGTACTCATATCGATCAGAAGACCAAGAAGGTGATTCTACAAATCAAGGTTGGGGCGATTGGCAATATACAGGCTGGACTACCTTGGGTAGATTCTATGACCCATATCACGGCTACCCTCAAGACTACCAACCCTCTGAGCACTCATCACCTCCTCCTCCTTCAGATAACTCTGAAGTCATTACTATGATGCAGTCAATGCAGTTAGAACAACAAAACTTCATAAGGCGTCAAGACACTCAGATGGAGCAAATTAGAGTTGACCTTCATGCCCAAAATGAAAGATTCAATTCTTTCTCTACTCGGATGGACGCCCGTATTGACTCTCTGGTTGAATCTCATGGGCGGAAAGATTGGGATATCACCAACGCTCTTAGTCATCTCAACATGTCCGTCGAGGCCTTTTTGAACTTCTCGGATCCCTACCAAAATCCAGATGCTCCATATCGAGGGAGAGGACGAGGACGGGGGCGTGGTTATTAGATTCATAGCTACATATTTCATATTTGCTTATATGTTTTAGTCTGTGTACTTTTCATTTGTTTTGTATTATCTGTGCCCGAACTTTAAGTACATGTGTTCGTCATTATCTATTAATTCCAGTATTTTGTTCATAATCATGCTTGTGTGTGAAGTTTGGTAGTCAACTATCACCTATTGTCTGTACTATGTTATTTGATGTGTTCCTCTTCTCTTTTTGATGGTGTCAAAGGGGGAGAAGACAATGTTGCAAGCAAACACCAAAGCCAATAGTTCAGGATAGTAACAACATTTGATGACTATTGTTCTACAGCCTCATAGTGCAAAAGAAAGGGGGAGCTTCTGTATTCTTGTGTGCGTGTGTATATGTTGCATATTTTGGTGTTTTTAAATGTATACAGGTTGTCATCATCAAAAAGGGGGACATTGTGGAGGCAAGTCGCCACATATCACACAAAGTTGCAAGACATTGGTAAATGCAGGTTTCGATGATGACAAATTCCCAGGATAGACTGGAAAGTATGAGTTCCAGATTCACTAACCAGATGCAACATATCACTCAACATATTATCCTTTTACTTGTCTTAATTTGTCTTAAAAGAAATATACATTGAGTTGACAAACTGCAATCATGACTAAAGGCATGAGAAACTTCAAACTAACAACATTTTGCAGGATTACAGGACATGGGTCTACCAAAGGGTCGACGTATCCATTAAAAACAAGGGAAGGACTGTCAGCGCACAAAGCATGCGTCGACCATTGGGTCAGCGCATGGAAGGATAATTTTCCAGCGGGTCAACGCATGAAAGCTTTGGTCGACCATAGGGTCGGCGCACAAAGGAAAAGAATTCCAACGGGTCAGCGCACGCCGACTGTATGGTCGACGCATACTGATGAAATTTCCAGAAATTCAAAACATCACAAGCCATGCGTCGACGCATAGACCTGTTATGGTCGACCGTTCGCGCGGAAAAACTGTTTTTAACTGTGTTCCCTCTCATATTTGAAATACTGTTGTGTTCTGAATTTTGTGGGCTCTATATATACTTGCTTAAACACTTGTGTCTAACAACATTTGATATTCTTTTGATTCATGTGTTCAAAAATAAGAAAGAGTGAAATAGGTGTCCAAGATTCATCATCTTCATCTTCAACCTCTCACAACATTTCAATTACACACAATCATTTTTGAAATGCATTTATGAGAGATTCAAGGCGATAAGGTTCGAGGCTTAGATTGGAGAATCAAGCTCGGGTTGAAGATTGCGACAAGTTCTTTCTTGAATAAAACCATTGGAGTTTTTCCCTCCAAGATTGGTTCTAATTTTGGGGGTTTTTGGACTAGATTCTTCATCAACGATCAATCGAGCGAAGGTGATTGTGAAGAGGTAGTCTTCACAAGTCTAGTAGCAGATTCAGTGACTTTGAAGGGAAGGTCTCAGGTTCGATTTGGTGCTGTTGAGATCAGCCGGAGCCAAAGATTTGAACAACAACGTGTTCTTTAATAAGGTGGCTGGAGTCGGAGGTCCATCAACACAAATCGAAGAACTTGATTCAGCTTGAATCAAGGGGCAAGGAGTGAAGGCAACTTTCAACACATTGAGATTTTTGTTGTAATTTTGCTGCTCAATCCTTGTATAAACTGTTCATTCAAACAGGTGATATCTATACAATATATCTCAATTCTAGTTTTAGAATTGAGGGCAGACGTACCCTGAAGCGAGGACGACGAGGGAACTGCCTCACCAAATTACTTGTCTTCTTTATTTTCAACATTTTCGTTACCACTCAAATAAGTAATTTTTGTGTAAGCTCTTGTGTCAAAACTGTGATATAAATTGAGTAAGAGATTAAAACATTGTTTTAAACTCTAACGTACAACAAAATATTGTACTAGGCTGATTGAAATCACTTACTCAACATAAACATCACTTGGAGTGTCTTTGCACACCAAGTGTTTGACATATTGCTTGAACCAAAATTACCTTACTTGTGTATCTTGTTTTGGTTTAATTTTGGATCATTGGAACTAGGTAACCTTGCAATTGAAGTAAATAATTGATAAGCATAGTTTGTGTTGTGATTCTATTTTTCGAATTGTCATAAATCCATAGGCTTACGTATATCCGGTTTTCCAATAACCATTCGTTTTAGACTATATTTTTCCTCGGCCGCTTCCGCACTTAAAACATTTTTAAAACCAATTTTAAATTGGTAGCGCCGACTCAAATTTTAATTGGGGATCTATTCAACCCACCCTTCTAGATCCGTGCCTTAGTCTAACATCAGTAAGAGGGGAAAACCATTGCGGGGGAGAAGCAATAGCCAAGCGTACCCTCCGTATGTGGCGTGGATCAGAGCCAGAGCAGACGTTATAGGGATGCCTTCTTGCCAAGCCAGAAAGCCCTTCAATGATTGGAGAGCCTACCACTGTGCCTATTTAGCGGCATAATCAGGTGTTAACTGAGAGAGATGAATTGAAAAAGGCAAATGAAGAATTGGAGAAAGAATTGGCGCAACTCAGAAGCGAGAGAAACGAAGCTGTTCATTCCTTCAAGAGGCAGACAGAACTGGTGAACCAGCTGGGGACAGATCTGACTAAGCAGATAGCTGAGCGTGAGCGCATGGGCCGAGACTTCAAAGCTGTCAATGATGTACTGGCCACGAAGAAGCAGCACTTGGACGAAGCGTATCGGAGGATATCCAAGTTTAACCATCACTGGAAGGCCTCCCTAGCCAACAGGAAAGAGCAGGAGGATAAGCTGATGCAACAGATCTCCAAGCTGAAAGCCCAGGTGAAGGCCAGTGAGAAGAGGTTTGATGAAGAAACCGCTCGCAGATATGCCGCTGAAGGACAGCTCAACAGAGCTCTCGCTAACCTGAAGGAGCGCAAACTGACGTTTGAATCCAAAAAGCGGAAGTTACAAGATTGTTTCGGCGAAGGAGCATGGGAAGATTCGATCGAAGGTCTTCAATACACCATTATGCAGAGGGAGTTGCTCATCGAAGGGTTGCTCACTCGGCCTGATCATCCAGAAACGAAGGGGTTGTTAGAAGAGTTTCGTGCCCGTGGCCGTACTTGACTATATTTGTATTCCTTTTGTTTTGATCGTTGTTATAGGCTGACCATCACCAGGCTTGTTGGTTGAGGTCATGCTATTGATTCTGTTTGTACTCACTGATGTTGTGTACTGCTTTGATGGGCTTTGTTCATATATGAGATGTTATTTCCATGACTGGACTCGGACTTCTTATTATCAGCACTGGCACTCAGGAACTAGGATCGGGGGAGATCTTCCTAACGCACAGACACACGTTTGCATTTGCATGAAGCATTTGCATAACGAGCACTTTGTCGTTTTTTCCTAACCCTTTTGTGTTTTCAGGTTGTTTTAGGTTGTTCCAGGATTGATCAGAGACCTATTCACCGCTATCCGACCAGAGCAAATCAAACCAGAATCATGGAGCAAGTGCAAACTGATGTTCAGGAACTCCGCGAAAGAATGGATTGCTTCATGGAGCTTATACAGGCGGTCGCCAATGGCCAGGATCAGCTCAGAACCTTGGTTCAGCCTCTGATTTCAAGGGTCGATAGCAATGGGGTACTCCACGGTGGGACCGTGCCTACTCCTCCACCAGTTGAAACTCCTCAGAATGGCGTCCCCGTGACCGGGGGGAGCGGCAGTGCCAACGGCAATGTGATAGCTAACATGGGACTCAATGGTAATACGACGGGCGTCGGTAATGGGAGTCTGGAAGCTAATGTCAATGTTGGGTTGGGCAACGGCAATGCAGGTGTCGGGAATCTGTTTGGGCCTCAACCGTGGTTAGAAGACCGTCAAGACGATGTGTTCTCTCAGAGAGGTGCTGAAGGTGAGCTGACTGCTGAAGCACGTCTAAGGTTCAAGGCACTCGAGGATAAGATGAGAAATATCGAGAACCAAAACACCCTGGGCGTTGATATGTCCAAGTTGGGACTGATTGCTGATTTCAAGGTGCCTCCCAAGTTCAAGGTACCCGAATTTGAAAAGTATAAGGGCACCACTTGCCCTCGCGTCCACCTAAGATCGTATTACAGGAAGATGTCAGCTCATTCAGAGGACGAGAAGTTGTTGATGCACTTCTTTCAGGACAGTCTGTCCGGGCCATCCCTCGAGTGGTACATGAGTCTGGAGCCTACCAGTGTGCGCACGTGGAAGGACCTTGCTGAAGCATTTGTGCACCACTACCAATACAATAGCGACTTGGCTCCGAACCAAGTCCAATTGCAGAATTTGTCGCAAAGGAACAACGAAGGGTTTAAGGAATACGCCCAGCGGTGGCGTGAGTTGGCAGCCAGGGTTCAGCCGCCGATGGTTGAGCGTGTGCTTGTGCAGATGTTCGTAGCCACCCTTCCAAGGGTTTACTATGAGAAATTGGTCAGCGGTATGTCTGGAACCTTCTCAGATCTCATTATCACGGGTGAGCACATTGAAAATGGGATCAAACTCGGGAAAATTCAAGGTGAGTCATCCTCAGCTGGAGGAGGCGGAAAGAAACCTTATAGTGGCAAAAGACGGGAAGGAGAAACGAGCGCCGTGACCAACGCTCGAAGGAAGGGTAAAGGCCCTCACCAACAGGTGGCCAGCATAACTATCCCGGCAGTTCAACAGCAGCAGCAGCAGTCGCAACAACCGAATCAACAAGGGTACAGAAAGTATCAGAATAGGGCACCGCTGTCGAGCCGTCACCTCGAGACACCGCCCATGTCGTACGCGCAACTATTGCAGACTTTGCTTCAGCTACAGTTGATCCAGAAGAGAACTTTGGCTCCCTTGACAGGGGCACCTCCGCCAGGTTATGACGCAAATGCAACTTGTGAGTTTCACTCAGGGGCACCAGGCCACACAGTAGAAAATTGCAAAGCCTTCAAGCACAAGGTGCAGGACATGATGGACGCTAAGATCATCAACTTCTCGGATAATGTGCTAAATGTCACGAAGAACCCTATGCCGAATCATAGGAGAGGTGGAGTAAACGCCATTATTGAAGACGAGAGTTTGGATTTGTTGACTGACGTCAGAGATCTGAAGACACCGATTAGCTTCGTTAAAGCTAAGCTGATGAAAAGGGGTTTCTTTTTAGGTTGTGGAGAGCTGTGTATGGGCTGTGCTACTAGTCCTGATGGATGTGAACAGTTGGTAGAAGGAATTCAAAGTCTGATGACTGAAGGGATTTTACAGTTTAGCCGGAGGGCCGAATGTGGATCGGGAGAGGTAGTGCTGAAGCAAGATGATGAGGTTTCCACCATCACCATCCCTCGCCAGACGATAACTATTTCTGCACCCAGGCCGCTTACGATTACCATCACCAAAGCTGGGCCAATACCGTTCGAAAGCACTAATGTTGTCCCATGACATTACGGGGCTGAAGTCTACTGCAATGGACAGAAGTTGGAGCTAGAACCGTTTGGGTCGTCTGTGGAGAACCTTGCGGGAATCAGTGGTATTACTCGCAGCGGGAGAGTGTTTGCACCACCTGAGGTCGTGGCAGACAAAGGAGACAGAGCTGATGCAACTGACAAAGGTAAAAGTAAAGTCGTTGAAGAGATCCCGCGTGGGGCAGAAAAGGACTTACTTATTAAAGACGCCGAGGAGTTTATGCGGTTGATTAAAAAGAGTGACTACAAGATCATGGATCATCTCCATCAAACACCCTCGAAGATTTCCATCCTGAATTTGTTGCTGTGTTCTGAAGCACACCGCAACGCGCTGCTGAAGGTGTTGAACGCCGCATATGTACCGCAGGAAATATCGGTAAACCAGCTAGAAGAGGTCATAGCCCATGTGAATGCTGGAAATGGGCTAGGGTTCACTGACCTAGAGCTGACGCCGAAAGGGAGGAACCACAATAGCGCCCTGCACATCTCGATAGAGTGTAGGGGAACGATTATGTCGCACGTGTTGGTGGACACGGGGTCGTTGCTCAATGTTCTTCCGAAGAAGGCATTGATGAAGTTGGATACTCGTGGAGTTATTTGCACACCCAGTGATCTGGTGGTGAAGGCGTTCGATGGAACCAAACGCCATGTTTTCGGGGAGGTGACCCTACCGATCCAAGTCGGGCCGGAAACATTCGACGCGATCTTTTACATTATGGACATCATGCCTGCCTACAGCTGTCTCTTGGGCCGGCCGTGGATCCATGCTGCGGGTGCCGTGACCTCTACGTTGCACCAGAAACTAAAGTATGTTGTCGGAGGTAGCATCGTGACTGTTTGTGGCGAAAAAGACATAATGGTGACCAATTTGTCGTCCTTCAAGTATGTTGAGATGGATGGGGAAATCCATGAAACCCTATGCCAAGCGTTCGAACCTGTCAAAGTGAAGGACGTAGTTCCTGTAGTCATTGAAAAGCCATAGATGACTCTCTCTTCCTTCAAGGAAGCTCGGGCCGTTGTCCAAGCCGGATCTACCCCAGGTTGGGGGCGAATTTTGGAGATACCTAACAAGCAAGACAAGTTTGGGTTGGGATATTCTCCTGGAGCTGAAGCTTCTTCTTCTAGCAGTGCGTCGCGAGGTAAAGGGCCGATCCAGTTTACTAGTGGCGGGGTGATTTTTGAAAGCGTCAACGCGGTGTCTGAAGACAGCGGAGATAGCGACTGTGACCTAGACTCTTGGATCCAGCCAAGCAAGCCAAGCGAGGGCCTTACCAACTGGTCCATCAAGGATATTATCCAGATGACAAGCAAAGAGTAATGATTTACTTTTTCCAATCATTGTACAACCCTATGTCCTAATCGAGGCTTAGTGGTTTTGTTGTCAGGGCCTTGTTGGATTATGTACATGCATTTTTTTCAATAAATCAAAAGGCGTTTTTCTTCGTACTCAAATATTGTGATCTCTGTTATTCCTGTTTTATATTTGTTTTGAAAAACAATAAAATGCCAATGGGGTTTGTGCTAACCTGCACATCCTTGTTTTAAACTTAAGCCTTGTTATTGCAGGATCCACATGACAGATGACATCGACTCTGGACCTTCTACGGCTCACTTCGACTTCGATTGCCCAATCTATCAAGCCGAAGAAGAGATTGATGAAGACGAAGACCTTCCTGAAGAGTTGGCCCGCTTGTTGAAACAAGAAGAGAAAGTTATTCTGCCTCAAGAAGAGGAGATTGAGATCGTGAATCTGGTATCTGAAGAACTCGTCAGAAACGTCAGGATAGGGGCTGCATTGCAGAGTGATGTCAAGCAGAGATTGGTTGAGATGCTGAGAGAGTATAGTGACGTCTTTGCTTGGTCATACGAAGATATGCCCGAACTTGATACTGACATCGTGGTCCACCACTTGCCGTTGCGAGAAGATTGTCCTCCCTTCAAGCAGAAGCTTAGGAGGACGCGACCAGATATGGCCGTTAAGATCAAAGAAGAAGTGCAGAAACAGCTTGATGCTGGCTTCTTAGCGGTCACTACTTACCCTCCGTGGGTCGCCAACATAGTGCATGTACCGAAGAAGGACGGTAAGGTATGAATGTGCGTCGATTATCGGGATTTGAATAGGGCGAGCCCTAAAGATGATTTCCCGCTGCCTCATATTGATGTGTTGGTCGACAATACAGCTCAGTTCTCCGTGTTTTCGTTCATGGATGGCTTCTCCGGTTACAATCAGATCAATATGGTGTCGGAGGACATGGAGAAAACGACGTTTATCACTCCCTGGGGAACGTTCTGCTACAAGGTAATGCTTTTCGATCTGAAGAACGCATGGGCCACTTACCAACGAGAAATGGTAACTTTGTTTCATGACATGATTCATCATGAGATTGAAGTCTATGTTGATGACATGATTGCGAAGTCCCAAACGGAGGAGGGACATCTGGTCAATTTGCTGAAGCTTTTTGAGAGACTTAGGAAGTTCAGGTTGAGGCTAAATCCTAACAAGTGTACTTTCGGAGTACGGTCCGGAAAGATACTGGGGTTTATCGTGAGCGAAAGAGGCATCGAGGTTGATCCTACGAAGATTAAAGTCATACAAGAAATGTCAGTGCCTAAAACAGAAAAAGAAGTTTGTGGTTTCTTGGGCAGAATAAACTACATTGCAAGGTTTATCTCTCAGCTCACGGCCACGTGTGAACCAATGTTCAAGCTACTAAAGAAGGATCAGGCGATTACCTGGAACAAGGATTTCCAGAAGGCATTCGATAAGATAAAGCAGTATCTTCAGGAACCTCCAATCTTGATACCCCCAGTGGCTGGACGGCCATTTATCATGTACTTGACAGTTCTTGAGAATAGTATGGGGTGTGTTCTCGGTCAGCACGACGAGACGGGCAAAAAAGAGCATGCCATTTACTACTTGAGTAAAAAGTTCACTGACTGTGAATCTCGTTACTCGATGCTGGAGAAGACGTGTTATGCACTAGCCTGGGCTGCCAAACGTTTACGACAGTACATGCTCAACCACACCACCATGATAATTTCGAAGATGGATCCGATCAAGTACGTCTTCGAGAAGCAAGCGCTTTCGGGCAGGATTGCCAGATGGCAAATGGTGTTGACGGAATATGACATTCAGTATGTTTCCCAGAAGGCCATTAAGGGAAGCGTATTGTCTGAATACCTTTCCGAGCAGCCGATTGAGGATTACCAGCCGATGAAATTTGAATTCCCTGATGAGGATATCATGTTTCTCAAAGCGAAGGATTGCGATGAGCCGCTGCCCGATGAGGGGCCAAATAGGAAATCCCAGTGGAAATTGATATTTGACGGGGCGGTTAATTCTAATGGAAGTGGCATAGGGGAGATCATCACAACTCCCCACGAATCCCACATCCCGTTCACTGCGAGACTGACGTTTCCGGTCACCAATAATGAAGCGGAGTACGAAGCATGCATCATGGGTCTAGAAGAAGCAATTGATTTGAGAATTAAGAACCTAGACGTATATGATGACTCGGCGCTTGTGATTAACCAGATTAAAGGGGAGTGGGAGACTCGTCAATCGAATTTGGTGTCGTACATGAATTATGCCAGAAGGCTACTTCCGTTCTTTGATCGAGTGGAACTCCATCATGTGCCCAGGGCAGAAAATCAGATGGATGATGCCTTAGCCATGTTGGCTTCGATGTATAAAGTCAATTTTTGGAATGAGGCTCCAAGAATTGTCCTGTCTCGTCTTGATAGACCTGTATTCGTCTTTGCGATCGAGGAAGCCGCCGACGGCAAGCCCTGGTTCCATGACATCCAGATCTTCCTTATGACTAAGGAGTATCCTGAGGGAGGGTCAACCCAGGATAAGAAGACTCTGAGGAGGCTGTCTGGAAATTTTTATCTCAATCCTGATGGAGTTTTGTATAAGAGAAACCACGATCTTGTGCTACTCAGATGTGTAGATGAGAAAGAGGCGAGTATGCTCATGGAAGAAGTCCATGAAGGCACATTTGGTACACACACCGGTGGGCATGCTATGACGAGAAAGATCCTGAGAGCAGGATACTACTGGCTGACGATGGAATCAGATTGCTTTAAGTTCGCGAAGAGATGTCATAAATGCCAGATTTATGCTGATAAAGTTCATGCGCCGCCGTGCCCGTTAAATGTCATGTCCTCCCCGTGGCCGTTCTCCATGTGGGGCATCGACATGATAGGCAAGATCGAGCCCACTGCATCTAACGGTCATCGCTTCATTCTAGTAGCTATCGACTACTTCACCAAGTGGGTGGAGGCAGCCTCATATGCTAATGTGACCAAGCAGGTGGTGGCTAAATTCATAAAGAGGGACATCATCTATCGTTACGGAATTCCCGAGCGGATCATTACTGATAATGGTTCGAATTTGAATAACAAGATGATGAAGGAGCTATGCCAGAGTTTCAAGATTGAACACCACAACTCATCTCCTTATCGGCCGAAGATGAATGGCGCCGTTGAAGCGGCCAATAAGAACATTAAGAAGATTGTTCAGAAGATGGTTGTGACCTACAAAGATTGGCACGAGATGTTGCCATTTGCACTGCACGGCTATCGTACGACGGTACGTACGTCAACCGGGGAAACTCCTTTCTCCTTAGTATACGGTATGGAAGTTGTCCTACCGTTAGAAGTGGAGATCCCTTCTTTGCGAGTTTTGGTTGACTTGAAACTCGACGAGGCAGAATGGATTACGAAACGACTGAACCAACTCATCCTGATGGACGAGAAGAGGTTAGCATCGATTGCGCATGGTCGTTTGTACCAAAGCCGAATGAAGAAAGCTTATGATAAGAAGGTGCGTCCTAGAAGCTTTCAGACGGGTGATCTCGACCTGAAGAAGATTCTTCCTCCACACTCTGATCACCGGGGCAAGTGGACTCCCAATTACGAAGGTCCGTATGTCGTCAGCAAGGTCTTCTCGGGAGGAGCTTTGTTGTTATCCACGATGGATAGCGAAGATTTTGCATCCCCGATGAACGCGGACGCAGTTAAAAAATACTTTGCTTAAAAATGACCCGCTGGACAGTAAAAAGAGAGTCCAGGCAAAAATGGGGCATCCCGGCGAACCATAAAAAAGGAAAAAGGTTCGGGAAAAAATTAGGGATATAAAAGAAAAAAATGTACACCCGCAAAGTCGAAAACCCGGATGGGCGGCTTTGGCAAAAAAGGGTATCCCGGTGAACTGAAAACCCGCAAAGGGCGGTTCATGCAAAAGTTAGGGATTTGAAAAAGCAAATGACTGCATTCCGCGTGTGGAATTTCATTGCTTAGTGGTTTGGAAGACCTGAGGGCCGTTTATCTGAATCAATATCTTCTAAAGCTGAAGCGTCGGAGAAGTATCAAAGTCGAGTGGGTCATAGAGGGATCAACTCATGGTGTTCGTTTATGCCTCATTGCCGACATTTGTATATACTGATGTATATTTATGTTTTATTTTTGCGCGGCTTCCTCATTCCAGGAGTTTGCCTCTGTTGTAAAACATCTTTACCCATTCAGGGGTTCGTTATCAATAAAATGTATACTATTCAGCAATTCTATTTGTCTGTTTAGCATTTATCTGTTTTGTTTGCGAAAAAGAACGCCAATGTTTTTGACAAAATGCGCATACATAAACTTACTGGCCTAGGCCATTGATTATTGAAACAATGAATTACTTGAACATTGTCACAAGATGATAACCTTGATAGGTCCCTTTGAGAAGGGTATCTTGTCTGTTTGCTTGTGTTGTTACAGGTGTAGCATATTCCAGGTAGTACGCCGCATGCGTCCCCAAGCAGGATGATTCCTCCTTCTCCAGCAAAGTTCAGCAGCCTCTCCCTGCAGAGTATGAACGTAAGATCAAAAGCATTGATATGTCTCCCCAGGCAGAGAAGATTCTCTCCCCAATCAGATGCATCCTGAAGGAACGGCATCTCCTCAGCTCAGTCAAGCGCCGAAGCGTGTGTTCATCCCCTAGCACCGGGTCACAAGTGCAAGTCTCGTAGGGGACTACATACTGAAGTATGCAGCAATTGGTAGTTCCAGAATGAAGTCTCCAGTGGAATTGAGATTCCCCACAGAGTCGTACTCTCCCCCGAAGCAGGATGATTTCTTCTTCCCCAGCCGAGTTTACAGATCCCCAAGAGAGCCGAGTCCTTGGAAGCCGTTCAGGCCATGAATTTTCCCCCCAGTAGAGTGTCGAGTAGCTGATGTTGTGTTTCCCCGCCGGAGTCGTTATCTCCAGGAAGGTTAGCCGTGAAGGCCGTGCAGTTTATTTCCGCGATTGACATCGCCTTCCTCAGCAGGTATGGGTTCTTGTAGAGCTTCATTCCCCTGCGGCAGTCCACTGAAGTTTGCTTCCCCGTGGGGAGTCCGATTGAGATTGGCGTGACCTTCTCTTCTCGGCAGGATGATTCCTCCTCTCCACCAGAGTGTTTCTTTCTCCTTGACATGAGGATCCTCCCTCCGGCATTTATTTTGCTGACGGGATCGCAGCGTTTTGCATGATTGCATAGCATTTATCATAAACGCATAGCATTTCCACCGTGTGGAACATTGCGCCATTGCCGAAGCATATGCATACTAAACATGAGCTAGGTCGTTACCGTTCTTGTTTTGCAGGTGTTCCTCTGCAGAGTCGCTTGCTCAAGATGATTCTTGAATTCTCCCCTCCAGAGTCTTTTGCCCAAGATGATTCTTGAATTTTTCCCCAGCAAGGTCGTTTGCTTAAGATGATTCTTAAAATCCACAGTGAAGTCGAAAGAGTTGGTTGCTCAAGTTGATGCTTAGAGTCCCCGGCAAAGTGTTTGTCCAGGATGATTCCTGAAACCTCCAGCCGAGTTATTGCTCAATATGATTCTTGAAGTCCCCCGCGGAGTTATTCGTCCAAGATGATTCTTGAATTCCTCAGCAGAGTTGATTCACCCAGAATGATTTCTGAAGCCCCAAAGCAGAGTTACTTGATAGTTCTCCAGAATCCCCAGCGGAGATGTGTCATTCCCAGCAGGTTTCTGGACCGCGAAGTTGAAACTTCCCTCGAAGACTTGATGATTGAAGTCCAACTGTATTGACGAAGCAGTTCTCCCCAACGGATGCGGAGCGCCTGATGGTAGAAGTTTGGATATCCCCAATTGGTTCATGATTGACCAAGAATTCTATTCCCGACTTACTGATGAAGTCTGACTGATGCCCGAAAACTTCTTTGAACGCCCGATGGCATGGTTAACTTGATGGCTGACCTGATGAGTCCCGAGGAATCTTGATGCCTGACGGCATGATCGATCATGTATCACCGTTTACCGTATGACCAATTCTCCAGCTAGTTGTCGTGCAACTAGTATTTCAGTTTTCGAAGGCTTGTTCCCATCAGAGTACCGTGTACTTGTGCAGTTGGCAAATTTCTGGGTTTGTCGATATTCAATCGTCTCGCACCTTGATTGGTTGAGAGCCGTTCGCTTCTCACCCAGTCAGGTCCAAGCCGTTTGAATAGGGGCAGCTGTTGCACCCCAAAATTTGACCAACATCTCTTCACCTAGCTTATGTTTCATTTCATTCACATTAGCATTATCATTTGCATTTCATTGACATGTATGCAGGAGATCAAGAGGTATGACTACCAATCAAGAGCAATACAAGACTACGGAGCTAGCCAAGAAGGTTATTCAAGTGTTCAAGGGTTGATATCCTTGTCAGAGAAGTTAAAAGATCCTCAGAGAGAATGGTTGAAACCAAGAGGGTGTGTCTCTTAACTTGAGAGTTGTGGGAGCTCCTCAGATGATTCTGAAGCCAAGAATGTGAACTTGAAGCCTTGATAGAGCTTATGAGATGTCTTGAAAGCCATCATGAGGCCTAGATAGGTCATTGTACAAGACTAAGAAGCCTCAACCATGAGTGGTGTAATTAGGGTTTGACTGGGTCAACCCTAGGTCAACTGATGATTTGGAGAGGGTTGAGACCTAATCCAAGAGCCATGTGATCATGGATTGACACATTGAGATGTTATAAGGATGATTCCAAGGTTAACTCATCATTATTGAAGAGTTTGAGAAGTTTCAAGCTAGGGTTTCTAAGGCTTGACAGTGTAAAATCCCCTAGTTTGACCCCTATCTTCAAGGCAGTTTAGCCCAAGATGTGATTGTCATATCATCTTTCCCCCAACATGAATGTTGTATAGATTGTTCTTAGCTTTAATTTGAGTACTAGAAGTCCTTTATAGGATTTGTAGAGCTCAAGTTAGGACTTTGACAAGTTACAGGTCATCTGAGGTATGTGAATCTGGGGCCTTGAAAGTTACCCAGCTTGCATCAAACTTTTGCCCAAGAAGGATGATTCCTATGAACTTTTGGTCAACATGAATGTTGTTCCTTATCTTCTTACCTTTCTAGAGAGTACTATAAGTACTTGATAGGATTGGTAGAACTCAAGTTATGGCTTTGACAAGTCAAGGGCATTTTGGTCATTTGGAGATTATAGGTCATTTCAAGCATAAGGTCATAACTCCTATTTCCAAGCTTCAAATGGAAAAATCTTCAACATCAAACATGCTCAAAATGATGTTTTAAGGCTAGTAACGAGGTCATGAGATGATGCAAAGGCTTGTAGCTCAAAGTTGCAAAAATGACCTAAAATAAAGGCATAAGTTAAATAAACCAAAGTTGGAAATTGATATTTTCAACCTACACATCCAAACCATGGCATGTAATATATCATTTTGACTCTAGAAAACATTTTAAGAACATTGGTTTAGCCACATTTTTTATTTGAGGTCTAAATTGTGGACTTGCTTTGAAAAGCACTTACTTGCATATTAAGCAACATTTACAAAACTCAAAATCAAGGCATGAGCAAGGCTTTTTGCAAGCTAAACACCTCTAATATATCACTTGGGGAGATTTTGGGATGAGAACAAGTTGCTGCACCAAGGGAAACAGAATTGTGCATGTCATGATACATGATTGGAAATCTCATGACATGAGAAGTGGAAAATCTCATTGGAAGGATCTAGAGGGTTCTAGATCATCCAAACTTCATCTATATAAGGAGTAGAGTGGATCCATTGAAGAGGTTGGTGATCATTGAAGGATTGAGCATAGCTTGAGATTGAGTTTTCTTGGATTGCAATTGAAATCGGTTTCACCAAATTCCTCAATTTACTTCCATTTTCTTGATTGATACTTCTTCCATGAATGTCAAGGAGTGATTCCAGATCATTTTCAAGAAGAATTGGTGGCTAGATCGTGTATGAGCAAGTGATTTTCAGCACCTGCAACTCACCATCGGGTTTCAAGATTCAAGCATTTTCCATTGGTTCTTTTGCATACAGAAGCAAGAGGAAGGTTCATTGATCGTGTCTGCAAGATTGTAAAGCTTGAAGTGGAGGATTAGTGCATCTGTTCAACCAAGATTCTCATATTGGTACCTTTCTTCCTATAGCATGATTTAGGTAGAATTAGGTTGAATTAAGGTGTTAGATTTATTGTAGAATGGTGTAGGATGGATTTCAGATAGTTAACTGAGGAATTAGAGACAAATTAGGTGAATTGCCATTTTCGGTTGAGATTGGGGTATGGTGATTCTTAAGGTTTCAGAGGAAACTAAGGGTATGGTTGAGTTCGTGGCAAGATTTGGGATAAGATTCATGTTTTGACCTCTTGGATTGGAGGCCTCTAGGGAGAATTAGGTTTGAGGAAGACGATCGGAGCTCCACCGGCGGTGGCCGGAGCTGGGCGTGAAGATGCAGAGGTTTGAATGGAGAAGATGACTCTGGGACCGTTAGATGATGGTTGGATCTTTGACTGGGAGATGATCCAAGGGCCACGTTTTAAAGATGATTTGTGAAGGATTCTGATGAATGAAACGATGCGTTTCATTTATTCAGTGTTTTGGGCTTAGTGAATTTAGCGCTATCCACACCCCCCTGATGGCCCAACCTAAGATTTAAACTGAATCTGATTGCTATGTGCACCGTGTGTTTATTCTTTTAATTGGATTTTCTTTAGTTTTTTCATTTTATTCATGGTTCTTGTAAAATTCATAATAAATTGAAAATTAATCCAATTAAACCCATTCTTTTTGCATTCTACTCATGATTGAGTCTATTATTTTTTAGAGAAAAAATATTTTAATTTCATGTAATTTCTGATTTTAATTCTAATTTTGCATTTTAATTGATATTAAAATGATTATGTTTGATGCATATTTTTGTGGAATTTAGTGTGATCACTTGGTGATGTTTTTTAGCCTAATTTTTTGTGTGTGATTAGGTTAGACATGTATGATCCCATAGTATTTTTCTCACATTTTTGTGTGATGAAAATAGGTGTGCTTTCTAGGTTGATATTTAGATGCTTCCTTTTAGGGTTTTAGGTTTGATACCTTGTAATGTAGGATTTAGTTCTAGGTCTAATTTGATGATTTGATCTCTGAAATTAATATGGTAGAGTCATGCTTGACCTAGGTTCCCATAGTAATTTTTGTAGGATTTTACAATTGATTTTAGTATTTTAGTTAGGACTAACTTTAGTACTAGGTTTTAGGTGATCCTAATTTACTAATTCAACTAGTTTAACTTCCCTAGTCCCCTTAGATTAGGGTTTTTGCTTGGTTTGCCTTTGGTTGAGATTAAAGACAAGTTGAAGGCAAGGTGAGGATGCTTGAAGTTGCTTGGAGCTTTGGAATTGCTTGTTCCTGAAGGTGTCTGATGAAGATTAGGAGATAGGACATAGGGAGAGCCTTGTAGTTAGAATGATTTCTTTCACAAACATGGAAAGCATCTTGTGCTTCCATTCCTCTCAATGACTAAAAGTCCTTCTAAGATAATCACATCTCTCCTTTGGAGGGATGAGTGGCTTTATCTGGGAAGTAGAACTTTGAGGGAACCAGTCTCTCATAATGATGAACCCTTACAGGCTTCCTTTGGTTGTCAGTAAGCTGTTTATCATTTCCACTCATCCTATCAAATCAATTGTCTTCTGGTTTGAGTATCTTGAAAGATGTTGGACTTGAGTTTGAAGATGAGTACTTCATTGAAGAGTGTGGAAAAGGATGATTCTTTGAGCATTTCCATTACAGCTGAAGCTTGAAGAGCAAGAAGAGCAGGTTGATACTTGAAGATCCAATAAAGATTGAATGAAGAGCTGAGGCTTAAAGAATGGGAGGATGGGGTTGACACTTCCATGTGATTGAAGACTACTCTGAGAAGCTGAGGCTTGTAGGAGAAGAAGACCAAGTTGAAACTGGTAAAGCAAAGAGAGCTGAAGCTTGAAGACTGAATTGATACTTATGAAGAGGATTCAATTGAGATTGAGTGAAAAGCTGAAGCTGAGGAATAAAAGATAAGTTGATACTTACATTGATACTTGGAGGGCCTGAAGGAAGCAAGTTGATACTTGTGGTTAAGAGCAAAGCCTGAGGGTGGAGTTGACTGGAAAGCTGAAGCTTGAAGAAGAAGATTAAGTTGAAACTTATGTTGAAGGGTTGAAACCTGGAGAAGCAAATTGATATTTGTCATGAGAGATGACAGCCTTGAAGGGTGATTGAAGTCTGAAGACTGACTTACTGTTAGGAGAGCTGAAGCTTGGAATTGGGAGAGGGGAAGCTGTTGATCTGTTTCTTTCTTGTCTGTTTTCTTTTCTGTATTGCTGAGGTGCCTTGTTTGATCTGCTTGATGCATTAGCATAAGTTCATATCTAGACTAACTTTAATCTAGGAGCATGATTGCACTAGAGGTTGAGTTGCTCCCTCTGCTTGTGTTGTTACTGTATGGCTTTGCTTGCGGGTATTCGGTAGAGCCCAGCTCCCTTGCCCATGTGGTTTGTCTTGCTTGATAGCATTCCATTTTATCTGTATGATTACAGTTTACTGTATTTTGCTTGACAGCATTTTATTTTCTTCAGTATGATTACAGTCTTTTATATTCTGCTTGAGAGCATGTTATCTCTTCAGTATGATTGCTGTTATTCATTCTGGCTTGAGGTTGAGATGAGCTTGTGGAGGCTGCTGCCCCACACACATTTCCTCCCTCACTTGCATTGCACGCATTTTACTGTATATCTGTTTACTGTTTAAGCTGATGCTTTATCTGTTTCTGCGTATCATTGACATGATCCCTTAGGACTCTCATTTCCTTTGATAAGGAAGTGATGATAGAACTTTAGGTTGAAACCCATGCATGATAACTTCTAGGAGATCCCTGTTTCAAACCACAACTATAGGATGAATCCTTGGCATGACAACAGTAGGACTTGATAGTCTCCCCGTAGTTGAGCTTGTTCTCTTCTCATCTAAAAAGAGCTTAAGATACAGTGATCATGAATGATTTCTTTCGTACGTTACGAGCCTTAAGCTATCTAAGAAAGGATTGTTGGAGAGCTTCTTTTCAACAGTCTGGATGTTTAGTACGGCACCCTTTGGGTGACATACGACGCATTCACTCTCAGGTCATAGTCTTTAGTGCGATTGAAATTGCAAACATAATAAAAAACACTTCTTCCGTAAAAGACAGAAAACAAACTTCAAACCTTTTTGCCCCGCGGGCCCATAATTCAAAGAAAAGCTTTTCTGAAGAAAAGACTGTCGTTAAGCTTCAGCGCCAATGCAAACAGGCTTTGTCCCTAACTGCTGGAACTGCTGTTTAACCCTACTCAATAAAACAGATGAATCTGAATCCCCGTAATCCGTATTAGCCCGAACTATGTATGCTCTGATCTCTCATACCTGTTGAGAGTACGTATGCACAAAACTGACGTATTGGCGAGCCACCTTTCCCGTAACCCGTCGTAGGTCGAACTACGTTGACTCTGATTTCTCATTCTCTGATGAGAATACGTAGGCATAAAGCGCGACGCTTTGCCGAGTCATTTTATTTTCCTTTTAAGCCAGCCTTGATAGGTAGATAGATAAACCAACTCGTCCAGTAAACACAACAAGCGTGTATCCCGTTGAGTACGACGGACGTGAGGGGTGCTAATACCTTCCCCTTGCGTAACCGACACCCGAACCCAAACAACAGTTGCGACGACCTTGTCTTACCCTTTCCATCAGGTTTTTCCGATCGTTTCCTTTCCCGTTCTGAGGGATAAATAACGAAAGGTGGCGACTCTTCTGTTTTGCCGGCACCTTATTTTCGCGGAAGCGACACCATGTTCTACAATGCTTACCACCATCTAAAACCTAAATAAACCTCATGAATCGAGCCATAGAAAGCAATTTACATACCTGCAAATCTTGGATGAACAGAGTGGTAAAACCTCCAAATCAAGCTCCAAGATCTTCCAGATACCTTCAATGAAGTATGATCAAGCTTCTGTATGCATCAAATTGGATTGAAACCTCTTGAATCTTTGAATCCAATTCTGACTTGCAAGAGATGAATCCAAAATGCTCTCTCACGATTTTGCAACAATCTTGCCTTGAAATGTATCTGGAATCACTCACCAACACCAAAGGAAGCTATTGAACACAAAAGAATGGATTGAAATGGATCAAATTGGTGTAACCGATTCTGTTTTGCAAATGGAAAACTCAAGATGCAATCTCTCAATTCTCCCTCAATCTCCACCAACCAACGCCTCAGATCACTTCTAATCCTTATATAGAACATGAATGAAAGCCCTAGAAACTTCTGGATTGATCCAATGAGAAATTCCACATCTATTGCATTTGAAAATGTCATGAGAAATTCACATATGGAAGTTGAGTTTCAAGCTTGTATTTGCACCACATTCTTATCCAAATTCTCACCACATGACATATTGAATGTGTTAGGATTCATTAGAGCCTTGGTTATGCCTTGAAGAGTGGTTTTGCAATTGTTACTTATGATGTAAGTAACCATTTTACAAAGCAAGTCATAGAATTATCCCTCAACTCAAAAATATGGAAATGTCAATGTTTTCAAAATGTGTTTTCAAATCAAATTGGTATGTCATATGGCTTGGTTTGGACTTATAGATCAAAAATCCCAAGTTTCATCCTTGGTTCATTTAAAATTCACCCTTATTTTAGGCCATTTTTGCAATTTTGTGATACAAGCCCTTCCAATCACCCATGACCTCTTACCTAGCCTAAAAACACCATTCTAAACACATATCATGTTGAACATTTTTTCATTTGAGGAGTGGAAGAGGGAGATTTTGACCTATGTTGAAAAATGACCTGTAATCATCAATACCCAAAATACCCCTGGATTGCCAAGACCTTAACTTGAGTTATACAAATCCTCTTGAGTACTTTTAGTACTCTATAGAAAGCTAAGATCATGATATACAACTCTTATGTTGGCCAATAATCCATTTGAAAATTCCTTTATGGGCAAAAGTTGCTTGGAAGTCAAGTGACTTTCACAGATAAATTTCAGTGTCCTCTGATGACCCATAACTTGCAAGAACCATAACGTGAGTTCTACAAATCTCCTTGAAGACTTATAGTACTCAAATTAAAGCTATTGAGAAGATCTACAAGTTTCATGTTGACCACGAATCCATTTGAAACTTTCATTTTGACTTATCTGGCTTGGAAGTTAGGCCTAAATTAGGGGATTTTACACTGAAACCCTAATTTGGTAACTCCTCCTCCTCTTGATCCTCTTTGATTTATCCTTGGAACAACACCAAACATGTATCAACATATCAATTCATGAATCCCACAACCTCCAATTAAGCCTTGATGCTCTTCAATCACTCAGTTGACCTAGGGTTGACCTAGGGTTGACCCAGATGAAACCCTAGTTGACTGCACTTCAACTGTGGCTCTTGTACTTGAATCAATGACTTGTCTCATCTTCAACATGACCCTCTAGGCATTTCATAAGCTTTGTACACATTCCATACCCTCAATTCATAGCTCATACCCCCATTGATGACCCTCAATACACCCCAGATTAGGAGAAAAGTCCACTGGTTGACCTTCAAACTTCTCAAAGCTTCAAACATTTCTTGATGACTTGGATGGTCTTAAAAACCCTTGATGTGCTTCTTTAGATAAGAATGGCACTTGATCCCTTGTTGGATGCCTTGTTATGCTATGCTATGCAAATGATTAGATTATGTACATGATTTACTATGCAAATGACAATGCAATTAAAACATAAACCAGGTGAAATAGGTTGAGCAAATTTTAGGGTGCAACAATGCCCTTTAGGCGATATGCGATGCATTCGCTCCTATGTCATAGTCTTTAGTGCAACGTGAATCACAAAGCAAACTAATTCACTTCACTAAAACTCACAAACAAAATTCAAACCCTTTTATCCTTCGGGAATTGTGTTTCAAATTTATTTTCAGAAAAGAGTACATTATTTTTTCTTTCTACCTCAAACAGACGTCGACCCTAACTGCTGAAGTGAGAACTTAGCGTTGCTCATAAAAAAACACTTAACCAACTTACGGTCTAGTTCACCCAAACTACGTTTTCTCTGATTTGTCATACCAGATGAGGATACATAGGCACAAGACGACGAAGTCTTAGCGAGCAACCTTCCCCCATCATCCGTAGTTTTCCGAACTACATTGACTCTAAGTTTCCCATTGCACGAGGGATAAGTAGGCATAGGGCGACGATGTCCAATCGAGTCTCTTTCTTTTCTTCTTTTGTTCTTGTTTCTGTTTAGCAGTAGCTTATAGACAAGCATAACCTTTAGTTAGATAACAAGCATGGATCTCGTTGAGTAAAATGGACGTGAGGGGTGTTAATACATTCTCCCTGCGTAACCGACTACCGAACCCAAGATTTGGTTGCGATGACATTGTCTTTTCCCGTTCTTCGGGTTTTCTTCAATCGTTTCCTTTCCCTCTCTTTGGGATAAATAACGTTCGGTGACGACTCTTCTGTTTTTCCGCCGAGTGTTTTTCACAATTGCGATAGCTAGCGACTCTGCTGGGGATCGAACCTAGAGTCTCTTGTTCCCTATGCGATTCAATCGCAACACTTGTTTGTTTCTGTTTCTTTGGGTGTTTACTTTTGTGTAGTTAGTTGCTTTATGTACATTACTTGTTGTATACTATGGCATTTGCATTTTATTATTATCATATTATGTGTTGTTGGATGGATTGTTCCATGAGAGATAAACCCAATACACAGGCTTGAGTACACACCTAGGATTAGTGTGAAGGGTAGTGTGGACTTGTGTGGCATCTTACCACGCAAGAGTCTGCGCAAAATCCGCATCCAGACGAGGTTTTCTTTGAAGACATCCTATCTTGTGCATCTTGGACAACTGAGGGGGTGTTGGATCTGAAAGCTAACGACTCTGGAGACCGGTCATTGGGATGTCAGTTTATACCTCCTCGATTGACCATGATGCCAAATAAGAAATGGTGAATGTATCATTGTTTCTCGACCTAAGAGTCCATGATACTGGCGAACTGCATAGGATGTCGTACCTTTCAAGACTAGAACCTACCTGTTAGAGGGAGGGGTTTTGCAGGAAACTTTGACCTCCAACCAACCTGGTTTTCTGGTTTTCTTGTCAGAGCGGACATTTGACCTTGGATATTATGGTATTATGTCAAAGTTTCTGGGTTTTTGTATCAGAGCAGAGTTTTGATTCAATCAACAGCATATCAGCGACTTTTGAGCATTGGATACCTTGATCCCATGTTTGCATCTGCATAATCATCTTACATTTAACATTACATGTCTATGTGTTTTACAGCTTCTCGTCTTTCCCTTGATTCTGGTCCTGGTTTTCTGTTGAGATGGAAGCTAAAATGAAGAAGACCATCATTTATAAATTTCCATTACCGGATCTTGGACCTTTATTTGGTCTGATTTCTATGGCTGATCCTGGAATTCTCGAAGATCTCAGAAGAGATTATAGGAGAATCCTAAGCTTTATCCGCAAAGTTACAAACTACGAGCTAGGGGTATCCCTGCTTTGTTGCAGTTCTATGACCCTCCATTACGCTGCTTCACCTTTCCGGATTATGTCTTGGTTCCTACTTTGGAGGAATTTACTTTCATGTTAGGAGTTTCGGTCCTGGAGGAAATACCATTTTGTCATTCAGAGGAGGAGCCTGACCTTGAGAAGTTTGCTAATGCTCTTTATTTTATCAAATCTGACTTTGTGGATGACGTAGTTTGCAGAAATGGAGCTTCTGGCTTTAGTTTGTCTTTCTTGGTGGGTAAAGCCCAGAAGTATGCCAAAGAAGGGTGTTGGGTGGTTTTCAGCGTTGTTCTGGCTCTGTGTATATATGGGATTATTTTGTTTCCCAACATACCAGACTTCATTGACATGGACGTTTTTGGCTCTTCGTTTCAAAAAACCATGTACCTACTCTCCTAGGAGATTTGTATCGTCCACTACACTACAAGAACAAAAAGAGGAGAGGAAAAATGGTTTCTTGCTGTACATCGCTTTTTCACAAGTGGTTTGTAGATCACCTTCCTCGTGTCGAAGCTTTTGTTGATACCGGGATTACATCTGAATGGTAAAAAAGGCTTATGGGTTTAAGAGAAAAGGATATTATCTGGTTTAACCGAGACCTGCTTGGTCGTGAGCTCATCTTTAGCTGTGGTAGTTTCCCTAATGTACCCTTGATAGGAAGAAAAGGCGATATCAATTAAAACCCTTCTCTTGCCGTTATACAAGTTGGTTATGCTTTAAGGGGACCCCCGAAAGAGGAGGAAGTGCAGGAATCTCTATACTTCATAGGTGTAGCTGATTATGATATTCTAGCCAGAATAGAAGAAGCATCGAGAAGAGTTCATAAAAAGGGAAAGCTTTCTTTGGGCAAAGGTGATTGTAGAGCTTATGACCCTTACTTGGAATGGGTTCAGAAGAGAATTGAAAGGGTACTATTGCCATTCCCTATTGAAGAACCATTGTATCCCCTGATGGTTGAGCAGTCTACAGCAATCGACATCCTGAGATATAACAAGCTTTGGGCAGAGAAGGAAGAGCTGCGCAAAGAGAATGAAGAGTTGAAACAGGAGATTAGTCAGCTGAATCATTATAAAGGTGAAGCTGTCTACTTGGCCAAGGCGAAGTCATAATCATTGACCAAGCTGTAGAAAGAGCTAGTCGAGAAAATCAGGGTATGAGAGCGGATCAGTCAGGATTTAAAAAGCACCTGCAACATTTTGAAACATAAGAAGGCGGATTTAGATAGAGCATATTTGGAGATATCCAAATTTAATGAGCAATGGAATGCTACTTTGACCGCCCACAATAACAGGGAAAACGCAACTCAAGGAAGCGCAACTCAAGGTCAAAGAGAAAGAAGTAACGGCAGAATCATCCTGCAGATACACGATTGAGCAGAAACACCATGAGACTTTAACAGTGCTTGGAGAGCTCAAGGTCCAAGCAGGTGTGAAGAAACCCAGGCTTGAAGATACCTTCCGCAAAGATGCTTAGGAATATTATTGCTATTGTCTCCGGGATATGATATATAGAAGGGACATTCTCATCAGGGAGTTGGTTGTCAGGCCAGACCAGCCAGATACGAAGATGATGCTTAAGGAGGCTCAGGCCTGGAGCAAAGGGCATGATTTTTGTGGAGGATTATCTTCTGATATGTCACAGTAGTTTCTTTTCTTCTTTGTCTTGATCATCACCAGATCTATTGGATAAGATCAATACCTTTTTGTATTCGATCTTCCTCATTTGTTGTTATGTATTGTCTCAACTTTACTTGATATGTGAGAAGATTTTGGTGGTATTCTTGTTCATCTCTGTTGTTCCTGTTTATTGAAACTAGAATCAAGGGGGAGATCTCCCTGTAAATACATATACATGTTTGCATTTTGCATCTTGCATTCTCATTTGCACGCAGGTATTCTCAATCGCCTTTTGTTCTTATCTCTGCTTGGTTTTCTTAAGTAACAGGATTGAGGAGTTCAGTTTCCATAGATATTTAACTCAAGGGAATCAGCAAAAAGCAATGGATCAGGTTCAGGTTGAATTGCAAGAAGTCAGAGCTCGCATGGCCCAGTTCATGGAGCTTATGCAAAATGTTGGTAGTGGGCAAGAACAATTAAGAACTATGGTTCAGCCGTTGATAGCACGGGTCGATGAAAAGGGTGTTTTGCATGGAGGATCTGGTGTTATTCCTCCACTGGTTAGTGGGTCTGTTCCACTGGGTATTCCTACTATTGTCATACCTCCGGGAAGAGGTGCTGTAAATGAAAATGGTAATGTTGCTGGTGGGAGTGTGTGCACTGTGCATGGGGCTGCTGGCCCTCATTGGGAAGATCACCATGATGATGTATTTTCTGTGAAAGATATGGAGGATGGTTTTCCAACTGAAGCTTACAGAAGGTTTAAATTAATCGAGGAGAAGATGAATTCTTTTGAGAATCAGAACTCTCTGGGTCTCGATATGTCAGATCTTGGTCTAGTTTCTGGGGTCAGGATTCCCCCCAAGTTTAAGTCTGGGAAGATTCCAAATGATGGTGGATCCTCTTCGGGAGGAGCAAAGAAACCATACTCAGCAAACCCTAAAAGGAGGGAAAGAGATGCAAATGCTATTTCTGACAAGGCTAAAGGTAGAGCATAGTCTCGTTATCATCAACAAGTTGCTATTGTAGTTATTCCGGCAGTACCTCAGTAGCGAGTTAATGCTCCACGACCTTACGCTGCAAAGCCAGAATGGCTGATAGGCTGTTTAAGATGCCTCTGATGCCGTATTATCAGTTGTTACAACATCTGTTGTAGTTGCAACTAGTTCAGAAGAGGACTTCGGCTCCTCTCATTGGTATATTGCCTCCTGGTTATGATGCGAATGCTAGATGCAATTTTCATTCAGGCGCCCCGGGCCATAATGTTGACAACTGCAAAGCCTTCAAGCAAAAGGTTCAGGACTTACTTGACTCAAAGTCTATCAACTTCACCAATGAGGGGCCTAATGTGAATCAAAACCCGACACCGAATCATGGGGTGGCAAGAGCTAATGCTGTTATTGAGAGAGAAAAGTTGAATCTGGTAACTGATATTGAGGATTTGAACACTCCGTTGAGTTTCGTGAAGGCTAGTTTGTTGAAGAAGGGAGTGTTTCTTGGATGTTCTACTAACTGCTCAGAATGTGAAGCGTAACTTGAGGGTTGTGATCTTTTGAAGAAGGGTATTTAGAGAATGATTGATGAGGGATGTTTACAATTTGACAAGGTTGTGAGAGAAGACGTTGAGGATAAGGTGAGTAGTGATGGAAGCAAAGTTGTTACAATCTCTATTCCATATCGGACAATCAATATTTCAGTGCCTGCTAGGCCAACACCGGTTATCATTACTGTTCCTGGACCTGTGCCATACGAGAACACTAAAGCCATCCCATGGAACTATGGGGCAAAGGTGTTATGTAATGGCCAGAAACAAGAATTGATAGGATCTTCATGCAGAAGTTCGGTTGAGAATATAGTTGGTGTCGGAGGTATCACTAGAAGTGGTAGGATATTTTCCCCACCGGAGATTACTACTAATAGGAATGACAAAGAAAAGGGTAAGGCAGTGATTGAGGAGAACATCCATCAACAGGTTGGTAATGATGTTTTTTCGAAAGATGCAGAGGAATTTATGAGACTCATTCGAAAAAGTGACTACAAGATTGTGGATCACTTAAATCAGACTCCTTCAAAGATCTCCATTCTGTCACTATTGTTGTGTTCGGAGGCACACCGCAATGCTTTATTGAAAATCTTGAATTCAGCATATGTACCCCAAGAGATTTTTGTTAATCAGTTGGAAGGGGTGGTAGCTCATGTGAACATTGGTAATGGTTTGGGTTTTACGGACCTGGATTTGACTCTTGCTCGGAGGAACCATATGTCGCTACTAAAAAATGCAACGACGAAGAGGCGAGAATAAAAAGACAGAAGAGTCACCATCGAACTTTATTTATCCCATGAGGGGAAGGGAAAACATCGAGAAAACCCTAAGATGAAACAGATAAGATGGTGTTTCAACCAAGAGAAAGGGTTCGGAAGCCGGTTATGCGATGGGAAGGTATTAGCACCCCTTGCATCCATTATAATCGATGGGAACCATTTTTTTGTCTACGTGTGAAGGTATTTACTAAAGGATGTTGTTTTAAAGAAGGTTCTAAGGGGAAAGAGAAAGGTCGGAAACAGGGAAAAGAGACTCGGTAGGACTTCGCGGTCCAATGCCTACGTATTCTAAATAGGTATATGAAAGTCAGAGTCAATGTAGTTCGGGGAACTACAGATAAAAATATGGAATAGTGCTCGGCAAGGATTGTGGCCCTTGTGCCTATGTATCTTCACTTAAAAGAGGTGAAGAATCAGATCAGTCATGGTTCGGCCTATGAATAACTGGTATTTTTGTGGGTGATGCTAACATACACATTCTATCAGTTAGGTGTATTGCATCTCGCTTGTGGAGTCTTAGGCGTTACCTGTTTGTGGTAGAACGAACATAACATATGCTTTCGAAAAGAGATAATTTTCTCCATCAAGGCAAGATGCCACATTTGATTTGTGAGATTTATTTTTAGGGATGAAATAGGTCCTCGAATAGTAACCCCTTGCGGGTAGTACCCAATTCTTTATCTCAAATATTTATTGTAAAAATGGTGTGGCAAATATAGTCACGTGTTTGTATTAAAAGACGAGTATTGAGACCACACACTCTACAATGAGTATCTTGAAAGACGAGTATCCTTTGGGTGTTTTCCCAACTTTTGGTTGGTATTCTTCGGTGTGGTGAGTTCACCTTCATTTGGCATTCTGATGTTATTTCAACTCTTGGTTGATAATCTTCAGCTTGTGGAAGTTATCCCAACTTTTGGTTGGTGGCCTTTGACTTGATCCACACTTTTGGTTGGTATTCAATTAGTGAGGTCTTTTTCCCTGACAAAATTGTTTTTTTGACTTTTGGTTGGTAAAATTTGTTGATGTGATCCCAATTTTTGGTTGGTAATCCTTGGTTTCCCCTACGGAGTCTGTTATTCGTACTTTTGGTTGGTAGATTTCGTTGTGGTCAGTTCGTCCTTGATCGGTGTTCCGGTGATCCTAACTTTTGGTTGGTAGTCTTTTCTTGATTCCAACTCTTGGTTGGTAATCCTTAGCCTAGTCGTATTGTTGACGTTATTTCGATTTCTGGTTAGTAACCGTCGTTTCCTAGTTGACGATCCCAACTTTTGGTTGGTAGTTTTGTTTTGGTTTATTGCTTCCAATTTTTGATCGGTAGACTTTTGTTGTTGGTTCAACTATTAGATTTGGTATCTTTCTCCCTCAGAGTTCACCTTCGATCGGCATTCAGGTAATCCTAACTTTTGGTTAGTAGCCTTGTTCTTCAGCTTTTGGGCTAGAGGTTGTCCCTTGCAGATTGGAGGTGATTCTGACTTTTGGTTGGTAGCTTGTATTCAACTTTGTTTGGTATTACGATGATTCCTAGTTTTGGTTGGTAGCTTGTGGTTATTACTTTTCGTTGCATTCCATCTTTTGGTTAGCGTACTCCCCGGTGAGATCGTTGTTTTCAGTATGTTATTCCCTGTCATTTCGCCTTCGGTCGGCGTTACGGTGATTCCAACTTTTGGTTGGTAGCCTTTGTTATTCCAACTCTTGGTTGATATTGTTTGTGTTTTTATCCCCAGGAAGTAACCTTTATTCCATCTTTTGGTTGGTATCCTGTGATTACTATCTTCTGGTGGGCATTTGTACCCCGTAGAGCTGTCTGTTTAGGATTCTCTTTGTCCCCAATGGAGTTGTCTTTTCTCTCAGGTTGTAAGTTCGTTGATTGTACGTCCTGCAGGTTCTTGATTTGATTTTTGTCCCTAAAACGTATCCTCTGGTTCTTATCCCAACTTTTAGTTGGTATCCTTGGATCATTATCCTAACTCTTGGTTGGTATCCTTTGATTGTTTATCCCAACTTTTGGTTGGTATCCTTTGTTTCATCCCAACTTTTGGTTGGTATCTTTGTTTTGTTCCAACGTTTGGTTGAAGTTTTGTTCATCTTAGATTGTTGTCCTCAGTGCGTTGCATCCTAACTTTTGGTTGGTATTTTCTGTTTTTCATCCCCGCATGTTGCAAATTTTTGGGTTCTTTTGGTATTCAATTGCCATGCACCTTGAATGTTTGAAAGTCGTTGTTATCATTGAAGGTGAGAAAATACTTAGAAGGGGGGGTTGAATAAGTATGACAGAAAATAATCAAAGATAAAAACTCAAGTATTTTTATCCTGGTTCGTTGAACTCAACTACTCCAGTCCACCCTTTTCAAGAGTGATTTTCCTTTCTCAACAAGGACTTAATCCACTATTCAAATCAACTGATTACAAATAGCAACACCTAAGAACAACTGTTCTTAGTCTTCTCAAGAGCTACTGATCTAACCTAGATCCTCTTAAGGAAAACTTCCTTTACAAATTAATGTAATACAATGTAAGAGTAATAAATTGCTTCTATGAAAGCTATAAACACAACTGTGTTATTTCTCTAAGTTTAGAACAATGTATGAACAGCAAGGAATATGAGAGCTTGAGAGTTTCTTTGCTTGAGAATTTTCTTTCGTCTAAGTTCGTCAAAATTGTCACTTGAAGAATGAGCTATGATTTCCTTTATATAGCCACTTGAATATTGGAGAGAATATTTTACCGTTGGAGAAGATATTTCCAATATCAAATAGTACTGTCCTTTGTACTATTGCAGCAGAGAGACGGCGCACAAATAGTGGGTGTAGCAATTGTCTGCTGAGCTGTGAGTTTACCATATGTGGAATGTATCAGAGGAATAATCTTCTTGCAGAGAATTATGTCTATCCCAATTAAGGAAAGATTTGCTGGCATATTCCAACGGATATATTAAAATAATCTTCTTCAAATAATTCTTCAGATAGTTCAGATCAACAATCAATATCAGAGTCTTCAGTCTTCAGAATCTTCTGGAAACTTCAGATCCTAAGATGTTCTTCAGATGTTGATGAATCAGAGTCTGGTGCAGCTGTGTGCTTGAAGCGTAACATGCTCTTAGATCAGAGTCTTCACTCAGATCAGAGTCTTCTCTCATTCAGAGTCTCTTCACTCAGAGTCTTCTTTCATTCAGATTCTTGATAGTATCTGTAGCGTGTTGTATCTTCAGAATCTTGATGACTAAGCTCTTATACTTCAGATTCTTCTAATCTTCAGATGCTCTTGAGCCATTCAGAATTTATTGTTCACATCAAATTTGCTCTTTAAGATTAAAATCTTTTGTGCCTGTAGAAAACAGTTTAGAACAAATTTAGAGAGTATAATTCTTGTCTACAAATTATCATTAATGTTATCATCAAAACATAGAGATATTACTAAGACACAATCTGTGCTCTTACAATCTCCCCCTTTTTGATGATGACAAAACATGAGAAATTTGTTCAATAAAAATATGAATTAAAATTACTCCCCCTGAGATTTACAATCTCCCCCTGAAATGAATACTCTAATGGAATTAGATACTTCCCTTTCTGGTTGAGTACATTTCAGATTCAGAGCCTGATTGAAGCCTGGTTAACATCCTGATTGAAGCCTGGTTGACATATGTTTGACTTCTAGAGTCAAAGCTTGATGCCATATTAAAGCTTGATGCCAGATGAACAACTTCAGAACACCTGGTTGTTTATCTTGCCATTTCCTGTCTTGAGTTATCTTTTAGATCATAGTACTCAAGGTTAGATATCAGAGTCTGGTCTACTCAGATTTAACTATTTTTGATCAGGTTCTGAAAAGATAGATCTCAGGAAAAACTTCAATGAAATTTGTCAGATTTTTTTAATAATATCTGGGACACTTAAATTCAAAGAATGTTAGTAACATGTCTGACTTAGTTCAGATAATTGCTTATAGATTTGAACAATCAGATTCTATTTTGTTTCTCCCCCTTTTTGTCATAATCAAAAAGAATTTTAAAAGACAGTAAAGATGCAGAAGAAACACATATCCAGATAAGCAAAAAGATCATTGTCATTAAGTCAAGAGAATATCCAGATTCAGATAAAAGCACACAAAACATATCAGAGGAAAATCAAAACAAAGCAAAACATGAAAAACTTGTGCAAAACATCAAGTAGGTTTAGCAGATGAGGCTTGTTGAGAAGCAATGAGTTGCAGCAGTGCTGTAATCCTTTCTGAATTTTCATCTTGCTTAGCCATCCAAGTTTTCATTTCTTCATTTGTTTTCTTTTGATCAACCATAAAATCCTTAAGTTCTTTGACATCCTTCTGAAGATCTGTAGATTCTGAAACAGTAGATTCTGGAACAGTAGATTCTGAAACAATCTGAGTAACATCAGGTGCAGGAATTTCTGGAGGTGGAGGAGCTTCTAGAAGAAGAATAGGAGGAGTGTTTCTCTTAATCCGTTTTTGATAAGCAGCAAACCTTACTTTTGACAATCTAAGACATTGAGTCCTGATTTTCAAAGCCTCCCTATTCAGTCTGTAAAGATATTTCTTCCAAACAGCGTTAGCAGCCTCTTTGTCCATAGTAGTCATGCAAACATCCATAATGTCAGCAAAGTCTGAGACATTATCCTTATCAAAATCTCTTAACAGAGTATAAACACTTGATCCCAATTCTGCTTCATCAGGGATTCTGGGTTTTCTTGGTTGGGTTAGATGTGTTTGTGGTGTTTGTTCAGAGGGTTGAGGTTGTGAAGATGGATGTTCAGATGTTTGTGGTTCAGAAGGTTGAGGATTGATTTGTGGTTCAGATGTTGGTTGGTTGTTTTGTGGTTCAGATGTTTGTTGGTCAGGATGTTGTGGTTGAGGTATTGAGGGAATTGGTTGGGTTTCTGTTGGTTGTGGAGTGTTTTGGATTTCAAGAGGTTGTGGAGTGAGAGTTTGAGTTGGGGAATTTTGTGGAGAAGGTGGATGTTCAGAAGTTGGAGATTTAAACAGCTGTTTCCAAACACTCTCAGAACGAGGTTGTTTGAGATCATTCAAGCATTCATTAATGTAACCAGATGATTCATCATCAGATGATGTATCAGAGTGGTTAGATTTATCAGAAGTTGAAGATAAAATGACAGACTGGTTTAAAGGTGTGACATCTAATATCTCATTAGGATCAATGAGATTTTCAGGTTGGTCAGAGTGTTCAGGGTGAACATCCTCTGGAATGGTATATTCTGGGATAGTGTTTTGTGGTTGTGGTGTTGTTTGTTGAGTTTGTTGTGGAATTTCTGTTTGTATGTTTGTTGGTTGTGGTGTATGGGTCTCAGATGGTCTAGATCTTTTAAATATGAGGGGTGAGTCAGATGGTGTGGGGGTAGCAGAATGATGAACAGGATTAGAATCAGTGTTAAATACCTGTTTCAGAGTATCTCTAATTTCTTCAAGAGTTGCTGTAGGAGGATTTGGTTGAACCTTCTTCAGCTTCTTCCTTTTCTTCTTCTTTTCAGCATCTGAATGCTTCCTTTTCTTCTGATGACCTTCACTATCAGCTTTTCTCTTACGTCTTCTTTCCCTTGTCAAATCAGGAAGAACTTGGCCTTCCTTCTGCACAAGATTGGCAGGAATCTCAACACCATCTCTTATGCAGCGAGCAACATACTCAGCAATAATTTCTCTAGGTTCATCTGAGGTGAATAAAGGAAAATCCTTAACAGGAATCCTTCTTCCTCTAACTTCTTCAGAGTTAGTTTTCCTTGGTTTCTCAGATAAATCATCAACCAGTTTCATCCTTCTCAAAGTTAAACCGTTTATTTCAGAGCCAATGATATAAGTCAGATCTTCTGTCAACCCAGCCTCTTGCAGATGCGCCACAAGTTGGTTTTCTATCAGAATATCTGAAATCAGCCTTCCCATAGGGATCCATGTTCTGACTTTTCCAGTTTTATCTCTGGTTGTTTCCCTTGTTTCCTTGACGTGAGACACCAGATGATTAAACAACAAATATGGAAGATCAATCTGAATGTTTTGGTGTAAACAATACATGAAGTAAAGTTGTTCAGCATTAACATAATCAGAAGAGTTTGAAGAGGGTCTGTGAAAGATGGTGTTCATGAAAATCTTAGCCCATATCTTGTAAGTGGGTTTCAAGAACTTAACCTTCTTACAAGGTTCACCAGTAGTACAGATTTCTTAACATACATCTTTCAGGTCTTCACGCGCAGAAGACAGAGAGGTTACTCCATCAGTTGCCTTAAAACCTATGAGTTTCCTTATCAGATTTTCAGTGATAACTATCTTTTTTCCCAGCACAGAGGAGTGAATGAACTTTGGAGTAGCAAATGCATGGATCCAGAACTCCTTCACTAACTTTGGATACACAGGACCCATAAGCCTGTCAAAATAACCGTCCCAGCCTTGTGCTTTGATTGAAGAAATCAGATCAAACCCATTTTCAGCAAGATCTTCTAAATCCACGAAACTTTCACACAGTACTTCTAGTGAATCAACAGGAGTTAGGAGAGTGCGTACTGGTTCTATGACAGTGGTAGCATCTTTGGTAGTAACAGCTTTTGAAGTAGATGCCATTGTTGATGATGATGAAGAAGATGAAGGTTTCTGAGTTCTTTTAGGGTTTGCAAAGAGAGAGAACAACAAACAAAAACGCATATGTGTTTGAGAATGTGAAAAGTGTGAATGTGTTATGAGAGTGGTTTATATAGACAAATAAAGCAAGCATGGGAAACACAACAGACACACATAGGACACATACGCACGTTTGCATTAAATGAAAAGTAATCATTTTTAATTATGATATGACATTTGGGGGAAAATCAAGACAGATTGAGATTTTCAAAGCAATACCTTAAACGTCATAATCAGTAGGTGTACTCCATCTTTTCAGATTCTGAGTGACACGTGTTTGCTTGCATGTGATTCTATAACTCTTAAGAAATGAAACGTTTTCAACTTTCAGATCCTCTGAGATGGTCAGTACAGAGTTTCACACAAAAAAAAAATAATAATTCACAGATAAATTAAACAAGCAAAACAGATGAAATACTTCAGAGTGTTAAACACTTAGCATCTGAGAAGTTGACTCTGAGAAATATTACTCTGGACAAAAATCCATACAAATATTTTTCAGAATAAACTTAAACCTATCTTCAGCAAGGGGTTTTGTGAAAATATCTGCCCATTGATGATCTGTATCAACAAAGGCTAAATTTATTACACCCTTCTGAACATAGTCTCTGATGAAATGATGTTTAATCTCTATATGTTTGGCCTTAGAGTGTAAAATTGGATTTTTGGATAAACATATAGCAGAAGTATTATCACAGAAGATAGAAAGATTACTCTCATAGATTTGATAATCTTCTAGTTGACTCTTCATCCAGAGCATCTGAGTGGAACATCCAGCAGCAGCAATGTATTCTGCCTCTGTGGTTGATAGTGCAATTGTTGGTTGCTTCTTGCTGTACCAGGAGATCAGATGACTTCCAAGAAACTGACAGCTTCCAGAAGTACTTTTGCGCTCAACTCTATCTCCAGCATAGTCAGCATCACAGAATCCAACTAGTGAATATTTGTCAGATCTTCTGTAACACAAACCAACATTAGCAGTACCTTTCAGATACCTTAGAATCCTCTTAACAGCAGTTAAGTGTGATTCTCTAGGATCTGATTGGAATCTAGCACATAAACAAACACTAAACAGAATGTCTGGTCTAGAAGCAGTCAAATAAAGAAGAGATCCTATCATACCTCTGTAGAGTTTCTGATCTACCTTCTTACTTACCTCTTCCTTACCTAGAGTGCTTGTAGGATGCATTGGAGTCTTTGCCATTTTGCTATCCAGCATGTTAAACTTCTTCAGAAGCTCTTTAACATACTTGGTCTGATGTATGTAGGTGCACTCTGGAGTCTGATTTACTTGGATTCCCAGAAAGAATCTCAGTTCTCCCATCATGCTCATCTCAAATTCTGCCTGCATACATTTAGCAAACTCCTTTCCAAGCATAATATTTGTTGATCCAAAAATAATATCATCTACATAAATTTGACAAATCAACAAATCTTTCTTAATGGTTTTACAAAATAGTGTGGTATCCACTTTTCCTCTGATGAAATTTTTCTTCAGAAGAAAATTACTCAACCTCTCATACCAAGCTCTGGGAGCTTGTTTTAGTCCATAAAGAGATTTTTTCAGTTTGTAAACATGATCTGGAAAATTTTCATTTTCAAAACCAGGAGGTTGGTGGACATACACTTCCTCTTCTATAATTCCATTAAGAAAAGCACTTTTAACATCCATCTGATAAAGAGTGATGTTATGTTGTGCAGCAAATGAAATAAGCAAGCGTATAGACTCTAACCTTGCAACAGGAGCATATGTTTCTGTGTAGTCTATGCCTTCTTGTTGACTGTAGCCTTGAGCAACCAGTCTTGCTTTGTTCCTTTCAACTTCTCCTTTCTCATTAAGTTTATTTCTGAAAACCCATTTTGTTCCAATGACATTGAAACCTTTAGGTCTTGGAACCAGATCCCAGACTTCATTCCTTGTGAATTGATTCAGCTCCTCTTGCATAGCTAAAATCCATTCATTATCTTCCAGAGCCTCATCAACAGATGTTGGTTCTATAATTGACACTAAGCCACAGAAGGAAGATTCAGAAGTTCTGAGAAATGCTCTTGTCCTTATTGGATCATCTTTCTTTCCAATTATCACATCCTCTGGATGAGAAGCTTTCATTCTGGAAGAAGATCCTCTGACTGTTGGTCTTTCAGAAATATGCAGATTGTCAAGTTGGGAAGTTAGAGGCGTAGCATCTGGGTTTGCTTCAGAGTCTTTGTCTTCAGTCTTGTCTGCCTCTGAGCCTTCAGAGTCTGTGAGAATAACTTCTCTATCTGCAGAACTTTCAACTTGCTTTGGCTTTTCATAGCCAAGCTTATCATCAAATCTAACATGAATAGATTCTTCCACAATCTGTGTTTCAGTATTGAATACTCTGTAGCCTTTAGAGCGTTCAGAATAACCAAGCATGAAACACTTCTGTGCTTTGGAATCAAACTTGTTCAGATGATCTTTAGTGTTAAGCATATAACAAATACATCCAAAAGGATGAAAATAAGCAATGTTGGGCTTTCTGTTTCTCCACAATTCATAGGGAGTCTTTTCCAGAAGAGGTCTTACAGACACTCTGTTCTGAATATAACATGCTGTATTTATTGCTTCTGCCCAAAAGTATTTTGCCAGATTTGTCTCGTTGATCATGGTTCTGGCCATTTCTTGCAATGTTCTATTTTTCCTCTCTACAACTCCATTTTGTTGTGGAGTTCTAGGACAGGAGAAATCATGTGCAATTCCTTTTTCAGAAAAATATTTTTCAAAATATTTGTTTTCAAATTCACCACCATGATCACTTCTGACTTTAATAATTTTGCATTCTTTTTCAGTCTGGACTTGATTGCAGAAGTCAATGAACACAGAATGAGACTCATCCTTGTGTTTTAGAAACTTTACCCATGTCCATCTGCTGTAGTCATCTACAATGACTAACCCATACTTCTTGCCTCTGATGGATGCAGTTTTCACTGGTCCAAACAGATCAATATGAAGTAATTCCAATGGTCTAGAAGTGGAAACAACATTTTTTGGTTTAAAATGAGATTTTGAAAATTTACCCTTTTGACATGCGCCACACAGAGCATCTGAATTGAACTTCAGATTAGGGAGTCCTCTGACCAGATTGAGTTTATTAATCTGAGATATACGTCTCATATTAATATGTCCCAATCTTCTATGCCAGACCCATTGCTCATCATTCACAGATAAAAGGCATTTTACATTTTGAACTTTAAGTTCTGAAAGGTTGATTTTGTAAATGTTGTTTTTCCTCTTTCCACTGAATAGGATTGAACCATTCTTTTGACATACAGCTTTGCAACATTTTTGATTAAAGATGATATCATAACCATTGTCACTTAATTGACTTATGGACAATAGATTATGTTTCAATCCTTCAACTAACAGAACATTAGAAATAGAGGGTAGGTTACCATTACCTATTGTACCAGAGCCAATGATCTTGCCCTTCTGGTTCCCTCCAAATTTCACGTCCCCTCCAGATCTAAGTTCCAGGCTTTGGAACATAGACCTTTCGCCCGTCATATGTCGTGAGCATCCAGAGTCCAGGTACCATGATTGGTGTCTGGATTTTGCTGCTAAGAACATCTGCAACAGGTATAATTTTACTTTTAGGTACCCAGATCTTCTTGGGTCCTTTGGGGTTAGATGTTCTGTGGTTTTGCCTAAACTTCTGTTTTTCAACATAGTGTTTATTCTGGCTAGCCCTTGGCTTAAACACATAAGTACTCTTTTCAGAGCTTGTATGTTTAATATCATTCAGATGACCAAACTTAAAATGAGAATACAGAGGAGTCTTCTTGATGAAGAGTTTATCAACAGATTTTGGATTGCTTCTAGAGGAAGATTCACATCCAATGCCTCTTCTGTTGTTCCCACTAACACCATAGATCATAGAAG
This sequence comes from Lathyrus sativus, assembly GCA_963859935.3. NCBI lineage: Eukaryota > Viridiplantae > Streptophyta > Magnoliopsida > Fabales > Fabaceae > Lathyrus > Lathyrus sativus. Next base: position 59,057,728 of record OZ012736.1, read on the forward strand.
CCATTTTGCTTCTGTCTATGCTTTTAGTGAGGAATCTTTTAAAACTGGAGTCATATTTTTCTAAAATATTTTCACTTGACTCTGTTTCAGTATCAGATTCTTGTTGAGTTGTTTCTAAATCATTTTTGAGTTTTAAATTTATTTCTTTCTGCTCAACAAGTTCTGTTCTCAGAAGATCAATCTCAGATTCAAGATTGCTTTTCAGCTTCTTGTATTTGAGTTTAATCTTGCTGTAGCTTTCCAACATGTCAGATAAACTTTCAACAAGTTCAGCTCTGGAGAGTTCAGAAAATACCTCTTCAGAGTCAGAGTCTGATTCTGACTCAGATTCAGATGATGACGTTCCTTCATCTTGATCATTTGTGTTGGCCATCAGCGCAACATTTGCACATTCTTCCTCAGATTCAGAAGATGATTCAGATTCATCTGAGTCATCCCATGTAGCCATCAGAACCTTTTTCTTTTTATCAAACTTCCTTTTGGGTTTTTCCTTTTGAAGTTTGGGACATTCACTCTTGTAGTGTCCAGGTTCTTTACATTCAAAGCAAGTGACCTCTTTCTTGCCAGATCTTCTGTGTCCAGAAGATTCTCTCTTTTGATCAGATCTTCTGAAGTTGTTGAACTTCTTCCCTTTGTGCTTCCAGAGTTTGTTGATCCTTCTGGACAGCATGGATAGTTCATCTTCTTCTTCAGAAGAAGATTCCTCAGAGCTTTCTTCATTTACCTGCAAAGCTTTAACAGATTTGTTAGATTTAAAAGCTAAGGATTTACCTTTATCTTTCTTCTGGGGTTCATCTTCCTCCAGCTCAATCTCATGACTTCTCAAAGAACTGATGAGTTCTTCTAATGAGATTTTGTTCAGATCCTTGGCCAGCTTCAATGCAGTCACCATAGGTCTCCATCTGGTAGGAAGACTTCTGATGATCTTCTTGACATGATCAGATGTTGAGTAGCCCTTGTCCAGAACTTTCAACCCAGCTGTTAGAATCTGAAATCTGGAAAACATAGTCTCAATGTTCTCAGATTCTTCCATCTTGAACGCTTCATACTTATGTATCAGCGCCAGAGCCTTTGTTTCTTTCACCTGAGAGTTTCCCTCATGAGTCATTTTGAGAGACTCAAACATATCATGAGCAGTGTCTCTGTTGGTAATCTTCTCATACTCTGTATGAGAGATTGCATTAAGAAGTATGGTTCTGGCTTTGTGATGATTCTTGAATTCTTTCTTCTGCTCCTCAGTCATTGATTTTCTATCAATCTTTTTGCCATCCTTAGTAGGATGTTCATATCCATCAATGACTAAATCCCAGAGATCAGCATCATACCCCAAGAAAAAACTTTCAAGTCTATCTTTCCAATAATCAAATTTTTCTCCATCAAACATTGGAGGTTTGGTGCTGATTCTGTCTCCTTCATACTTGTTGCTTGATGTAGGAATATCACCCATATTAGCAACCAAATAAATAACAGAGTATTCTTCTCACTGGATCTTTATCTGTCACGGTTAAGTGAATGCACACGCAGAACCGGAGCTCTGATGCCAACTGAAGGTGAGAAAATACTTAGAAGGGGGGGTTGAATAAGTATGACAGAAAATAATCAAAGATAAAAACTCAAGTATTTTTATCCTGGTTCGTTGAACTCAACTACTCCAGTCCACCCTTTTCAAGAGTGATTTGCCTTTCTCAACAAGGACTTAATCCACTATTCAAATCAACTGATTACAAATAGCAACACCTAAGAACAACTGTTCTTAGTCTTCTCAAGAGCTACTGATCTAACCTAGATCCTCTTAAGGAAAACTTCCTTTACAAATTAATGTAATACAATGTAAGAGTAATAAATTGCTTCTATGAAAGCTATAAACACAACTGTGTTATTTCTCTAAGTTTAGAACAATGTATGAACAGCAAGGAATATGAGAGCTTGAGAGTTTCTTTGCTTGAGAATTTTCTTTCGTCTAAGTTCGTCAAAATTGTCACTTGAAGAATGAGCTATGATTTCCTTTATATAGCCACTTGAATATTGGAGAGAATATTTTACCGTTGGAGAAGATATTTCCAATATCAAATAGTACTGTCCTTTGTACTATTGCAGCAGAGAGACGGCGCACAAATAGTGGGTGTAGCAATTGTCTGCTGAGCTGTGAGTTTACCATATGTGGAATGTATCAGAGGAATAATCTTCTTGCAGAGAATTATGTCTATCCCAATTAAGGAAAGATTTGCTGGCATATTCCAACGGATATATTAAAATAATCTTCTTCAAATAATTCTTCAGATAGTTCAGATCAACAATCAATATCAGAGTCTTCAGTCTTCAGAATCTTCTGGAAACTTCAGATCCTAAGATGTTCTTCAGATGTTGATGAATCAGAGTCTGGTGCAGCTGTGTGCTTGAAGCGTAACATGCTCTTAGATCAGAGTCTTCACTCAGATCAGAGTCTTCTCTCATTCAGAGTCTCTTCACTCAGAGTCTTCTTTCATTCAGATTCTTGATAGTATCTGCAGCGTGTTGTATCTTCAGAATCTTGATGACTAAGCTCTTATACTTCAGATTCTTCTAATCTTCAGATGCTCTTGAGCCATTCAGAATTTATTGTTCACATCAAATTTGCTCTTTAAGATTAAAATCTTTTGTGCCTGTAGAAAACAGTTTAGAACAAATTTAGAGAGTATAATTCTTGTCTACAAATTATCATTAATGTTATCATCAAAACATAGAGATATTACTAAGACACAATCTGTGCTCTTACAATCATCCCTTCAGGCTCAAGTCGATTGAATAAGGGTAGTTGTAGTACCCCAAAATTTTCCTCTTCGTTTCTTGGTTTACTGGCTTTTGTTTCTCTGGATTTCTGCATATCATAACATTGGTTCTCGAGACACACGATCAAGGTATTTCTATGGCTCAGGGTCCCTTTTGTTGCAAGAGTTCAAACAGTGAGAATCAAAGGCTCCGACATTTATTTTGCCCAGCGATCGAGCGGTCGATGTTATCATTTTTAGGAGGTTATTTTCAGCTTAGGAGACGGTGTACAGGGTATCTCAGATATTCTCACAATCATAATATCCAAGGGCAAGTTTGAGAGGCTTAACAGAGCTTAGAGCAGGTGGCAACGGGTAATTATGCAAGATTCCTTTCATTTTGCAAAATTGGCATTTTTCGAATAGGGTAACCGGTTACCTGATATTGAGTAACCGGTTACTTCAGGTGAAATTTACAAAGATATTTGAATTTTCAGCATTGCAAATTTTCCAATTATTTTCAACCATTGATTTCCCATGACAATCATTGGAAGGATCTAGAATTGTTTCAATTTTCACCATTACCCTCCAAATTTCAAACACTCCATTCCTAATTCCACTCTTAATTTCCATTCCAAATGCTAATCCATATTCCAAACCACATTTTGATTCCAAACCTAGAGCTTATTTAAGTGAATTTTCTCCAAACCTCACACAATTAACCTTCATTTTCAGATTTCACACTCATTATTGAGAATTTTGCTCTAAATTTTCTCTCCATTTTCACTCCCGAAACCTCCATTAAAGCTCTTTCCACTTGAGTTCTTTGATTCTTCATTGGAAGCCTTGAATTCTAGAGCTAAAACCTTCATCCTTCATGTCCGTTATCTTCAATTCATCAATCAATTTTTATATGGATTTGGATTTGAATTTGGAAGCTAGATTAGAAGTGCTATTTTGAGTTAATTTTACTTGATCTTGCTTGTTCTTCATTTCTACCATAAGGAAGCTCTTGGATCTTGAAGAATCTCTGTGTTTCTAGCTTGGATCTATTAATTTCAAGTGAATCAACACTCACCAAATCAAATCTCAGCTTTGAAGGTTGGTAATTCTAGATCTAATTATGTTTTGAGCTTATTTGAATAATCACAATGTAGATCCATGGCTTTTGCTGCATTTTGATCCATTTGGATGATTTGGATCTTGGTGATTTGTGATTTCAGTGTTTGATTATGTTTACATGATGTTTGATCATTGGTATTTGATGTTAATTGCGTGCTTAAATGATAACATGTTCATATGAGTGATTGGATAAGTTGTTGGGTGTTGAAAACTGATTTTAAAAGCTGTTGTTCTGGTTCTGGTTCAGTGGTAACCGGTTACCCGATACAGGGTAACCGGTTACCCAATACAAATTTCATGTCCAGGCTATTTTTTACAATAGGGTAATCGGTTAGCTGATACTCAGTAATCGATTACTGCTGAGCAGAATGCTGTGTTTTTGCATTTTTCTTGCTTGTTTAAGCTCCTTTTCACCTATAAACTTCATGGATTAATATGATGCATTTATATGGATTGTTTTTGACATATTTCGTAATTCTTGAATGTTTGATCTCGATTCTTTGACACCTAAATTCTGGTTTTCGTTTGAATGCTTAACATGTTCATGTTGCTTGATTGATGAATGATAACATGTTTTACTTGCTCATATCATGTGAATTGGTTATCATGAATTGCTTGCTTTAATGGATGTTTGATCCATGTTTGTGTTTGCTTCCGTTTCCGTGTGTTGCATGTTCGTTTGATCGTTCGATCATTTGATTTGAATTGAAAAAGCATGACGATCTTGATGATTCTTGTTGATGCAATGTTGTTGATCGATTGTGTTGGATTGTGGAAACATGTTCACATATGCATGATACCTAGCTCCGACGTCTGGTTCAGTCTATGTTGAAGGATGAGTTGGCAAGGGTTGGACCATTTGACTTGTGATGTGTCGCGCTTGGGTGGGGTTGACTTTGCCAGCATGTTGGTTTGAATCCACGTCGTTTAATGAAACGTCGAGTTTCACTTAAACCTGGCTTTGTGTGGTTTGGGCCTTCACACCCCCTTGGTGGGAGGCCCAAGCGAGATACAAAGAATTGTAGTTCATTCCTGATTGCTGATCATACCCCCTTTGCTTGTTTCTTTTCTTTTTTTTTTCTTTTATTTTTCATTTTCATTTTAATTATTTTAAATTAGTTCCTTATTTCATAAAAATCCCCAAAAATTATTTTTTGACATTTCAATGTGTTGTTTAATTTTTCACCATTTTTTTTGTTTTCCATTTAATTTTAATATTTTATTTGGAATTAATGATTTGAAGTGTTTTATGGTGTATACCCTAATTTGAATTGATCATTGACCCTACATTCTAAATCCCTTAGGACCAAAATTTCTCTCCCACTTAGGTGATGGGTTGAGGAAGTTTTGAGGGTGATTTGAGTTGTCAATGATCATTTTCCATTTGGTTTTCCTTTGACCTTTTGTTGATCCTCGATACATACTCGATAAAGCGGAACACCATGCCTTCTTGGACCTAGTTGGTGGTGCTTTGAGTTAAATTTGATCTTGAGGTTTTGCATTCTGTTTTGCACTTGATCAAGCTTGCTTTGATGATTTATTTTTCATTTATTGAAGATTTTTAATGGATTTTACAAATTCAAGTCATTTTAAGGGTGTTTACACATACTAGTATTGACCTAATCTTAGGGATATGATCATGAGTGATCCCTTGAGCATCTTTTAAGCTTTATTAACTCTTATTAACATGCTTGATATTTTTTTTTTGCTTGTTTAGAGGTCATTTCAATGTCTATCTTATGCCACAAGTTATCTTTGAGTCATGCCTTTCCACTTGTTTGAAGTGTGAGATTGTGTTTGAACTTTGGTTCTTCATTTGTAAATGATCCTTCTTGTGATTGCCTTTTATTTTGAGCTTGAATTTTGGATCATTCCATTTGTGATTCACTTCTCCCTAGTTGGTTTAACACTTGTTCATGATGAACTGGTGTTAATGTTTACACTTTGAGTTTGTCATGAACATTGGTGACCCTTTTGCACTGTTTATTTGCATTTCTTTGCTTGAGTTTTAAGAATTGTTTGGTTGAGATGTGTATGATGTGGTTGTTGTCCCAAATTCTTTCCTCCCTCCTTCCTTTGTTTGTGTTTCTTAGGATAGCACCTTTCTCTCTTGATGACTGATGGTAGATGGTTATAGGAGTTTACTTCTCCCATTTCATCTCATCCTTCTTGACTTGTTCAAGTCATCTCTTGTGTTTGAGTCTCCTTTGTCTTTGAGTCTTGTTTGCATTTGATCTTGCATTTGTGTTTGCACCTCTTTGCATTAACTTATTTAAGTCTCTCATCTCTTTTAATCTATGATTGAATTGCTATGTGTTTACTTGTGCTTCTTGCCATGATCCCTTAGGATTCCTAGTCCCTCTGTTTTAGATGGGAGTAGGAGAGACATTAGGCTTTCAATCCTTTGCATCATAACATTAGGTAGTCCCCTTTTCAATCCCAACTTTAGGATCACATTTCATGCTAACATTAGGGTTTATCAGTTCCCCTTAGAGTCTTGTGTCTCCTCTTCTCATCCCATAACTTCATAAGACATCTAATAAAGGTTAACAATTGTTGTATGCTACGATACTTAAGTACATGAGAAATGATGGGTGGGGGGCCTCCTCTCACACTGTCTAGAGTGTTTAGCGTATGCCCTTTGGGCGATATGCGACACATTCGCTCTCAAGTCATAGTCTTTAGTGAAACATGAGTTTCAAATCTAACTCAATTCACTTCTTTTCATAAAAAACATTAAAACAAAGTTCAAACCGTTTTATCCTTCGGGATTGCTTGCAAGTCATTTTCAAAAAGAGTGTGTTAAGTTTTTGTTCTACCGCAAACAAGCATCGTCCCTAACTGTTAGAACGAATATTTAACCCTACTCATTAAAACACTTGAACTAACCAGTGGTCGTGTCGACCCGAACTATGTTTGCTTTGATTTCTCATACCAGATGAGGATACGTAGGCACAAGACGACGACGTCTTGGTGAGCAACCTTCCCCCCATCACCTGTAGTTTTCCGAACCACGTTGACTCTGACTTTCCCATTGCATGAGCAAATACGTAGGCATAGGGCGACGATGTCCTATCGAGTCTCTTTTCTTTTCCGTTCACCCCCGTTCTCCAGCCTTTAGATGTTTTCACCCATAGATTATACAACAATCGTGGATCCCGTTGAGTACAACGGACGTGAGGGGTGCTCATACCTTCCCCTTGCGTAACCGACTCCCGAACCCAAGATTTGGTTGTGATGACCTTGTCTTTCCCTTTTTCGTCAGGTTTTCTTCAATCGTTTCCTTTCCCTCTCTTTTGGGATAAATAACGTTCGGTGGCGACTCTTCTGTCTAGTTTGTCGGCCCCTTTTTTCATAGTGATGCGACACTTCTCATCTCAAAACACATTCTAAATCATCTAATAAATACGATGAACTTTGTACCCTACGAGCCTTAAGCACATGGGAAATGATGAGTGAGAGGTTTCTCCTCACTTGTCTAGAGTGTTTAGCATATGCCCTTTGGGTGATATGAGATGCATTCGCTCCTATGTCATAGTCTTTAGTGCAATGTGAATCACAAAGCAAACTAATTCACTTCACTAAAACTCACAAACAAAATTCAAACCCTTTTATCCTTCGGGATTTGTGTTTCAAAATTATTTTCCGAAAAGAGTACGTTACTTTTCTGTTCTACCACAAATAGGCGTCGACCTTAACTGCTGGAATGGGAACTTAGCGTTGCACATAAAAAACACTTAACCAACTTGTGGTCTAGTTCACCTAAACTACGTTTTCCCTGATTTCTAATACCAGATGAGGATACGTAGGCACAAGACGGCGAAGTCTTGGCGAGCAACCTTCCCCCATCACCTGTAGTTTTCCGAACTACGTTGACTCTGACTTTACCATTGCACGAGGGAAAACATAGGCATAGAGCGGCGATGTCCTATCGAGTCTCTTTTTCTTGTTCTCGTTTTCTTTTAGCAGTAACTTATAGACAAACATACCCTTTGTTTAGATAACAAGCGTGGATCCCGTTGAGTACAACGGACGTGGGGGGTGCTAATACCTTCCCCTTACGTACCGACTCCCGAACCCAATATTTGGTTGCGATGACCTTGTCTTTTCCCGTTCTTTAGGTTTTCTTCGATCGTTTCCTTTCCCTCACTTTGGGATAAATAATATTCGGTGGCGACTCTTCTGTTTTTCTGTCGGGTGTTTTTCGCAGTTGCGACACCGGCTACCAGAGGCATGAGTATCGGAGGTTCCTGCAAATACTCTTTTATTTTTTCAAAAGCTTTCTGACAATTTTCATTCCACCTGATCGCTTGATCTTTTCTCAGAAATTTGATAATCGGTTCACACGTGGCTGTAAGATGAGAGATGAACCTTGCAATGTAGTTTAATCTCCCTAAAAAAAACGAACCTCTTTTTCCGTCCTCAGCTCAGGCATCTCTTGTATAGCTTTTATTTTGGCAGGATCTACCTCAATACCCCTTTCCCTGACAATACAACCCAACAGCTTTCCAGATCTCACCCCGAAGGTGCACTTGTTAGGATTTAACCTCAGCTTGAATTTCCTCAACCTTTCGAATAGGTTCAGAAGATTAACCAAATGTGCCTCCTCTGTCTGTGACTTCACAATCATGTCATGAACATAGAATTCAATCTCTTTGTGAATCATATCATGAAAGAGATTCACCATCGCCCGCTGATAGTTTGCCCCCAACATTTTTCAATCAGAGCATCACCTTATGGCAAAAAGTCCCCCACGGTGTTGTGAAATCAAATTCATATCCTCTGAGGCTATCTTGATTTGATTATACCCAGAGAAGCCATCCATGAGGGAAAACACAGAATATTGAGCAGTGTTATCAACCAACACATTAATGTGGGGGAGCGGGAAATTGTCTTTAGGGCTTTCTCTATTTAGATTCCTATAATCAACACACATCCTAACCTTTCCATCCTTTTTAGGTACAGAAACAATGTTAGTAACCCACAAAGGATAGTTTATGACAACAAGAAACCCGACATCCAACTACTTTTGAACCACTTCTTTAATCTTGACTGCCATGCCAGGCCTTGTTCTTCTAAACTTCTGCTTTACTGGTGGACATTCTTCTCTGAGAGGCAACCGGTGTACCACAATGTCTGTATCCAGCCCGAGCATGTATTGATAAGACCAAGCAAAGATATCCATATACTCTCGGAGCATTCAACCAATCTTTTCTTGACACGGTCTTCCAAAGCAGCCCCAATTCTGACCTCTTTCTTAACATCTTCAGTGCCCAAGTCGACAACTTCAATATCCTCCTGATGAGGTAAAATGATTCTTTCCTCCTGTTCAGAATCTGGCTAATTCCTCAGGGAGTTCACAATCTTTGCCAATCTCTTCTTCAGCTTGATAAATGGGATTATCATATCATATTGAGCCATAACTGAATCAGAATCGGTGGAATCTGAGATAAGAGACCTGTATGATTGATGTTTTATGTTTACTATGAAATACAACAAACAAACACAAACACATTGCCATTTTTCTGTTAATAAATGTAAAAACAAAAAAGGAAAAACAGGGATCAAAATATTTGAATGCAAAAACGTCCTTTATTTATGATGGTATTGAAAATAAACAAAGAGGCCCTACAGATGGGCCACTACGTCTTGGGCAGAACATAGGACTGGACATAAACAAAAACAATGAGAATTAATCTTCATGGGTGATCTGAATGATTTCTTCAGCAGTCTAATTGCATAGCCCTTGGCCTGGAACACAAGGATGGGCAAGCATCCATGTCGCAATCACTGTCCACTACATCATCCCCAATAACACGAGTTCTTTCAAAAATAACTCCCCCACTGGTGAATCTGACAGGTCCTCTGTACTTCGGAGGGTCTAGTGATGAACTAAAGGGCTCGTACCCCAGGCCAAACTCTTGCTTAATTGGAACCATAAGAACCTGGCCCCACCTCTAAGAGTTACTAGATTCAACAACTACATGTGCTTCCTTGAACGAAGACATTGAAACTTCTAGACCATTAACCTTGACAGGAGGCTTCTCTTGAATTTCTGCAGCTTCAAAGGCTTGACACAAAGTTTCATGAATTTCTCCATTCACTTCCACATACTTGAACGTTGATAAATGACTAAACATTATATCCTCCTCTCCACAAATAGCGACCACCTTCCCTTCCATCATATACTTCAAGTTTTGATGTAAAGTGGATGTTACTTCTCCTACAACATGTATCCAAGGGCGACCTAGCAGACATCTATAAGTCAGTTGAATGTCCATTTTATATTACTTCACATCAAAAGTTTGTGGTCCCACCTGAATTGACATTACTATCTCCCTAAACACCATTTTTTTGGACCCATCGAACGCTCGCACAACAAGATCACTTGGTCTACAGATCAAACCCCGAGTATTCAACTTCATCAGTGCTTTATTCAACAGTACATTGAGTGAAGATCTTGTATCAACCAAGATGTGTGATAGCAAAGAACCTCTACATTCCACAGAGATATGCAAGGCATGATTATGATTCCTCTTAGCAGGAGTCAAGTCTAGATCAGTAAAGCCCAAGCCATTTCCAACATTAACGTGGGCCACCACTCCTTCCAACTGATTAACGAAGATCTCTTGAGGCACATAGGCAGAATTCAATATCCTCAGTAGAGCATTGTGATGCACTTCAGAAGACAACAAAAAGATAAAATAAAGATTTTTGGTGGAGTATGATTCAGATGGTCCACAATTTTGTAATCACTTTTGCAGATCAATCTCATGAATTCTTCTGCATCCTTAGGAAAAGAACTTTCACTAGCCTGCTGCTACGCAACATCCTTAACAACTGCATTTCTCTTACCTTTGTACGACTTGTCAGCGTTAAAATTAGGTGGAGAGAAGACTCTTCCACTACGGATAATCCCCCTAGCACCAACTATATTATTAACGATTGACCCAATATTTGAAGAACTGATCAACTCCTGTTTCTGTCTGTTGTAAAATACTTCAGCCCTATAATTCCATGGGATTGCCTTAGTACTTTCATACAGAACTGGTCCTGGCGTAGTGATGATTACAAGTGTTTACCTTGTTGGCGCTGAAATATTAATAGTCATGTAAGGGATCAAAATCGTTGCGATTTTGTTTCCATCATCACTAGCCTTATCAACATCTTCCACACCAACTCTATCAAACTGCAAAAATCCGTCATTCATCATTTTCTGGATACCACTTCTTAAAAGATCACAGCCTTCTGGTCGCAATTCACAGTCTTGATAATCAAAAGAAAAACCCGGGAACACACCCCCTTTGAACAATCTTTCTTTAACAAAACTCAATAGAGTCTTCAACGCGTATACATCAATCACTAGATTCAACCTCTCCCCATCACCAATAGCATTTGTTCTTGCTACCCCATGGTTTGGCATCGGATTCTGATTAACATTAGAACCCTCATTGGTGAAATTGATAGTTTTGGAATCAAGCAAGTCTTGGACTTTGTGCTTAAAAAATTTACAATTGTTAATGTTATGACCAGGAGCACCAGAATGAAATTTACATCTAGCATTTGCATCGTACCCTAGTGGAGGAGCACCTGTAAGAGGCGTCAAAGTCCTCTTCTGTATTAACTATAACTGAAGCAAATGCTGCAATAATTAGGAATACGCAAAGACAGAGTTTCAAACTGCCTATTCGCCATTCTCTACCTATCGGGGTAATGGCGAGGAGCATTAGCTTGTTGCTGGGGTGCAGCCAGGATGACTACAGTAGAAAATTATTGAGCTTAATGTGGTTGAGCTATGCCCTTACCATGATAGGAGGAGATGGAATTAGAATCACCATCATGCTTCTTTGGATTTCCTGTATACGACTTTTTAACTCATCTAGCTGAGGACCCACCTCTGCTCTGAATCTTACCAGTCTTAATCCCGCTTTCAACCCTTTGTCCGACCATCACTAGATCTGAAAAACTGCAGACATACATCCTACCAACTTTTCGTAGTACATCCCTAAAAACGTGGCTATGAACATATCCATAAGTTCGCGCTTCATCATCAGAGGCTGAACTCTCGCAGCTAGCTCACGCCACCTTTGGGCGTACTCTTTAAAGCTTTCATTACTCCTCTGAGATAAGTTCTACAACTGCACTCGATTCGGCACCATGTCACTATTATATTGGTAATGTCGAACAAAGGCTTTTGCAAGATCTTTCCAACTTTTAACATGGGTCCTTTCCAACCCCATGTACCATTCTAATGATGCTATGACCACTGTCCTGAAAGAAGTGCATCAGGAGCTTCTCATCATCAGAGTATGCTGACATTTTCCTGTAATATGCCCAGATATAAGTTTTGGGACAGGTAGACCCCTTATACTTGTCGAAATCCGGCACTTTAAACTTTGGAGGGATCCTCACCCCAGGGACTAAACCAAGGTTAGTCATGTCGAGGCCCCTAGAGTTTTGCTTCTCGTAGGCACGCATTTTCTCTTCAATTATCTTAAATATTTTATCAGCTTCAGATGGAAGACAGACATCCATATCACATTGATAAGACATCCTCTTGATGATCCTCTTGATATGAAGAGACAAACAACCCTCATATCTACAAAGTCTGGCACATTAGGAAACAAAATAATACCCTAAACAAACAGAGCTAATATGGCATTGAAAATGACCCAACAACCCTCATCAGCATATTTCTGAGCCCTATCCACCAAGAAGGCCAAAGTAAATCCGGTGACTCCTCCTTTGCTTGCAACATTATCCACTAACATAGATTTGCTCAAATAAAGAGCGGAAGTAAGCTTGTCAAGATCAGAGTTCTCCACAGAATAAAAGAAAGGTGCCTTATCCTGGACTTGAATTCCCAAGATAAATGCATACTCTTCTAAAGTGGGAACCAAAAAATAGTGTGGAAAGGTGAAACAATTCAGCGGAGGGTCATAGAACTGCAACAGAGTGTGAATGGCTTTATACTCATAATCTGTGACGTTGCGGGCGAAACTTAGAATTCTCCCATAATCTTTTCTAAAGTCCTCAAGAACACTGGGACCGACCATAACAATTAGATCAAGAAGAGGACCTAACTCGGGGGACGGGAACTTGTATACGATAATCTTATTTTTGTCAACCTCCATCTCTATGAAACTTAAACAGCCAGAATCAAAGGCGAGACAAGAACCTGAAAGCACATACACATGCATGTTAAGATGCACAATGATTATGCATATGCAAACATGGAATAAATATAAATAAATCAGAGTATTTATCATGCATTTCACAAAAGGGTGTCTCATAAAAATTTCAAAACATCACACAAACACCTGTTATGCTCAATAACACTTAAATAACTTCATTTTTTTCATACACTTTCACATAAGCATGTAGCAGCGGATTTACTTTACTCATAATAGACATAATGAAAGTCTCATGCTCATCTCATTCATAATCAATACTTCGGCATAAAATCCAATACTCCATATAATTCAAATAAACATAACTACATAAAGGAGAGTACATAATATATCTCTCAAACATAAATCGAAACGATCCCAATGTTACATGATCAGAGGACTAATCAACCCAACATAAATAAAGACACAAATCAAGCTACTCCAACGGCTACCTCGCGCTAGAAGAAACTCTACTCCTCGGTACCTGAGCGATGTCGTATAAAACATCATTCCAACATAAGGGTGAGAATTCACATGATTATTGAAATTATAAGATAATATATAATTTTAAGGCTTACAAGTATAATCACAATAATTCTCACACTTCAAAGTTTCATCAACAAAGTATCACTCGAGTAACCATACCATTCACAAGTATATACACACATTCCATAATTTCACCACTTTCAACAATTCACATAGAAACACGTAATCTCATAGCACAAATGTATACACAATGAGACTCAATGAAAAACTCAATGCAAGACTCAATGCAACTCATGCACGTGGTACCAAAAATTTGTTATTATTTTTTTATTTTTACATTAAATCGGGTCCATTCCCTAGACCAATAACACACAAAAATCTTGTTCCCTAAGCTTTCAAACTCCGCTCTAGGTTTGGGACAAGTCACTAGTTCCCACGAAACTAACAAGCCTTTTCTTTTGACACAAGTGATGCATGTGCAATTTCAACAACCATAAGCAAATTAAGACCATTCTCTAATCTTAATATTCATGCATATCTTCAACAATTCATCACACTTGAATTACCACACAATTGTACATACAAAACATTTTCAAATTATAATATTCATTACTTCCAGCATCATTCACTACACTTAGCAAGTAATACATGATTATATACACAATTTAATCTCATTTCATAAAATACGCATTAAGGATTAAATATAGAATAATTAATCCATCATCAATAATTAAATTCAATATTAATATGATGGCTAAAAGAATTATAAATCATTAAATAAAGATTATTATTATTATTTATACTATTGAATAAGATTTATATTAATAAACAAAAAAAGAATTATTAAAATTTAAATATAATGTCTTAGGAACATGGTGTCATTAATTAAGTTAATTCTTTGGATTTTAGAAGCATAGAAAACGTGATTTTATTTAATTAATATCATTTTATTTTGGTTTCAATTATAAGCTTCTAAATTTTAAAGTATTGTTCTTTGCACTATGGATTAAATCACAACTCAATTTTAACTTCCAATACATATACATGCGGTACACTATTCTGTCCTAATAACTCATCCTGTTCGTTAGGCTCCAAAGACATATGGTGCCATTATATTTTGCTATAGTACTAAGTTTCGTGAGTGTCACTTTTTCTTGACTTCAATGTGTAGGTAACACATTAACTAATAATATCATTGCTCTCCTTTCAAACCGTTATTCATAATTATTATTGACAAAGAAGTATAATATGCTGCCAATTATGCAGACGTTCTCCAAACCAGTGGGCGCTTAATGGTAGTACAATGCCTAATATATTGTTCTCATGATATGGGCCTTAGTACATCACTATTAATCATTATTGTGATCACATTTGATAAACAAGTGGTATACGCCTACTGTTGACAATTAATAAGGTATCACTTTTGATGTGCAATGTAGCGTTATAGCTCATGGAATACCATCTTTTTTTATTGAACTTTACGCTACAGAACTACATTATCAATATCACCTTTTTTACCTATATATCCTATCGCTACAGTAAGGAAATAAAATGGATGGTATATTATTCTTACTAAGTTAATAATAATATCACATTTCGTTTCCTTTAATTTGAATTAGTATACTACTTTTCTCAAATAATGCTACAGTAGTAATGGTTAATAAAACTCATGTTTTGTGCTACATTTCTTGATGGTGATGACATCATGATTTCGTTCTGTTTCATAGTGGTTTGCTACAGTTCATAAATCTAACAAATTTCATCAATTAAATATCAATCCCAAACAACATTAATCACCAAATATTCAAGAATTATCATCAAAACCTAACAATCATAAAATTATGAAAATTTAGGGGTTTCATCTTAAATATGTTTCTACCCATTATACATTATCATACAATCCCAATAATCATATAAAAATCCACCCTTACCTTGATTTCTTCAATTTCTTGAATTTTCTCTCTTGATTCTTCTCTTCTTCTCCACTTTTCTATTCTTTCCTCCTTTCCAACTTTCTCTCTCTTTCAATTCTCTTCTTACTCTATGTTAAACCCTAACATTTGTCTTAATTCAGTTGGGCTTTACTAACTCAATCTCACACTTACTATTCACACTCAAAAATAAGCTCAACTAATTAATCTAGCAAATTCTACATTTTATTATAATAATAAAATAAATCACATAAATTAATTTAATTCAATAAGTCACATATATCAATTAAATCAATTAACTCATATAAACTAAATAAATCAATTAATTTATATAAATAAAATATTTCATATAAATTCAATAAATCAACTAATTCAAATATATCAAGTAAATCAATTAATTCAAATAAATCACATAAATTAGTTAATTCAATTAGCCATAAAATCACACAATTAATTTAATTAAATAAATAATTACTAAAACTTAGGGTGTTACATATTCCCTCGTGTAATGGTAAAGTCAGAGTCAACGTATTTTAGAAAACTACGGGTGATGGGGGAATATTGCTCGCCAAGACTTCGCTGTCTTGTGCCTACGTGTCCTCATCTGGTATGAGAAATCAGACCAAACATATTTCGGCTAATTAATTATTAAGTGTTTTTTTATGAGCGACGTTAAGCTCCCATTCCAGCAGTTAGGGTCGATGCCTGTTTTTGGTAGAACGAAAAAGTAACGTATTCTTTTCTAAAAATGAGTTTGAAACAACAATCCCGAAGGATAAATAGGTTTGAAGTTTATTTATGAGTTATAGAGAAGTGAATTGATTCGATTTGAGATTAACGTTGCACTAAAGATTATGATATAGGAACGAATGCGTCACATATCGCCCCCAGACTAGACATACACTAAACACTCTAGACAAGTAAGGAGAAACCACTCACTCATCATTTCCCATATGCTTAAGGCTTGTGGCACACAATATCCATCGTCTTTATTAAGTGTGTTAGTAATTTGTTTTGAGATGAGAAGAGAGGACTCAAAAGTTGAAAAGAAAACAACTAAGGGAAACTGAACCCTAATGTTGTCAATGGTCCTAAGATTGGGATAAAAGGGAAGTATACCTAATGTTATCATACAAATTATGGACCTAAAGTTGAGGTCAAAGAGGGACTATCCTAATTGTTATCATATAAAGGATTGAAAGCCTAATGTCTCTCATACTTCCAACTTAATCAGAAATTAAGTGGAACTAGGAATTCTAGGGGATCATATGAACAAGCACAAGTAAACACCATATTAATTAATCACAAATGAAAACAAAATCAAGACTTAACCAAGTCTCGAGAAAAGAAAAGAAAAGAAAGCAGAATGAGATGAAGAAGAAGATGCAACAAAGTGAACAAACAAGAAGTTCAACTTAAAAGGGCAAGGCATCAAACAAGCAAGCATTGATCTCAATCGAACAAAGTAAACATCAACAAAATTCTAAGTTAAACCAAAGTGCATGCATGCCATACCATACTCAAAGATTGGAAGTCAAAATAAATTGGCAAGACAAGGTGTCAATACACACACAAATGGCTTAAAGTCCAACAAGAAGTATTATCAATAATCAGGCAAAGTGAAATGAAGTCAAATGAGATGAAAATCAAGGTAAGGAAGTAGAAATTTCAAGATTTATTCAACCCATTTCAATGGTCAAAGGAAGAGCACAAAGAGTCAAGCATATATCTCATCCATATCCAAACAAATAGCAACAACTAGCTCATGCAAAACACACTTCAAATGATCAACATGTGAGATTAGGGCATGAATACAAATAGGCAGCAAAAAGGACATGTATATCAATCAAAACACTAACACATGGATCATAAAAAGAAGTCTCAAAGAACAAGCTCAAAGTATGCACCAAGACTAGTTAAACATCAACCATGATCATCTATAAGGAAACACATATATACAAGAATGGTAAAAAGCACAAATGGTCAAGTTATACATACCACAATATCAAGTTCAGAAGTATAATCAAATTATCCATATCATATTCATATCCAAGATACCAAACAAATTCAAGAAGGGCCATGTTCAAATTATGCTCAAGAAACCATTCAAATCACCCATTCAAAGAAAACAAAAGATCAAGTGAAGAAATAGATGAGAAGTGAGCATACAATGGATATCATATCATGAAAACCAAACACTAAAATATTTTATTCAAAGTATACACGAGTTCATGAGCATCTATTAGATCATACAAGAAAGCATCTCATGGAACTAGGTCAAGAACATCAAAGGAGTAAGGCCAAATCATCATCAACTTGGAAATTCAATCACAAATTTAAAAATAATCAAATAAAAGTAAATCCAAAGCTCATCTTCAAGTTAAAACAGCATGTTATCACATCAACTAATCATATCAAGCTTCACTTAAGCACAAGTAGGCAAAATGGTTTGAAACTAGGTCAAGCCTCATGCATATTCAATCCAAAACCAAGTCGTAATTAGGCATCAATAAAAATAAAAAAGTGACCTAATAAATTTCATCAAGAGGCTCTAACTCATTTTATATCCATCAAGAACAAATTTCCAAAATATCTCCATAAGAATTGCATAAATGCATCACCAATTGAACCAAACAAACTAAAGTATGAAGCTGATCGGGCACAAGTCAAAGATCAAATGAAACCACATGAAAAATAACCATGATATGATCAATAACGCATAAAAATCCCACTCAAACAATCATTATTTATATATCAAAACATGGTAAAAAGATTGGGTTAAGAAGGCATGGCAAAAGCATGAAAAGATCAAACCCTAATTCAAGGGTAAACATGTCAAACACCTCTCAAATTAAATTCAAAATAAAATAGCAGAATAAACTGGAAAAAAATAAGGAAAATATTCTCAAGACATCAAATAATCAGAAACATATTCTTGTGGATTTTTAAAATGGTTGGAACAATTAAAAATAAAATGAAAAAGACAATAAAATAAAAATAAAATAAAAAGAAGGAATAATGAAATGGGGGTGCATCAACAAAAAGAAAAGACCAGAGATCACATGTTAAAGCGTGTAGGGATGGAATATGGGGGCGTGTATAACAAGTGTGCTAGGCCCAGTTCAGTTTACAAAACAAGTCAGAATAAAAAAAAAATAGCCTACGTGGATGCCATGTCACCTTCGTTAATTGAGGTGGCACACAGTCAACAATATAGGCAAATCAGAATTAAACACCCAATATCATTTGAATTTGAAAATGGTGTGCCAAGGCCACATCATTATTTCTCCAACCTTCATACGTCGGGGCCCTTGCTCTAATCTTCTTCTCCGGCCAACCCTTTGCTGGAGCAACCTTAAAATTTCCAGAAATGAAAAACAACCACCACCCCTCCACTCAGAATTTCACGCTGATTCCAAATATGAAATTTATTTTGCAAAACAAGACAATTATCATGGTGAATCGAAGGAAAAAAAATTGGGATACATAAACTAAAAATCATCAAAACAAAACAACAAGCTATGCAAACATTACCTACCATAAGTAGGACTTCAGATGTACAAAATATGAACTTAACATGTATCTAGAATGAGAGGAATCAAGTTATGAAAGTTACCTAGTGGAGAGTGTCCACTACACTTTCAAATCTTGCAGAAGCTTGAAGAAAACTTTACCAAAGGCCTCAGTGATCTTCAAGGAGTATGAAGCTAGCAAGAGAGCTTGGAAAATCCCTTGGAAAAACCAGATTCGAAGAGGAGAAAACTTGAGAGAAATGGGAGCTTAGGGTTTTGATTCTTAGAAAAAATGAGAGGTGTGACTACTTGCTAGGATTTAATAAGGTTATATACTAAGGCTATATGGTTAAAATGACAGTTACTGAGGTTAAAAATAGTTGTTTAGGATTTTTTACAAAAAAGTGAAAATGGATGGTGGATGACACGCATGAGCATACTGGTGTTGGTTGTTATCTTAATTGTCCTTTTATGGATCAGAATGAGAATGAAAAAGGAACAATATGAGGTAAATTGGTGTGAAAGTTTTGCAATTTGTCTTCTTTCCCTTTTTTTGCAAATCATTACAAGAGTGGTGCATGAAAATGTGGCTCATGTTTGGTTATTTCAGGCAAACTTCCTTGGCAAGAAAAAGAAGGTTATGCATGTGGAATTGAAGCATACCAAGAGGCTGCAAGAAGTTACAAAAATTATGTCAAAAGGATGACAACCTTACATGCCTTGAATCATGTTAATACACCCTACTTTGAATGAGCACAACTCCATAAATATAGTTTCAATTAGTGAGATCTTTGGATTAAATTAAAGTAGGGAACAAGATGGGCAACTTTCATGTTAATGGCAAGTCGAAATGGTGTCTAGAATTATGTGGAAAAGGGACCTAAAGTTGTGTCCAAAAATTTGTCTCAAATATCTTAGAAATATTTCTAAGTTATTGAACTTTGGCAACCGTGGAACATCATCTTTGAAGCCACATATCTTGAGCTCAATTGATACAATGAAAGAGATCTTTTAATGGATAGAAAACTTGAAGGATGATTTACAACTTTGATGTTCAAAGGAAAATGAATTGGAGTTGGGAACTTGGTGAAAAATGCATTAGAAGATTGACCAAAAAAATCTGCCTAGAAACTTACCCAACTTGACATCTTTGAAACCCTAACTTGGAGACATCATAACTTGAGTTATACACATCCAATGGAGGAGTTCTAGTACTTAAATGAAAGCTTGGAGAATTCTGTACCACTTTCATGTTGGAGAAATATTCATTTTAAGCTTAGATCACCATGAAAGATCCGCTTGAAAACATGTTCCTCAAGTTGAATTTCTATACTTAGAAAAAATTCTAAGTGTTGAAATCATAAAACCTTGATTTTCTCAACTTTAGCTCTCCATATCTCTCAATCTATGAATTTTTTTGACTTACTTTCTTCTAAAAATATGTAGTTCATGATGTCCTCTTTAATTTGATAACAAGTTTGCCCCATTTGGATCGGGGATGAAAAAGTTATTTATGTTGCAAAATGGCTAGAATTAGGGTTTTCCATACTTAGAAAAAATTTCAACAAAACCCTAATTCAACCAATCTCCTGATTTTATGTTTCTCTTTGATTCTTCTTGTTCCAAACACATGAAAATACTTGAGAAGACATAACATGCCATTGATTGACCTTAAGAATCAAACCAAGATACCTTGATCCTCGGTTTAGAACCAATGCTATGCACAAATGATGATGCAAATGAAATTAAACATAAGCCAAAAGATTAAGAAATTGATAAGCAAAATTTTGGGGTGGTACACAAAGCATCAAAATATCATCCACACATTCAACATTGAAGTATCAAAATATGACAGAAAGATGGAATCAAACAAGAAATCACATATCATTCAAAATCACCATCCTAGCTAAGTAGGAACACGTGAAATCACTTCACAAATTAAATCCAAATTAAAATAAAAATAATTGAAAAATAAAAAAAAATCATAGAAAAACTCAAGACGTCAATCAACCGCAAACATATTTTTGTGAATTTTTATCATGTATCCAACTATTAAAAATAAATTCAAATTGAACAAGGAGCAAGAAAAACAATGGAGTAAGAATGGGGTGCAGGAGCGGGAAATACTAGTTAAAATGGAGCTTGGCCCAAACGTGAGGGGTGTCAGAAGAAAAAATAGGTCCATTACTACCAATCCAAATAAATAAATCAGAAAAAGAAAAAAAAGAAAAAAAAAGAAAGAGAAAGTAAAAAAATCATGTAACATAATATCAATTGGTCAAGTTTCATGAAGTCACAAAAGACAAAACCATAAAAGACAAAATCAAAACCAACCAATCACAAGCCAACGCACTTCATCTTTTTCATGAAGATGTGTAGCCCGCTGGAGCTCAACTCCGACCGCCACAAGAAATGCCGGCTGCCGCGCCGACCACTGTTGGAGGTGGTCTGGTATCCGAAAAAACATAGGGGTGGGGGACCTATTCCACCCAATTTTTTGCACAGATCGTGAATCTGGTATTATTTTTCTCTAAAACCCACTATAACACCACAAAATCAAGCCATGAAAGTAAGACACAATTTTTCACTTTAACAAATTAAGACAACTTGGGTACTATGTTGTAACATTTTTCGTGGAGATTCCAAATATCATATTAGTTTCCAAAAATAACCATTAAAACCTCAAGAAAACATGCACTAAAATAAGCCCTAAAAAATAAAACATCAAGAAATCACACATAAACAAGATCTAAACCAATGCCTACATAGTGTAGGACTTCAGATGCACATGAATGATCCTATTTTTGCATGAATAGCTAGCATGGAAGAATGGAGAAAAGTAAGCTTACCAAATAGAGTTATGTCCGTTGCACCTTGAATTTTGAAAAAACCTTGAAGAAAACCACTTCTTCTCCTTCTAGAAACCTAAATAAAAGTGAATGAATCGGAAAAAAAAAGAAAGGAAACTTGTAGTAAAAACCAAAAATGAAAATGGATGCTCTTGAAAGAGAGAGAGAGAGAGAGAGAGAGAGAGAGAGAGAGAGAGAGAGAGAGAGAGAGAGAGAGAGAGAGAGAGAGAGAGAGAGAGAGATTTGTGTGTAAAATTCTGAAAATGGAGCTTCCTCCCCTCTTTCCAGGGTTTTCCAAGCATTTATATGATGGTTTATGGTGGTTTTTGAGGCCCAAACCAAAGAATGAGTTGTTTGGAATTTTGGTCAAAAAAGAGTGTGAATAGTGCACAGGAATTTTGCATGGTAATGGTGCGATATTGTTGTGGTAAAGAGCATAAAAGAGGGTGCATAAATGGAATGTAATTGAGGAAGAGTAGGAAACGTTGTGGACAAGTTTTGTGGTCATTTCAATTTTCAAACTTTGTCATAAAAAGGGAAATATGGTGCATGGAGTATATGTGATGTTTGGTCACTTTAGGTAAAAACATGATGATGCAATATGGTGATGATGGTGTAGTACAAGAATAAGAGGCAAGAATAATCATAATTTGTTACTTAGAAATCTAGGAAACAAATTCATGTCACGTAGCCATGCATGTTCTTTCATGATGTCGTAACTTGAAGAATTCACCACTAAATGAAGTGAAACTTGGGCTAAAAAATGAAGGTAAGGTCACAAGGAGAAATTTATATGTTTGGAGAAACTTGAATTGAAGTATAAAAATTCATGAAAACTAGCTTAGAAAACATTTCCACATATTGGCCAAACATGCCTGAAAAAACTAAGTTACAAAATACTTTTAGCCACTTGATGACACCCACTTTTAATCTTCATAACTTGAGCTCTAGTCATTCAAATGATGAGTTCTTGGTATTCTTGGAAATATTAGATAATTAAGAACAAATCTTATGTTGAAAGCATTTTGAGGTAAACCTTGGATCCATTTGAAATTTTCCTTAGAAGTTAGTTGCCTTTGGATGACTTTAAATCCTTTCAACTTCGAGACACCAACTTGAAGACATCATAACTTCAAATTTTTAAATCCAATGAAAGAGTTATTTACATCAAAAGAAAGCTTATAAGAAGCTCTATAACTTTAATTTTGATGGGAAAATGAGATGGAACTTGTATCATGATGAAACTTGCCATAGAAGTTGGGTGCTAAAAGAGGTGATTTTACACTTAGAAACCTCTAAAACCCTAATTTAGAAACCTCCTGATTTTATGACTCTCCTTGATTTTTCTTGATTGAAATGAATACAAGATCGGACATCTGTGGTGAAAAAGATGCCACAGGAGAAAAGTGTATATGGCAAAAGATCAAACTCTGCTAGGGAATACTAACAATCAACTATCACTGGGATACAAAACCAATATGAGGATAAAAATGTTGAAAGATAATAAACGTCCCCACGCCTCGGGTCGAAAGCCACGAGCGGGTCTCAATTTCTTATTTTAATCAAGTATTCCACTTGAAAAGGGTAAAAATAAATCTCTCCATGCATCGAGTCACAAGCCACGGACGGGTCTCAGTTTCTTCTTTAATCAAGCATTCCACTTGAAAAGGGTAAACTTAAACCTCACCACGCCTTGAGTCACAAGCCACGAACGAGTATTAGTCTCTTCTTTAGTCAAGCATTCCTCTTGAAAAGGGTAAACATAAACCTCCTCATGCCTCGGGTCACAAGCCACGAACGAGTCTCAGTTTCTTCTTGGAAAGGTGCATACTTATAGGAAAGCAATCTTCGTAGGGGATTGGAGTTTCACTGGAGATTGAGAACTTTAGCGGGAATCCATATCTCACTGGAGATTAGGAAACTTCACCGGGGATCTTCAAAATATGCAGGCCGGTTGATTTGTAAAACACGTCTTCTGAGATAAACTAAAAGATCAATTGTCAGAATCTTCACCAAACTTCTCCGAGATAGGGCATTTGTGGATGAAAAGTTGATAATCTTGATAACTTACTAGGGGATAAAAAAACTGTCTAGAGCAAACTGCCATTTTCCATCCAAATAGAAAATGTGAGAACAAAACAAATTGCTCAAATAAAGAGGCTGCCACTTGTCATATGGTTATAAATTCCAAAGGAATGTTACAACTCTGTTGAAGAGGATTGTCTTCAATTGAGGATCTCTAAATATATTCTTCCTGGGGAGACAAAGTGAAAAATAAATGCACACTCGATCTAGGTTCAACAACGTAAAGAGATTCAAAATTGATTGTCAGGGCCCAAAGTTCAATTCAGGAAATAACTGAAGAGAAACGGTTAAGCAAGACTCTATCTAGTGAGGAATGAACTCAAGTGGGGTTTTATCTTATCCAAAAATGGAAAAGATACCTAAAAAAAACAATCTTCCACGAGGATGACACTCAGTAGGGAATTAGAAAGGATGTGAATTTTCTGCTTAAGGCTAACGACTCTACTGGGGAGAAAAGACAAACCAAGTCACTTGGGGATAAAGGCAGCCAAAGGGAACAAACATAATAAACAAGCATTAGGGATAAAAAAATGCACAATGCTATGTATATCTACATGAATGAATGCCATTTTATGCTTATGCTGACAAAACAAATGGAAAGAAGTAAATTGGAGATGAAATAAACATCTCGACATGGATACTCGGCCAAGTTTCACAAGATAGAAACATCACTAGTGATGAATGGAAAGCCACATCTGGGACTGAATTACTGCATCAAGGCTTCAAACTTCTCTGGGGAGGATCGAGTACTCCACTTGGGAATATAACATCATGACTTCACTTAGGAGATTGTCAAGATGAATCTGGTTACTATGTTGGAGATGAGAAAGAACCAATGGGGAAGATCAAACTCATGATTGGAGAGACTTCATGGAGGATAAAGTAAACATCCGCTTCACTAGAGAGACTCTTATTAGAGTCATAGATAGAGATGGTAGAAATTGAGGCCTCACAAGCGATAAAATAAATATCCACTTCATTGGGGAAACTCGGATTAGAGTCATAGTTGCAGATGTCAGGGTTGAGACTTCATGGGGATGAAATATTCACTTCACTAGGAGAAAATGAAGCCAAGGAGATTCACTGAGGAGTGAACTAGGCATTGACTTCAATGGGGAAGGAAATAAACATTCATTGGGGAATGCAATAAACATTCACTTCACTAGAGAAGTTTGATACCGAGGAAATTCATTGGGAATTCTTAGGTAACCAACTAGGGAAATCCTGCATCAAACCTGCCACAACTGATGGGAGTAAAGACCCACCGAGGAGTTGTCACGACCACCTGAAGTAGAGACATGAAGATGACATAGTTCTACATTTCAAAGTTTACCTTTCATGGAGAAATTATTTATGTCCTTTTACGTGTGCATAAATAAAAGTAGAACACACACACATTTTAGAGAACAATTTAAATTTGTTTCAAAACTGCTATAAAAATAAAAGATATTTTGCAAGATAAGAATAAACATGAAGATTTCCAACCAATGGAAAGGTTTAAATTTTATTAATTGAACGGTAGTCGAAAAAGGGCACGACTCCATGGATCATTACAAAATTGGAAAATGGTAAATAATGGAAAAGGTTACATAAATAAAAATGACCATTATCCTCCTAAACAACTTTGTACTTCCTATACTCTTGTCGCACCTCAAAAAATCACATATAGATAACTCGAAAACACAACCCTCACACAAAAGGCATGGAATGCGGTTCGACAGAGTCGCCACCGAACTTTATTTATCCCGAAGAGACGAGAAAGGAAAATATCAAGAAAACATTTTAAAACAAAAGGACAGGAATACGGTCGTCCCAACCAATGTTCCAGGTTCGGGAGCCGGTCATGCGAGAGGAAGGTATTAGCACCCCTCACGTCCGTTGTACTCAATGGGAACCTCTTATTATGATATGCGATAGGCATTATCTAAGCTTGTTCGTTTTCTTCTCAAAGATAAATGCGAAACGGTACGAAAAAATTATAAAGATGCTAGGGGAAATGGGTGGTTATAAGATAGGGTGCTCGCCAAGGATTGGGGCCCTTGTGCCTACGTATGCTCATTCAGACGATAATGAGGAATCAAAGCTCTCGTAGTTCGACTACGAGAATAATAGGGGTGGATCACTCATATATGATGTATTTGATGAATTTGATGAATTTGATGTTACAGATGTTGTTTGAGTGTTTGGATCACTCATATATGATGTATTTAAGGTGTTTGCATCATTGGTTTGGATTGAATTGCTCTCTATTTGAAGATTCGATTCTCACTTCTTAAGGTTTTAAAATTTTGAAGTGAAGAGTGATATGAGAGAAAACACGTGTTGTGATGTTTTGGGGGTGGTTTGAATAATCAGAAATAACTCCTATTTGTAGGAGGAGAAGTTTGTTTTTAGAGGAATAGTGAATGGATGAAGGATCACTCTATTACCTAATGGATATGGCTATGTAGCATGACTTGAATGCTAAGGTACCTCAAGTCTCCTCTATCATAGCTATGTGTTGACTCCCATCAATTTTGCAGGTTTGAAGTCTTCTAATTCTTGGATATGTCTTGACTAGTTTGTGCTTGACCCATGCCACCTTAATGCATTACATTAATGCTTGATGCCAAAGTTGAAATTCAAGGTTCATGTAATGATGGATTTGCACATGCTAGGCTAGATACTTGACTCCTTGGTCCAAATTTGAAAATATCAAGTGATTCATCAAGATTCCTTCTGATCTTGGATGGTGCCAAAGCTTGCAAGTTGACAAACTTGTTGTGGAAAATCGTGTGGTGCAAGTAATGTGCCAAATGTTGTAAAAAACAGTTTGTGTCAAGGCATGTTGTGAGGTTCATAACTTCTTACTCAAGTTAAATTACTGGAATTTATTGTACTTCTTAGAAATTTTGTATATCATACTTCAACTTTGATGTTTACATTTGGTCTTGAATCATCTTGGATCATAATGGAAAATGCCTCCAAAGTTATGAAAAACATGAGGCAGATTCTTCCTAAAAAATTCTAAGTGTCAAAGTTCAAAATCTTATGAAACCCTAATTTTAGTGCTTCATATCTCAAAATCCAAGCATTGTTTGGTGGTACTTCTGCTTTACAATCTTGTTTTATGTAAGGACATCTATCATTTGAGCTTTGGATGGAATAAAATGGTTGCTTGGATCACAAGTTATGGCCTTGCAAAGTTGGGTAAAATCAAGTTCATTCCAAAACTTAGTGAAATTCCAAGTTTCTCAAGGTTTCTCTTTTTGCAAGTAAGCTTAATTTTCTTGATTTTTCTTGATTGAACATGATCCAAATCACAAGTTAATATTTTTCTTGACTTAAAGAGGCCATGTTTTCCAAAAAATCTCAAAAATCAAACTTGGTTTTGATCACAATTGACTTTTTATATTATATGAAACTTGAACTCTGTGATCCTTTATGAGATCAAGTCCTTGGGATAAATTGAACCTAATGGATGGATTCTAAAGGTGTTTTTAAGTGCCTTGAATCATATCCCTAGGTTTGAGATCATGCTTTGCTCAAAATTCAAAAGTATGGTTGACTCTTTCTCAAGAACCCTATTTTGTAGTCTAGATGAATTTGAATCCTTGTATTGCTTATAAATCAACTTCTTTGAATCAATCCAATCTAATGAATGGATCAATATGATTTAATTGAGGTCCTTGGAACATATCTTGAGGTCTTGGATCATGCCTTACTTCAAAAGTTAACCTACGGGTTGCATTAGGTCAAAACCCTAATTCCTGATTTTTTATAGATGCAACCCTTAGGGATATTTTGAAATTATGAATGGAATCATGAGGTTCTTTTAAGCTTCTTGAAACATATATTAAATTATTGGCTCATGCCCAGATGAAAATTTCTTTTTAGAAGTCTTGATCGATCAAAACCCTAATTTGGTGACACTAATGGTCTTAAGTCCTGATTAACTTGGAATGATGCAATCTTGTGCTAAATTCTTGACGGGGAGGATCCCTTAATCCTTCATGGATGTTTGAGAGGCTTGACAAGTTGAAGATCACGTCAATTGTTGATTGATCCTTTGCCTGAATGATCTGAGAGGGCTAAAGACCCTAATTTTTGGTGAAGGTGAATAGTCAACAATCCTTGAAAAGATTGGTCAGGAATGAAAATACATCCATATTATTGTGATGATAGGCACAATTATGTAAAGTCTTATGGTCGAAATTTAGGGTATGACAAGAAGATCGTCAATCCACCGATGTTTGAAGAAGCCCGACTCAAAAAGCAGAAGAAAAGTCAGTAATAAGGGATTTGAACCTCATAAAAAAGGGTTCTTTAATATATATATATATATATATATATATATATATATATATATATATATATATATATATATATATATATATATATATATATATATATATAAATATATATATATATAAATATATATAAATATATATATATATATATATATATATATATATATATATATATATATATATATATATATATATATATATATATATATATATATATATATATATATATATATATATATATATATATATATATATATATATATATATATATATATATATATATATATATATATATATATATATATATATATATATATATATATATATAGGTTTAGTTACCCTTCTATCAATTATGAACATTGTACTTTTGTAATATTTACAAGTTATCAAATAAAAGCGTTGGTGTTTATGTTATCCGCTGAATGATATTTGCAACCTAAATATTGAAAGTTCGTTTAAAAGAAGAAAAAAACAAAACAAAAGGGCATTTGTATCCTTTTCACATCATGCATCATTATAGCATTCCACATCTTTCAAAAAAAAATCTTACATATAATTTTCACACTTTAGAGTCAAACTGTCTCATTCATACAACACTCGGGCCAATCGTTAGAAGAAAATGGACGATTTAGAAGATAAAATAGAGAATTAAGAGAGGAAGTCACTACTCTAAAAGGAAGTATGGAAAGACTCAATGTCATGATAGAAACAATGGCAGCAACCCATGATCAACTGTCTCAGAGGACTATGAACTCAGAAATTATCTATGCACCAGTCTTTGAGGTACCCGTCAGTCTTCCTCAGTACACCATGCCTAAAGGTTTTCCTTAGAGCATGCCTCTCAATTTTATTCCTGAAGGATACATACCTCCGATCACTAAAGATCCAAGAACTACAGCTGGAGTCTCTAAGCCTGAAGGTTACAAACTTTAGGTCAATGAAGATGTAAGAGCCACGACAGAGGTTCCTATACCTGAAGGTTACAGACTTCAGGTCAACAAAGCGCCAAAAATCGCAGCGATAATGTCTGTATCACAACCTGTGATACATACTACTCCAAAAGAACAGATCTTTTACGCTACTCCAAGCAAGGATATGGGAGTCTATGAAAGGATGGATGAATTCCAAGAACGATTCTTGGAATGCATAAAGAACTTCAGGCTATTCGTGGACATGACTTATTCGGGAAAGATGTTACCGACCTCTGCTTAGTCCCAAATGTTAAAATACCACACAAATCCAAGGTGCCTTATATTGAAAAATACAAAGGAAACTCTTGCCCTCAAATTCATTTGGTGATGTATGCTCGAAAGATGTCTACCCAGACAGAAAATCAATAGTTATTAATCCATTACTTCCAAGACAGTTTAACTAGTGCCGCACTCAAATGGTACATGAGATTAAACCGTACAAAGACCAGTACCTTCAGAGAACTCATAGCAGCTTTTGTTTAGCTGTCGCTACTGCGAAAATTGGCGCCGGCTATGACAGAAGAGTCGCCACCATGCGTTATTTATCCCACAAGAGGGAAAGGAAACGCTTAGAGTAAACCTAACGCAAAGAGGGAAAGGAATGGTCATCGCAACCAAATCCTGGATTCGGGAGTCGGTTACGCCAGGGGAAGGTATTAGCACCCCTCACGTTCTTCGTACTCGACGGGATCCACGCTTGTTTTCTATCTAAGGGTGTGTTTATCTATCTACTCTAAAGGTATGGGTTAAAAAGAAAAGAAAATGACTCGGCAAAGTGTCACACTTTATGCCTACGTATTCCCGTTTGGAACGAGAAATCAGAGTCAACGTAGTTCGCCTAACTACGGGTTAAGGGGGGAAGGTTGCTCGCCGAGATATCGCATCTCGTGTCTACATACTTTCATACGGCATGAAAGATCAGAGCAAGCGTAGTTCGGGCTACGGAAGACACAAGCTTGTCTGACAGTTTTTTTTATCTCCTTCTGAAAAGGGTTTTCCTGATTAAAGGTCCAAGAGGACAAAAACAGAGTTTGAATGTTTGTTTGAATTTTTTACGAAAGAAATGTTTTTTAGGATGTTTGCAATCTCAGTCGCACTAGAGACTATGACCCAGGAGTGAACGCTTCATATGTCACCCAAAGGGTACCACACTAACATCCAGATTACTGGAGAGAGACCCTCCACCAACCCTTTCCTAGATAGCTTAAGGCTCGTAACGCACGACTTCAATTAACCTTATTACTGTGTTTTTGAATTATTTTTGAGATGAGAAGAGAAAGACACCCTAAGACTATGGTTGAAAGGGGAATCTACCTACAGTGATCATGCATGGGTCAAAACCTAATGTCTGTCATAATTCCCTCTTGCACAGGGGAAATCAGAGATTCTAGGGGAAACATCAAAAGAAAGCAAGCAGTAAACAGTAGAATGCATGCTATGCAACAGTACCAGAGAGGCAAAGGAGAAAACAACATGTAAGAGGAGACAAGCTCCACCTCAAACATAGAGGTAATTAGCACAAGCAAATAGACAATACAGAGAAAAACAAAAGATACAGAGGAGGCAGCCCAAACAGCAGCAACAAACTCCTACAGCAGACAACAACAACAAGCTCTAAACAGCATAGTTGAAAAGACAGCAAAGTTGACAGCAAGACTTCATCTTCAAGCTAGCTCTTATCTTCAAGCTTCATCAACTTCATCTTCAAGCTCTAGCAAGCACACTCCAAGCAGAGGAACAATCACCAAGATCAAGGTTGAAATGTTGAAAACTTAATGAAAACCAAAGGAAATCATCAAGTACCAACATTGAAATGGAAAGGTATCCTCAAAGTTCTACTCAACTTTGGGCATACTACACATCCCTCCAAAGGAGAGATGAAGTTTCCCTAGGAGGAATTCATGTTATTGGATGGGATAGAAGCACACAATGCATTCTATGTTTAATGAAGAAATCAAAACTAGCTCTAATGGCTCTTCCTAAAATCCAAATTTCCTAAGCTCCTAAAACAACGCCTAAAGGAAAAGTAAACTTCAACTCCAAGCTCCAATCTTCAAGCCACAGCAACTACATCAAGTCTAGAAGACCTCCCAAAAAGGATTCCAAGCCAACCAAGCCCCAAAGTCACCAACCAAGCCAAACAAGCAAAGGCACTCAAGAGAGAACAACATGAACACAAGCAACTTGAAAAATTCAAAAAAAATAGGAAACAAAGTTTTAAAATTCTAATTAAATTCCTAGGGGAAGATACATGTTTGAATAGCCTAGGGTTAATATATTAAAGCCTAATTAAACTTCTAAGTCTACTAATAAAATCCTAAGTTAGGAGGTGTCAAAGGATAACCACAATTGGGGAGGCTCTAATCTCAACACCTAAAACAGAACCTAGAATTATTCTAAAATTCTAATAAAAATCCTAAGGGAACATGA
Organism: Lathyrus sativus; assembly: GCA_963859935.3. Lineage (NCBI taxonomy): Eukaryota > Viridiplantae > Streptophyta > Magnoliopsida > Fabales > Fabaceae > Lathyrus > Lathyrus sativus. The sequence goes on from OZ012736.1 coordinate 59,089,320, forward strand.
GTATCTACCCTAACACATACTAGAAAATCAAAGTCAAATTCATTACCAATTGGATGAACTAAATTCAACAAAATAGGTGGTCAGTTATGCAAAATTGAAAGAATTAACCAAAATAAGAAAAATCAAATTAAATTGAAAAATGAATGAAAATGCACTTTATTGATTTTAGAAAATCACACATTCTCTCAAGATCATGGAGATATTTTTAGATTATTTTTCTGATCAAAAATGAATTTTATATGATTTTTAGAATGAAAATGAATTAAAATAAAATCACAATCAATTAAAACTAAATAAAATGCAAGATAAAACAAGGAACGTAGGATCAAGAGACCAAGTCCTCTCATCTGAGGCTCCAGAACGCGCCACATAAGCTGCCAACTCAGTTAAATGAAACGCAGCGTTTTGAATTAAAAAAGTCCACTCCTCAGATTAAAACACAACGCTATGATATGGTGGAAAGTCTTTGGTCAGCGCATGATCTAATGGTCCAGAGATCATCTTCTCCAAAATTCCACCTGGCCTGAGTGAGATCAGAGACGGTGGCCGCTGAAGACTCCGGTCGTCTTCTCCGGCGAGGATCCAGTTTCAGGCAACCAAAAATGACAAACTCTACACCAATTCCACTCAATTTTCAACGTAGATTCCAAATCTCTCATCAAAATGATCTGACTCTCCATAGGTAAGCAAACACGAAGCAATGTTCAGAGATGTTATCCAAATCAACTCTCACCAAATGCTAAATTAAGTACATAGAAATCCTCCTCACGTTGCACTGATCATCCTGATCTAAACAATTTTCTACAAAATTTCATGAATTAAGAGATTCAAGTCTAAACAGATCTACTATGTCATCTTCAAACATCACCAATTGAATCCAAATCAAGCCAAAATGATCTACACCTTGTCTAGATCCTAACCACAAGTTCAAAACTATCTAACTCATGCTAAATCATGTAGAATGTTGAGAGTTACTAACCTGCTCTAGATCTGTTGACAGAGGTACTTGTAGCTCGTTTCTTCCTCCAAAACTCCCCAGATAGCTTCAACGATCCAAGGGGAAATGAATGCTACCTTCAATTTGGTTTGAATTGGTCTGAATTGCAAAACACGATTTGAAGTTGCAGCTCTGAAAATTTTCTTACTCCTTCGGGTTTCAGCACGAAATGAAGCTCAACCTTGCTCTGAATTCATTCTAAACAATATATAGATGCTTTCCATGGGCTTTTCCAATCCATTTGAGGCCCAAATCCGTGGTTCACATTTTCTGGTTTTTTCCTTGAAATCCAATGTAACAGTCATGATTTCAAGCTGTGTCACTTGCTCTAGAAGGTTCTATCAGCTTGCAAATTGATTTTAGAGTGAAATTAGATTGATAGCACAACCTGAATTGCATTGTAAAATGAATTGGCTATGTAACTTGCATTTGAAGCAACTACATGACAACTCATGAAATTTGGCCTAAACTCAAAAATCTGGTAATGCAAAAGTGTTTAAAATGTGATTTCCAATCAGAAAATGTACCCATTTGCTTGGTTTTGGTCATCTAACACAAAATTGCATTTTTCCCTCCTTTGCACATTTGAATTTTCTCCCTTTTTGAAACAAATTCAAACCAACTCTTGCTATGAGCTCAATCAATCCACCATGACCTCTTGGCTAGCCTAAAAACCATATTTTGAACAACTTTCATGTTAAAGGTATTGAGATGCTCTACAAGATTCATGTTGGCCAAAGATCCATTTGAAACTTGTATCTTGACGTATGTGGTCTTGAAGTTAGGCACTAAATAGGGGATTTTACACTGAAACCCTAATTTAGCAACTTCCCACACTCTTGACTTTTCTTGATTTGATCTTGGATAATACCAGAAATGTCTTATCTCATAATTTCATGAACTCCATGACCTCAAAGTAGGCTTTGATACTCTTCAATTGTCCAGTTGACTTAGAACTGATCTAGATGAAACCTTAATTGCTTGCACCTCAACTGTGGCTCTTGCATTTGACATAATGACCTGATTGAGCTCTCTCATGGCCCTCTAGGCATTATATGAGCTCCATACACATCCTATTCTCACATTCAACACTTCACAACCCTCTGATGGTCTTCAATTGATCCTCAAGTTAGGAGAAGATTCATACCCATACATCTAAACCCTTAGGCACTCAAACCACCTTCTGATGACTTTGACCACTCTTCCATCTTGAATGAGACTTCATGCTAGGCTTCTCTTGATAAGAATCACATTTGATCCCCTGCTATATGAATGATATCATGATATGAAAATGATATAACTATGCAAATGATAATGCAATGAAACATAAACTAAGTAAGAAAAGGTTGAGCAAATTTTGGGGTGCAACAGCTGCCCCTATTCAAACGGCTTGGACCCGACTGGGTGAAGAGTGAACGACCTTCAAACAATCGAGGTAAAAGACAGTTGAATAACAAGAAACCCGAAAATTTGCCAACCGCAGAAATACACAACAAAAACTGCTTGGGGAACAACATTCGTTGTGCTGAACCCAGTTGTTACGGCAACAACTGATCAATCATCTGACAAATCTTGGGATTTCAACATTAACCCCCTGTGTGACGCCACAGGTATCGAATTAACTTTGCAAGAAACAACTCCGTCCACAACTGGACTAAACTTCGTCAACACGAGGAAAGACTCCATCACCATGGGTACAATTCCGTCCATAACTGGAATAACGATCTCTGTCAGTCACAGGTAACAACTCCACTGGGGACAATTCCGTCGATCACGGATAATAACTCCGTCCACACGGGTGACAATCACTGTCAACACAGGTAACACTTCCGTCAATACGGGCAACAATCACTGTCAACACAAGTACTATTCCGTCAACACGGATAACAATCACCGTCAGCACGGGTTTCATTCCGTCAACACAGATACAAAACTCTGTCAACACAGGTACGATTTCTGTCCATCCCAAGTAATAATCACTGTCAACACAGGGAAGAATTCCGTCAACACGGACACCAATCACTGTCAACACAGGTACTATTCCGTCAACACGGATAACAATCACCGTCAGCACGGGTTCGATTCCGTTAACACAGATAACAATCACCGTCAACACGGGTAAACATCACTGTCAACACAGGTACGATTTCGTCAACACAGATACCAACCTCTGTCAATACAGGGAAGAATTCCGTCAACACGGACAACAATCACTGTCAACACAGGCACAATCCGTCAACGCGGATAACAATCACCGTCAGCACGGGTACAATTCCGTCAACACGGATACCAAAATCTGTCAACACAGGTACGATTCCATCAACACGGAGAATAAACTCTGTCCATCACAGGTAACAATCTCTGTCAACACAGGCGCAATCTCTGTCCATTACAGGTAGTAATTCCGTCAACACGGATAACAATCACCGTCAGCATGGGTAGCAATCATTGTCAACATGGATAATGATCTCTGTAAACACAGGGACTATTCCGTCAACACGGATAATAATCACCGTCAGCACGGGTAGCAAACACTGTCAACACAGGTACGATCTCTGTCAGCCACAGGTATCCAACTCTGTCAACACAGATACCAAACTCTGTCAACATAGGGAAACAATTCCGTCAACACGGAAAAGAATCACCGTCAGCACGGGGAAACATCACTGTCAACACAGGTACAATTCCGTCAACACGGAGAACAATCTCTATCAATACAGGTATGATCCGTCAACACGTATACATTTGAATAATATTTTGTTGGAGACTACGAGAAACTTAATCACACCACTCTGTGGGGAAAACACTACTAGGGAAATCACTAGCGATAACTCCAAAAGTATGAGTCATGAAATATTTTACTGCTGACGTAACAGCAACCTGAGAAGAATTCCGCTGGGGACGAAGAAAAACTTAACCAAGCTACTCTGTTAGGGGACGAACGTTATCATCACCTATCTCACGCTGAGAATTTGAATATCTAGAGATCTTTCTGAACAAGAATCCCACTCCTCTGCAAGGGATAACAACTGAAACCAAAGAGGTAACCAACCTGGCCTATGTTTCAAAATGCGTATGTTTGACAATGGCGTAATGCTCCATACAGCATGGAAATTCTATGCGTTTAGGTAGATGCAAATATGATGATATATGCAAAATGCAAAGATGCCGAGAGGCGCTTCAGCAAAATAAATGCCGAAGACAAGACCCAATCCGCTGGAGATAACCGGGTATCACAAAGCATTCCAACACAATAAATGCTGGAACGGTGAAACCAACTTCGCTGGGGATAACCCTCCTGTCGGGGGAATGGCTCATAAGCTTAAAATTACGAACTCTGATGAGGATGTTCATCTTATCTGAGGAAAAACAACCTGCTGGGCAAAATGAGAAACAATCCTGCGCGGGGATAATCCTTCTGAACCAACAACGACTTGGTTATACTCTGCGAGAGTTACCCATGTTGGGTATTGAGTGTGTATGTACTCACTGCTGGGAATACACCTTTTGTTGGGGGCTTTCAAATCCACCGAGGAAACTCTCTTGGCAACTTTCCTGGGGAATACTCTTCTGAGGAGAACCACCCATATCTAATAGGGATAAGTGCCATCTCAAATCTTCTGAGATAAGATGTGACTTCCATCTGCTGAGGAGCGAACCATCACTAGGTCATGAGACTCTGGCTGGGGAAACGCGGATTCCCTGACTGTTTGCTCCAAAGGTGAGAACCCTACAAAACACAAATGAGACAAAACAAATCTATACAATAAAATCTATTCCGGTTAGTATCTGTGACGTTCGTTCAGTCAATTCGAAGTCTTAGCAATTATTGGCAAGGGCTAGCAAGTTTATGCACATGCAAGTTTATCACAAACATCGGCGTTTTTCATAAACAAAACAGTAAAAAAACAAGCATCAAGTACTGAATAACATGCTTTATTGATAACGGGCCTGTAAATAGGCAAAATTTTGTACACTGGATGTAACTCCTGAAAAGAGGAAGTTATGCACAAACAAAATACAAGTATTACAGAAATACAAAGAAAATTTGTATACATGTCGGCAACGTGGTACAGACGAACACCATAAGCTGATCCTCTTATGACTCGTTTGACTCTGACGCTTTCTCGATACTCGATCTTCGGAAGAGATTGTTTTGGATATACGACCCTCAGGTACTCCCAAACCACTAAGCAACGCAGTATCAAACTCGGACCGCAGTTATTTGCTTTTTCAAATCCCTAACTTTTGTGTGAACCGCCCTTTGCGAGTTTTCAATTCACCGGGATACCCTTTTTTTGCCGTAGTTGCCCTTTTCAGGTTTTCAACTTCGCGGGTGTACATCTTTTTTCAATTTTATCCCTAACGTTTGCTCGAACCTTTTATTCCTTTTTTATGGTTCGCCGGGATGCCCCATTTTTGCCTGGACCTTTCTTTTTTTTGTCCAGCGGGTCTCTTTAAGCAAAGTATTTTTTAACTGCGTCCGAGTTCACAGGGGCTGTGAAATCCTCACCATCCATGGTGGACAACAATAAGGCTCCTCTAGAGAAAACCTTTCTAACAACATATGGACCTTCATAGTTGGGAGTCCACTTGCCCCTATGATCTGATTGTGGCGGGAGAATCTTTTTCAGCACAAGATCGCCCGTCTGAAAGCTTCAAGGGCACACCTTCTTATCATAAGCTTTCTTCATCCGGATTTGATACAACCGACCATATGCTAGAGAAGCCAATCTCTTCTCGTCCATTAAACTGAGCTGATTCAATCTATCTTTCACCCATTCCGCCTCATCTAATTGGACATCGCGCAAAACCCTGAGAGAACGAATCTCAACCTCCAATGGTAGAACAACCTCCATACCATATACAAGTGAAAAAGGAGTTGCCCCGGTTGATGTGCGTACCGTCGTACGATAACCGTGCAAAGCAAAAGGAAACATCTCATGCCAGTCCTTGTAAGTCAAAACCATCTTCTGAACGATCTTCTTTATATTTTTATTGGCCGCTTCAACAGCGCCATTCATCCTAGACCAATAAGGAGAAGAATTGTGATGTTCAATCTTGAAATTCTGGCACAATTCCTTCATCATCTTATTATTCAAATTTGAACCGTTGTCAGTGATAATTCGCTCCGGGATTCCATATCTGCAGATAATATCTTTCTTGATAAATCTGGCCACCACCTGCTTGGTAACATTAGCATACGATGCCGCTTCAACCCATTTGGTGAAGTAATCAATAGCTACCAAGATAAAACAATGTCCGTTGGATGTCGTGGGCTCAATCTTCCCAATCACATCAATTCCCCACATGGAGAAAGGCCAAGGCGACGACATAACGTTCAAAGGGCTCGGAGGCACATGAATCTTGTCCGCATAAATCTGACATTTATGACACTTCTTTGCAAATTTGAAACAATTTGTTTCCATTGTTAGCCCGTAATACCCTGCTCTTAATAGCTTTCTCGTCATTGCATGTCCGCCGGCATGCGTGCCAAATGTACCCTCGTGGATTTCCTCCATTAGCAACTTAGCCTCTTTCTCATCCACACACCGTAACAACACCAAGTCGTGGTTTCTTTTGTACAAAACACCATCCGGATTCAAATAGAAATTTCCAGCCAATCTCCTAAGAGTCTTCTGATCACGACTGGATGCCCCAGCCGGATACTCTTGGTTCTTCAGGAAATTCTGGATATCATAATTCCACGGTTTACCATCGGAAGCTTCCTCAATGGAGAATATGAAAGCGGGCCTATCAAGGTGAGAGATAACTATCCTGGGAGCCTCATTCTAGAAGTTAACCTTATACATCGAAGACAAAGTCGCGAGAGCGTCTGCCATCTGATTTTCCGCTTGTGGTACATGGTGCAATTCCACCTTGTCAAAGAAAGGTAACAACCTTCTTGCATAATTCATATAGGGTATCAGATTGGGCTGACGAGTCTCCTACTCTCCCTTGATCTAGTTCACAACTAGAGCAGAGTCTCCGTACACATCAAGTTTCTTAATTCACAGATCGATAGCTTCTTCGAGCCCCATAATACACGCTTCATATTCGGCCTCATTGTTGGTAACTGGAAAGGTCAATCTAGCAGTGAATGGGATGTGCGACCCATGAGGAGTAGTAATAATTGCACCTATTCCACTTCCGTATAAATTGACGGCACCGTCAAATATCAATTGCCATTTGGAACCCAACTCTGGACCTTCATCCCGCAACGGCTCCTCACAATCCTTCATTTTTAAGTACATGATATCCTCGTCAGGAAAATCAAAACTCATCGACTGGTAATCATCAATTGGCTGCTCAGATAGGTATTCTAACAGAACAGTTCCTTTAATAGCCTTTTGAGAAACGTACTAAATATCGTATTCTGTCAATACCATCTACCATCGGGCAATCCTTCTGGAAAGTGCTTGCTTTTCAAACACGTATTTGATTGGATCCATCTTTGAAATTAGTATGGTTGTATGGTTTAGCATGTATTGCCTCAAACGTTTGGCAGCCCAGGCTAGCGCACAACACATTTTCTCGAGCATTGAGTAACGAGACTCACAGTCTGTGAACTTTTTACTCAAGTAGTAAATCGCATGCTCTTTACGTCCAATCTCGTCATGTTGACCGAGAACACAACCCATACTTTTCTCAAGAACCGTCAAATACATAATCAATGGTCTCCCGGCTACTGGGGGTATTAATATTGGAGGTTCCTGCAAATATTCTTTTATTTTTTCAAACGCCCTTTGACAATCTTCATTCCAGGTCACAGCCTAATCTTTTTTCAATAACTTGAATAACGGCTCGCACGTGGTCGTTAGATGAGATATGAACTGGTCAATGTAGTTCAACCTCCCTAAAAAACCACGAACCTCTTTTTCTGTTTTCGGCGTTGGCATTTCTCGTATGGCTTTTATTTAGCAGGATCAACCTCAATTCCTTTTTCGCTCACAATAAACCCCAATAGCTTACCGGATCTCACCCCGAAGGTGCACTTGTTAGGATTCAGTCTCAGCCTGAACTTCCTAAGCCTCTTGAACAATTTCAGAAGATTGACCAGATGCTCTTCCACCATTTGGGATTTGGCAATCATATCATCAACGTAGACTTCGATCTCTTTATGCATCATGTCATGAAAGAGTGTCCTCATGGCTCGCTGATATGTTGCCCCGGTGTTCTTCAAACCAAAGGGTATCACTTTGTAGCAGAACGTTCCCCACGGGGTAATAAAAGTTGTTTTCTCCATATCATCTGGCGCCATCTTTATCTGATTATAGCCCGAAAAGCCGTCCATGAAGGAAAACACGGAGAATTGAGCGGTGTTGTCGACCATCACATCAATATGAGGAAGCGGAAAATCGTCTTTTGGGCTCGCCTTATTCAAATCTCGATATTCCACGCACATCCGCACCTTACCATCCTTGTTTGGTACAGATACTATATTGGCGACCCATGAGGGATAAGTTGTGACAACTAGGAAACCGGCGTCCCACTGTTTCTGAACTTCCTCTTTAATTTTCATAGCCATATCTAGTCGAGTTCTTCTGAGTTTCTGCTTAATCGGCGGACATTCCTCATGCAATGGCAGACGGTGAACCACCATATCAGTATCCAACCCAGGCATGTCTTCGTAAGACCAAGCAAAGATATCACTGTATTCTCGCAGCATCTCGATAAGCCTTTGCTTGATATCACTTTGCAGTGCAGCCCCTATCCGGATATTCCTGACAACCTCTTCGGACCCCACGTTAATAATTTCAATTTCCTCCTGATGAGGCAGAATGATTCTCTCTTCTTGTTTCAAAAGTCGAGTCAGCTCTTCTGATAAGTCACTATCCTCAATAATCTCTTCTTCTGCTTGAAATATCGGGTGCTCGAAGTCGAAGCGATTCATAGGAAGTTCGTGATCGGTGTCGTGATCAGTGTCGTCTGAAATATGAATCCTGCAATGAGAATGGTTAAATGTTTCAAATAATGCAAACAAAGCACATAACCACGTTGCCATTTTATTGTTAAAGCAAAAACAGGAAAAACAAGGATCACAAAATTTGCATGCGAAAAACGCCTTTATTAATGATTAAACAAAGTACACACATAAGCAGGTAGCCCTAAAAACAAAATCACTATGCCCCGGGTAGGACACAGGATTATACAATAATTGAGAAAATAAATCATTACTGTTTTGTAGTCACTGGAACAAGTTCCTGGATAGACCAGTTGCACAGATTCTATCCTGGCACGCCGGGCTTGATCCACAAGTCCATATCACAATCACTATCTCCGTCTTCAGCATCGGAAACAGCATTGATCGTTTCATAACAGACCCCACCTGGAGTGATCACCACTGGTCCTTTGAACTTTGGCACGCCTGATGCAGAAGGTGACGATGCCGGGCGATACCCCAACCCAAACTTGTCCATCTTGACAGGAATTTCCAAGACTTGGCTCCATCTTTTGGTTTCTCCAGCCTGAACCACTGCCTGAGCGTCTTTGTACGAAGACATGGCCACTTCTGGCCCTTTGACGGGAACATGAGACTTGTCCTTGATCTGCAACCCCTCGAAGGCTTGGCATGGCGTCTCATGGATCTCCCCATCCACTTCGACGTACTTGAATGACGAGAGATGGCTAACCAGAATGTCCTCCTCTCCGCAAATAGTAACAACACTGTCACCAACCATGTACTTAAGCTTTTGATGCAGCGTGGACGTCACAGCCCCTGCAGAATGTATCCATGGTCGCCCAAGTAAACGGCTGTAAGCGGGATGTATATCCATGATATAGAACACAGTGTCAAACACTTCCGGCCCGACTTGGAGCGGCAACGTTATGGATCTAAACACTGATCTTCTGGTCCCATCAAAAGCCCTCACGACCAAATCACTTGGCGTGCATATGATTCCTCGGACATCTAGCTTCATCATAGCCTTTTTTGGCAACACATTCAAAGATGATCCGGTGTCTACAAGAACATGCGACATAACAGTGCCCCGACATTCCACTGAAATGTGCAAAGCCATATTATGATCCCGCCCTCTAGGCGTCAAATCAAAGTCAGTAAATCCCAGGCTGTGGCCAGCATTCACATGCGCCAGTACCCCTTCAAGCTGATTAACAGTTACTTCCTGAGGTACAAAAGACGTGTCCAAGATTTTCAACAAGGCATTCTGATGGGCCTCAGAACAAAGTAAAAAAAATAGTATTGAAATTTTGGAGGGTGTCTGCTGCAAGTGCTCCACAATCTTATAGTCACTTTTACGAATCAACCTCATAAACTCTTCTACATCCTTGACCGATGTTTCTTTATCTTTTGACTGGGAAGGTCCTCCTTCATTCACTTTGGCTTTGCCTCTAGCAATTCTCTCAGCCCCAATTTCAGGTGAAGTGAAGATTCTACCACTTCGGGTCATGCCTCCCGCTTCAACAATATTTCCCACTGCCCCTGCTGGCTGGCTATCCATATTAATCCTTTCCCCGTTGCAAAAAGCTTCCAACCCATAATTCCATGGAATGGCTTTCGTACTCTCATAAGGGACGGGTCCTGCTTTCATTATTGTGATAGTTGGCCGCTTGACGGGCGCTGATATCGTAATAGTCTTTCGTGGAATTATAATTGTTGCGACTTCACCCTGCTTTTCACATGTTACCTCATCAGGTTTCTCAACAGCAGTGCGGTCAAACTGTAAAGTTCCCTCATCAATCATGGCCTGAATACCTCTCTTCAAATCAATACAACCCTCTGGTCGGGTCCAACAATCCAAACAGTACTCATCACATCCGGGGAAGACCCCTCCTTTCAACAATCTGCTTTTAACATAGCTCAAAGGTGTCTTCAGATCATTTACGTCCATAACCAAATCCAAATCCTTTTCTATCAAAACAGCATTAGCTCCATGATTCGGCATTGGTTTCTGTACAATGTTGGGACCATCATTACTGAAGTTAATGACTTTACTATCAATCAAATCTTGGACCTTGTGTTTAAAAGCATGACAACTCTCGATATCATGTCCGGGTGCCCTAGAATGAAATTTGCACTGCTTATTAGTATCATACCCGTAAGGAAGTGCCTCTGTGGGTGGGTCCAACGTTCTCTTCTCAACCAGATTCAAACTCGACAGTGTCTGAAGCAGTTTTGCATACGTTGATGGAGGTTTATCAAATACCCTCTTTGGCTTCCCATTCTGGATCCTTCTCTGAGCAGGATTATACCTTTGTTGTTGATGTTGCTGTTGTGGTTGTTGTCGTTGTTGTGGTAGATGGATCATCACACTAGCAACTTGTTGTTGAATATACTGATTCCGACCTCTACCTCATCCTCGACCACCATACACTGAACTGGCGTCTCCTTGCCTTTTACCACCAAAGACCTTTTTTGCACCTCCAGCTGAGGTTGATTCACTGGCTTGAATCTTACCAATTTTGATGCCATTTTCAATCCGTTCCCCCATGAGTATAATGTCAGAGAAACTACCCATCGAGCAATTGAGCAATTTATCATAATACATCCCAGAGAATGTTCCAACAAAAATATCAATCAATTCCCTTTCAACCATAGGGGGTTGGACTCTTGCCGCCAGATTGCGCCAACACTGAGCATACTCCTTGAAACTTTCCTTGTTCTTCTGTGAAACACTTTGAAGCTAGACCCTATTTGGCGCAAGGTCACTGTTGTATTGGTAGTGTTTGACGAAAGCATCAGCCAATTCTTTCTAACTTCTGACCTGTGCAGGCTCTAGTCCCATGTACCATTCCAGCGATGGTCCTGACAAACTATCTTGGAAAAAATGCATAAGCATCTTCTCATCATCAGAGTACGCAGACATCCTTCGGTATTATGAACGCACATGAACCCGTGGGCATGTATCCCCTTTATATATCGAAAGTGGGAGCTTTGAACTTCAATGGCACTCTCATCCCAAGAACTAGCCCCATGGTAGCTATGTCCAACCCTACCGAATTTTGATTAGTTATACCTCTCATCTGTTCCTCCAACATTTTAATCCTCCGATCACTATCAGTGGGACCCTCAAAACCCATGCCTTGCCCAGAAAAGGCATCTTCCTGACGATCTCTATTCTAGTATGGCCCCTCATTACCATATCCGTCATAAGCAACATTACGACCATGACCATGACCACTTTGGAAGAACCTGGGATCATACCTCAGATTGCCAAGCTCTTGATTAGCAGCCACTGTCCCAAAACTAGTATTGAAAGGACCCATCCCAGCACCATTGGTATTCACATTGCCAAACCCATCATTTTCGTAGCCATTATTACCATAACCTTGATTGTTATCACCAAACCCTCCGTTGCCGAGGCCCTGATTATTGAAACCATCATTGCCATCCCGATTGCCAAAGCCAAGACCCTGATTGTTGTCACCAAAAACAGTATTGATACCAACATTCCTGTTGGTTTCCACGTTCCCATTAACATTATCAGCATTTCTATTACCAGCGTTGCCGTTGCCGTTGCCAGTACCAGTCTCACCAGCATTTGGTATCACTTCCTCCCTACGAGGAATCTCAACATGAACAGAGTTGAATTCAGTATTACTAGCCGCTCGCGCCAGCAGCGGTTGCACCAGAGTTTGAAGATGTTCCTGGCCTTTAGCCACAACTTCCATGGTCTGCATGAATTGGGCCAACCTATCCCGGATCTCCTGCATCTCAGATTGTACTTGATCCATGATCTTCTTACTGTTGCTTCTTGTAGCGTACCGGTGAGTTCTCTGTTCGTCAATCTTGAAACAACCTGTAAGACGCAGGAGATAAGATTCGGGCTCAAAAAGGTACCTGCCATGCAATATGAATATGCAAATGCACACGTGTAAATATGCAATAGGTTAATTCCCCCCCCCCCCCCCCCCCCCGATTCTAGTTCCGAGAAGAAGCCATAATGACAATGGAGTCCCAAGTACGCAAGCGCAGAAATAGAAACCTCATACATAAACAAATGCCAAGAGGCAGAGTACAAAGGTACAACTGAATACAACTGAAAAAACCTCGGCCAAAAAGCCTGGCGATGGTCAAAATACAAATATAAATAACAAGAGCAAAGCAAAGATAAATCAAGCCAAATGGCGAGCTCTGACATCTTCCAATATCCTCAACGTCTCCGAATGACCTAGTCTGGAGATTAGCTCCTGTATCAGTAATGCATGTCGCTCAACAGTGGATCTCATCTTTTTGGCGTCTTCTTCACAGGCTCCCCTGCTAGAACACTCATCAACCCTGCATCTCTTGGAGCCAGCCTCCAATTCACCACCCCTAGTCTCTTTGACCATGTTGCTCACTCTAGACTCAGCGTCACGTCTAAGAGATACCTCTTCAGCAATCTTCGCATCCTTAGCACTGATCTGCTCCTCTAACTGGGAAATATGAAGCTTCAACTCATCTTCACGCTCCTTCCGGCTAGTAAGCGTGGCATTCCACAAAGATTCCCACTTGGAAAGTCGAGAATAAGCCTTGTTCAGAAGTTCTTTCTTAGTAGCAAGTACACTACTAACACCATTCATGGCTACTCCTACTTTCTCTCTCTTGCTGGTCTCTTCGGTCAAATCTGAACCCAACCTATTAATCATCTCAGTCTGCTTCTTCAAAGTGAAAGTTGCCTCACTCTTCTCATGCCTAAGCTGGAAAATCTCTTTCTCTAGCTCTTCATTTTCTCTCTGCAACTGTTCCTTTTCAGCCAGCAGCTTGTTATACTTCTCAATCTCTACTGAAGTAGGTTCCTCAATCACCGGAAGACACAAAGGCTCTGCAGTAGGATATGGCATCAAAGAAGTCCTAACTTTCTCATGGATCCAGAGCCGATAAGGATTATAAGCTCGACTGTCACTCTTACCAAGCAATGCCTTTCCTCTTTTGTGAATATTACCCCAAGCACGCCTCAATCTGACCAAAACATCTCCATCTAATAAACCTGTGAGATACAGAGATTCCTGTATCTCGTCTTCAACCAGAGAATCCCTCAAAGCATAGCCAAACTGTCTCACAAGCAGAGAAGGGTTATAGTTAATACAATCTTTCTGTACAATCAAAGGAACATTCGAAAAGCTGCTGCAACTATATATAATATCCACTCCGAGTAGGTTCAGATCAAACCAAACAATGTTCTGAGCACACAAACCCATCAATCTGGAAGACCAATACAAAGTACCAATAATATCAACAAAAGGTCCCTTCTTAGGAAGATGTCCCTGAAACCACCTGGATAGAAGAGGTACACAACAAGAAACATTCTTTCCCCGACGCTTCTCATTCTTATAGTGAACAGAATCATAAACGTCACCCAAGAGAGTAGGCACCAGATTCTTCGAGGCAAGAATAAAGAAAGCATCTGAGTTAACAAAATCAGGCAAGTTTGGGAACAAGACAATCCCATAAATGCAAACAGCCAGAATAGCACTTAAGGCAATCCAACATCCATCCTTCGCACACTATGTAGCCTTCTCAACCAAGCAAGAAAGATGAAAACCATAAGCTCCATTCAGCTTGACCAAACCTCCGGGGAACTCAGAAGCATCTAAACTGACAATCTCACCAAGCTTAGCCAACTCAGGCTCAATATCCTCATGAATAAAAGGCATCTGATCTAACACAGGAACTCCTAGCATGTCAGAATACTCCTCTAGAGTAGAAGCCAAAATAAAATCAGGGAACAAGAAACATCTCAACTGAGGCACTTAAAACTGCATCAAGGTATACAATCCAGTCATCTCAAACACAGAAGGTCTGCACAACAAACTGAGCAGTTTCCCATAAGACTCTCTGAACTCAGCCCTCACTCTCTGATCTGCTAGAGCAACCAACGGCAACAAGGAACTAATATCTAGAGAAGGCAACCTGTAAGCAACTGTTCTCTTCATGGACTCCATGTCTGGCAAGAAGAACACTAGAATCTGAGGGAAACAAACACACCTGCAACATAGATACACGTCAATGAAATGCAGAGATGAAAATGCAGATGCATATGCAACAGGGGATCAAGTGCAATGATGAAGAACTGTGTTGTGCTGTACTGCCACTTGAGAACCATCAGATCTTCTCCTCAAACTAAACCAACCACAAAAGAACCCTCACAACCAATTCTCACTGACAGAGACAAACCAGGTATTCTGAGGCCAGAGTTTTCCTGCAAAAAGACCCACCTACCCTCTCACAGGTATGTACCTAACTCGCAGATGAGGTACGACATCCTATGCGGTCATTAGCGTCACAGACTTTCAAGAGCGATGATACGATACCCAGAAGGTGTGGCATCATCATCCCTTGAAGAGGCCTCACTTAGCCGAATCCCAAATGATAGGTCCCCAGAGTCGACAACCCTCAAATCCAACAACCTGTCGAGCCCAAAGGGCCAGGCAAGATGCCATCAAAGAGAATCTCGTCTGAGCGTAAATTTCGTAGCTAGCTGGTGCAAGCAAAGCAAGCAGGTTAACCACTACTCTCTACTTCTAAGTCTATGTGCACTCAAGCCCAGGTCCGGCTTATCTCTCAAACTAACCCTCTACCCACAACACAATAACAATAATATACAATACTGAAAGTAAAGACAGAAATATAAATACATACAAAACCCCATACGGGAAAACAAGCGCTAGGATTGACTCGCATAGGAAATCACTAAGTCCCCAGCAGAGTCGCCAGTTGTCGCTACTGCAAAAATCGGCGTCGGCTATGATAGAAGAGTCACCACCGTGCGTTATTTATCCCACAAGAGGGAAAGGAAACGCTCAGAGTAAACCTAACACAAAGAGGGAAAGGAATGGTCATCGCAACCAAATCCTGGATTCGGGAGTCGGTTACGCCAGGGGAAGGTATTAGCACCCCTCACGTCCGTCGTACTCGACGGGATCCACGCTTGTTTTCTATCTAAAGGTGTGTTTATCTATCTACTCTAAAGGTATGGGTTAAAAAGAAAAGAAAATGACTCGGCAAAGTGTCGCACTTTATGCCTACGTATTCTCGTCTGGAACGAGAAATCAGAGTCAACGTAGTTCGCCTAACTACGGGTTAAGGGGGGAAGGTTGCTCGCCGAGATATCGCATCTCGTGCCTACGTACTTTCATACGGCATGAAAGATCAGAGCAAACGTAGTTCGGGCTACGGAATACACAAGCTTGTCTGACAATTTTTTATCTCCCTCTGAAAAGGGTTTTCCAAATTAAAGGTCCAAGAGGACAAAAACAGAGTTTCAATGTTTGCTTGAATTTTTTACGAAAGAAATGTTTTTTAGGATGTTTGCAATCTCAGTCGCACTAGAGACTATGACCCAGGAGTGAATGCTTCGTATGTCAACCAAAGGGTACCACACTAACATCCAGATTACTGGAGAGAGACCCTCCACCAACCTTTTCCCAGATAGCTTAAGGCTCATAACGCACGACTTCAATTAACCTTATTACTGTGTTTTTGAATTGTTTTTGAGATGAGAAGAGAAAGACACCCTATGACTATGGTTGAAAGGGGAATCTACCTACAATGATCATGCATGGGTCAAAACCTAATGTCTGTCATAATTCCTTCTTGCACAGAGGAAATCAGAGATCCTAGGGGAAACAGCAAAAGAAAGCAAGCAGTAAACAGTAAACAGTAGAATACATGCTATGCAACAGTACCAGAGAGGCAAGGGAGAAAACAACAAGTAAGAGGAGACAAGCTCCACCTCAAACCTAGAGGTAATTAGCACAAGCAAACAGACAATACAGAGAAAAACAAAAGATACAGAGGAGGCAGCCCAAACAGCAGCAACAAACTCCTACAGCAGACAACAACAACAAGCTCTAAACAGCACAGTTGAAAAGACAGCAAAGTTGACAGCAAGACTTCATCTTCAAGCTAGCTCTTATCTTCAAGCTTCATCAACTTCATCTTCAAGCTCTAGCAAGCACACTCCAAGCAGAGGAACAATCACCAAGATCAAGGTTGAAATGTTGAAAACTTAATGAAAACCAAAGGAAATCATCAAGTACCAACATTGAAATGGAAAGGTATCCTCAAAGTTCTACTCAACTATGGGCATACCACACATCCCTCCAAAGGAGAGATGAAGTTTCCCTAGGAGGACTTCATGTCATTGGATGGAATAGAAGCACACAATGCATTCTATGTTTAATGAAGAAATCAAAACTAGCTCTAATGGCTCTTCCTAAAATCCAAATTTCCTAAGCTCCTAAAAAAACCCCTAAAGGAAAAGGAAACTTCAACTCCAAGCTCCAATCTTCAAGCCACAGCAGCTACATCAAGTCTAGAAGACCTCCCAAAAAGGATTCCAAGCCAAGCAAGCCCCAAAGTCACCAACCAAGCCAAACAAGCAAAGGCACTCAAGAGAGAACAACATGAACACAAGCAACTTACAAAATTCAAGAAAAATAGGAAACAAAGTTGTAAAATTCTAATTAAATTCCTACGAGAACATACATGTTTGAATAGCCTAGGGTTAATATATTAAAGCCTAATTCAACTTCTAAGTCCACTAATAAAATCCTAAGTTAGGAGGTGTCAAAGGATAACCATAATTGGGAAGGCTCTAATCTCAACACCTAAAACAGAACCTACAATTATTCTAAAATTCTAATAAAAATCCTAAGGGAACATGAATATCTACCCTAACACATACTAGAAAATCAAAGTCAAATTATTTACCAATTGGAAGAACTAGATTCAACAAAATAGGTGGTCAATTATGCAAAATTGAAAGAATTAACAAAACTAAGAAAAATCAAATTAAATTGAAAAATGCATGAAAATTCACTTTATTGATTTTAGAAAATCACACATTCTCTCAAGATCATGGAGATATTTTTGGATTATTTTTTTGATCAAAAATGAATTTTATATGATTTTTAGAATGAAAATGAATTAAAATAAAATCACAATCAATTAAAACTAAATAAAATGCAAGATAAAACAAGGAACGTAGGATCAAGAGACCAAGTCCTCTTATCTGAGGCTCCAGAACGCGCCACATAAGCTTCCAACTCAGTTAAATGAAACGCAACGTTTTGAATTAAAAAAGTCCACTCCTCAGATTAAAACACAACCCTAGGATCTGGTGGAAAGTCTTTGGTCAGCGCATGATCTAATGGTCCAGAGATCATCTTCTCCAAAATTCCACCTGGCCTGAGTGAGATCAGAGACGGTGGAGTCTTCTCCGGCGAGGATCCAGTTTCAGGCAACCAAAAATGATAAACTCTACACCAATTCCACTCAATTTTCAACGTAGATTCCAAATCTCTCATCAAAATGATCTGACTCTCAATAGGTAAGCAAACACGAAGCAATGTTCAGAGATGTTATCCAAATCAACTCTTACCAAATGCTAAATTAAGTACATAGAAATCCTCCTCACGTTGCACTGATCATCCTGATCTAAACAATTTGCTACAAAACTTCATGAATTAAGAGATTCAAGTCCAAATAGATCTACTATGTCATCTTCAAACATCACCAATTGAATCCAAATCAAGCCTAAAATGATCTACACCTTGTCTAGATCCTAACCACAAGTTCAAAACTATCTAACTCATGCTAAATCATGTAGAATGTTGAGAGTTACTAACCTGCTCTAGATCTGTTGACAAAGGTACTTGTAGCTCGTTTCTTCCTCCAAAACTCTCCAGATAGCTTCAATGATCCAAGGGGAAATGAATGCTACCTTCAATTTGGTTTGAATTGGTCTGAATTGCAAAACACGATTTGAAGTTGCAGCTTTGAAAATTTGCTTGCTCCTTCTGGTTTCAGCACGAAATGAAGCTCAACCTTGCTCTGAATTCATTCTAAATAATATATAGAAGCTTTCCATGGGCTTTTGCAATCCATTTGAGGCCCAAATCCGTGGTTCACATTTTCTGGTTTTTTCCTTGAAATCCAATGTAACAGTCACGATTTCAAGCTGTGTCACTTGCTCTAGAAGGTTCTATCAGCTTGCAAATTGATTTTAGAGTGAAATTAGATTGATAGCACAGCCTGAATTGCATTGTAAAATGAATTGGCTATGTAACTTGCATTTGAAGCAACTACATGACAACTCATGAAATTTGACCTAAACTCAAAAATCTGGTAATGCCAAAGTGTTTAAAATGTGATTTCCAATCAGGAAATGTACCCATTTGCTTGGTTTTGGTCATCTAACACAAAATTGCATTTTCCCTCCTTTGCACATTTGAATTTTCTCCCTTTTGAAACCAATTCAAACCAACTCTTGCTACGAGCTCAATCAATCCATCATGACCCCTTAGATAGCCTAAAAACCATATTTTGAACAAATTTCATGTTGAACAAAATTGCATTTGACAAGTGCAAGTTGGAGATTTTGGCCTATGATTGAAAATGACCTATAATCTCACTTTCCCAAAATACCCCTGACTTGTAAACCTCATAACTTGAGCTAAACAAATCAGATGGAAGACTTCTAGTACAATTTAGAAATATAAGATCATGTGGAACAATTTTCATGTTGTCCAAAAGTTTAGGTGAAACCTCCTACTAGGTTAAAAATAGATTTGAAGCCAGATGATTTTCACAGACAAATTTCAGAAGCATCTGAGGACTTGTAACTTGTATGTACCATAACTTGAGTTCTATAAATCCAATGGAGGACTTCTAGTACTCAAATTAAAGGTATTGAGATGCTCTACAAGATTAATGTTGGCCAAATATCCATTTGAAACTTTTATCTTGACGTATGTGGTCTTGAAGTTAGGCACTAAACAGGGGATTTTACACTGAAACCCTAATTTAGCAACTTCCCACACTCTTGACTCTTCTTGATTTGATCTTGGCACAATACCAAAAATGTCTTATCACATCATTTCATGAACTCCATGACCACAAAGTAGGCTTTGATACTCTTCAATTGTCCAGTTGACCTAGAACTGATCTAGATGAAACCTTAATTGCTTGCACCTCAACTGTGGCTCTTGCATTTGACACAATGACCTGATTGAGCTCTCTCATGGCCCTCTAGTCATTATATGAGCTCCATACATATCCTCTTCTCACATTCAACACTTCACAACCCTCTGATGGTCTTCAATTGATCCTCAAGTTAGGAGAAGATTCATACCCAAACATCTAAACCCTTAGGGACTCAAACCACCTTCTGATGACTTTGACCACTCCTCCATCTTGAATGAGACTTCTTGCTAGGCTTCTCTTGATAAGAATCACATTTGATCCCCTGCTATATGAATGATATCATGATATGCAAATGATATAACTATGCAAATGATAATGCAATGAAACATAAACCAGGTAAGAAAAGGTTGAGCAAATTTTGGGGTGCAACATTAGCAATACAAATAAACTTTAGATATGGCGCCTGACAGGGATTAACTCAGGGAATACGCTCAGAGATGGCGTGAAATCACCACCCAAATATTCCCTTTTCTCGAGGAAAAGGAAATAACAAAAATCTTCTTTAAAACTTTGAGCTTGTTCTAAGCCATAAGTGAACCTAGTGACTTCACCGAGATGGTGAACACGGGAGTACGCCTTGAGGAAGAAATCCGAGAAGGGCGATTGGTCTAAGATACAGAACCATCTAGTAGTAGCAAGAGGTATGGAAGCGCTTTCCAAAAGAAGAAAGAGCAAGATATCAACACTATCACACAAGGTAAATAAAGGCAAAGATACCAACCTCAGCAGATAACGACAATATGTTTTGTTATCAACTCAGCGCCAATTCCTACATATCAATCAAGGTTTCTCAAAATCAAATTCAACAACCACAATATCAGCAAAAGCAGCAACAACCTCTTCAGCAGACTCGCCTACGATAAAAAACAACAATCGTATTTCAAGGTCACTAGTTTTTGATCCTATACCAATGCCATACGCAGAACAGTTCCCAGTTTTACTAGCAAAAGGACACATCCAAACCAGGACTCTTCCCGTCGTTCATGAGAATCCTCCTTATTGGTTCAAATCTGACCAATTACATGTTTATCATTAAGGAACACCGAGGCATAACATCGAGAACTATTTCAGTTTTAAATCTGATGTACAAAGACTTGTCAAGAATGGAATTTTGTCTTTCAAAGACATTAACTCGAATGTTCAAAGGAATCTTCAACCTCAGCATGAGAAAGCTTATGTAAACTTAATTGACAAAGGTCCTGGCAGTAGTTATCAAATTCATTATGTACGCTTACTAGAAACAAATCTAGTTAAGATGCATTGTAGACAAAGTGGATACGCCTATGAGCCACCTCACAACTATCATCAATCTGACATTTGTTCCAAGAACAACCAAAGGTGCATCGTTATACAAGCACCTTTCAACAGAAAATAGATCTGGGTTGGATCCAAGATCACAGAATTCTCAGACTAAACATAGTCTATGAATGCCCGGGTATTGTTCAAAATTTTGACATCCGCTTAATGAATATTAACTTGGTAGCAATGCACTCCAGATAGAGTCAACACCATCATCGACTGTTTCATGACTACAACGCTTGCTCATTTTGTTAGAAGGATAATCAAGGGTGTTCTTTTGTGCAAGAAGCTCTCAAATGTCAAATGGATCTAGGATGGATTCAGTATTATCATGGAAGTAACAACTATCAAGTCAAATGATTGATAAATGTCCAGGATGGGTTCAAATTTTCAACATCCGCATGATAAACACCAATTTGGTAGAATTGCATGCCAAACAAATCAGACTTGAATTTTTAACATCACACAACTATCAAGATTGCAAGATCTACCCTAAAGATAATTAAGGTTGTCTAAACATACAAAAAGATCTTCAACATCTATTGGACCATATGTGGCTTCTAGTATATCGTAACATCAATATAGATCAAATCAGCATAACTGATGGAAGCCCAAGTAGGTGTAAAAGTTGTGATATCCGATTGTTGGAAACAGACTTGGTAAATATGCATTGCATATAGAGTGGACATGGTCGTATACCACCCCACAATTATGAACATTGTGGGATATGTTGAGAAAATAACTAAGGATGCTACTTCATACGAGAAGCTCTCTATAATCAGATAGACCAAGGAGACATCATACCATGTAGGGTGGAGGGTTATTAATCAATCAATATGATGCAAGATTTCCTAAAACAACACGTAATTTGTTACAAAGAATCAATAGTAGAAAGCTTGCATGAACCTGATTGTGTTGGTTCGAATCAACATGATCACTCAACTTGCAAAAAGTGCTGCAAAATCTAGGATGAGATTCAAAGACTATTAGATCAAAGGATTGTCACATCATTCCAAGAAAGAGAGCTTATTGATTTTGGAATCGATGAAGATGTTTACACTATAATTCCTCTACTCAGTAAACCAAAGCGCGTGGAAATCTATTTTGATGGTAGAAAGATCCCCGACATCCCCAAACTTGAATAAACGGAGGACCCCTATGACAGTAGTAAGAATAATATGACTCCTTTGGCCATTTTCCTGCCAAGTCCAGTACCATGCGAATCAAAAAAATCCATTCCTTATATGTATAATGCCACCATGATAGAAGATGGAAAGGAAGTTCCACTGCCATCCATTATCAACATTGCTGATATAAGCTGAGTCACCCAAAGTGGTCGGGTATTCAACAGAGGAGTTGAAGAAATTGTTGGGGAGAAGGAACCCCAAATTGAAGTCCCCGATAAGTAGATAGGCCAATCAAGGGGCAAAGAGCCTGTAAAGAACAATGATGAGATTTAAAAACTAATCTAAAAGAGCGAATACAATATTGTGGATCAACGATTGCATACTCTTTCTCAGATATTTATATTATCTCTTCTACTGAGTTCAGAAGCTCACAGGGAAGCTTTGCAAAAAGTTTAGGAATAAGCTTTCATGGAACAGGGCATAACAGTGAATCAGTTCGATATCATTGTTGCTAACATCACTGCCTGCAATAACTTAGGCTTCAGTGGTGAAGAGCTCCTAAAAGAAGATTAAAAATCATGACATGGCACTCAATATCACAATCAACTGGATGGACGATGCTCTAGCTAGCATAGTAGTAGACACTGGTTCATCCCTGAATGTCATGCCAAAATTCACTCTTGTGCGGTTATCCTTTAGAGGCATCCCCATGAGGGGGACCGAGATTATAGTTAAAGCTTTTGACAGATCCAGAAAAATAGTTATTGGAGAAGGTGACCTTCCCATAACGATTAGTCCTCACACTTTTCAAATCACCTTTCAAGTAATGGATATTCAGGCAGCATACAGTTGTTTTTTAGGATGTCCTTTGATCCATGAAGCAGGAGCAGTCACCTTAACACTTCACCAAAAGCTGAAGTTTGTAAAGAATAACAAATTGGTTAGAGTATATGGCGAGCGAGCGTTGATTGTAAGCAATCTATCATCATTTTCCTACATGGAACCAGAAGATATCATCAGAACTCAATTTGAGGCACTGTCTGTAAGTAACAAGGACTGTCGAAAAAAAGGAGCATCTATTTCATCTTACAAGAACACTCTCCGAGCGATGGAATGCAGAATAAAGAAAATATGGGGACAAGTTATGATTCCTACTAATAACAAGCCAAGATAATGTCTCGGTTTCTCTCAAGAATCCATCAAAGTTACGAAGAAGGACAAAGTCATTCATCCTATTCAGGATTTCTTCCGCAGCGGAGGTCTCCTCCACCCCATTTCTCAAGAAGTTGACACCATCGAAGGAGATGAATTTAAGGATACTTCTTCTGATCCATATGAAGAATGGAAATCATACTTCAACAGTGATGGTTATATATCGCAAGAAGAAACATACATACCCTTTTGCAATCTACGACAAAAGTTTAGATATATACACAGTCAGACGACAGGATGGTCTACAGAGATCACGATACTAAAGGATGTCTCGCTTCTCCTAAATCATCAGAAGATGATACTGTAATGAAAAATAAATTTGACTATAACTCAGATGATCCTAAGAATTATTTACCTATTTATAAGCCTAACATGGGAGATCCAGGGTATCAAAGCCATCCAGAAAATGCATATCTTCTGAATAGCCTTGAAAAAGATTCATATGTTCCTCCGGAAGAATGGAGGCCTTATCTGAAAAGTCCTGAATATGTCAATCATCGTCTTGATGAAGTTTCAAGGATTGTTGGACAAGAGTTTACCAACTTTGCACTACCAAAAGTCAACATCATTGAAGAAGATGATTCATCAGATAACTGGCATACCTTGGGACAGCCAAGCGTCAAGTTTGATTTCCTAGTAAAGTATGCTGCCCCTAAAAGATCTCGCATCTTGTATGAAGACATCCAACCAACTAGATGAGGAGATTCTCTTGTATATGAGATTATGTACGAGAAAACAACAGAAGATCTCCACCAAAATTTAGCACCATTATTGAAGATAATCCCAGGAGGGATGTACCATACTTTTTGTTACATAGAGAAGTTCATCACAATTGGATAGATGTTGATGTCTCGAATGTTGTTTACATCTCAAAGTAAATGTCTCGTCTTTATTTTGACCTCTCACCTTGCCCAGGTGAAAGGATGTTTTATAGGGCCTCGCTTGTCTCTAAATTTACCCTCTTCACTTCGCCCAAAGTGGAAGAGTTTTATTTTACAGTGTTGCACCCCAAAATTTGACCAACAATTATTTATCCATCTAGTGTTGGAGAGTTGATACATTCATCATAAAGTTCAAGAGATCCTCAAAGGAGTGGATTGAAACCAGGATTGTGTGCTTCATAGCTTGAGAGTTGTGGGTGCTCCTCAGATGATTCTGAGACTTTGAGAATGAACTTGATGTTTTGAGAAAGCCTATGAGATGTCTTGATAGCCATCATGAAGCCCAGAGAAGTCACTATGCAAGGGTTCAGAAGATTCAACCATGAATGGTAGAATTAGGGTTTTGACTGAGTCAACCCTAGATTAACTGAAAATTTGGAGAAGGTTGAGACCTAATCCAGGGGCCATGAGATCATGGAATGATGTATGGATATGTTATAAAGATGATTCCTAGTCCAACTCATCATGATTGAGGAGTTGGAGAAGTTTTGAGTTAGGGTTTCCAAGGATTGTCAGTGAAAAACCCTAATTTGATCCCTATCTTCCAGGCAGTTTTATCTCTATATGTGATTGATATCTCATCTTCCCCCCAACATGAATGTTGTAGAGCTTGTTCTTAGCTTTAATTTGAGTGGTGGAAGTCCTTGATAGGAGTTGCAGAGCTCAAGTTATGGTTTTGACAAATTACAGGTCAGTTGAGGTGTGTGAATCTGGGTCCTTGAAAGTCACCCAACTTGCAGACAACTTTTGCCCTAGTAGGATGGTTCCTATGATTTCTTGGTCAACATGAATGTTGGAGGGCATCTTCTCAGCTTTAATTTGAGTAGTAGAAGTCCTTGATAGGATTTGTGGAACTCAACTTATAGTTTGAACAAGACAGGGGTATTTTGGTCATTTGTCAGTTATAGGTCACTTTTAAGCAAATGCCATATCTCCTATTTCCAAGCCTCAAATGGAAAAACTCAAAACATGAAAGTTGTTCAAAATGTGATTTTAAGTCTAGAAAGAAGGTCATGAATTGTTGGAAAAGCTCATAGCATGGATTTGCATGATTGGTCAAAAATGAACTAAAAATGGCTTATAAGTTTAAAAAGTTGAAATTGGAAATTGGTTTGGAGGATCTAGAAATCCAAAATAGGTCATCCAATATATCATTTTGATTGGAAAAACCATTCTAAAGACAATGGTTCAAGCACATGTTTGAGTTTAGTGAAAAAAATAAAAGTTACTTAAGGTTACTTATGATTAAAGAAACATAACAAAATTGGACCAAGCTTGGAATGCAAGGGAAAGTGCAAGATTGTTCTGGAAACTTCCATTGAGTGCTATATAATCATGAAATGAAAATTGAGCAAGGGTTGGATTCTCATTTTTTGGCAAACACTTCACAAATTCTCTCATTCTCTCTCATTGCAATTTCATCCCAATTTCACAAAACCTTCATCAATCATCATCAATATTGATTTCACCATATTCAACCATCATCATGGAGTAGAATTCAACCAAGTTCTGATTGCAATTGATTCAATTTCGTGCACTTTCTTCATCAAGATACAAGTTGCAAATTCAAGTAGATCTCAAGATTCAAGGCAAGATTCGTCAAGGTTTTGCAAACAGAATTGAGTGTAGCAATAGTAGATCAAGATCCAAGCATCCAAAGCATCAGATCCACGAGCTTCATCAACATCTCCAAGATTTTGCTCCAGGTGCAAATTACTTTCATTAGCTTGATTTAGATAGTTTTACATTAGGTTGTTAGTTTAGATGTGATGTAGAATGATAGAGGAACATTTCTGGTTAGTTTAGTGCAAATTGGTGATAGTTCATAGCATGGTGTTAAAACGGTTTGGATCTGAAACTCGTAGGTTAGTGCATGATGAACTTTGTTTTGTAGTTTAGAATGATCACCATAACATGTAGGTTAGATTAGTATAGGTTGGAGCAAGAATTATGATGATAAGTTGCAGTGCATTTCAAGTGAACCAAGGACTTGTCACGATCGGATTGAGAGTTACATTGAGTTTTAAAACATACTATGACCACAGTCTTGTAGAGGGAGAGATTCTGAACGATTTTGATGTTTACATCGTGATGAATTATGACTTCTGCAGAGAGAACAGAAAGCTTGAAGTGTATACGTGCATGGCTTCCATGGAGGTTCCAAAACCCTAGCTTCTTGTCTTAAGGTTGAAGACGCGTGTGCATCGTTGGATCAGGCTAGCAATCGTTGACTGAAGACCTCATCGCACGGTTGGAAATTAAACTCAGAAAACGGAGGGAAAAATTCAAAGCCAAACGACGTCGTTTGGTTTAATGAAGGGCGTGTGGGCTTACCCGTGTTCTATCCGCACCCCACCATGATCAGGCCCATTAGAAAATGAACTGATCCGCCTTACTGTTTTCACCCCCTCCCCTTTATTTTGTTTTCTCTTATTTTTTTAATTCTTTTAATATTTTTGCCATCTTTAAAAATTCATAAGTAAATGAAAAATAACTCTTTTTTGTTCACTATTTTTTCTATGTTTAGATAATAATGTGTAGAAAATTATAAAAATAAAAATAGGATTTTATTTTTAATGTAGAATTTTTGGTGATATTTTCTTTTAAATAGGGCATTTATTTTCTTTTAGTTGATGTCTCATTTTCTATGAATTGTTTTAGGACTTTCCCTTAGGATTTTTGAGCCATTCTTTTTGGCATAGTTAGATATTGAACGCTAGTTTCATGTAGGATTTATATCTTGATTTGTAGATTAAAATTTGATGTAGTTTGATTGTTAGACATTTAGGTGCTCTAATTAGGGTTTTAAGTAGTATACTTGGACTTGAACAAATTTGTTTTGGGGTTTATAGGCCAAATTAGTGTATGGGGAATATATGGGTTAAGGGTAAGTATGTATAGAATCCCCTAGAATTTTACTAGAATATTGTATGGTGTTTTAGTATTTTTCATTGATTTTTGAATGTATGGATAGTATGTGTGTTGCTTAAAGGCATAAGTTGTATTGTTGTGTTTTCTTTCCTTCTCTGTTGAGTGTGTGAGCTTTGAAGATTGAGTTGAAGACCTTGTGGATCATCATGGAAGCTTTGAAGACCTTGCAGAGGAGTCTAGCATAGCTTTTGTTGTTTTGTTTATAGGTTTATAGGTGCATAGGCAGAGCCCTAGATAGAGTATTTTGTTCAATAAACAAGGAGTGTCTTGTTCACCTCCTTTCTTCTCTGTGACATAGAGTCCCTTAAGGGTATTCACCTCTCTCCTTTGGAGGGATTAGTGACCTTGCCCTATAAGGTAGAACTTTGAAAGAGCCTTTCCTTTGATGTTAAGTCCTCAATGGCATCCTTTGGAAGTCAGTGAGTCATGTAACATCCTCACCTCATCTTGTTAACTGATTCTTGTTTGCTGGAGCATTGGAGCCATTGAAGATAGAAGCTGAGGCCTTGAAGAGGATGATTCCTTGAAGATTATTGAAGTCTGAAGACTCTGTGAAGATCAGATTGATGCCTGAGGACCCCTGAAGATAGTGAAGCCTGAAGGTAGAGCTGATCAAAGGAGTTGAAGCTCAAGGGAGAAGATGAGTTGATACTCATGTTGTAGGGTTGATACCTGGAAAGCAAGTGATCTCTGAAGTCTGAAGACTGGGTTGCTGCTGGAGGAGCTCAGGCTTTCTTCTGTTTTCTTTGATGTATTGTGTGTTTTGTCTGATTTGTCTGCTGCATTAGACTAAGCCCATCTAGAATAAGTTCAGTCTAAGAGCATGAGTGCATCTGATTGTATTGTTATTGCTTGGCTTTGCTTGCGGGTATTCGGTAGAGCCCAACTCCCTTGCCCATGTGTTTACTTTGCTTGATAGCATGATTTCATTTTCTGTCTGTATGATTACAGTTTACTGTTTTTGCTTGAGAGCATGTTGTTTATTTCAGTATGATTACTGTTATTTCATGACTGGCTTGAGGTTGAGACGAGCTTGTGGAGGCTGAAGCCCCACACACATTTCCTCCCTCACTTGCATTGCATGCATTTTACTGTTAAAGCTGATGCTTTTGTCTGTTTCGATGTATCATTGACATGATCCCTTAGGACTCTCATTTCCTCTGATGAGGATTTGATGATAGACTTTTAGGTTGAAACCTATGCATGACAACATCTAGGATTTCCCTTTTTAAACCTCAACCATAGGATGAATCCATGGCATGACAACAGTAGGACTTGATAGTCTCCCTCCTAGTTGGGCCTGTTCTCTTCTCATCTCGAAACAGTTTAAGATACAGTAATCATGAATGATTTCTTTCGTGCGTTACGAGCCTTAAGCTATCTGAGAAAGGATTGTGGGAGGGTTTCTTTTCCACAGTCTGGATGTTTAGTATGGTACCCTTTGGGTGACATGCGACGCATTCACTCTCAGGTCATAGTCTCTAGTGCGGTTGAAATTGCAAACATAATAAAAAACACTTCTTTCAGGATATAACCCGTAGTTTCCCGAACTACGTTTGCTCTGATCTTTCATACCAGATGAAAGTACGTAGGCATAGGATGCGATATCCTAGCGAGCAACCTTCACCCACCTTCCCCCGTAGTTAGCCGAACTACGTTGACTCTGATTTCTCATTCTCTGATGAGAATACGTAGGCATAAAGCGCGACGCATTGCCGAGTCATTTTTCTTTTCTTTTTTCAGCCAGCCTTGATAGGTAGATAGATTATAACCAACCCGTCCAAGTAAACAAACAAGCGAGGATCCCGTCGAGTACGACGGACGTAAGGGGTGCTAATACCTTCCCCTTGCGTAACCGACTCCCAAACCTAGACAATGGTTGCGACGACCTTGTCTTACCCTTTTTCGTCAGGTTTTTCCGATCGTTTCCTTTCCCGCTCTGAGGGATAAATAACGAAACGTGGCGACTCTTCTGTTTTGCCGGCACCTTATTTTCGCGCAAGCGACAGCTGGCGACTCTTCTGGGGACTCCAACGGTTCCCTGCGAGTCAATCCTATCGTTTGTGTGTTTGCTTGTTGGGTTGCGTTTATTTATCGCGTTTTTACTTCTCGCACTTTATTTCCCGCATTTTATTTTCAGTATAATATGATTATTTGTGCTGTTGTGGGATGGGAGTTCTGATTGAGTGAGAAGCCAGACCCAGGCTTGAGTGCACCATAGACTTAGAGTGGAAATTAGTGGGCGCGTGCTTGCTTTGCAGGCACTAGTGTCTCATGAAATCCACGCTCAGACGAGGTTCATCCGGTTGGCTTCACTTTCAACCCTTTGGGTTGAGACGGTTGCTGGTTTGGTGGATTGTCGACTCTGGGGACCGATCATTTGTGATTCAGCTAAGTGAGGCCTCTTCAGGACTTGATGATGCCACTCCTTCTGGGAATCGTATCATCAGTTTTGAAAGTCTGTGACGCTGATGAACGCATAGGATGCCGTACCTTGAGTCAGTCTAGGTCCATACCTGTGAGTGGGACTGGGTTTATTGCAGGAAACTTAGACCTTCAGACTACCTGGTTTTCTTGACAGTAAATCAGTTATGTTGGGTTCTCAGTTGCAGACATGTTCTTGATAGAGCAAGAAGTTTCTGATCAGAGGATTTTATCATCGGGTGTATGTCTGTTCTTGATAGAGCAGGCTTTGATCAGTATGTTATCATCAGTGGTTTGTTCAGGATGGAGCAGATTTTGAGTAAGGTATGAAGAGCTCATCGGCAGATGTTATTTGTTCTTGATAGGGCAGATTTTTGATTTGGGGTCTGAAGACTTCAACAGATGTTCCTTGATCTTGCGCCCGGGGTCTTTATTATCAGTCACTTACTCTTGTCAGAACAGAATTTTGGTCCTATCAGATGGTTATTCTCAGCAGATCAGATTAGCGGTCTTACACCGGGGTTTCCCTCTCATCAGCGACTGTTGATACCGAAGCTCCACAGCAGCCACCTGGATATATTATTGCATACCTGCATTTTGCATTAATTTGCGCATTCATCTACATTCCATTAACGTGTGTCTGTGTTGCAGGTACCGTTTCCCCGATCCCGGATTTCTCGTCTTCTGCTTCTATTATGGCTTCTCTCAGAAAGACTGTTGCATACAAGTTCCCGACCCCCGATGTGTCGAAGCTGACTGGTTTGATAGCCCTGGCAGGGGATTCTGTGAAGGATAGGTTCAGGAAGTCTTATGGCAGATTGCTTAGCCTGGTTTACAAACCTTCTACGTCCGAGTTGAATGGGTTACATGCTCTTCTGCAGTTCTATGACCCTCCTCTGAGGTGTTTCACTTTTCATGACTTCGTTCTCGCGCCGACATTGGAAGAGTATGTTGATATGCTGGGTGTGCCTATCAAAAGGCAAGTGCCTTTTGTCCACATGGATGCTGAACCTGATCTGGTTGGTTTGGCTTCCTCACTCCATTTGAGCGCTTCTGAGTTAGTAGTGACGAGTTGGAATAAGGTCCCAGGTTTCTCTCTGCAGTTTCTGATAGCTAAGGCTCAGCAGTGTGCTAAGGACAAATGTTGGGACGCCTTCAGCGCCATCCTGGCTTTATGCATATATGGCATTATCCTATTTCCCAGCATGCCTGATTTCGTAGATTTTGATGCATTCCATATCTTTGCCTCAGGGAATCCAGTCCCTACTCTGATCGGAGACGTTTACCATTCAGTGCATTACAAGAATGAGAACCGGAGAGGAAAGAATGTTTCATGTTGCGTACCGTTGTTGTACAGGTGGTTTGATAGTCATTTGCCTAAGAAGGGTTCTTCTGTCTTGTCTGCAGCCACAGCTGAGTGGCCTGAGCGTCTGATGAGTTTGTCGGCAGAAGACATTGATTGGTTTGTTGACAGAGACAGGTTAGGCACCGAGGTGATTTTCAGTTGTAGTGGGTTTCCTAACGTACCTCTGATAGGTAGGAAGGGTTGCATCAACTACAATCCATCATTGCTAGTTCATCAGTTTGCATATGCTTTGAGGGCGCCACCAAAGGAAGAAGAGGTACGGGAATCTCTGTACCTCACAGGTATTCTAGAGGGGGATTTGTTGTCCAAGCTTCAGTATGCGTGGAACAACATCAGCACGAGAGGAAAGCCTTTGTTGGGGAAGAGCAACAGCCAAGCATACCCTCTTTATTCCGATTGGATCAGAGCCAGAGCCAGCACTATAGGGATGCCATTCCCTCAGGTCAAACCAGAGAGTCCTCCACCAGCCGAAGAGCCTACCACTGTGTCCATTCATCAGCACAACCAGGTATTAGCTGAGCGTGATGAACTGAAGAGGGCAAATGCAAAATTAGAGAAGGAGTTAGCTCAGCTTCGAAGTGAGAGGAACGAAGCCGTGCATGCTCTCAAAAAGCAAATAGAGTCGGTGAGCCAGCTGAGTGCAGACTTGGCAAAGCAGATTGCTGATCAGGAACGCTTAGGTCAAGACTTCAGGGCCGCTAACGATGTGCTAGCTACGAAGAAGCAGCATTTGGAGGAAGCATACCGGAGAATATCTAAGTTCGACCAGCATTGGAAGACTTCCATGGCCACCAGGAAGGAGCGAGAAGACAAGCTGTTGCTGCAGATTTCTAAGCTAGAGACCGAAGTGAAGGACAATGAGCGGAGGTTTGATGAAGAGACCGCCCGCAGGTACTCCGCTGAAGCCCGTCTCAACAAAGCTATTGCTAGCCTGAAGGAGCATAAGCTGATGTTTGAGTCTAAGAAGCGGAAGCTGGAGGATTGCTTTGGCGAAGGCGCTTGGGAGAGTTCAGTTCAGGGGCTTCAGCATACTATCAGGCAGAGGGAACTACTCGTCGAGGGGTTGCTCACTTCGCCAGATCATTCAGAGACAAAGGAGTTATTAGCAGAGTATCGCGCCCGTGGCCGTACTTGACTAGTTATATCCCTGTTGTTTTTTATCTTTGATGTATGCTGACCATCACCAGACTTGTTGGCTGAGGTCATGCTGTTGATTTGCACTCGCTGATACTGTGTACCGCCTTGACAGGCCTTTCCATATATATATGAGATTGATGTTTCCATGACCGGGCTCAGATTTCGTCTTCTTCTTATTATTATCAGCACTGGCACTAAGGCACTAGGATCGGGGAAAAATCTCCCACGCACACAGACACACGCATGCATCTGCATGAAGCATATTTGCATGGTGTATATCTTATTGCTTTTCCTAACCTTTATTGTTAACAGGTTTTTCAGGTTCCGAGCTGCTTTCGATCTCCAGGATTGATCAAAGACTCATCCACCGCTATTCAACTCGCGCTAATCAGACGAGAATCATGGACCAGGTGCAGTCAGATGTCCAAGAACTCCGTGAACGGATGGATCGTTTTATGGAGCTGATGCAGGTGGTTGCGAATGGTCAAGACCAGCTTCGTACTCTAGTTCAACCGCTGATCTCCAGGGTCGACAGTAATGGCATACTTCATGGAGGGGCCGTGCCTACTCCTCCTCCAGGGGATACTCCACAGAATGTTGTTCCTGTCGCCGGGGGCAACGGCAGTGCTAACGGCAATCTGA
This sequence comes from Lathyrus sativus, assembly GCA_963859935.3. Lineage (NCBI taxonomy): Eukaryota > Viridiplantae > Streptophyta > Magnoliopsida > Fabales > Fabaceae > Lathyrus > Lathyrus sativus. Next base: position 59,122,324 of record OZ012736.1, read on the forward strand.
TGACTAATCTCGGACTCAACGCGGCTGGCGCCGTCAATGGTAGTTTGGGAGCCAATGTTAACATAGGGCCGGTCAACGGCAATGCTGGTGCAGGAAATCTGGTGGTGCCTCAATCGTGGCTGGAGGACCATCAGGATGATATATTCTCTCAGAGAGGTGTAGAGGCAGAGTTGAATGCTGAAGCTCGACTCAGGTTCAAGGCGCTGGAAGACAAGATGAGAAGCATAGAAAATCAGAACACATTGGGCGTTGACATGTCCAACCTAGGGTTGATTGCTGACTTTAAAGTACCTCGCAAGTTCAAGGTGCCTACCTTCGAGAAGTATAAGGGTACTACTTGCCCCCGGGTCCACCTCCGATCTTATTATAGAAAGATGTCCGCCTATTCTGACGATGAGAAGTTGCTGATGCACTTCTTTCAGGATAGTCTTTCTGGTCCATCACTCGAATGGTATATGGGTTTGGAGCCCGCTACTGTGCGCACCTGGAAAGATCTTGCAGAAGCGTTTGTTCTCCACTATCAATACAATAGCGACTTGGCTCCCAACCGAGTTCAGCTTCAGAATCTTTCACAGCGGAACAATGAAAGCTTCAAAGAGTACGCCCAGCGGTGGCGTGAATTGGCTGCTCGGGTTCAACCGCCGATGGTTGAGCGCGAGTTGGTACAAATGTTCGTGGCTACCCTTCCCGGAATCTATTATGAAAAGCTGGTCAGTGGCATGTCTGGAACATTCTCGGCTCTTATCACTTTGGGCGAGCATGTTGAGAACGGTATAAAGATTGGGAAAATTCAGGGCGAATCATCCTCAGTTGGAGGAGGTAGCAAGAAACCCTATACTGGCAAGCGTCGAGAAGGAGATGCCAGTGCTGTCACTAATGCTAGGAGAAAGGGCAAGGGCCCTCAGCCTCAGATTGCTAGCATAAACATTCCAACTGCTCCACCGCAGCCGCAGCAGCAGCAACCTCAGCAGCAGAATAATCAGGGATACAAAAGATATCAGAATCGGGCTCCTCTGACAAGCCGTCATTTTGATACTCCACCTATGTCATATGCACAGCTTTTGCAAACGTTGCTTCAGCTCCAATTGGTTCAAAAGAGGACGTTGGCTCCCTTAACAGGGGCACCACCACCGGGGTATGATGCCAATGCTACTTGTGAATTCCATACTGGGGCACCTGGCCATACGATTGAGAATTGTAAAGCTTTTAAGCACAAAGTCCAGGACTTGGTGGACGCCAAAGTTATCAACTTTTCTGACAACGTGCCCAACGTTACCAAAAACCCGATGCCTCATCATAAGGGGGGCGGAGTGAATGCTATTATCACTGAGGAGAGTGCGGACTTGCTGACTGATGTCAAAGATTTGAAGACGCCGTTGAGTTTTGTCAAGGCCAAGTTGCTGAGGAAGGGCTTCTTTCCTGGATGCGGGGAGTTATGTATGGCTTGTGCTACACTTCCTGACGGGTGTGAGCAGCTGATCGAAGGTATCCAAAGTCTGATGTCCGAGGGTATTTTGCAATTCAGCCGGAGCGTTGAAAGTGCATCAGGGGAGGTCGTGCTAAAGCAGGCAGACGAAGTTGCTACCATTACTATTCCTCGTCACCCTATTACTATTTCTGCGCCTCGACCGCCTACTATCACCATCACTAGGGCCGAACCAATCCCATTCGAGAGTACTAATGTTGTCCCTTGGCATTATGGCGCCGAAGTTTACTGCAATGGTCAGAAGATAGAGCTTGAGCCGTGTGGATTGACTGTGCAGAATCTTACTGAAGTCAGTGGTATCACTAGAAGCGGTAGAGTGTTCGCACCAGCAGAGGTTGCAGCGGAGAAGGTGGTCCGGGCCGACGCTGTGGATAAGGGTAAAGGTAAAGCTGTTGAAGAGGTCCCTGCTGAGGCAGAAAAAGACTTGCTAGTTAAAGATGCTGAAGAGTTCATGCGACTAATCAAGAAGAGTGACTACAAAATTGTAGATCATCTTCATCAGACTCCGTCGAAAATCTCTATTCTTAACCTGTTGCTGTGTTCTGAGGCGCACCGCAACGCGTTACTGAAGGTATTGAATGCTGCATACGTGCCACAGGAGATATCAGTAAATCAACTCGAGAAAGTAGTAGCCCATGTTAATGCTGGTAATGGGCTGGGATTTACAGATCTGGAGCTGACTCCTAAGGGAAGAGATCACAATAGCGCCTTGCACGTCTCAATAGAGTGCAGAGGCGCGACTATGTCACATGTCCTGGTGGATACGGGTTCCTCGCTTAACGTGCTTCCGAAGAAGGCACTGATGAAGTTGGATACCCGTGGATTGCTGTGCACGCCCAGTGATCTGGTCGTGAAGGCCTTTGATGGAACCAAGCGCCACGTCTTCGGAGAATTGACCCTGCCAATTCAAGTTGGTCCAGAGACGTTCAACACGGTTTTCTATATCATGGATATCATGCCCGCCTATAGTTGCCTCTTAGGTCGGCCATGGATCCATTCTGCTGGTGCCGTGACGTCCACGCTGCATCAGAAGCTTAAATATGCTGTTGGGGGCAGCATAGTGACAGTCTGTGGAGAGGAGGACATCATGGTAAGCCACCTGTCGTCCTTTAAATACGTTGAAATGGATGGTGAGATCCATGAGACTCTTTGCCAAGCATTTGAAACCGTCAGGGTGAAGGAGGTGGCTCCTGTCGTCGCAGAGAAGCAAGAGTTGAACATCTCCTCGTTTAAGGAAGCTCGGGCCGTTGTCGAAGCCGGCTCCACCCCAGGCTGGGGGCATGTCTTGGATATACCAATCAAACAGGATAAGTTTGGATTGGGATATTCCCCAGGAGCTGAAACTTCATCTTCTTCTGGCAGCTCGTCTCGTGGGAAAGGGCCGATCTTATTCACCAAGGGGGGAGTAATTTTCGAGAGTATCAACGCTGCGTCGGAGGACAGCGGAGACAGTGATTGCGATCTTGACGCCTGGATTCAACCGAGCAAGCCAGGCGAGCACCTCCACAATTGGACCATCAAGGAGATTATCAAGCTGACAAGTGAAGAGTAATGATTTGCTTTTTTACAATCTTTGTACAACCCTATGCCCTGCCCGGGGCATAGTGGTTTTACTGTCAGGGCCTTGTTGGATTATGTGTATGCATTTTGTTAATAAATAAAAGGCGTTTTCTTCGTAATCAAATATTGTGTTCTCTGTCATTCCTATTTTATGTTTATTTCGAAAAAACAGCAAAATGGCAACGAGGTTCGTGCTAACCTGCATATTCCTGCTTTAAACTTAACCCTTGTTATTGCAGGATCCACGTAACAGATGACATCGACTCTGGACCCTCTACGGCTCACTACGACTTTAATTGCCCGATCTATCAAGCCGAGGATGAGATTGATGAAGACGAAGACCTTCCGGAAGAGTTGGCTCGCTTGTTGAGACAAGAGGAGAAGGCTATTCTGCCTCACGAGGAGGATATTGAGATTGTAAATTTGGGTTCTGAGGAGCTCGTCAGAAATGTCAGAATAGGGGCTGCGCTGCAGAATGATGTCAAGCATAGACTGGTCGAGATGCTTCGAGAGTATAGTGACGTCTTTGCTTGGTCATATGAGGATATGCCCGGACTTGACACTGATATCGTGGTTCATCGCTTGCCGTTGCGGGAAGATTGCCCTCCAGTCAAGCAGAAGCTCAGGAGGACGAGACCAGACATGGCTGTAAAAATCAAAGAAGAGGTCCAGAAGCAGTTGGACGCAGGATTTCTAGCCGTTACCACTTACCCTCCGTGGGTCGCCAACATAGTGCCCGTACCGAAGAAGGACGGTAAGGTACGCATGTGCGTCGATTATCGGGATTTGAATAGGGCGAGCCCTAAGGATGATTTCCCGTTGCCTCATATCGATGTGTTGGTCGACAATACAGCCCAGTTTTCCGTGTTTTCGTTCATGGATGGCTTCTCCGGTTACAATCAGATTAAGATGGCACCGGAGGACATGGAGAAAACGACGTTCATCACCCCCTGGGGCACATTCTGCTATAAGGTAATGCCCTTCGGTCTGAAGAACGCAGGGGCCACTTACCAGTGAGCAATGGTAACTTTGTTTCATGATATGATTCATCATGAGATCGAGGTCTATGTTGATGACATGATTGCAAAGTCCCAAACGGAGGAAGAGCATCTGGTCAATTTGTTGAAGCTGTTTGAAAGGCTTAGGAAGTTCAGGCTGAGGCTGAATCCTAGCAAGTGCACCTTCGGAGTGCGGTCCGGAAAGTTATTGCGGTTTATCGTTAGTGAACGAGGTATTGAAGTTGATCCTGCGAAAATAAAAGCTATTCAAGAAATGCCAGCGCCGAGAACAGAGAAAGAAGTTCGTGGTTTCCTGGGCCGAATAAACTACATTGCAAGGTTTATCTCTCAGCTTACGGCCACTTGTGAACCGATGTTCAAGCTTTTGAAGAAAAATCAGGCGATTACTTGGAATGAGGATTGCCAGAAGGCATTCGATAAAATAAAGCAGTATCTTCAAGAACCTCCAATCTTGATACCCCCAGTGGCTGGACGGCCATTGATCATGTACCTGACGGTTCTGGAGAATAGTATGGGGTGTGTTCTTGGTCAGCACGACGAGACGGGCAGGAAAGAGCATGCCATCTATTACTTGAGTAAAAAGTTCACTGAGTGTGAATCTCGATACTCGATGCTGGAGAAGACGTGTTGTGCACTAGCTTGGGCTGCCAAACGTCTACGACAGTATATGCTCAACCACACCACTATGCTCATTTCGAAGATGGACCCGATCAAGTACGTCTTCGAGAAGCAAGCTCTTTCGGGCAGGATTGCCAGATGGCAGATGGTGTTAACAGAATATGATATTCAGTACGTCTCTCAGAAAGCCATTAAGGGAAGCGTATTGTCCGATTATCTTGCCGAACAACCAATCGAAGACTACCAGCCGATGAAGTTTGAATTCCTGGACGAGGATATTATGTTTCTCAAAGCGAAGGACTGCGATGAGCCATTGCCCGATGAGGGGCCAGATAGGAAGTCTCAGTGGAAGTTGATATTCGACGGAGCGGTTAATTCCTATGGAAGTGGTATCGGGGCTATCATCACGACTCCTCACGGATCCCACATCCCGTTTACTGCGAGACTGACGTTTCCAGTTACCAACAATGAAGCCGAGTATGAAGCCTGTATTATGGGTCTAGAAGAGGCAATTGATTTGAGAATCAAGAATCTAGACATATATGGTGACTCAGCGCTTGTAATCAATCAGATTAAAGGGGAGTGGGAAACTCGTCAAGCGAATTTAGTGCCGTACATGAATTATGCCAGGAGGCTGCTTCCGTTCTTCGATCGAGTGGAACTCCATCATGTACCCAGGGCTGAAAATCAAATGGCTGATGCCTTAGCCACGTTGGCTTCAATGTATAAAGTCAATTATTGGAATGAGGCTCCAAGAATTGTACTTTCGCGTCTTGATAGACCAGCATTCGTCTTCGCAATCGAGGATGCCAATGACGGCAAGCCATGGTTCCACGATATCCAGACCTTCCTTATGACTAAGGAGTATCCTGCGGGTGCGTCAACCCAGGATAAGAAGACTCTAAGGAGGCTATCTGGAAACTTTTATCTCAATCCTGATGGAGTGCTGTATAAGAGAAACCACGATCTCGTGCTACTCAGATGTGTAGATGAGAAAGAAGCAAGTATGCTCATGGAAGAAGTCCATGAGGGCACATTTGGTACGCACGCCGGCGGGCACGCCATGACGAGAAAGATCCTGAGAGCAGGGTATTACTGGCTGACTATGGAGTCAGATTGCTTCAGATTCGCGAAGAAATGTCATAAATGCCAGATTTATGCTGATAAAGTTCATGTGCCGCCATGCCCATTGAATGTCATGTCCTCCCCTTGGCCGTTCTCCATGTGGGGCATCGACATGATAGGCAAGATCGAGCCCACTGCATCCAATGGTCATCGTTTTATTCTGGTAGCTATCGACTACTTCACCAAATGGGTGGAGGCAGCCTCGTACGCTAATGTAATCAAGCAGGTGGTAGCTAAATTCATAAAGAGGGACATCATCTGTCGCTATGGAATTCCCGAACGGATCATTACTGATAATGGTTCGAACTTGAATAACAAGATGATGAAGGAGCTGTGCCAGAGCTTCAAGATTGAACACCACAACTCATCTCCTTACCGGCCAAAGATGAATGGCGCTGTTGAAGCGGCCAACAAGAACATCAAGAGGATTGTTCAGAAGATGGTTGTGACGTATAAAGACTGGCACGAGATGCTGCCGTTTGCCTTGCACGGTTATCGTACGACGGTGCGTACGTCGACCGGGGCAACTCCTTTCTCCTTGGTGTACGGTATGGAGGCTGTCCTACCGCTAGAAGTGGAGATTCCCTCTTTGCGAGTTTTGGTTGATGTGAAACTCGACGAGGCAGAATGGATTACGAATCGCTTGAACCAACTCAGCCTGATGGACGAGAAGAGGTTAGCATCGATTGCGTTTGGTCGCCTGTACCAAAGCCGAATGAAGAAAGCTTATGATAAGAAGGTGCGTCCCAGAAGCTTTCAGACGGGTGATCTCGTCCTGAAGAAGATTCTTCCGCCACACTCCGATCACCGGGGCAAGTGGACTCCGAATTACGAAGGGCCGTATGTCGTCAGCAAGGTCTTCTCAGGAGGAGCTTTGTTGTTATCCACGATGTATGGTGAAGATTTTGCATCCCCGGTGAACGCGGACGCAGTTAAAAAATACTTTGCTTAAAAGAGACCCGCTGGACAAAAAAGAAAGAGTCTAGGCAAAAAAGGGGCATCCCGGCGAACCAAAAAGCAGAATAAAAGGTTCGGGCAAAAATTAGGGATATATTGAAAAAATGTACACCCGTGAAGTCGAAAACCAACACTGGGCGGCTTCGGCAAAAAAGGGTATCCCGGTGAACTGAAAACCCGTAAAGGGCGGTTCACGCAAAAGTTAGGGATTTGAATAAGCAAATGACTGCGTTCCGCGTATGGACTTTCATTGTTTAGTGGTTCGGAAGACCTGAGGGCCGTTTATCTGAATCAATCTCTTCCAAAGCTAAAGCGTCGGAGAAGTATCAAAGTCGAGTGGGTCTTAGAGGGATCAACTCATGGTGTTCTTCTACACCTCGTTGCCAACATTTGTATATACTGATGTATATTTATGTTTCCTTTTTTTGCGCGGCTTCCTCATTCCAGGAGCTTGCCTCTGTTGTAAAACATTTTTGCCTGTTCAGGGGTTCATCATCAATAAAATGCACATTATTCAGCAATTCTACTTGTCTGTTTAGCATTTATCTGTTTTGTTTACGAATGAAAACGCCGATGTTTTTTTGATAAAATGCGCATACATAAACTGGCGGGCCTAGGCCCATTGATTGTTGAAACAATTGATTAACTGAATATTGTCACGAGATAATAACCTGGATAGGACCCTTTGAGGAGGGAATCTTGGCTCGTTTATTTGTGTTGTTGCAGGTGTAGCACCTTTCAGAGGATATGCCGTGCGTATCCCCGAAGCAGGGAGAGTCCTCCTTCTCCAGCAGAGTTCAGTAGTCTCTCCTCCGTAGAATCAGAATCAGAATAGTGAGCATTGATATGTCTCCCCACGCAGAGATGATTCTTTTCCCCAAGCAGACGCATCCTGAAGGAACGTCACCTCATCAGCTGAGTCAAGCACCGAAGAATGATGTCTTCCCCAGCACCGGGTCACAAGTGCAGATTTCATAGAAATGTTTGGGTGCCGAAGCTCGTGCTGTCCCCAGTAAAGTCTCTGAAGCCCATAAGACCCCAGCACCGGGTCACAAGTGCAAGTCTTGTAGGAAGATGTTCGTGTGCCGAAGGAGGCAATAACTGATGGTGCCAGACTGAAGTCTCCAGCGGAATTAAGATTACCCACCAGAGTTATGTTCTCTCCCGAAGTTGGATGATTCCCTCTTCCCCCAGTGGAGTATTGGAACAGCTGATGTTATATTCCCCTGCAGAGTCGTACTCTCTTCCCCGAAGTCAGATGATTCTTTCTTCCCCAGCGGAATTGAAATCCCTCACAAGAGTCGTACTCTCCAGTGAAGTAGAATGAGTTCTCTCCCCGGCTGAGTCCGCGGAAGAGCAGAATCCTTGGAAGCAGTTGGGACCATGAGTGGGTTTTCCCTAGCAGATGTTGAACAGCTGATGCTGTATCTCCCCAGGGTCGCGCTCTCTCCAGCGAAGCAGAATGACTTCTCCTTCCTCAGCCGAGTTTGCAGATGTCCAAGAGAGCCGAGTCCTTGGAAGTTGATTAGATCATGATTGGTTTTTCTCCAGTGGAGTGTTGAGCAGCTGAAGTTGTTTCCCCACAGAGTTATCCTCCCCAGAAGAGTAGCCGAGACGGCCGCGCAGTTTATTCTCGCGATGGATACCCGCAGGTCCGAGTTCTCGTAGAGCTTCGTCCCCCCGCAGCAGATCAACTGAAGTTGTTTTCCCTGCAGCAGTCAATGGAAGATCATTTCCCCAGACAGAGCCTGATTAATATTGGCGTGTCCACATTCGCCTCAACAGGATGATTCCTCTACCTGAGTAGTGCTTGTATCCTTGACAGAAGGATTTCCTCCTCCCAGCATTTATTTTGCTGACGGGATCGCATCATTGTGCATGACTGCATAGCATTTAACACTGCATGGCATTTAACATTGCATAGCATTGTGCATGATTGCACAGCATTTAGCATAAACGCATATCATTCCCACCGTGTGGGGCATAGCGCAGAAGCATATGCATCATAAGCATGATCTAGGTTACTATCATTCTTGTCTTACAGGTGTTCCACCAAGAGACCAGTTGCTCAGGACGATCCCTGATATTCTCCCCAACAAGGTCGCTTCCTTGAGATGATTCCCGAGACCCCGGTGTGATCCCCACAGTCGCTCGCTCAAGATGATTTTTGAGATCCCCAGCGAAGTCTTCAGTTCAAAACGACCCTTGAACTCCTCAGCAGGGCCGTTTGCTTAAGATGATTCTTAAGACCTCAGTACAGGTTCCCGAATGGTTTGCTCAGGATGATTCGTGAGCTCCCCAGTAGCGTCCCTAGCAAGAGTTGCCCAGGAAGATTCCAGGGATCCCTAGTAGAGTGAAGTCACCAGAAAGGTTATCGGTTCAGGATGATTCTTGAAGGTGCCCGACGGAGTTTGTTTGTTCAAGATGATTCTTGAAGTCCTTAGCAGCGTGATATGTCTGCTCCAACAGTGATGTCTAATCTGAAGATTGATTTCGTAAAACGCCTAAGGGCGATATCAGAAGGTTCCTGTGAGCTCAGATGTCCTTGTTGATGAATCAACGTGTGGCTGAAGACAAGGTTCCAAATTTTGTATTCAAGATGATCCGTGTTGGTCTGAAGACCAAGTCAGTTGTCCTGAGGAGATGATTGATGGCGATCAAGTGAATGATATTTTTCTTCTGACTGAAGTCGAAGATGTTTCTCCAGCTGAAGCGGAGTTCTGCCTGAAGGCAAAGTGTTTGAATCCCCGTAGAATCATGAATGGCTCAGGATACCATTTCTCTGACTGAAGTCATAGATTTCCCAAGCTGAAGCGAAGGTGCCTGAGGGCAAGGTTATCCCCAAGGTCATGAATGACCTAGGATTCATTTTTCGGACTGAAGGCCGAAGTATACCCCTGACTGAAGTCTCGGATGCTCTATAGCAAAGGCGGAGTTGCCTGAAGGCATATCCATGTATCCTTGAAGGCCAAGGACCATTTCTTTAGACTGAAGTCGAAGATGCCTCCTGCAGAGTTGCCGACGGGCAAAGTTTACATCCTTGAAGGCCAAGGATGTTCTTTCTAGCTGAAGCTGGAATGGCCGACGGGCAGGGTTTCATCTTTCTTCAGAAGAACTTGAAGATTCTCCAGCGGATCTGGAGTGGCCGGGGGCCAGGGTTTCATCTATCTTCAGAAATACTTGAAGATTCTCCAGCGGATCTGGAGTGGCCGGGGGCCAGGGTTTCATTCATATTCAGAAATACTTGAAGATTTTTCTAGCTGAAGCTGGAAATGGCCAGGGGCCAGGGTTTCATATATCTTTAATGTTGAAGTTCTACGGCGGGCAGTGTGCAGCAGTATTCCGATGTTCGTTATGGTTCTGAGGGTGAACCCCGGATCAGAGTGGGCTCGGTCAAGTCTCTCATTCCCAGCGGAGTAGTTTCAAGTGTACCTTTTGTTCCATTTACCAGGGGTGAACCCCAGGTTAGATTTGTTCAGATTATATTCTGTCCAGCGGCGAGGTTGGATGTTTGTTCGACGGCGAGGTTGAACGTTTGGATTTGACGGCGAGGTCAGATCATCATTTGTCCAGCGGCGAGGTTGGATGTTTGTTCGGCGGCGAGGTTGAACGTTTGGATTTGACGGCGAGGTTAAATCATCAGTTGTCCGGCGGCGAGGTCGGATGTTTGTCCGGCGGCGAGGTTGGATGTTTGTTCGACGACGAGGTTGAACGTTTGGATTTGACGGCGAGGTCAGATCATCATTTGTCCGGCGGCGAGGTTGGATGTGTGTTCGACGGCAAGATTATGTTTGTTCGACGGCGAGGTTGGATATTCGTTTGACGGCGAGGTCAGACTCTTTAAATCCCCAGTAGAAATGATGTTTGTACGACGGCGACGTCCAGTGTCTCCAAGTGATGTTTGTTTCCGACGGCGATGTCAGATTCAGTTTTCCAGCGGCGATGCGGGGTATTCTGTCAGATGTGTTTCTCCAGCGGCAATGTTGGGTGTTGTGGTTGTCTGAAGGCAGTGTCAGAAGAATTTAATGTGGATAACTGACGATGAGGTCAGGCCGATATTTCTCCAGCTAGTTGCCGTGCAGCTAGCATTGCAATATTCGAAGATTTGTTCCTCGCAGAGTACCGTGTGCTCGTGCAGTTGGCAAATTTTCGGGTTTACCGGTATTCAATCGTCTCGCACCTTGATTGGTTGAGAGTCGTTCGCTTCTCACCCAGTCAGGTTCAAGCCGTTTGAAAATGGGGCAGCTGTTGCACCCCAAAATTTGACCAACAATTATTTATCCATCTAGTGTTGGAGAGTTGATACATTCATCAGAAAGTTCAAGAGATCCTCAGAGGAGTGGATTGAAACCAGGATTGTGTGCTTCATAGCTTGAGAGTTGTGGGTGCTCCTCAGATGATTCTGAGACTTTGAGAATGAACTTGATGTTTTGAGAAAGCCTATGAGATGTCTTGATAGCCATCATGAAGCCCAGAGAAGTCACTATGCAAGGGTTCAGAAGATTCAACCATGAATGGTAGAATTAGGGTTTTGACTGAGTCAACCCTAGATTAACTGAAAATTTGGAGAAGGTTGAGACCTAATCCAGGGGCCATGAGATCATGGAATGATGTATGGATATGTTATAAATATGATTCCTAGGCCAACTCATCATGATTGAGGAGTTGGAGAAGTTTTGAGTTAGGGTTTCCAAGGATTGTCAGTGAAAAACCCTAATTTGATCCCTATCTTCCAGGCAGTTTTAGCTCTAGATGTGATTGATATCTCATCTTCCCCCCAACATGAATGTTGTAGAGCTTGTTCTTAGCTTTAATTTGAGTGGTGGAAGTCCTTGATAGGAGTTGCAGAGCTCAAGTTATGGTTTTGACAAATTACAGGTCAGTTGAGGTGTGTGAATCTGGGTCCTTGAAAGTCACCCAACTTGCAGACAACTTTTGCCCTAGTAGGATGGTTCCTATGATTTCTTGGTCAACATGAATGTTGGAGGGCATCTTCTCAGCTTTAATTTGAGTAGTAGAAGTCCTTGATAGGATTTGTGGAACTCAACTTATAGTTTGAACAAGACAGGGGTATTTTGGTCATTTGTCAGTTATAGGTCACTTTTAAGCAAATGCCATATCTCCTATTTCCAAGCCTCAAATGGAAAAACTCAAAACATGAAAGTTGTTCAAAATGTGATTTTAAGTCTAGAAAGAAGGTCATGAATTGTTGGAAAAGCTCATAGCATGGATTTGCATGATTGGTCAAAAATGAACTAAAAATGGCTTATAAGTTTAAAAAGTTGAAATTGGAAATTGGTTTGGAGGATCTAGAAATCCAAAACAGGTCATCCAATATATCATTTTGATTGGAAAAACCATTCTAAAGACAATGGTTCAAGCACATTTTTGAGTTTATTGAAAAAAATAAAAGTTACTTAAGGTTACTTATGATTAAAGAAACATAACAAAATTGGACCAAGCTTGGAATGCAAGGGAAAGTGCAAGATTGTTCTGGAAACTTCCATTGAGTGCTATATAATCATGAAATTAAAATTGAGCAAGGGTTGGATTCTCATTTTTTGGCAAACACCTCACAAATTCTCTCATTCTCTCTCATTGCAATTTCATCCCAATTTCACAAAACCTTCATCAATCATCATCAATATTGATTTCACCATATTCAACCATCATCATGGAGTAGAATTCAACCAAGTTCTGATTGCAATTGATTCAATTTCGTGCACTTTCTTCATCAAGATACAAGTTGCAAATTCAAGTAGATCTCAAGATTCAAGGCAAGATTCGTCAAGGTTTTGCAAACAGAATTGAGTGTAGCAATAGTAGATCAAGATCCAAGCATCCAAAGCATCAGATCCACGAGCTTCATCAACATCTCCAAGATTTTGCTCCAGGTGCAAATTACTTTCATTAGCTTGATTTAGATAGTTTTACATTAGGTTGTTAGTTTAGATGTGATGTAGAATGATAGAGGAACATTTCTGGTTAGTTTAGTGCAAATTGGTGATAGTTCATAGCATGGTGTTAAAACGGTTTGGATCTGAAACTCGTAGGTTAGTGCATGATGAACTTAGTTTTGTAGTTTAGAATGATCACCATAACGTGTAGGTTAGATTAGTATAGGTTGGAGCAAGAATTATGATGATAAGTTGCAGTGCATTTCAAGTGAACCAAGGACGTGTCACGATCGGATTGAGAGTTACATTGAGTTTTAAAACATACTATGACCACAGTCTTGTAGAGGGAGAGATTCTGAACGATTTTGATGTTTACATCGTGATGAATTATGGCTTGTGGAGAGAGAACAGAGAGCTTTAAGTGTATACGTGCATGGCTTCCATGGAGGTTCCAAAACCCTAGCTTCTTGTCTTAAGGTTGAAGACGCGTGTGCATCGTTGGATCAGGCTAGCAATCGTTGATTGAAGACCTCATCGCACGGTTGGAAATTAAACTCAGAAAACGGAGGGAAAAATTCAAAGCCAAACGACGTCGTTTGGTTTAATGAAGGGCGTGTGGGCTTACCCGTGTTCTATTCACACCCCACCATGATCAGGGCCATTAGAAAATGAACTGATCCGCCTTACTGTTTTCACCCCCTCCCCTTTATTTTGTTTTCTCTTATTTTTTTAATTCTTTTAATATTTTTGCCATCTTTAAAAATTCATAAGTAAATGAAAAATAACTCTTTTTTGTTCACTATTTTTTCTATGTTTAGATAATAATGTGTAGAAAATTATAAAAATAAAAATAGGATTTTATTTTTAATGTAGAATTTTTGGTGATATTTTCTTTTAAATAGGGCATTTATTTTCTTTTAGTTGATGTCTCATTTTCTATGAATTGTTTTAGGACTTTCCCTTAGGATTTTTGAGCCATTCTTTTTGGCATAGTTAGATATTGAACCCTAGTTTCATGTAGGATTTATCTCTTGATTTGTAGATTAAAATTTGATGTAGTTTGATTGTTAGAAATTTAGGTGCTCTAATTAGGGTTTTAAGTAGTATACTTGGACTTGAACAAATTTGGTTTGGGGTTTATATGCCAAATTAGTGTATGGGGAATATATGGGTTAAGGGTAAGTATGTATAGAATCCCCTAGATTTTACTAGAATATTGTATGGTGTTTTAGTATTTTTCATTGATTTTTGAATGTATGGATAGTATGTGTGTTGCTTAAAGGCATAAGTTGTATTGTTGTGTTTTCTTTCCTTCTCTGTTGAGTGTGTGAGCTTTGAAGATTGAGTTGAAGACCTTGTGGATCATCATGGAAGCTTTGAAGACCTTGCAGAGGAGTCTAGCATAGCTTTTGTTGTTTTGTTTATAGGTTTATAGGTGCATAGGCAGAGCCCTAGATAGAGTATTTTGTTCAATAAACAAGGAGTGTCTTGTTCACCTCCTTTCTTCTCTGTGACATAGAGTCCCTTAAGGGTATTCACCTCTCTCCTTTGGAGGGATTAGTGACCTTGCCCTATAAGGTAGAACTTTGAGAGAGCCTTTCCTTTGATGTTAAGTCCTCAATGGCATCCTTTGGAAGTCAGTGAGTACTGTAACATCCTCACCTCATCTTGTTAACTGATTCTTGTTTGCTGGAGCATTGGAGCCATTGAAGATAGAAGCTGAGGCCTTGAAGAGGACGATTCCTTGAAGATTATTGAAGTCTGAAGACTCTGTGAAGATCAGATTGATGCCTGAGGACCCCTGAAGATAGTGAAGCCTGAAGGTAGAGCTGATCAAAGGAGCTGAAGCTCAAGGGAGAAGATGAGTTGATACTCATGTTGTAGGGTTGATACCTGGAAAGCAAGTGATCTCTGAAGTCTGAAGACTGGGTTGCTGCTGGAGGAGCTGAGGCTTTCTTCTGTTTTCTTTGATGTATTGTGTGTTTTGTCTGATTTGTCTGCTGCATTAGACTAAGCCCATCTAGAATAAGTTCAGTCTAAGAGCATGAGTGCATCTGATTGTATTGTTATTGCTTGGCTTTGCTTGCGGGTATTCGGTAGAGCCCAGCTCCCTTGCCCATGTGTTTACTTTGCTTGATAGCATGATTTCATTTTCTGTCTGTATGATTACAGTTTACTGTTTTTGCTTGAGAGCATGTTGTTTATTTCAGTATGATTACTGTTATTTCATGACTGGCTTGAGGTTGAGACGAGCTTGTGGAGGCTGAAGCCCCACACACATTTCCTCCCTCACTTGCATTGCATGCATTTTACTGTTAAAGCTGATGCTTTTGTCTGTTTCGATGTATCATTGACATGATCCCTTAGGACTCTCATTTCCTCTGATGAGGATTTGATGATAGACTTTTAGGTTGAAACCTATGCATGACAACATCTAGGAGTTCCCTGTTTAAACCTCAACCATAGGATGAATCCATGGCATGACAACAGTAGGACTTGATAGTCTCCCTCCTAGTTGGGCCTGTTCTCTTCTCATCTCGAAACAGTTTAAGATACAGTAATCATGAATGATTTCTTTCGTGCGTTACGAGCCTTAAGCTATCTGAGAAAGGATTGTGGGAGGGTTTCTTTTCCACAGTCTGGATGTTTAGTATGGTACCCTTTGGGTGACATGCGACGCATTCACTCTCAGGTCATAGTCTCTAGTGCGGTTGAAATCGCAAACATAATAAAAAACACTTCTTTCAGGAGATAACCCGTAGTTTCCCGAACTACGTTTGCTCTGATCTTTCATACCAGATGAAAGTACGTAGGCATAGGATGCGATATCCTAGCGAGCAACCTTCACCCACCTTCCCCCGTAGTTAGCCGAACTACGTTGACTCTGATTTCTCATTCTCTGATGAGAATACGTAGGCATAAAGCGCGACGCTTTGCCGAGTCATTTTTCTTTTCTTTTTTCAGCCAGCCTTGATAGGTAGATAGATTATAACCAACCCGTCCAAGTAAACAAACAAGCGAGGATCCCGTCGAGTACGACGGACGTAAGGGGTGCTAATACCTTCCCCTTGCGTAACCGACTCCCGAACCTAGACAATGGTTGCGACGACCTTGTCTTACCCTTTTTCGTCAGGTTTTTCCGATCGTTTCCTTTCCTGCTCTGAGGGATAAATAACGAAAGGCGGCGACTCTTCTGTTTTGCCGGCACCTTATTTTCGCGCAAGCGACATACAGGGCCTGTGTTTCATGAATCGACAAATCATAAATAAAAATGTCATTCTGAATTCCCGCATTTATCGTTATTTTTCCTTTTTGCTTTTTTTTCCTTCAGGAAATGGTAATCCTAAAACAAACAAAACAATATATATATATATATATATATATATATATATATATATATATATATATATATATATATATATATATATATATATATATATATATATATATATATATATATATATATATATATATATATATATATATATATATATATATATATATATATATATATATATATATATATATATATATATATATATATATATATATATATATATATATATATATATATATATATATATATATATATATATATATATATATATATATATATATATATATATATATTAACAAACGTTTTCAAAAACTGCACAGACTTTTTCATTTTTAATTTGTTTTCTAAAAAAGAAAAAAAATCACATTATGTAGATTAATCACAAAAAACCCCATTGAAAGACATGACCCAATGCCTTCTCTCAACTTTGAGTTCTCGGTATTCGAAGCTGAAGAAAAAGAAGACGAAGAAATTCTAGATGAGATCTCCCGACTAGTTAGACAGGAGGTAAAATCCATTCAACCCCATAAAGATCCATTGGAAACAATTAATTTGGCTTCAGAAAAAGAGAAGAAAGAAGTTAAATTTGGGGCACTACTCAGTACAATTGTCAGAGAAAGTATGATAAAGCTTCTCAAAGATTTTCCAAATGTGTTTGCTTGGTCCTACCAAGTTCCAAGGTTGGATATCGACATTGTGGAGCAAAATTTGCCGTTAAATCCAGCAAGTCCGCCAGTTAAATGAAAGTTGAGAAGGACTCGCCCATATATGGTCATCAAAATTAAGGAAGAAGTTCAAAAGAAAATTGATGTAGGCTTCCTTGTCACGTCAAAATACCCAGAATGGCTAGCCAACATAGTACCTATTCCCAAAAAATATGGAAACTTTAGGATGTGCGTAGACTACAGAGATCTAAACAAAGCCAGTCCAAAGGATGACTTTCTGTTAACACATATTGACATGTTGGTTGACAGCACTGCAAAATTCAAGTATTCTCCTTCATGGACGGATTCTCTGATTATAATCAAATCAAAATGGAACCAGAAGATATGGAGAAAACTTCGTTTATTACACCCTAAGGAACCTTTTGCTACAAGGTAATGTCGTTCGATCTAAAGAATGTAGGCACAACCTATTAAAGGGCCATGACAACTCTGTTTCATGACATGATACACAAGGAAATTGAATTATATATCGATGACATGATTGCTAAATCCAGAACTGAAGAATAACATGTAGAACACTTGTGAATATTATTCCAGCGTCTGAGGAAATACAAACTCCACTTGAATCCTAAAAAATGCACATTTGGTGTTTGTTATGGAAAACTCTTAGGTTTTATTGTTAGTTAAAAGGGAATTGAAGTCGTTCCTGACAAAGTCAAGTCCATTCAAGAAATGCCTTCGCCCAAGACTGAGAAATAAGTAAGAGGACTCTTGGGACGTTTGAATTACATTTCGAGGTTCATATTCCTCATCACTACGACGTGCGCACCAATTTTCAAACTCCTCCAAAAAGTTCAAGGTTGTGTATGGATGGAAGATTGCCAAAAAGCTTTTGAAAGTATCAACAAGTATCTATTTAAGCCACCTATTATGTCCCCTCCACTAGAAGGAATACCCCTGATTATATACTTAACGGTCTAGAAGATTCCATGGGCTATGTACTTGGCCAACAAGAAGAAATAGGAAGAAAAGAATATGCTATTTACTACCTGATTAAGAAATTCACGGACTGCGAGACTCGATACTCTATGCTCGGGAAAACCTGTTACGTTTTAGCTCAGGCTGCTAAACATCTTCCACAATATATGATTTGTCATACCACTTGGTTAATTTCTAAATGGATCATATCAAGTATGTCTTTGAGAAACCTACTTTAACCGGAAGAATTGCCCGTTGGCAGATGTTACTATCAGAATATGACATCGAGTACCGCGCTCAAAAAGCTGTCAAAGGAAGTATTCTCGCTGATCATTTGGCCCACCAACCAATTGATAATCATGAATCTCTCCGACTTGACTTCCCCGATGAAGATGTGATGTATCTAAAGATGAAAGGTTGCGATGAATCGTTACCAGATGAAGGAGCAGAGCCAGGATCCCATTGGCGTCTAATATTCGACGGAGCTGTTAACACTTATGGAAACAGAATTAGGGAAATCATTGTTACGTTTCATGGTAACCACATTCCCTTCACAACTAGATTGACATTCAAATGTACAAATAACGAGGATGAGTATGAAGCTTACATCATGGGTCTAGAAGAAGCCATTTACTTAATGATAAATAATTTGGATGTTTACGGAGTCTCTGTTTTGGTTATAAATCATATCAAAGGAGAATGGGACACATGTCAACCTGGTTTAATTCCTTACAAAGACTATGCAAGAAGGTTGTTACTTTTCTTCCACAAAGATGAATTTCATCACATTCCTCGTGAAGAGAACAACAAGGCTGACACACTAGCTATATTATCCTCCATGATTAGTGTAAATAAATGGAACAACGTACCCAATATTAATGTGATGTTCCTTGATAAGCTAGCTTTACATATTCGCAATAGAGGTAGCCATCGATTACAAACCATAGTATCATGACATCAAGTGTTTCCTTCAAAGACAGGAATATCCATTTGAGGAGTCAAAAAATGATGTGGTATACAAAAAAAAGCTTCGACATGGTTCTGCTCAGATGCGTGGATAGACATCAAGCAAACTTACTGATGAAGGAAATTCATGAAGGCTCTTTTGGCACTCATGCCAATGGACATGAAATGTCAAAAAGATGTTAAGAGAAGGATACTATTGGCTAACGTTGGAATCCGATTGATACAAATATAGGAGAAAATGTCACAAATTTTATATTTATGCCGACAAGATTCATGTGCCTCCGACTCTTCTCAAAGTTCTATCCTCTCCAAGGCCCTTTTCTATATGGGGGATTGATATGACCGGCATGATCAAGCCTAAGGTTTCAAATGGACATCGCTTCATCTTAGTTTCTATTGATTATTTCACCAAGTGGGTCAAAGCAGCATCATACACCAATGTAACTAGGCAAGTGGTGGTCCGGTTTATCAAGAACAATCTCATCTTCCGTTACGTTGTCCCAAGTCAGATCATTACTTACCAAGAAAAAGATATTGATTAAATTGAATCTTAATTCTTAAAATTCACAACCGGACTTTAATTTATCCAAAGAAAAGGTTAAAGAAAGAAATACCTTTTTGCGCGATGTAACAACAATGCTAAGAGATCGGGGATCGGGGGTTGGTTATGCCTAGGGTGGGTATTTCACATCCTAAACATCTGTAGTACTCTACAGGAACCTTTTGTTTGTTTGTATGCTAAACTTGCTAAATGTTTGCTATGGTTTGGGATTTGGGTATAGGGTTAGGTAAAGACCTAAGGATAGTTTCTAAGTTTGCTCGCAAAGATATCGCATCATCTGTCTATGTATCCTAACTAGGATAGAATCAGAGCAACCATAGTTCACATCACTAGGGATAGATGAACACTTGAATATGATCAAGGTTCAAAGGGGAAAAACATAACAATGCTTGCGTAGAGTTTAACCAAACTCTCGAGATCTATATTGAACACCCAAGAAGATTGTCTTTTACAAAAGCCAAAAGGGGAGTAAGTAATCATCACTATGATTCTCACATAGAGTTAAAAAACTCTATCTTAATGTTATATTTGAGGATCTTCCTAACAAGGGGTAGGTCTTTTAGACTTAAAGCAAAGTCTATGGCTAGTAGGTTCTAACTTAACTAAGTTATGGTTCAAAGTTGACTTAACAAAGTCAAAGGGAGTGTACTGAGCTATCTATGACCCAAGGGTCAATAGAGAGGCTTTCCTTTGGAAGGGGAAAAGATGAGGCAACTGGATGAGAACTAACAAGTTCCATCAATGGGGAATAACTTAACAAAGCCATAAGCATTCAAACATGATGAATATTTAAGAGGTATGGTTACAACCAAGAGCATGCAAGCATATGACAATATAAAGCAATGATTATAAACAAGGCAAATGGTTACCACCAATGTAAACACAAAGATATTACAATGTCTATAGAGAGGTTCTTACTAGACTCAACACAAGAGGTAAAAACCAAATGACATATCTTAACAAACATGAGGTAACAACCATATGAAATATCTTAACGAAGATGAGGTAACAACTAAGAAATAAATGCAAACAAGTTACAACTTGAGGTAAGCATGTTATAGGTTTAAAGATGTCATGTGTAACCACATAAGAGAAAAGATCATACCTTGATTACAATCAAGTGTAAGCAAGTAGGCAAGCAAGCAATGTTACAACAAATGCAAGTAAGGAAGTTCAATACTTCATAGGGGAATTTCATAAGTTCAAAGTAACAACCATAAATGAAGCAAACCCTATCATATTAAGTCCTAGCAAGACTCAAAAGAGTGAGGAATCAAGTGAAAAGTAAAATCAAGAAGTCACAACATCTAGGGATAGTATGGTTTACAAACACACAACTGTAAAGGCAAGTCAAACAGATGCTTACAAGCAAAGATTGAAATTCAATAGTCAAGCACACAAAGGAGTTAAAAAACTAAGTTCAAACCAACTTCAAAAATAAACTTAATGAAAATGAAATCAAAAGCTTTTTAAAAGAAGATTGAAAGATAGGAGGGTAAAAACCCTAAAATGGAACACAAGTTTCTTACAATATAAAGTGTTTCTAAAATATGAATTTTAGAATTATTTAAATATCATCTGAACATATGCAACAATACAAGATATTAGCAAAAACAACCAATAAAAAATGATAAAAAAAAATGAAAAAGTTGTGTTAATTTGAAGTTTTAAGAAAAATCAAATAATTTAGTAATTAAAAATAAGGAAGTGTCTCATCCAAGGCTTGAACCCAAGACCTTGTATATGAAAGTCCAAAAATTTTCCATTCCAACCATCACACGCATGTGTATATCATTTGGAAAAGAAAGACAAAATAATGAAAATGCTGAAAAAAATAAAAAAGAAAGCTAAAAAATGGTCCTCGCTGAGGATCGAACACACAACACAAGGCATGGTAAGATACATGAACGCAAGGCAATAACCACTGAGGTGGAAATGCATCCAATGTATCAAGCCAACCCAGTTAAACTTATACTTAACAAAGTCAATTTCTGGGCAAGAATGCAAGGAAAACTCAAGGCAATCTATCAAAAACGATTTCTATCTAAAATCCTCAAATCTCAACCTATTTCAGTGAAATAAAAGTCAAAATCACTTATTTTTTCAAATAATGTGCACAAATAAAAACTCGAAGGGACATGCCAATAGAGGTTTGAAATGCATTTATGGAGATCAAAGATCAAACCAAATGCAAATACATACAAGTAAGGATCTGTCTAAGTTCTAATTACATTTTTCATGGACTAAATCCAAAGGAAGAACTCAGTTCCCTACTGAATCAAAATGTGGCTGTCAAGTTGTAACTTGGTGAAAGGTTTTTTTCTTGAGATAAACTCTATATATAACCAATGTGTTCAACAATGATCCAACATAATGTTTATCAATTTGTGACAGGTTATGAACTTCAATACACACAAGATGCAATAGCCTTAGAATGGATCTTAAAGGTATCATAGTTTAACCATTTTAAAACATAAAACAAGCAGCAAATCAAAGTAATATGCTTTTTAAAGCAACAAACATGTCAATCCAATATTCAACTGATCTAGGCAGCAACCAATTTTGTGGTATTTCAACAATGTTCACTGACGAATTCCAATCAACATGTCTTTACAAAGATATAGATCCAATAGTAACTTTAGGAAAAAACCAGATTATGACATAATTCGAAACAAACATCAAAACTTGATACTACCATGTACAACAACCAACAACTGTCCAAAACCCATACAGAAACCTTACAATCCAAGATACCCTAACTAGACAACCAAAGGCATGAGATTATCCTATGTGAACTCTAAAAGACTAACTGCAGTTCTGATAAGAAGCTAAGTTGATAAACCTCCCAATAAGTTTGTGGACAACAAGTACAACAAATCAACATCTACACTATGTCACCAATGCTTGAAATTCAATGTTGGCCTGAATTCAACCAAACACACATGACAACACTATCCTCTACAAATTCATACAAGCAAAGTACATGCAAAGAATCCTACTGAGTTCTAACATCCTAGCCTCACCTAGCCTACCTAAAACACCTGTTATCAATGATTAGTAAGCTCGAGGAACATAACAGATCCATCAAATGTAGAAAACTGATGACAACAACCAATCTACACATCTCGTGATAGTGACAGTTTGGGTTACCACAATGCCAACTTGTCAAACACTAAATCATAGATGGTTTTAAGGTGGTTACTAACTTGTTAAAACAAACAAAAACCAAACTTTAGTATGAGCAATAAATTTAAATAGCTAGCAATGAGTTGGCAAGCTCAAACCCTAAGAACAAATCTTGACCAACGCAATTGTGAACCCCCCCCCCCCCCACATAACAAAGTCCAAATCATTCAACAACTTAAACCAACATTCATTCACAAAACAACTTACTAGCTTAAAGACAGTATGCCTTTTAAAACATAAATTCAAACTTCTTGGCAATATTACTAATAAATCTAAATAGCAGCCCTAATGTAAAGCTCTAATGATAGTCACTAATCCACACAAGCAACAACTAGCAATGAGACAAGTTTGAACAGCCACAAACAAGAGTTGACAAACTCATCTTTCAAGATATTTTTTTTGACATTATAGTACTATTTAAACATAACAATGCCTAAATCATTCAACAAACCAATCAATGCATACATGATGCACAATAATGATAAGATTTAGGATTACATACCTCTTGTAGTCTTCCCACAATAAGCTAGCTGCAAAAACAAGAGATCCCTCCCTCCTTTGAACAAGCTTGTGAATGTTGCTTCTTCTTGAAGAAACAAAGAAATCTTGAGGATAGTTTGGCCAAATGAACTTCCAGTTGTTGTTTGAGACTTTAGACAATTAGTATAACATAAATAGAAGGTGTTTAAAATGTCACAATGTTCAAATTAATCTATGTAGTGAATTGGTCCATTTTATGCATAAAAGTCAAATTATGGTGTGAGAGAAGTTGAATTTTATATTTATGGTGTTTTTGATGAAAAAAAGGTTAGGTAACCTTTTAGTAATGATTTTAGGTTTGTGTGGATGGTTTTTAAGGTGGTGGAACGTTTAGAAATGGAGCTGGTATGAAACTTGTAAAAAGGCAATTTTGGTGATTTTGTTCACTTACAAGCAAAGATTATGAGAAGGAGAGCCTTGAGTTTCTCTTGGGTTTAGAGGGCTCTGGTGTGTTTGATATCATGATATGGAACCTCTATTTATAGGCCAAGTGAGAGGTTGGGGCAGATTTTTCCAAGTGGTATTCAATGGTGGTTTTAGTGTAAAGATCTCATGAATCTAGGTGATAGTTTGCTCTGCTGGTTTTGCTTGCTCCCAAGGTGAATAGACCTCTAAAACCAGCTAGAAATGAGCTGTGAGAAATGAACTTAGAGTGATCAAGGACACCCTTCATGCTGCAACCCCCCAACACTCTCTCTCATGGTGTACCTTTTGTACTTTTTTTAATTGAACTAATGGATCATGGATGAATCTTTGGATTTGCTTGGACTCTCTTCTGATCTAGTTCATTGCACCCTCTAAAAAATCATGTCAGTTTTCGTTCTATGGTTAGAAATGAAGTGCATAGTTGGAAATCAAGTTTATGTTGAGTTTTAACATGATGACAATCAAGTGTTTAGGCCCAACTTGCCCAATTCAAAACTCTCAGCTCACAAGGGCTATGGAGGATTTCTTGTACTTTTTTGAAAGCCCTCATTATGCTCTAAAACTTTTAGGTTTATTGAATTTTCAAATTCCAAGTGGAACTAGGTCAAAAAACCCCTCAAAGTTGGCTGAAAACATGTCTAAAAATACCAAAAAGTTTGAATTTTACGAAGTCTTCTCTCCCTCTGGTGATGATTTTGACTGTAACTCCAAATCTATGCATTTGTTGCCAAGACCTTTCTAACAAGCTTTGAACCACCTCATTTGGATGTGTGTTTAGGAAGTTATGGTCTTGCCCCCTTTAAAACCCTAATTCCCGACTTTTTGGATTACTCCTCAATCCTTGATCCAATGGTCACAAAAATTCATGACTAGATGTAATATGTTATTAGGAACATATTTGCTTCAAACTTTGAGGTCAAATTCCTTTTGGTCAAAGAGTTGACTTTTCAATCAAACAGACCGATCGATCGAA
The DNA here is from genome assembly GCA_963859935.3 of Lathyrus sativus. Classification (NCBI taxonomy): domain Eukaryota; kingdom Viridiplantae; phylum Streptophyta; class Magnoliopsida; order Fabales; family Fabaceae; genus Lathyrus; species Lathyrus sativus. The sequence goes on from OZ012736.1 coordinate 59,146,619, forward strand.
AAAACCCCGCATCGACTATTGATGTTCTGGGTCTTTTGAGGTCTTGAGACTTCTTGTGTGGACTTCAATAAGTCATATGAGCTTCATGGACCATGATTCCATCATTGGAACACCTTTTAAATCAAAAGTCAAACCACAATTGACTTTTCTTGATTAGAAACCCTCATCGAGGGTCCTGGACTGCACTATTCTTGATCTTTGGGTGGCAACCTCAAATTGGATTCATACTTGACCTAATGTAGTATCTTTGATGATGTAGAGACTTGTTTTATGGAGAATCAATCCAAGACATTGACTGATTAAACCATCGAAACCCTGATTCCTAACTATATGGAACCCTAATTCACCTGTATCTTGACAAAGACAAACTTGAAATAAGTTAAGGTTAGATAATCAAATGAAAATGTTCCTAGAATGATGATGAAGATCTAAGGGGTCAAAATTTTGGGTGCAACAGTTACCCCTATTTAAATATATTCACCAGATGGCGATGTGAGATGACAATCCTTATAGAATCGTAATGAAAGGTATTTAAATATAGCAAACCAAAAATTTTGTCCCTTAGATCCGATGTTATGTAAAAGGACAAATGCTAAGATGTAATGAATTCTAAATGATGCTTTATGATGCTTGAGTACAAGACAAATGTCGACACACGAGCAGAAGATAAAAAAATGGCAAAAACAGTGAGTAACTACTCACAAGGGACCCGACACACTGGGGAAAGATCCAAGGCATAACAAGCAATAGTTCAAACATGACTAAATGACGCTACCTCAAAGGGAATCTTTCACACAGGGACACAAACTCCACCGGGGAAGACAAATCTTCACTAGGGGAAAAGAGGGAACACATTCCACTAAGGAAAAAAGAAAATCTCCATTGGGGAACGAAAGACCGGAGACACTATCCTTACTGGGGATAACAAACTGGGGAATTTCCTATAGCAAAGAGTTCCAACGGGATCTTCAGGAAAAGACTAGAAACAAGACTAGCCGCACCGGGGACGCTAGTAACCATTAGATCTTCGATACTCGACTGGGGAGACCAAAGCTTTGTCGGGGATACTAGTGACAACCAGAACTTCCTACCAATAACAATCGATTAAACATTGTTAGTAACTACTAGGCTTCTATTGGGAAAGTTGGTAAAGGCCGAACAGAGTACCAATAACAATTGGCTTTTAAGCAATACCAGTAACTACTGAATTTTTAGAAATATTAGTGACGACCAAATCAGAGGAATACCAATGACATTTGGTTTTAACAACACTAGTAACCACTAGACTTTCTGAGGAAATTGGTAACAACCAGATCAAGTACCAATAACCATTGGATTTTTAAGCGAGGCTAGTAACTACTAGACATGGAAACATTGGTAACGACTAAGTCAAAAGGTACCAATAATAATTTGATTTAAAAAGTGTCAGTGACCACTGGACTTCAACTGGGGAGAAGTTAGTATCAAACCAACCTCCTTACTGATGACAAGCGGTTTTAAGCAGTGCCAATAACCACTGGACTTACACAACGGAGATGGTAACAATCGAACTAAATACCAATGACCATTGGTTTTTTGCAATGCCAATAACTATTGGACTTACTAGGAAAATTGGTGAAAACTAACTTAAATACCAATAACCATTGGATTTAAAAGCAATACTAGTAACTACTAGATTTCAACAAGGATTGGTAATAACCAAATTAGAGGGTTCCAATAACGATTGGATTTAAACAAAGCCAGTAATCACAAGGTTTTAGAATGCTTGGTCACAACCAAGTTGGGGTACCAATAACAATTGGGTTTTAAGCAATGCTAGCAACTACTAGACTTACACAGATTATCGGTGACAAACAAATCAAACTAAACATTAGTAACAACTAATCATCTTGGTAAATCAGATATTGCCAGTCACAACTAGCTTCCCAGGATGGAAACAGGTAATCTCAAGATCACTGACAAAGTTGGGGTAATAACCGCAAAGCGAAACCGTGATAAATGGATCAAAGAGAGTGGTAATGACCAAAGGATCTCAATGGCAACAAACAGACAAACAGAAACCCAAAGCAAATGCAAACAAAATGCGTATGTTGATATGGTGCAAATGCAGACCGACCCACAAAGGAGAAAGAAAGAGCAAAGCAAGGAAACACAAAAGGGAGAACCCATCACGCTGAGTCTCGATGTTTCAAACTGGATGGCGCTTCCTTTGGGGGGATAACGATCTTTTGAAGGAATCAATACTGTTGCAAACCTGCTGAAGAGAAACCTTGGCTTAAAAGTGGGGATTGCTGTTGGGCGCGTCCTTGGCCGGAGGCGGCAACAAGCTCTTACGGTTTTAAGTGTAGTGTAAGACTGTCGCGTTACGTCTAGAATTTTCAATGTGCTTTGTTAAATAAGTTTTCTTTAAACCAAAAAATTAAGTTTTCCAAACACTTTTCTTTTCAAAAGAATCCTTATTAATGAATAAGTGAAACTTCATAACAAAAACAGGAGATCATAACAATGATTGGTGCAAAATATGATTTTATTAATAGACGAGAAATTTACAAAAGGTAAAGTCTCGGGAACAAATACATTTGGAAAATAGCAAAAAAAAAAGGGTTACATAATCCCACAATGATCTGGTTCTACTAACAAGCATTCCATACACTTCGTTGCTTCTGACGAGAATGACAGACGTTGATCTTCTTTTAACACCTTGTGCAAGACTTTCCCCTGCATTTGTCGGCTTTGCCCTCAGACTTCTGACTTGCTGAATCCCCTTTCTTGGTTTTCCATTTAGGCGTAGTACTTTCTCACTGCGTCTGAGTTGATAGGGTACTTGAGTTGTTCGCCGTCCATGGTCTCGAGAATTAGAGATCCTCTGGAGAAAACAGTCTTTACGACAAAAGGTTCGTCATAGTTGGGCATCCACTTGCCACGCATGTCCTTCAGTGTTGGTAGGATTTTTATGAGCACAAGATCTCTTTCCTTATATTCTTTGAGACGAACTTTTTTTTCGAACACTCTTGTCATCCTTTGTTGAAAGATCTGGCTATGACACATGACAGTCATTCTTTTTTCATCGATGAGGTTCAATAAATTGAACCTTTATTTTATCTACTCGGCTTCCTCAAGCTCGACTTCCATTAAGATCTTCAAAGAAGGTATCTTGACCTTGATGGGTAGCACGACGTCCATCCCATATACCAAGGAAAAAGGAGTTGCCCCTGTCGAAGTCCGCACTGATGTTCTGTAACCATGTAAAGTAAATGGTAACATCTCATGCTAATCTTTATAGGTTATGACCATCTTTTGTATTATCTTCTTGATATTCTTGTTTGCAGCCTCGACAACGCCATTCATTTTGGGTCTGTAAGGAGATAAACTGTGATGCTTGATTTTGAAGTCATCACAAAGTTCCTTCATTGTTTTGTTGTTCACATTCGACCCATTGTCGGTGATGATTTGGTCAGGGATACCATACCGGCAGATGATTTCCTTCTTGATGAAGCGGGCAACCACTAGCTTTGTTACGGTCGCATATAACGCTGCTTTTACCCATTTGGTGAAGTAATCAATTGCAACGAGGACGAAACGATGGCCATTGGAAGCCTTTGGTTATATTGCCATAATCATGTCAATACCCCACATTGCGAATGGCCATGGTGATGTCATCACATTGAGAGGATGTAGAGGAACACGCACTTTGTCGTTATAGACTTGGAATTTGTGGCACTTTCAAGCAAAGAGGATGCTGTCTATCTCTAAAGTTAACCAAAAATATCCAGACCTTAAAATCTTTTTCGCCATGGTGTGGCCATTGGCAGGAGTGCCAAATGTTCCTTCGTGCACTTCTGTCATTAGTAGACTTGCTTCTTTTTCATCAACATATTTGAGTAGAACCTGTCGCTACTGCGAAAATCGGCGCCGGCTGAACAGAAGAGTCGCCACCGTGCGTTATTTATCCCAACGGAGGGAAAGGAAACGCTCGAAGTAAACCTACCGCAAAGACAGGAACGGAATGGTCATCGCAACCAAATCCTGGATTCGGGAGTCGGTTACACAAGGGGAAGGTATTAGCACCCCTCACGTCCGTCGTACTCGACGGGATCCACGCTTGCTTGGTTTGCCTAAAGGATGCACAACAATCTATCTACGACTGCTAAATCTAAACGGAAAGAAACTGACTCGGTAAAGCCTCGCACTCTATGCCTACGTATTCTCAAGAGAGAAAGTCAGAGTCATCGTAGTTCGGGAAACTACAGGGAATTGGCTCGCCAAGACTTCGCGTCTTGTGCCTACGTACTTCCACACAGCGTGAAAGATCAGAGCTTACGTAGTTCAGGCTAACTACGGCTAGACAGGGTGTTCTCGATCACACAGGAGCGAGAGATGAAATTGGTTCTAGAGGTACGGGAACCTACGGGAACTAGAACTATGGTCTGGTCTCAAATGCGCAAGGGCAAGAGAAAAGGATAACATCAGTCGTCAGCGAGAAAGTCTCGATCGCACAGCAGCAAGAGAAAACAGAGAGGTTAGTTGTTAGTGTGCTTGCTAGGATATCGCATCCTATGCCTACATATTCTCATTCGGTATGAGAAATCAGAGCAGCTGTAGTTCAGCCTACTACAGCTAAAATCGGGAAACAGGGAAAAGGGAGCTCGCTAGGATACGGCATCCTATGCCTACGTACTCTCGTCCGGCACGAGAGATCAGAGCTAACGTAGTTCGCCTACGGAAGACACATATTTGTCTGTTTATCTTTTATCCTTCTGAAAAAGGTTTTCTCCTGATTACGGGTCCCAGCGGACAAAAATGACGATTTGGATTGGTTTTCAGTCTTTTACGCAAGAACTGTTTTCTATTGATGTTTGACCTCTTATTGTATTTTTGATTGTTTCGAGATGAGAAGAGAAACGACACTCTAAAACCTAGGGTTTGAAATGGGAATCAAAACTATCCTAATGTTGTCAAATGCGCAAGGGCAAGAGAAAAGGATAACATCAGTCGTCAGCGAGAAAGTCTCGATCGCACAGCAGCGAGAGAAAACAAAGAGGTTAGTTGTTAGTGTGCTCGCTAGGATATCGCATCCTATGCCTACATATTCTCATTCGGTATGAGAAATCAGAGCAGCTGTAGTTCAGCCTATTACATCTAAAACCGGGAAATAGGGAAAAGGGAGCTCGCTAGGATACGGCATCCTATGCCTACGTACTCTCGTCCGGCACGAGAGATCAGAGCTAACGTAGTTCGCCTACGGAAGACACAGATTTGTCTGTTTATCTTTTATCCTTCTGAAAAAGGTTTTCTCCTGATTACGGGTCCCAGCGGACAAAAATGACGATTTTGATTCGTTTTCAGTCTTTTACGCAAGAACTGTTTTCTATTGATGTTTGACCTCTTATTGTATTTTTTATTGTTTCGAGATGAGAAGAGAAACGACACTCTAAGACCTAGGGTTTGAAATGGGAATCAAAACTATCCTAATGTTGTCATACATGGATGAAAGCCTAATGTCTGTCATATTTCTCTCTTGCACAGAGAGAAACAAAGATCCTAGGGGATAAACGGAAAAAGAAACGGCATATATACAGTAAAGCAGTAAAATGCATGAGATCCAGCAATACAAGCGAGGCAAGGGAGCCCCACTCGACCTCAAACCTGGGAAAACAATAGGCAAAGTGAAACAGCTTCACTTCAAACCTATGGGAAAATTAATAAACAATACAGCAAAGAAAATAAAACCCCAAAACCAGCTCTGACAGCACACCAGCTCCTACAACAGCAGCTTTGAAAAACATCAAACTCTGACAGTTGATTAATTGCAAAACAGTACCATCTTCAAGTGAACCCCAAAATCAAATCTTCAATGATCCCCTAAACTCCAAGCACACCAAGCCTGAGCAAGCAAAGAACCCCAACAGTTGACAGCTTCAGACAGCAGACAACTTCAAACAACGGTAAAACCCTAATCCAACAGTTAAGCAGCTTTGACAGGCACAAGCTTCTCCTTTATCCATCTTCAATGAAATGAACTTCTTATCTCCAATGAACTTCTTTCTTCAAGGCAAGCACTCTAGAAGAGAATCACTTAACAGAATAAGTTGGACATTAACAGCTTATTGACAACCAAAGGAAACCTATAAGTGTTCATCATCACAAGAGACTGGTTCCCTCAAAGTTCTACTGCTAAGATAAGCCACTTATCCCTCCAAAGGAGGGATGTGAATACCTTAGAAGTACTTTACGTCATAGGGAGGAATAGAAGCACAAGATGCTTTCCATGTTTGTGAAAGAAATCATTCTAATCTAAAGCTCTGCCTATTTCTCCTATTTCCTATGTCTTCAACAGCCATCCTCTAGGAGAGGAATCTTCATGCATCAAGCTCTATCCTTTGTCTTCAATCATCACTCAAGGTCTTCATGATCCACAAGCCAAGCCCAAGCCCCACACCCCAGTTGAAATGCCCAAAACCCAACAAACAAAGCAACATCCCAAGTGGGAAACTCACCAATATCAACCAATTTTCAAAAATCAAGTAAAAATGGTAAAACTCACTATAAAATCCTAATTAAATTTCTAGGGGACCCTAACTACGTACCCTATACCCCATATAAACCCCAAGAACTAAATAAATTTTAAAACCCTAAAACTATGCCCTAAACTGCACCTAATTGTTGTGAAACCCTAATCCTGATCACCCTAAAGTTTATGGTTCAAAACTATCCTAAATTAAATCACAAAAATGTGATAAAATTACAGGAGGAACCTAATACTCTAATATAACCATAGAAAAAAGAATTACATCAAAATATGAAATACAATGACCATACTAAATCCAGCAAGTAACATATACCAAGTGAAAATGAAATAAATGCCATAAAAATGTAAAAATGCACCAGAAAATAAAAAATGAATGAAATGCCAATTTTATTCTTTTATAATTTTCTTGATGTTTTTATGAAAATGAGGGAAAAAATGCCATGTAAAAATAACCATTTTTCAATTTGTTATGATTTATTTATTAACTATATGCAAACATAAAAATCAAAGGAAAATCAATTAAAAATGAAAAATATGCGTGACAAATAGCAAATTTATACAACTCAAAAGGGAATTGGGCTCAGGAGGGGGGTGCAAGCATCAAAACGTGCCAAGCCCATTACCAATTCAGAAAATCCTAAAAAAAACAAGGAACAGAGAAAAAAACTGGGGGGGGGGGAATAACCTTTATTCGCCTTGTATTCCTAATTGGGCCCTAGACTGGGGGTGCGGATAGCAAGTCTATCTAGGCCCAGAACACGCTTCACACATGGGAAGAGGGTGTCAATGGGAAAAACTGGGGTATGATCAGCAAACAGCACGAATGGGCCTAAGCCCGAGTCCAGTCTCCACTCAGCCTCAGCAAAACAAAAACCTAAATTCTCCTAACTCTCCCTCACACTGTTCACCGTCTTTCTCGGCAAGCCCTAGCGGCGCCCTCAAATCTCTCTCTCTGAGACTCTCTCAATCTCTCACACAAAACCTTATCAGTTTTCATCCCTAATTCATCCTCACGAAACCTCGCATCACCTGTCTAATGGCCAACCTAACACCAGATTCTACCCTAACTCCACCACAAACCTATCAAACACGAAAACCTCAATCTACAGCTAAACAACAAACTATGTAGGTGGTGGTTTTAAAGAAAGAACATGGGCAAAGCTATGAAGATGGTATCGTCTGGAGAAAATCTTGAAGTTCTCTTGACGATCTTGAAGGAGATCGTTGTCGAAGTGGCGTGAAGATCGTCGACGATGAAGGAACCGCGACACTGGGCGAAGTGGATTTTTGAAGATATGAGGAAAGGTCTTAAACGGACGAAGCGCTAGGTGAACGTTCTTGGCGAAGACGCTTACAGATTGATGAGGTTTTTTGATGTTTCTGGAAAATCTGGAGAAACTGATTATGAAGATCTTGGAGTTGCTGGAAAAACGTAAAGAACGCGTTCAAAGATCTTGAAAGATCTATGAAGGTTCTATGAAGGATTTCTGGAAATTGAAGAACACGGTTGAATTTTCTGGTAGCTGTGATGAATTCTCCGATGAATTCTTTGAATCTTCGGTGAGAGATTGATGGAGGATGAAGAAGGTCGAAAGATGCTTGGATGAACTTTCTGGGGAAAATTCAGTTTCCGACGGCCTTACCAAACTCCGGCGACTGTTAGAAGTTCCGGCGACCGTTAGAGCGTTGGGGACGGCGGCTGCATGTACTCCGGTGGGGGCTTCCGGCGAGAGGGGACGGTGAAGGAGGTTGAGACACCTGGAGAACGTGCATGCAGGGGGAGGGGAAACGAGGACGCGTGGCTTGGGGAGAGCAGAGGGGGAAACACGTGGGAGGAGAGAGGGATAGTGGGGTCTGATGATGTGGTTGCAGATTGTGAGGTGGAGGAAGAAGGCTTAACACGCGTGGCACTCTATTTATATGACATGTGGCAACCATTTTTGGACCTTCTGACTTGGGCCTTTGACTGGACACCTGGCCCATCATTAAGACTCTGATTAATGCATTAAAACATGATTAATTGATGATTACATGAGTTAAACTCAAGGACCTAATTAAACCCTAAAAACAAAACGAAATTAATAATAAAAACCCTAATTAACTCCTAAAAAACGAAATTAACCCTAATTATCCTATTTAAAACAGAAAAAGATTATTTAATATCTAGAAATTTATTTAAAATCCCAATTAAATCTATAAAATCAATATAAAAAAAAAAATCTAATAAAATCTATAAAAACCTATTAAATTCTATATTGAAAACTTTATCACTATTTATTAAACCAAAACCTCACATTATTATACTCCCTTTTTTTAAACTATATCAAAAACTATTCAAAAAAAATCTAAAATCTATATTAAACAACTCTATTTAATGATAAAAAAACTAATATCTAAAATGTTAAAAATCTATTAAATCTATTAAAAAGAGGAATATCTATTTTAAAAATCAAAAAAACTATTAAATTCTATTAAGAAACTAGCTATTAAGTTCTATTAAAAAGAATTAACCTATTTAATATCTAAAAAACAAGTAAATCTATTAAAAAAATCTATTAGAATGCATTAAAAATCTAGAAAATAAAAGAGAAAATCCTAAAAATGCCAGGAAGCCGATTAAATCGATTAGAGAACAATTGCACAACCATGGCGAAACCCGGGCACCGAGATGACCTAAAAACACAGGGAACGAGCACCAATTCTCAAAATACACTTATCCAAACCGGCCTGAACTGCCTGAAACGCCAGGGGCTGCAATCCCGATAAAATCAATCTGACTGAGAAAACTGCAATGCATGCAGTATGCGAATGCGAATGCAAAATGTGTCGAAATATAAACCAGATATGGGAACCGGTTGGTCAAATTTTAGGGTGCAACAGCTGCCCCTATTCAAACGGCTCGGACCCGACTGGGTGAAGAGCGAACGACCTTCAAACATTCGAGGTACGAGACGGTTGAATACCAAAGAAACCCTGAAATTTGTCAACCGCAGAAATAAACTACACCAACTGCTTGGACAACACCATCCGCTGACTGGATCTGGTTGTTACGGCAACAACTGATCAATTAGCGACCGTGCTGGGGATTATTTTCATCAGCCTGAAAAAGATTCCATCAGCGCGGGGATAGAACTTTGCCCACATTCTGTCAACACAGAGAAATCCTGACGACCTCGCTGGGGAAACAGTTCTATCAAATATCTGAACACATTCCGTCTTGTCCTGAGACACATACTCTGTCTATCATGGGAAACCATCTTCCTGAATACGAGAGATTCATCCGCCTGCTTCATACGGGAAAAGTCATCTGCCAAATTACAGGAAGCTCCACCCGTCTGCTTCGTACGGGAAAAGTCGTCTGCCTGATTACGAGAGATTCATCTGCCTGCTTCATACGGGAAAAGTCATCTGCCAGATTACAGGAAGCTTCATCCGCCTGCTTCGTACGGGAAAGGCCGTCTGCCTGATTACAGGAAAATCCATCCGCCTGCTTCATACGGAAAAATTATCTGAATACCGTTTCTCTGCCTACCTTTGCAGTAGCCAAACGACTTTGAGGAGGACTCTACTGAGGATATTAACATGAGGAAATCACGGCGACTTCCTTGGGAAAAATACTTTTGTCAAACATCGGAACACAACTCACATACTCTGGCTATCCGGGGAGGATTATCTATCTGGATACCGGAACATTCATCCGCTTGCTTCATACGGGAAAAGTCGTCTGCCTGAATCTTACGGGGAAAAGACAACTCATCTGCCTGATACTTACAGGAAAGTTCTTCCGCCTGCTTCATACGGGAAAATCCAACACATCTTCCTGATACTTACAGGAAAGTTCTTCCGCCTGATTCATACGGGAAAATACAACACATCTGCCTGATACATACAGAAAAGTTCATCCGCCTGATCCTTACGGGAAAACACAACACATCTGCCAGATACATACAGGAAAGTTCATCCGCCTGATTCTTACGGGAAAACACAACACATCTGCCTGGTACATACAGGAATGTTCTTCCGCCTGCTTCATACGGGAAAATCACAACACATTTGCCTGATGCTTGCAGGAAAGTTCTTCCGCCTGCTCCATACGGGAAAACATAACACATCTGCCTGATACTTACAGGAAAGTTCATCCGTCTGCTTCATACGGGAAAACATAACACATCTTCCTGATACATACAGGAAAGTTCTTCCGCCTGCTTCATACGGGAAAACATAACACATCTGCCTGATACATACAGAAAAGTTCTTCCGCCTATTTCATACGGGAAAATACAACTCATCTGCCTGATACATACAAGAAAGTTCTTCCGCCTGCTTCATACGGGAAAATACATTGGATATAGCTTCCTAGCCTGTTTGCGGTAGTAGCCAACTCCACTAGGGATATCCTGAAAATAACTGCCCGACACCCGTTTCGACAACAAGTGACCACTCTTGAAATTTGATTCATGAAACCCTGAAATGCTGCCGCAACAGCAAACCTGAAGAAAACACTCCGCTGGTCGGATAAGAGAAACTTCAGCCAGTAACTCTGTGGGGAATAATGACAAGACCTGCGTCATCGCATGTCTCATGGCGAGACCTCGATCATCTGGTAATAAATCTGAGATAGAACCCCGTACTACTGTTGAGAAATACACCTGAAAAGCAAAAGGTTAACCAACCTGATTTATGTTTCAAAATGTGTATGTTTGGCAATGGCGTAATGCTCTATACGGCATGGAAATGCTACGCGTTTGTGGGTATATGCAAACATGATAATGCATGCAAATGCAAATGCAGGTTCAGATTGCTGGGGAGCTCTGATAAGCTTGCTTCAACACGGCCGTTGAGGACAAATACCACCCTACTGGGGACGCGAAATATTCTGGCAAAATAAATGTCAGAGATACAACCCACTCTGTCGGGGAGAGATTACACATCGATTTCCACTGGGAGGAAAGAATAACACCTGCTGGGAAGACTAACTCAACTGGGGGAGAAGCAACCTGTTGCGGTGAAATTTGGATGTCAAGCTATTGATTAACTTGAATCTTAATTCATTTACAACCGGTCTTTGATTTATCCGAAGGAAAGGTTAAAGAAAGGAAAAACCTAAAAGGGAGAGATCTAAGGTTCGGGGGTTGGTTAAATTTAGGGAAGGTATTAGCACCCTAAACTTCCGTAGTACTCTACGGGAACCTTTTGTTTATTTTTTTTTAATTTATTTCATTAATTATTTTGCTTTAGGGTATATACAAAGGATTGAAAATTAAAAGACCTAGGGGTTAATTCTAAGTTTACTCGGCAAGACATCGCATCTTGTGCCTACATATCCTTACGGGAATGGAATCAGAGTAACTGTAGTTCCCCTCAAAAGGGAGGTTAGAAACGTCTTGACTGTGGCCAAGGTTTCAATGGGGAATAAACGTATCTTAGGGACACGCTTACGCGGAGTGTAGAAACTCCAATATCTACGTTGTAAATTGTTAAGTGAATTAGGGTTAGGTTAGGGATTCCGCGGCGGAAAACCCTAAAATGAGTGCGGCGACTCTTTGACCTAAAGCTAGGGGTAGTTTTGTAATTTTTTCCACGGCGAGACATTTGTGAAACAGGGTTTGATCCATTAAAGGGGTAAGGCTATTGACTCGGCGGCCAAAAGGCTGGACCTAATCCTTCGGAAGGATAAAACTGTAAAAAAATGTGAAAATATGACAAATCATTATATGGAGGAATAATTAAGGTACAGAAATAAGAAAAGTAATAAAGACAGAGGGTATAAAGAAACAAAGAAACATTTCTGAAAACATGAAGAATATGAAAATATGTAATGACACTTAGAATAAAGTGAGGGAGCAAAATAGTGTGGGGTTGTGGCCACCACAAGCACATCTCAACCTCGAGCATGCATATGAAATGCCAAAAGAAAGAAAAGTAATAAAAGGGTACATAAAATGACACGACAAACATCAAACATCAGAAGTTCCTTACGAAAAGGTTTTAATTTTTTAATATTTTAATTATAAAAAAAAAGTTTTAATTTTTTAATAAAAAATATTTAAGTTAAAATTATAAAAAAATAATTTTAAATTATATAAAAAAAAGTTTTTGGGGGAAAAGTCTTTTCAGTTTTTTTAGAACAAAAAAGGTTTTTCATCCCAAAAAAAGGCTTTTCAGTTTTTTTGGGAAAAGGCTTTTCAGTTTTTTGGGAAAAGGCTTTTCAGTTTTTTGGGAAAAGGTTTTTGAGAACAAAAAGGGTTTTTTTTTCTTCGGAACAAAAAGGCTTTTTTTTTTAAAAAAGGTCTTACTAAAAAAAAGGTTTTAATAATAAATAAAAAAAGGGTTTTGATTTAAAAAAAGGTTTTGTTAAAAAAGGGTTTTGATATTAAAATCTAGGGACCTAAACACACATGGAGATTAACATGGCAAAATATGCACATAAACATGAAAAAGCAAAAGGTTTAGTAATTTAACGGACCTAAACACATTAACATGGCAAAATATGCACATAAACATGAAAAGGCAAAAGGTTTAGTAATTTAACCTACGAAGCGGAGGTTTGCTTCGGTAAATGTGAAAAAGGTTTGAATAAGGGAACACTGGAGAACTCCAATCCTTCTGACGAGTTGTGGGAACGACCACCTTTCTTCTCTGGGATCTCCTTTGTTTCTCCCTTTCTCTCTCCTCTTTTCTGAAGAAAACCTGCTGACTTTTTTCAACAAGGCAACACATGTATATATAGGGAACAAATTAGGTTGTCAATAATGTCCCTAAAGCCCATTTTAAAGCCCAAACTAAATAATTAGTTAAGAAAAAATATAATTTAAATAATTTAAAATAATTAAAATAAACTTAAAATAAAAACTAATAATTCTATTGATTCCTAAAATCAAAAATATTATAAAAAGAACAAAATTTTTCCCAATATTTTTTATTTTATGATTTTTTGGATATTTTTATGAATAATTTAGAAAAAGGTGAAAAAAATAATATTTTAAAAAATGATTTAATTAAAATACGAAAATAATAATTAAATAATAATAACAAACTATTTTTGTTATTTTTTAATGAAAGATAGAAAAATTTAGAGTAAAAATAATAAAAAAACAAAAAAAAAAGTGACAAAGGTGAGATTCGAACTCTCAACCTCTCACACTCACAACTCCTTACACATGTCCTCTTGCCAATTGTGTCATTTTTACTTTTTAGAAAAAAATGCATGCCATATGATATTTACCTGCAAAAAGTCAAGCGACTACACAAATTTGTTAGTAATTGATTAAATGCAATAAAAATGCAATGAAATGCGACGACAAATCTTAGGGCAAAATTTGGGGTATTACAGTTGCCCCTATTTAAATAACTTCACCGGGTGATTTGAGCAACGGAGACTCGAGAAATCATGGTGGAGGGATTTAAATACAGATAACCGAAAATTTTGCCTTTAGACGCAGTGCTATGCAATGATATGGACAAAACAAAACGAACTATAATGCTAAATATGATATGAATCTGATATGATGCATATGATGAAAATGACAAATGCACGGATACAGACGAAACAACGTCACAGGGGACGACCCATCAAGGAATTACACTAGGGAAGAAGACATGTCATATCTGGAAGAACGTCGGGTAGACACGACACAGAATTGTTGATAGGTGCCAAGTAAATTAGAAATTGTCCGCAAGGTAAGACGCGAGTAAAACACGAGCTCAGGAGAAAAACGCAAATGGGGATAAAACACCCATGATGCCAAGTAAATAAATTTTGCCCACAAGGTAAGACGCGAGTAAAACACGACCTCAGGGAGAAAAAAAAGCAAATGGGGGTAAAGCACCATGATGTTAGGTAAACCCAGAAATATCTGGTAAACGGGGAATAAAACACCCGGGATAAAGGTACATGGGGGATAAAACACCCAAGGATAGAAGGTAAGTGGGGAGTAAAGCACCCAAGATAGACATGTAAATGGGGAGTAAAGCACCCAGGATAGAAATGTAAATGAGGAGTAAAGCACCCAAGATAAAAATGTAAATGGGGAGTAAAGCACCCAAGATAAAAATGTAAATGGGGAGTAAAGCACCCAAGATAGAGAGGTAAATGGGGAATAAAGCATCCAAGATAGAAATGTAAATGGGGAGTAAAGCACCCAAGATAGAAATGTAAATGGGGAATAAAGCACCCAAGATATGCACATGTATAGGAATTATGCTATGACATATGATCAAATGCAAATGCAGACATCGACGACAAGGCTCGACTCTTTCGGTGAGATGACAAAACTGGAGGACTGATTCCTCAACACGGAGATCACTGTCATTCTGTTAAACTGTATCAAGTTGATAGTCACTGTAGGAATGATGAATAACTGCTTAGGGATTATGCAAGTAAACTGCCCCAGGTCAAATGAACTGATAATTGCTTCAGCTGTCTAATTCGTGGAATCGACTGTTTTGCTGTATCCTCAGAGGGCTTGCCCCAGTCTGGGTCTTGAACAATTCTCTGGATAAACCAAATCTGAGAAGATATTGCCTTGAACAAATCTTGAACTAATTCTTTGACAGGACGTAAAAGGAACTTGCCCCTAATAAGATCACTTGACCAAGTTTCTCATTGTTTGAAAATTCCTTAGAGGAAAGCCAGTTTGCAAACAAAAATATTCATACAAACATGGTAATGCAAAGTTCATGCGACTTTTGAAATCAAAATTATTTTTGAAAGATGGAAAATACATGAGTCGTTAGTCAGAACACAACGGTTCAAGACGCTCAAAGTTTAAAACAAAGGTGTACTGCCAAAATAAATGATTCACAAAGATCTTTAGGAGTCAGGTTACGCAACCTTGCTGTAGTATACTTTCAAAATAACCTTGCTTCAATTAGGTCTTTTGAGGGTTGTAATGTGGCCTGGTTCACGGTTTATGAAACAAAAGATAAAGGCTCAAAATTTATTTGTACCCACCCAATCTACGTGATGATCTTCAGTCCTATGCTCAGTTAACTCATACTATGCATTCAGGTTCCCATAAGTTAGGGATTTCATTGATCGTAGCAATGATGACTCAGAAGTCAAAGGGACCTAGGAAAAGGCAGCCACTACTCCCCTATAACATTTGATTGTTTTGACATTGAGGATTTTCAAGATAAGGATTTAAAAATCTCTTTGTATTATCCCTAAATTTTGCCTGAACTGTTTATTTTAGAGTTTACAGTCAGCGGGATGCCCTAGTTTTGCCTAAGTCTCCTTCATAGGTTTTGACTTAGCGGGATTCTTTTGATTTTTTTATATTATTTTTTTGTGTGAAGGAAAGTGACTGTTTGATTTTAATGATTACGGTGAACCATCATCGACCTTTTGATTAGAAAACATCTTCGACACTTGTTTGACGTGTGCGAAGGAAAATTTGTTAATGAAAGGTGTATCGTATGAACACATAACCAAGTTAACTGAGAACTACCCATCCCAAGGTTAAAATTGTGGGTTTTTTGTAACGAAAGAAACTCCAACTTCTAGGCCCGAAGGGGGTGACGAGGGATTAACTTCCTTATTTCTCCAGTGTTTGGGAATTGAAACAATGCCTTACATCGTCAACAAGGTTTAATTGAAAGCATACTGACAGCAGTTATGGGTATAACATTTTCGTCATCCTCCCTCCAATCTTAGCATATCAAAATTTTGGACAAGAAGTAAACATTTGAAAAATAAAGCATAAAGATGCAAATAAATGGACGAAAATGAATTGAATCAAAAGTCGCAATGCTTATTTCATTAATGAAAGTACAAACATAATTGAAAGCAAACAACTTAAACAAAATAAGGAAAATGCAAACAACGAGAAAAAAAAAGGCCTAATGACAAAGCTTCAATTCTGATGTGTTGGCAAGGGATCTGTCTGAACATCCGGATGACTGTCTGTAAAATCAAGTATTCCAGTTCTAACCAATTCACATACTCTAGCCTTCAATGCAAAACAATGCTCCAAGTCATGGCCTGGGGAACCCTCATGGGAAGCACAATGGAGATCAACCCTAAATCCAGCCGGAGGATTAAGAGGAGGTGGTAAAGCCTTTGTAGTAATCAGTCCTTGCCGGACTAAGTCAGGATATAACTCTGTGTAAGTCATGAGAATAGGATCAAAGTGACTCCTGTTCCGTTTCTGGTCTGATATCTGTGTCGAGGAATCAGCTTGACGACTCAAAGGTACACTAGAAGACGATAGGACCAAGAAGGAGAAACTGGGGGATAAATGCAATGCAAAAATGTGATGCTAATGCCATGCAATGGTCTCAAGAATTTCAACGGTCGATTGCAAACATTCCCTTTTAGGAAAGCGAGAAAAGCTGTTAGACTTTAAAATGTAGGACTTCTTGAATTTGCAAAGGACTTTTGAATTCCTTGAAACTAGAAATGATATGATGCTTTATGGATGCGAAGCACAAACGCACATAAGCAAACAAAAGGTCCTAAGTTAGAGGAACAATGAATGGAGTCAAGGTCTACCCTTCCCAAAGTGGTGTGTACTATAGGTTAATTGTACCTGCAGAACAAGGGTTCTAAAAAGTGCCCAAAGTCATCAGTCCATCTTTCGGATATTATCGACTTCCCGACTGACTCGAGGGTCAATAATATTCTCAAGAGAACCTCTTTTAAGTGTAGCATCGCGTAGCAACCATTGTAGGACTACTCCCACATAGTTCCCGCACTACGTCCTATATAAGGTCAAGATGGTGTAAAGGTACTACGGTTCCCAGTATCACAGACTCCAATCGATAACGGTAAAAGTTTTCACGACTACACTCGATCAACCGAACCATTTTCGAAAGTGTCTCAACTGAGCGGTGATTCTCGATTTAGCTTAGTCAGGACTCACTCCCTATAAGCCTCGTCGAATATATCAGCCATCCTATCATAAGGTCGCTCAAGTCCGGGTGTAGGACTTATCTCACAACATAGTAACTCCAAGTAAGGTACCCCAATATATAAATACAAGTGAGCAAAATATATAATAAAACAAATATATAAAGAAAAATAAACAAAATAGGGATAACCCTCAATAGTTAGGACTCCCCAGTGAAGTCGCCATTTTCTGTTGCGGTGAAATTTGGATGTCAAGCTATTGATTAACTTGAATCTTAATTCATTTACAACCGGTCTTTGATTTATCCGAAGGAAAGGTTAAAGAAAGGAAAAACCTAAAAGGTAGAGATCTAAGGTTCGGGGGTTGGTTAAATTTAGGGAAGGTATTAGCATCCTAAACTTCCGTAGTACTCTACGGGAACCTTTTGTTTATTTTTTTTTAATTTATTTCATTAATTATTTTGCTTTAGGGTATATACAAAGGATTGAAAATTAAAAGACCTAGGGGTTAATTCTAAGTTTACTCGGCAAGACATCGCATCTTGTGCCTACATATCCTTACGGGAATGGAATCAGAGTAACTGTAGTTCCCCTCAAAAGGGAGGTTAGAAACGTCTTGACTGTGACCAAGGTTTCAATGGGGAATAAACGTATCTTAGGGACACGCTTACGCGGAGTGTAGAAACTCCAATATCTACGTTGTAAATTGTTAAGTGAATTAGGGTTAGGTTAGGGATTCCGCGGCGGAAAACCCTAAAATGAGTGCGGCGACTCTTTGACCTAAAGCTAGGGGTAGTTTTGTAATTTTGTCCACGGCGAGACATTTGTGAAACAGGGTTTGATCCATTAAAGGGGTAAGGCTATTGACTCGGCGGCCAAAAGGCTGGACCTAATCCTTCGGAAGGATAAAACTGTAAAAAAATGTGAAAATATGACAAATCATTATATGGAGGAATAATTAAGGTACAGAAATAAGAAAAGTAATAAAGGCAGAGGGTATAAAGAAACAAAGAAACATTTCTGAAAACATGAAGAATATGAAAATATGTAATGACACTTAGAATGAAGTGAGGGAGGAAAATAGTATGGGGCTGTGGCCACCACAAGCACATCTCAACCTCGAGCATGCATATGAAATGCCAAAAGAAAGAAAAGTAATAAAAGGGTACATAAAATGACACGACAAACATCAAACATCAGAAGTTCCTTACGAAAAGGTTTTAATTTTTTAATATTTTAATTATAAAAAAAAAAGTTTTAATTTTTTAATAAAAAATATTTAAGTTAAAATTATAAAAAAATAATTTTAAATTATATAAAAAAAAGTTTTTGGAGGAAAAGTCTTTTCAGTTTTTTTAGAACAAAAAAGGCTTTTCATCCCAAAAAAAGGCTTTTCAGTTTTTTTGGGAAAAAACTTTTCAGTTTTTTGGGAAAAGGCTTTTCAGTTTTTTGGGAAAAGGTTTTTGAGAACAAAAAGGTTTTTTTTTTCTTCGGAACAAAAAGGTTTTTTTTTTTTAAAAAAGGTCTTACTAAAAAAAATGTTTTAATAATAAATAAAAAAAGGGTTTTGATTTAAAAAAAGGTTTTGTTAAAAAAGGATTTTGATATTAAAATCTAGGGACCTAAACACACATGGAGATTAACATGGCAAAATATGCACATAAACATGAAAAAGCAAAAGGTTTAGTAATTTAACGGACCTAAACACATTAACATGGCAAAATATGCACATAAACATGAAAAGGCAAAAGGTTTAGTAATTTAACCTACGAAGCGGAGGTTTGCTTCGGTAAATGTGAAAAAGGTTTGAATAAGGGAACACTGGAGAGCTCTAATCCTTCTGACGAGTTGTGGGAACGACCACCTTTCTTCTCTGGGATCTCCTTTGTTTCTCCCTTTCTCTCTCCTCTTTTCTGAAGAAAACCTGCTGACTTTTTTCAACAAGGCAACACATGTATATATAGGGAACAAATTAGGTTGTCAATAATGTCCCTAAAGCCCATTTTAAAGCCCAAACTAAATAATTAGTTAAGAAAAAATATAATTTAAATAATTTAAAATAATTAAAATAAACTTAAAATAAAAACTAATAATTCTATTGATTCCTAAAATCAAAAATATTATAAAAAGAACAAAATTTTTCCCAATATTTTTTATTTTATGATTTTTTGGATATTTTTATGAATAATTTAGAAAAAGGTGAAAAAAATAATATTTTAAAAAATGATTTAATTAAAATACGAAAATAATAATTAAATAATAATAAAAAACTATTTTTGTTATTTTTTAATGAAAGATAGAAAATTTTAGAGTAAAAATAATAAAAAACAAAAAAAAAGTGACAAAGGTGAGATTCAAACTCTCAACCTCTCACACTCACAACTCCTTACACATGTCCTCTTGCCAATTGTGCCATTTTTACTTTTTAGAAAAAAATGCATGCCATATGATATTTACCTGCAAAAAGTCAAGCGACTACACAAATTTGTTAGTAATTGATTAAATGCAATAAAAATGCAATGAAATGCGACGACAAATCTTAGGGCAAAATTTGGGGTATTACACAACCCATCTGGGAGACAACTGTCTGGGTACAGTTTACAAATTCAGAACTACCACTCCGCTGGGGATAATCATCCGGATGAAGGCATGATGACCTGCGAGGAGAAAGAAAACCATCCTCGGTGGGGATAACCCTTCTGAACTTACTATCTTGGTTACGCGCCATGGAAATCCTCCCAGCTGGGGATTGAATACGCACATCTTCAACTTTCTGGGGAGTAGAACCTCTGCATGAGACACTGATCCTGTCTTGCTGGGGATACCCTGTGGGGGATAAGCTGCGACCAGCTAGGGAGAGTGATCCCTCTCCGGTAAGGGATAACATCATTTCAACTCCTGGAGTGAGGCGCAACCTGCATGGGGATTGGCGTCACACCAAAGTCAAGTCTTTCATCACGAGCATCCGGGTAGGGAAACATGAGTTCCATCCACCTTCTCGGAAATTTTCCCCAAAAATACCAACATGCCCCAGTCTGAACACTTCGTCTTGAAAGGAAAAGCTAGCCATGGTGCTACCTCACAATACCTTGCCCCTGAATCGACACCAACCTTCTGATAAGGACTCTTCGATCTTTGTACCCTGACGGTTAGATATGAACTGTTTCTGCACGTCAAACCCAAAAGGATGTCCCAACAAAATCTTTTGTTCTTAGGGTGATCTGCCCCGGTCTTGCAATAATCTTTTGCCCCTGATCGACTGATTCGTGGAGCAGTGCCCATGGCCGCGAGAGATTTGCCAAATCTCGACCTAATTGCCCCAGATTAGCTGATTCTCGGATGTATGAATTTACTGGGCAATAACCGAACGTGCCAAGTATGATTGGACTTCTGCCGGGGATTGCTGACCCGTGCCAATGAAAATTGGACTTTTGCTGGGGAAAACAGACGGAGTCTTCTTGCTTACCGTTAAGGGTTGGATTGTGAAATGATGTGCCAACACGGATTGGGCCTCACAGCAATTGCCAATATGGATTGAGCTTTAAGAATGGCGCGCCAATATGGATTGGGCTTCCCGAAAGTTGCCAATAAGGATTGGGCTTTAGACCATCCGTGATGGGTCATATACGCCTGACGCTGGACCATATCCCGTCTGATTCACGGTTTCTAGTTGAAGGGTCACAATTTCCCGACATTCTTCTCAAACTTGAAAATTAGCTGAATCTGCTTGAGTAGCTCTGAGTAACTCTGATGACACGGAGAAGAACAATTCTATCGCCTCTGTTATGCCCCGGCCTATGGGAACCTCTGTGGGATAGTCTTTAAAAGGAAATCTGAAAATCTGTACCCTGATGGTTTGATATGAACTGCCCCAACATTCTGAACTTCAGAGAGATACTTCAAATCAAATTCCTCTCGAATAAAGAACAACTTCTGCGCTTTTAGGATGGCATGCCCCTGTCCGCAATGACTTTGCCCTAATATGACTCTTGGAAAAACCCACTCCGAACCGAAAGCAACTTGCTACAATACGACCTTGCGATGGCTTGCCCCAGTGTTTGTACAATAAAAGGATTCAACCTCAATTAAACAACTATCAACATAGTTAGTTTCACTATCTCTGAAGTGACTTGCCCCTGAATGAGCGTTGAACGACTTAACCTGCCCTGATTAACCACTGGAAGGATCTATCCTCAAATCACAGCATTATGGATAATTGCCCCTGATTGGCTCTCGAGAAGATTCGCTTCTGATCAACTGCTTCTCAAGTAAACTGCCCCGTAATCAACTGATGCTTCGGGACTTGTCCTCAGCCCAACTGATTCTGAACTCACTGAAAGTCAATGCCCTAGATTCGCGGTATTTCACAACATACACCATTCTAGTCCAGCCTGCTGAATTATTCAGTCTTGTTCGATTATTCCCTGTTGGAATTTCCTTCCTGTCAACTACTGACCTGCAAATAAAATTGTCTATTCCCGAATGGTAATTTTAATGCAGTGTTCATGCAGATTTTGAAAAAATTATGCTGTCACTCATTTACGTGTCATGATGGTGAGTGACAAATGAACCAAAGTTCAACCGTAGTGCTTATGTGATCAGTGAAAAATTCAACAAGAATATGATTAGCAAATCAAGAAGGAGTCAGGTTACTCAACCTTATCGTAATGCGCTTTCAGAATAAACCCTACCTCAATTAGGTCTTTTAAGGGTTGTATCGTGGTCGGGTTCACGGTTCGTGAAACAAAGGATATTTGGCTCAAATTATGATTTGTACCCACCCCTTCTACGTGATAATCTCCGATCCTAAAGTTCAGTTAACTTGCCTCGAGCGCTCGCCTCTTCGAGAGGTATGTTGAATAATAGGAATAGTGGTTAAAGAATTCACAAGGTTTTTTTTCCGGAGTGACAGTTACTCCTCTTCCGTTTTCAGTGTCTGTATCCACACGACTTTGTCCTTGTTCGGGGATTTTTTCTTCTTATATCCTTTCTTTTTCATTCTTTTGATTCCCTAATTTTTGCCTGGACTGACTCCCTTTGAGTTCTTTTCGATTTTTTCTTTTGAAGTCCAGCAGGATGCCCTAATTTTTGGCTAAGTATTAGCTTTCCAGCTTTTCTTTTTCTTTTTTACTTAGTGGGCTTTCTCATTTCTTTCTTTTTCTTTTGAAACGAAGTCGTGTGACACTGGTTGTCTTGATTGCTCCGAAAGGATTGTAACTGTCTCACTCCTGATTGGTGAGGTTTAACCATTGTAGTTGACGAGGTACGACCTCTGGGAAGAAACAAGATGTGATTGGTCCCCGAAAGGCAACACTCCTCTATAAGACTTGAACGCTCGATCAAGCTAACTGACACCTACCTTGCCCCGGGTTAAGATGTGAGGGTTTAAAAGTCCGAAAAACTTCTACTTCCTGGCTCGAAGTGGTTAACAAAGGACTAACTCCTTATATCTCCAGTGTTTGGGGATTTGAAACAATGCCTTGTACGTCATCGATAAAGTTTTATCTGAAAGCATACGATCATCGGTTATGAGTATTCAGTTTCGTCATCCTCCCTCCAATCTTTGCTAATCACAGTGATAAAGCGGAGTAAATAAAATGCAAATATCAGTGCAATGCAGTAAATGAGTGACAATGACATGATTAGTTCAGAAAAACGCATAGTCACTTTATCAATATTACCATTCGAAACAAACAATGTTTAACAGCAAGTAGTAACTAACAGAAAAGAAACTACAAATGCAAATGATAAAAGAGTCCGGGGACTGCCAATGCTGAGGACGTCTGCCTGTATGGATCACTGGCTTCTTGAAAAGGACCCTCCGAATCTACGAGCTTAGACAGCTGAGATGTAAACAAAACTCCTTCTGGAAAGGAAATGCAATCTTGGTCGATCAACTGTTGTACTTTTGCCTGAAAAGCTTTACAATCTTCAGCTGAATGCCCTGGAGATCCACCATGGTAACCACACTGAGCGTGGGGAATTGTACCCAGGAGGGTAAGGTTCTGGCACAGGCTTAAGAGCTTTAGGTTCCACCAAAGAATTCTGAATCAAGTGTGGCAGAATCTGGCTATACGGCATAGGCACTGGGTGAGAAGGAGCATTCCTTCGTTCCAAGTTGTTACGGGGTCTGTTCTGATTCGGCGCTGATTCTGATAAACTCGGCCCCGAGCTCGATGACTTGCAAGAGAAGCGACATAAAGTTCCTGATATGGTGCCCTAGGCACAATTGTCTGTCCAGAATAACGAGACACAGAAGATACTGACCGCTGAGAAGATGAAGAACCAACAGATTTCACCGATTCATCTCGAGAATACCCAACATCTGTCATGATTGCATTGATCACAATTCCTTCTTCAGTTTGGTAGATACCAAGAGACTCAGTTTCACTAGCCTGACTGCTTGAAACATTCTGAATTCTTCCAATTGTCACGCTATGCTCAATGCATTCACCCAATCCTACCAATGCAGAGAAATTTGGTGCATTTACAAGCATTCTTTCGAAGTACGGGCTCTCCAGGGAGTTTACAAACATGCTCATTAACTATCGGTCTAGGAGCGGTGGATGCACTCTGGCAGCAAATTCTCTCCACCTCTGAACATACTTCCTGAAGGGTTCATTGTTCTCTTGAGACAATTCTTGCAACTGCATGCGATGAGGAGCCATGTCCAGGTTATAATCATACTGTTTCAGAAAAGCTCTGGCTAAATCTACCCATGATCATATCTGATTACTCTGTAACTGCATATACCAACTCAGAGATGCCCCAGTCAGACTATCCTGAAAGCAGTGAATCATCAACTTGTCATCTTGTACAAACGAAGTCATTTTTCGGCAGAACATCACCAAATGTTGCTTCGAACAGCTATCTCCTCTGTACTTCTCGAATCTCGGCGCTTTGAACTTAGGAGACAATACCAGGCCAGGAGCCAAACACATGTCTATAGCATTGAGGTTAGCAGCATCTTTAACTTTCAAGGCTTTCACTCCTTCTTCCAACACTTGGAGCCTTCTATCATACTCAATAGCTCTTGGGTCTTCGGTTTTGGCTATCAGAACCTCTCTTCGGGAATTCGGCAAAAGGAAGACAACACCCAGCTGATCTGAGATATCAACATAAGGAGAACGTGCACTTCGGACAACAAACGACTCATGTAGGTCCCGGCCCTCAACAGAAGGTTGTACAAGTTGAATTGCAGTAAGGTTGTTCACTTGCGAGAAGTCTTCGTCATGCAGAGAACCATACAAAGGATTGGATGTCACAATGAACCCTGACAAGGTATCAACAAACCGGAAGTTGCTCCCTGACATAGCTACCAACAACCTTCAACTGACTTCACTGCTCAATTCTGCCCCAATCTATTTCAACCCCCCTGGTCGTCTTCTACTAATCAACAGTTGCTCAGGCCAAACCCCGGATAATCACCTTCAGAATCAAAACACGGCTGGATCAGACTCTGGCTAGCTGGAGGATGATATGCAATATGATGCAAACATGTTCATGCAAATGTAATGCAAGATGCAGCAAACACGAGATCACAGCCCCCACAATCTCTGAATACTGCTGCGCTGCTGACTGAGTATGTTCGTTCTGAAGAGAAAACCAAAATATCGGGTTGTTTGGAGGTCAAGTTTCCTGCAAAAACCCTCCCACTCATAGGTATGGACCTAAACTGACACAAGTTCGGCATCCTATGCGGTCATCAGCGTCACAAACTTTCAAGACTGATGATACGATACCCAGAAGGTGTGGCATCATTATATCCTGAAGAGGCCTCACTTAGCTGAATACCAAATGATCGGTCCCCAGAGTCGACAATCCTCCAAACCAACAACCCCCTCAACCCAAAGGGTTGAAAAAGAAGTCAACCGGGAGAACCTTGTCTGAGCGTGGATTTCATGAGACACTAGTACATGAAAAGCACGCACGCGCCCACTAATTTCCACAACTAATTCTAAGGTGCACTCAAGCCTGGGTTTGGCTTCTCACTCAAAGGAACACCCCACCCAACAGCAACAGATAATAGCAAAGGTGCAGAAATTGTAAGTATAGTAAACTACAATACCAAAAGGGAAACACCTAAAGACGAACAAACAAGCGCTAAGACTGACTCTCTTAAGGGACGTTGGATCCCAAATGCATAAGGAACCATCGCAGTCCCCAGCAGAGTCGCCAGTTGTCGCTACTGCGAAAATCGGCGCCGGCTGAACAGAAGAGTCGCCACCGTGCGTTATTTATCCCAACGGAGGGAAAGGAAACGCTCAAAGTAAACCTACCGCAAAGACGGGAAAGGAATGGTCATCGCAACCAAATCCTGGATTCGGGAGTCGGTTACGCAAGGGGAAGGTATTAGCACCCCTCACGTCCGTCGTACTCGACGGGATCCACGCTTGCTTGGTTTGCCTAAAGGATGCCCAAAAATCTATCTACGGCTGCTAAATCTAAACGGAAAGAAACTGACTTGGTAAAGCCTCGCACTCTATGCCTACGTATTCTCAAGAGAGAAATTCAGAGTCATCGTAGTTCGGGAAACTACAGGGAATTGGCTCGCCAAGACTTCGCGTCTTGTGCCTACGTACTTCCACACAGCGTGAAAGATCAGAGCTTACGTAGTTCAGGCTAACTACGGCTAGACAGGGTGTTCTCGATCACACAGGAGCGAGAGATGAAATTGGTTCTAGAGGTACGGGAACCTACGGGAACTAGAACTACGGTCTGGTCTCAAATGCGCAAGGGCAAGAGAAAAGGATAACATCAGTCATCAGCGAGAAAGTCTCGATCGCACAGCAGCGAGAGAAAACAAAGAGGTTAGTTATTAGTGTGCTCGCTAGGATATCGCATCCTATGCCTACATATTCTCATTCGGTATGAGAAATCAGAACAACTGTAGTTCAGCCTACTACAGCTAAAACCGGGAAATAGGGAAAAGGGAGCTCGCTAGGATACGACATCCTATGCCTACGTACTCTCGTCCGGCACGAGAGATCAGAGCTAACATAGTTCGCCTACGGAAGACACAGATTTGTCTGTTTATCTTTTATCCTTCTGAAAAAGGTTTTCTCCTGATTACGGGTCCCAGCAGACAAAAATGACGATTTTGATTGGTTTTCAGTCTTTTACGCAAGAACTGTTTTCTATTGATGTTTGACCTCTTATTGTATTTTTGATTGTTTCGAGATGAGAAGAGAAACGACACTCTAAAACCTAGGGTTTGAAATGGGAATCAAAACTATCCTAATGTTGTCATACATGGATGAAAGCCTAATGTCTGTCGTATTTCTCTCTTGCACAGAGAGAAACAGAGATCCTAGGGGATAAACGGAAAAAGAAACGGCATATATATAGTAAAGCAGTAAAATGCATGAGATGCAGCAATACAAGCGAGGCAAGGGAGCCTCACTCGACCTCAAACCTGGGAAAACAATAGGCAAAGTGAAACAGCTTCACTTCAAACCTATGGCAAAATTAACAAACAACACAGCAAAGAAAATAAAACCCCAAAACCAGCTCTGACAGCACACCAGCTCCTACAGCAGCAACTCTGAAAAACATCAAACTCTGACAGTTGATTAACTACAAAATAGTACCATCTTCAAGTGAACCCCAAAATCAACTCTTCAATGATCCCCTAAACTCCAAGCACACCAAGCATGAGCAAGCAATGAACCCCAACAGTTGACAGCTTCAGACAGCAGACAACTTCAAACAGTGGTAAAACCCCAATCCAACAGTTGAGTAGCTTTGACAGGCACAAGCTTCTCCTTTATCCATCTTCAATGAAATTAACTTCTTATCTCCAATGAACTTCTTTCTTCAAGGCAAGCACTCCAGAAGAGAATCACTTAACAGAATAAGTTGGACATTAACAGCTTATTGACAACCAAAGGAAGCCTATAAGTGTTCATCATCACAAGAGACTGGTTCCCTCAAAGTTCTACTGCTAAGATAATCCACTTATCCCTCCAAAGGAGGGATGTGAATACCTTAGAAGGACTTTACGTCATAGGGAGGAATAGAAGCACAAGATGCTTTCCATGTTTGTGAAAGAAATCATTCTAATCTAAAGCTCTGCCTATTTCTCCTATTTCCTATGTCTTCAACAACCATCCTCTAGGAGAGGAATCTTCATGCATCAAGCGCTATCCTTTGTCTTCAATCATCACTCAAGGTCTTCATGATCCACAAGCCAAGCCCAAGCCCCACACCCCAGTTGAAATGCCCAAAACCCAACAAACAAAGCAACATCCCAAGTGGGAAACACACCAATATCAACCAATTTTCAAAAATCAAGTAAAAATGGTAAAACTCACTATAAAATCCTAATTAAATTTCTAGGGGACCCTAACTACGTACCCTATACCCCATATAAACCCCAAGACCTAAATCAATTTTAAAACCCTAAAACTATGCCCTAAACTGCACCTAATTGTTGTGAAACCCTAATCCTGATCACCCTAAAGTTTATGGTTCAAAACTATCCTAAATTAAATCACAAAAATGTGATAACATTCCAGGGGGAACCTAATACTCTAATCTAACCATAGCAAAAAGAATTACATCAAAATATTAAATAAAATGACCATACTAAATCCAGCAAGTAACATATACCAAGTGAAAATGAAATAAATGCCATAAAAATGTAAAAATGCACTAGAAAATAAAAAATGAATGAAATGGCAATTTTATTCTTTTATAATTTTCTTGATGTTTTTATGAAAATGAGGGAAAGAATCCCATGTAAAAATAACCATTTTTCAATTTGTTATGATTTATTTACTAAACTATATGCAAACATGAAAATCAAAGGAAAATCAATTAAAAATGAAAAATATGCGTGGCAATGGGAAAAATATGTGTGGCAATGGGAAAATCAAGTCTATCTAGGCCCAGAACACGCTTCACACATGGGAAGAGGGGTGTCAATGGGAAAAACTGGGGTATGATCAGCAAACAGCACGAATGGGCCTAAGCCCGAGTCCAGTCTCCACTCAGCCTCAGCAAAACAAAAACCTAAATTCTCCTAACTCTCCCTCACACTGTTCACCGTCTTTCTCGGCAAGCCCTAGCGGCGCCCTCAAATCTCTCTCTCTGAGACTCTCTCAATCTCTCACACAAAACCTCATCAGTTTTCATCCCAAATTCATCCTCACCAAACCTCGCATCACTGTCTAATGGCCAACCTAACACCAGATTCTACCCTAACTCCACCTCAAACCTATCAAACACGAAAACCTCAATCTACAGCTAAACAACAAACTATGGAGGTGGTAGTTTTAAAGAAAAGAACCTGGGCAAAGCTATGAAGATGGTATCGTCTGGAGAAAATCTTGAAGTTCTCTTGACGATCTTGAAGGAGATCATTGTCGAAGTGGCGTGAAGATCGTCGACGATGAAGGAACCGCGACACTGGGCGGAGTGGATTCTTGAAGATCTAAGAAAAGGTCTTGAATGGACGAAGATCTAGGTGAACGTTCTTGGCGAAGACGCTTGCAGATTGATGAGGTTTTTCGATGTTTCTGGAAAATCTGGAGGAAATCTGGAGAAACTGATGATGAAGATCTTGAAGTTGCTGGAAAAACGTGAAGAACGCGTTCAAAGATCTTGAAGGATCTATGAAGGATTTCTGGAAATTGAAGAACACGGTTGAATTTTCCGGTGGCTGTGATGAATTCTCCGATGAATTCTTTGAATCTCCGGTGAGAGATTGATGAAGGATGAAGAAGGTCGAAAGATGCTTGGATGAAATTTCTGGGGAAAATTCAGTTTCCGGCGGCCTTACCAAACTCCGGCGACTGTTAGAAGTTCTGGCGACCGTTAGAGCGTTGGGGACGGCGGCTGCATGTACTCCGGTGGGGGCTTCCGGCGAGAGGGAACGGTGAAGGAGGTTGAGACACCTGGCGAACGTGCATGCAGGGGGAGGGGAAACGAGGACGCGTGGCTTGGGGAGAGCAGAAGGGGAAACACGTGGGAGGAGAGAGGGATAGTGGGGTTTGATGATGTGGCTGCAGATTGTGAGGTGGAGGAAGAAGGCTTAACACGCGTGGCACTCTATTTATATGACATGTGGCAACCATTTTTGGACCTTCTGACTTGGGCCTTTGACTGGACACCTGGCCCATCATTAAGACTCTGATTAATGCATTAAAACATGATTAATTGATGATTACATGAATTAAACTCAAGGACCTAATTAAACCCTAAAAACAAAACGAAATTAATAATAAAAACCCTAATTAACTCCTAAAAAAAGAAATTAACCCTAATTATCCTATTTAAAACAGAAAAAGATTATTTAATATCTAAAAATTTATTTAAAATCCCAATTAAATCTATAAAATCAATATAAAAAAAATCTAATAAAATCTATAAAAACCTATTAAATTCTATATTGAAAACTTTTTCACTATTTATTAAACCAAAATCTCACATTATTATACTCCCTTTTTTTAAACTATATCAAAAAACTATTAAAAAAAAATCTAATATCTATATTAAAATCTATATTAAACTACTCTATTTAATGATAAAAAAACTAATATCTAAAATGTTAAAAATCTATTAAATCTATTAAAAAGAGAAATATCTATTTTAAAAATCTAAAAAACTATTAAATTCTATTAAGAAACTAGCTATTAAATTCTATTAAAAAGAATGAACCTATTTAATATCTAAAAAACAAGTAAATCTATTAGAATGCATTAAAAATCTAGAAAATAAAAGAGAAAATCCTAAAAATGCCAAGAAGCCGATTAAATCGATTAGAGAACAATTGCGCAACCATAGCGAAACCCGGGCACCGAGATGGCCTAAAAACACAGGGAACGAGCACCAATTCTCAAAATACACTTATCCAAACCGGCCTGAACTTCCTGAAACGCCAGGGGCTGCAATCCCGATAAAATCAATCTGATTGAGAAAACTGCAATGCATGCAGTATGCGAATGCGAATGCAAAATGTGTCGAAACATAAACCAGATATGGGAACCGGTTGGTCAAATTTTGGGGTGCAACAGAACCATGTCATGGTTTCTTTTAGACAGGATGCCATTGCTAATGAAGAACTTAGATGACAATATTCGTGTGGCTCTTTTGTCAATTCTGGATGCGTCAACTGGATATTCCTGATTTTGAAGAAAATTCTTGATGTCGTGGAACCAAGGTTTCTCATCAGAGTCTTCTTCTATTGTCATAACATATGTTGGCACTATCCTTCTTTCAAAGCGGATTAGGGGTGCCTCGTTAACAAAATGGACCTTCCACATTGATGTTATCATGGCTAAAGCATCTGTGTCATACCCCAAATTTTACCTTTAGATTATTAGGTTCATTTCACATTTCATCTCATTCTGCATTGCATTGTAACTAACTGTTAATCGGTTTTCCTAGTCTGTTGGTTCTTGTAGGAAAGTTCCGCTGTGTGCGATGTAATTTCTGAAGGGCAAAGGGATTTGGTTGAGCTCGGATGAAATTTAATTCTAAGCTGTGCGGGATTGTCTAGCTGTCGAAATCAGACAATGAAATGCTAAATTTTAGTCAGAAGAATTTGGTCAGAGGAAAATTCATGTTGTTTAGAATTGGACTTTTCTGTTTCTCTGTTCAAAGGTGATATCCACCAATGTTCATTGTCAAATACGGATTAAACGTCAGGGGTTAATTTCAAACTCAGCAGTTACGTCGAATTTAAATCGTGCCAAATGATTAATTGTCGAATTCGGAGTTTGGAACGTCAAAGCTTAATCGGATAATTTTAATTGGATGAATTTACTCGGGCGAATCTATTTGGATGAGTTTAATCATATAAAATTAATTAAATGAATTTAGTTGCTTGAGTTTAATCGGATGAATTATTTGGAGAAAGTTGATCAAGAATTAAATTTTGTATATTAAGTAAGAAATGGAACTTATTTATTTAAGTTCTATATTTTTTTACAATG
Organism: Lathyrus sativus; assembly: GCA_963859935.3. Lineage (NCBI taxonomy): Eukaryota > Viridiplantae > Streptophyta > Magnoliopsida > Fabales > Fabaceae > Lathyrus > Lathyrus sativus. The sequence continues at coordinate 59,177,934 of OZ012736.1, forward strand.
TACAATTACAATTACAATTTAATTCCTAAGTGTCCTAAAATGCCTAATTGTTCTATGTTGTCTCCGCGTTCGATTCGCCAACCTTTGACTTTTTTTATAAACCTGCAAAGAAACCCGACAACATGGAAAATAATGTTTAAACAGTTAGAATCTACAAAATTGGTTTGTTTACTAATTATTCCGAAACCCTCAGTAAAAGTCATCATCGAGCATGTCGGGAGGGAAACAACGGCGAAGTCGTCGCCAGCACCCGACCTTTAATTTTCGACCCCGACACGGATCCGGCAGATTTCTGTTCTAATTCATTCCAAGAGAGGGAGACAGTGATTTGTGGAGAAAAAATACTTTTAAAAAAAGCGCTTATTCTAAAAAGTGATTTTCTGCGTCCATGCCAAACAGGTCCTAAACAATATTTCCCAAAAGTTCTGGACCCAAAACGGATCAAACAACCTGTGTAAGCACAACCATGAAAAACACAAGTCCAAAACAAGATCAAACCAACAATGCAAAATAAACGCAACAACAGCCCAAGCGTAACAATCCAAATAACAAATCCTCCGATTTCTCCAACTCAAAATAATCACAGCAAATAAACCAAGTCAAAATGTATCAAATCTGCAACCAAAATTCTAACAACAAAGCAATGAATCTAGGCCCATCAAAACCAATATAAAACCATCAATATCAAGTTCCTTAAAGGAGGCATCAGATCATCATCCAAAAAAAAGAAAAGGGGGGAAAGAACATCATCAGTTCAGACGAAAAAGAGGGATCATCAATTCAGATCAGAAAAGGAGGAAACGAAGCACATACGTGAAAAACGGCATCACCATCATCTACGAAAAGTTCATCAAGAACACAGAAGAGTCACAGACCCAGAACTTAGAGAGACGCCATTTTTCGTCTCACCATCATCGTTCATCATCATCTCACTGGCCAACAACCACCGCAATCCACCGTGCGACTCGCTTCAAACCCATTAAAGGGTTAGTAAATCTGCTTTCACGATTTGTTTTTGTTTCAGGTGCCATACAGATGAAAATGGGAGTAAAACGAAGGAAGGAAAAAGCTTCAGGAAGTTCATCAATGAAGGAGTCACCGCGGATAGGAGAAGAGAGAAGGGTTTCAGAAAAAAAAAACCTAAGCTACATTTCAGCAGCATGCACCGTCCCCCCTTTTAACCTCTTTCTATTTCTTTTGTTGTTTTGTTTTTTTTTTCTTTTAGTTTAATGATTTTTTGTAAATTATGAATTATTATTAGATTAGTAAGTTAAAATTTTTTGAAAAAACCATAATTTAAAAACTTAATTAAACTTATTCTTCAAACTTCCAACTTGCCTTAAAAAAGCTTAACTTAATTTTAAAAAAAAAATTATTAAAACTTAATGAAAACAATTTTTTCTAAAGGTTTAGAGTTAAAACTTAATGAAAACTTATTATTAACTTAATAATTTTAATTTACGGATTTAGAATTTTAAGATTCAAAGTCAAATATTTTTTTCTTTAATTTAATTATTTAGTTTATTAATCCATTTTTTAAATTAAAATCCAAGTTCTTGAAATATTAATTTCTAACAAATTTCCCAACTTAAAAAAAAACTTAGCTTGTAAAAATTAAAACCCCTTTTTGTAAAAATTCTACAATTAATTTTAAGCTTTTAAAACCAAATATGTCTATTATTTTACTTTCCGTTTCGAATTGAACTATCGCCTAATTGCGGATTTGCCTCCGCAACCTTGCCCGTTTATTTTCGTATAATTTTTATGTCGCTCCTCTCATTTTTCTCAGTTGTACTTGTTTAATAATCCCTTTATTTTTCGCACTTCATTTTCATGGTTGTAACTTATGCGAGACAATCATCGCTTTTGTTCGGTTATTATTCACGCATTCTCTCATATTTCAATCCCATTGCTTAATAATTGTTCATTGCATTATTTACCGTATAGTCCCTTCCGAAGGAATAGGTCTAACTGTTTGACCGCCGCGTCAATAGTCCTTACCTTTGACCCTTTCACTTTCTAAATCCTAATTGCATAGGCATCCCGCCGTGGACAATTTCACCCTTTACCCTAGCATTAGGATAAGGAGTCACCGTACTCCATACTATGTTTCCTGCTGTGGAATACCTATTTTACCCTTTTTAATTCAATTCAACTTTACAACGTAGAAATAGGAGTTGCCACACACCACGTAAGCGCTTCCATACGAACTCTTATTCCCCTTGAAACCTTGACCACCGTCAAGAAGTTTCTCTTCCTCCCTTTCGAGGGGAACTACGATTACTCTGATTCCATCCCCTACCTCGGATATGTAGGCACAAGATGCAAATCTTGGCGAGTAAACTTAGGACTAACCCCTTAGGTCTTTCTTTTCACCTTTAACCCTTAGCATATACCCTCAAGCAAATAATTTAGCAAAATAGAAATATTAAAACAAGAGGTTCCTGTAGAGTATTACAGAAGTTTAGGGTGTTAATACCTTCCCTGAGCTTAACCAACCCTCGAACCTTAGATCTTTCCCCGCATTGTGTTTACGATACAAAATTAGGTTTTTCCTTTCTTTGACCTTTCCTTTGGATAAATCAAAGACCCGTTTTGAACAAAAGATGTCATTCAAATTAATTAATAATTTGATATCCTATTCTCACCGCAACAGACTGCAATGTGATTTATTGCTCTTGGCACATGCTTGAAAGTAATTTCGTCGAAATATTTGACCATCTCTAGAATGTGAGCTTTGTAAGGGATCAACTTTTCATCTCGGGTCTCCCATTCCTCTTTGAGCTGATAGATCACCAAAGCTGAATCACCGACCACTTCCAAGATTTTGATACAGAGATCAATAGCAGCTTCCAACCCTTGGATGCAGGCTTCATATTCGGCTATGTTGTTAGTACAAGAGAAACAAAGTCGGGTTGTGACGATAGTATATCTTCCGGTTGGATTTTTCAAGACAACTCCCATGCCGTGTCCATTTTTGTTTGACGCTCCATCAAACATCATTTCCCAGCGGGATCCAGGTTCACGACCAGGTTCTGGCTTTATTCGTTGAATGTACATCACATCTTCATCGGGAAACTCAAACTTGAGTAGCTGATAATCTTCCATAGGATGCTCGACAAGGTGTTCTGACAAGATACTGCCTTTGATGTACTTTTGAGTAACGTATTGAATATCATACTCTGACAAGGGCATGTGCCATCTGGCCAACCTTCCAGTTTGAGCTGGCTTTTCGAAGATCTACTTTATTAGGTCCATTGATCAGTACATCTTTATGCACATTCTCCTATATTTTTACTTAGCCATTTCTTTACTTTATTTTGATTATTCTTATGTTTTATTATATTTTTATATTTTATTTTATTTTTGGTTTAATTTGATTTTCGCACTTTAATTTTCAGCTTTAGCAGTTTGCACGGAAACGATCATAACTGGAGTTCCGGGAATCCGTTTGAGGCGTTCTAAAAATCGCCGGAAAGCTAAGAGAGAGAGCTACAACTTTTATGTTGGAGTTGAAGTCAGATTCGGAGCATATTTCCCCATAATATTCGTTGAAGTTATAGCGTTAGGAATTTGTTTTAGTTTTGGGTCATGTTTTGGGTCTGGGTCTGGGTTATAACGAGCTTAATGTAATTGTGCCTGAATGAAAAAGAGCAAAATGAAGAATGAGTAAGTTAGGCTTTAACATAATAACATGATTTGAGTTGATTTGTGTATTCAAGAGGCTTATGTCTGCACAATTATGGATTGGTGTTCCTACGATATCCTTAGTGTGCAAAATTAGTACCTTTCGATGAAAACTTAACCAAAGAAGACATTTAGCTTAGAATGAGTAACTTTTGATGTGTTTGTGGTTTCTATGTTTTGTTTTATTTTGATTTTGCTCGGAGGGCAAAAGTTCAAGTGTTAGGGAATTTGATCAGTGCATATTTTAGCACATTCTCCTATATTTTTACTTAGGCATTTCTTTACTTTATTTTGATTATTCTTATGTTTTATTATATTTTTACATTTTATTTTATTTTTGGTTTAATTTGATTTTCGCACTTTATTTTTCAGCTTTAGCAGTCTTCACGGAAACAATCATAACTGGAGTTCCGGGAATCCTTTTGAGGCGTTCTAAAAATCGTCGGAAAGCTAAGAGATAGAGCTACGACTTTTATGTTGGAGTTGAAGTCAGATTCGGAGCATATTTTCCTAGAATATTCGTTGAAGTTACAGCGTTAGGAATTTGTTTTAGTTTTGGGTCATGTTTTGGATCTGGGTTATATTTTCGACCCAGTTGGGTTTTGAACTGGATCCATTATTTTTATTTTTAGGGAAAACCTTGTTTTACTGTTAATTATTCACTATTCACGAAAAAATTGAGGTTTGAGAAGAACTCATGGAAAACTAATACCTCCGGGCAAATCTTGTTGTGTACGGTTTCAACACTTTGAGGTTATTATAATATCAATTTAAATATGATTCCTTTCAATCCTTTTCTATGAAGTCATTTGCTTAATTTTATTGCAATTGTTTGCTTAATTCAATTGTTGTTCATAGGATAGAATTGATTAAATTCGATTGTATGCATGTTCCTAAATTTAATTGCGTGTTATCGTTTGCTTAATTCGTTAATTCGTCATATTATTAACCGTTTGAGTAATTCGGTAAACAGGAACATAATTCATTTGATGTTGGTAAGCGCTTGTCTAATTAATATTATAATCGAATAGGATTGGATTCGTTTAGGGATTGATGTTATAATAGCCGATGATAAGTCGGAACCCGAATCAGTAGGATTAGTCGTTTTAGCTTATTTTAATAATCACTTTTTTTGTAGTCACTTATTTTAAGTATTTTTTCTCTCAATAAAAATTCAAACCCCCATAAACTGTTACTTTATTAGTCAATCACTACAAGAATCCTTGCGATATGACTCAAGTCATTGTCGCTAAACTACCGTTTTCCAAACTACTCGTTTCTGATCCGCGCGCGACAACGGATCATCCATCTTGGAAATCAACATTGTGTTATGGCAGATCATATACTGTCTTAGATGCTTGGCAACCCAAGCTAATGCACAACAGGCTTTCTCTAGTGGGGAGTAACCACTCTCGCAATCTGTGAACTTTTTGCTTAAATAGTAAATTGTGTGCTCTTTCTTGTCTGATTCATCAGTTTGGCCTAAGACGCAACCCATTGAATCTTCTAATACCGTTATGTACATGAAAAATGGATTTCCTGGTACTAGCGAAATCAATACTGGAGGTTCTTATAGATGCTTCTTGATTTTCTCAAATGTCGACTGGAAGTTTTCATTCCACACCACCGTTTGATATTTTCATAATAACTTGAAGATCGATATGCAGGTAGGCGTTAGGTTGGAGATGAACCTGGAGATGTAATTCAGTCGTCCAAGAAAGCCCCTGACTTGTTTCTCTGTTTTAGGAGCAGGCATTTCTTGGATTGCTCTGACTTTATCAGGATCTACTTCAATTCCCCGTTGACTAACGATGAAACCAAGTAGTCTGCCTGAGCAAACCCCAAAAGTGAATTTAACTAGATTTAGTCTTAGTTGATACTTTCGGAGTCTCTCAAATAGTTTCAATAGATGATCGAAATGGTCTTCTTCACTTCAAGACATTGCAATCATGTCGTCTACATATACTTCAATCTCTTTGTGCATCATATCATGGAAGAGTGCGATCATAGCTTTCTGATATGTTGCTCCCTCATTCTTCAAAATGAAAGGCATGACCTTATAACAATGGGTTCCCTATGGTGTAATGAAAGTCGTCTTCTCCATGTCGGACGAATCCATATTTATCTGACTATAACCAGAAAATTCATCCATGAACGAAAATACTACAAAACTGGATGTGTTTTCCACCAGAGTGTCGATATGTGGTAGAGGGAAATCGTCCTTCGGACAAGCTTTATTTAAATCCCTATAGTCCACGCACATCTTGACTTTGCCATCTTTCTTTGGGACTGGCACAATGTTGGCCACCCATTCTGGATATTTGGATACTGCTAAAAAGCCTGCATCGATCTGTTTCTTAACTTCATCTCTGATCTTGAGAGCCATATCAGGTCTTGATCTTCGAAGTTTCTGCTTGACTGGAAGACATTATGGCTTCAGGGGGAGCTTGCGCATAACAATGTCAGTGTCCAACCCTGGCATATCTTGATAAGAGGGTTATCCTTCACATTTGGGTGATTATCTTTAAAGGACAAAACATCTTTTCAATCAGCTCGCGAACAATATGTTGGAGCACGAAGCATCCTTCCAAGTCGTGTCTGGGAGCGTTTTCATGGAATGAACAATGTGCGTTGGCGTTATAGTAGTATCGCAAAGGGTTAGGCAGAGCACCTAACTTTCTTGTTTTGACAAGTCCTATTTGTATCAGCATAGGGAACAAATCAGTGTAGCTCATAGGGATGGGATGTATCTTTGGCCTATTACTTCGGTAATTAGTCCTTGGAGCTTGAGCCAGAGGCTGCTACCCATGCTGATGGTATTGCTTATGTTGATTGGGCGCCAATTCCCGAGGACCCTGATGAGCTTGCTGTTAAAAAACAGGTGTTACTGCTGCTACATAGGATGGTTGCTGATATGGTTGTCGTTGATTCTTTGAATTATGTTCCCTTCCTCCATAAGTTACGAACTTACTTCACCCTCCTTCTTCATGTGGAAGTTACTAGTTGGCTTTTTTGCAGCACTGGCGCTAGAATTGGTAGTTGAAGTTGTCACTTTTCCACTTTTCAGCCCTACTTCGACGTTTACTCCTACAGCAACTATGTCAGAGAAATTAGTGGTAACACTGCTAAGTAACCTTTCGTAGAACATTGGTCTAACGGTGTCTACAAACCAGTCTGCTAGTTCTTTTTCTGTGAGGGGTGGCTCTACTTGAGCTCCAGTCCCGCGCCATCTTTGCGCATACTCCTTGAGAGATTCTGTGCTTTTCTGCGTCATACTGAGAAGCTGACGATGATCTGGAGCCAGATCCATATTGTATTTGTATTGTTGAATGAAAGCATCTGAAAAATCTTGAAAACCATGGATTTTTACCTGATCCAAGCCCAAGTACCATTTGGCCGATGCTCCTTTGAGGTTGTCTTGGAAGCAATGCACCAACAGTTTGTCGTTCTCGATATGCGGAGCCATCCGCCTGCAATACATGATTAGGTGCACCTTGGGACAAGTAGTACCCTCATACTTGTCAAACATAGGCATTTTGAATTTTGGTGGGAATATCAGTCCCGATACCAAACACATGTCTTTGGCGTCTGATCCAAAGACATTACTCCCCTCAATAGCTCGCATTCTTTTGGCTATAATACCCATCTCCACCCTTAGTTTTTCATGTTTCTCGTCTTCAACTTCAGAACCGTCTGGTATGTCGATAATTGGATGGTGATGGTTGAAAATAGATCGGACATGAGTTGGTCCTCCGACTTGAGTAAATATAGGATTCGTCGTCATTGGATCAACTTGTGTTGAAAGCTGGAAGGTTGAGGATTGTTGATTTGTGGTAGGAAATCCCTGGAAATGCCAAATGGGAATTCTGTTGTCGTAGCTAGAGCGATTAGAAGATTTGTTGCTGATGTAGCTACTTCAGAAACCATTGTAACCTGCATGTCCATCTTCGCTTTAATAACATTAAGAACCTCCATGATTTGACTAACGTTGTCCTTAATCCCCTCGATGTCGTTGTCTATTTGGTCAATCCTTTGATCATTATCTGCCATAATTCTTTGAGCTTGAGCTCGAGTGTTGTATCCGTGAGAACTCAACATGACTCTCCTCTTTCTGGCGGACAAGAACAACAGATGAGTTGTGGAACTCAATGCAAAACTGATGCAAAATGTTATGCAAATGCAAAAAACCAACCATTCAAGGAAAAAGTAAATTTTGTTTACAAACAAAAATTAGGAACACGCGTAACAACGTGCTTTAAAAGCAATTTTTCATTGATAAATCAAGATCTATTACAATAGATGGCCCTTGCTAAAAAGCAAGATCTTTCTTACAACAAATGTAAATGCAACATAGGATTACAATCCTTTTAGGGAAAGCAGGAAATGGTGAAGCATTGATCAATCTAACTAGATGATCCTTCTCCTTCTTGGGACATGTGTTGAGCTTGATTCTGGCGAATTATCTCCCATAAGTTTTCATTCTCAAGCCGAGCTTTGATTAAAGCATATCTCATCTCTTCCCTAACCATAGGAATTTCTGGCTCCATCGTGATCTCATAGTCATGAGTGTAGAACATTGATAAAGCTATCTCCTTTGACAAAAGTAGATAAGCTCTAGTAGTCAGACAACTTATATTTTCTTCTGCGGTCATCCCTTGCATGTGAGGACGCCACCAAGCACGGCTAGCTTGGGCTTCTAGTTCTTTGTTGTCACCCTTTTCACAAAAATAGGCTTTTAGCATCTCTGGCTCTAGCTCCGACCCAGTTGTATACCCATGCTGGCGTCGAGCGAGAATTGGGTTATAGCTGATAACTCCTCTTGCACTGATGAGAGGAATGTTAGGGAAGTCCCCACAGCTTTGGATCATGGCTACACCACTGATTTTAGGATCATACCAATTGATATCATAGTGGTTGAGAGTTATTAACATTGCAATCCATGTATCCTTGCCATAGAGGTTCCACAAAACATGAGTCTAGGGCAAGTGAGAAGTGAACCACCTGCTAAGCAAAGCGGTACAACACGAGAATTGTTCGAGATTATACAAAATATGGCGGTGGATGACAATGTAAGTGTCTGCTAGCAATGCATTCACAGGATTTTTGATAATGAAGAGCCGAATAGCCTCCTCATGATGAACTCATTACAGCATGGAAAGAGATACAAGCCATATATCAAGAACGCCAAGATTTCGTCAAAGATACCTAAATTCCTATTTTCATAGTGAAGTTCACCCATTTCCATAAATGGTCTCGCCTCTATTCCAAGGTGTCGTAACTGCGAAAAGAGCTGGCAGAAACAAACAGAAGAGTCCCCACCGAAATTTATTTATCCCAAAGAGAGGGAAAGGAAACAATCGAAGAAAACCTAAGAGAACGGGAAAAGACAAGGTCATCGCAACCAAATCTTGGGTTCGGGAGTCGGTTACGCAAGGGGAAGGTATGAGAACCCCTCATGTCCGTTGTACTCAACGTGATCCATGCTTGTTATCTTAATCTATGGATTAACACCCTTTATATAGATAACAAGCGTGGATCATGTTGAGTACAACGGACGTGAGGGGTGCTCATACCTTCCCCTTGCGTAACCGACTTTCGAACCCGAGATATGGTTACGATGACCTGTCTTCTCCCTTTTTCGTAGGTTTTCTCTGATCGTTTCCTTTCCCTCTCTTTAGGATAAATAACGAACGGTGGCGACTCTTCTGTCATTGCCGACCCCTTTCCGCAGCGATGCGACAGCTGGCGACTCTGCTGGGGACTTTTCCCGTCCCCTATGCGAGTCAGTCCTAACGCTTGTTTGTTTATCTCTAAGTGTGTATATATGGGTTGTACTTTATCTGCATTTGCATTTTACTTTCAGTATTGTATATATCATTGTTGTTGTGCTGTTGGGTGGGAATGTTCCGCTGTGAGATAAGCCAAAACCCATGCTTCAGTATAACCGTAGCATTAAAAGTGGAAAGTAGTGGTGAACCTGTATGTTTGGCATGCACTAGTTCCCGCGAAATTTGCGCTGAGACGAGATTCTCTTTGATGACTACCTTTCCAATCTGTTTCGGACAGTTGAGAGGATGTTGGATCTGAGGATTGTCGACTCTGGGGACCGATCATTTAGAAGTCAACTAAGTGAGGCCACTTCGTTAGACTATGATGCCAAATTAGAAATGGTGAACGTATCATCATTTCTCGAAAGTCTGTGACACTGATGACCGCATAGGATGCCAGACCTTATTAGTGATAGGTTCATACCTATGAGTGGGAAGGGTTATACAGGAAACTTTGACCTTCAACCTACCCAGTTTTCTTGTCAGTATGAACCTGTATTCTTGATATAGTGGGTCCTTATGACAGTGCTACATTCTTGCCAAAGCGAAATGCTGGTTCTTCTCAGTCAACAGCACAACAACCTTCATTTGCAATTTTCATTTGCATATTAACATTGACATGTATTTATATTGCAGGTGTATATTTTCCTCTCGATTCTAGTGATTTTATTCCATTTCTGACATGGAGCCTAGCTTGAAGAAGACTGTTGTGTATAAGTTCCCTACTCCTGACATATGATCTTGGCTCAGTTTGATTTCTATTGCTGATCGTACTATAATGGAGGATTTCAAGAAGTCATATGGGAAGCTTTTGGGATGTGTTTGCAAAGCCTTAGTGTATGAGTTGGGAGGTCTCCACAACTTACTCCAATTCTATGATCCATAGTTACAGTGTTTCACTTTTCCGGGTTATGTGCTACTGCCTACTTTGGAGGAGTTCTCTGTGTTGTTAGGAGTTCCTATCTTGGATAAGATGCCTTTTTATCATACTGATGTTGACCCTGATTTGGTTAAGCTTGCTAGTGCCCTTCATTTGGATGTTTCTGAGCTAAAAGGGAAGTTGGTTAAGAGAAATGGAATGCCTGGATTTCCGTTGTCTTTCTTGGTTGGTAAGGCTCAACAATTTGCAAAGGGTGGTTGTTGGGTTGTTTTTAATGCCATTTTGGCTCTATGCATATATGGTATCATGTTGTTTTAGAATATTCCAGACTTTGTGGATTTGGATGCTTTCCACATTTTTGCTTCAGGAAATCCTATGCCTACACTTCTGGGGGATATATATCATTCTGTGCATCACAAGAATGAGAATCGGAGAGGGAAGAACATGTCTTATTGTGTACCTCTTTTGTACATATGGTTTGTGAGTCACCTTTCCAAGTCTGGTCCTTTTGTTGATACTTCGGGTACCTTAGAGTGGTCAGAGAGATTAATGGGCTTGACTTTTGAGAATATCATATGGTTTGATAGAGATCAGTTAGGTACAGAGATTATCTGCAGCTGTGGTGGTTTTCCCAATGTCCCGTTGATTGGAAGAAAGGAGGTATTAACTATAACCCATCCCTTGCAGTAAGGCAATTTGGGTATGCTCTGAGGGAACCTCTAAAGGAAGAGGAAATACAAGAATCTCTGTATTTCACTGGCTTGCTTGAGAATGAGACCCTGATCAGAGTTGAGAAAGCTTGGAACAAGATTCACTTTAGAGGGAAAGCTTCTTTGGGGAAAAGCAATAGTAGAGCTTATGACCATTATGTGACTTGGATTCAGGAGAGAGCTGAGAGATTGTTGATGCCTTTTCCACCTTGTGAGCCTTTATATCCTTTGATGACTGAGGAGCCGACTACTGTTGATGCTTAGAGATATAATCAGTTATGGTCCGAGAAGGAGGAGTTGTGTAAGGCAAACGAGGAATTGGAGAAAGAGGTTATTCAGCTCCGGAGCGAGAGGAACAAAGCTACTTATTCATCTAAGAAGCAAATTGAGTTGGTGAACAAGCTAGGTACAGAGTTAACCAAAGAGATACGCGCCCGAGAGCGTTTGGGTTTAGGCTTGAAAAGCGTTAGTGATGTTCTTAGTTCCAAGAAGAAGGAGTTGGACAAAGCATATCTAGAGATTTCCAAGTTTAATGCACAATGGAATACCATCTTAACAAATAACAAAGAGTGGGAAGATAGGCTCAAACAACAGATTGCTAAGTTGAAGGCTTAACTCCAAGTGAAGGATGAGAAGATTGTAGCTGAATCCTCACTCCGACGTGACAGTGATTGTAGATTGAATGAAGCGCTTGCAATGTTAGATGATTACAAGTCTAGAGCTTATGTGAAGAGGTGTAAGCTTGAGGAGGCATTTGGTGAGGGAGCCTGGGAGGATTTTGCTCAGGATTTGCAGACCACTATTAGCCGGCGAGAGTTGCTCATGCAGGGGTTACTTGCCAGGCCTGACCATCCAGAGATGAAGGAGCTGTTAGAGCATTTCCGGTCATGTTGTCGTACTTGATTGTGTTTCTTCTCTTTGTAGTCTGTTGTTATGATGTATATTGACCATCACTAGATTTCTTGACTCAGGTTATTTTGAGTGCTGTAACACTATGCTCTGTATCTGACTCTTGACTCTCATTTTATTTATGAGGAGTTTGCTTATTTCTTATCTGTTAGCTCTCCATTATCGTGCTATTCTCGTGGAACTAGAATCGAGGGGGAAATTTCCCTAACGCATATATACATGTCTCCATATTGCATCATTTTGCATTTTTCAACGCAGGTGCTCCGGAACCGTTAACCTCTCTGTGGTTTGTTAGTTTGTTTCAGGATTGACAACCAGACGACTCATCGTTACGCCACTCAGGGAAATCAACGCAAGATTATGGAGCAAATGCAAGCTGAGATGCAAGAACTCCGTGACAGGATGACCCAGTTCATGGATTTGATGCAGGGTGTTGCGAATGGCCAAGAGCAGCTAATGACTTTGGTGCAACCATTAATCGCTAGGTTTGATGGGAATGGTGTGCTTACAGGGGAACTGCTGCTAATCCTCCTCGTAAAGATGGTGGTACGCCACATGCTAATATTGTTCCTCCAGTTGTTATCCCTCCGGGCGGAGGTAATGTAGGTGGAATCCCTATACCTGAGATGATGTATGTTGTGCATGGCAATAATGTTCCTTAGTGGGATGAGGATCAACAAGAAGATGTGTTCTCTATGAGGGATGTTAGTGCAGGGTTGCCATCTGAGGTAGACAAGAGGTTTAAGATGATCGAGAAGAAGATGCGAAGCTCTGAAAATCAGAACTCTATGGGATTGGATATGGCCAATCTGGGACTGATCCGAGACTTGAAAGTACCTTTGAAGTTCAAAGTTCCTGATTTCGACAAATACAAAGGCACTACTTGTCCTAGGGTTAATCTTCGTTCCTACTATCGCAAGATGTCCACCTATTCTGACGATGAAAAGTTGCTTATTCACTTTTTCCAGAACAACCTTTCTGGTCCTTCTCTTGAATGGTACATGAGTTTAGAACCGGTCAACATCCGAAGCTTGAGGGATTTGGCTGATGCATTTGTTAAGCATTACCAATACAACAGTGACCTGGCGCAAAACAAGGTCCAATTGTAGAATTTATCTCAGAGGAATAATGAATGTTTTAAGGAGTACGCCCAGAGATGGCGTGAATTGGTAGCTTGAGTGCAACCTCCCATGGTGGAAAGGGAGCTGATAGATATGTTTGTTGCCACACTATTAAGGTTGTACTGTGAGAAGCTAATTGGCAACATGTCGGGAAGTTTTTCTGATCTAATCATTTCAGGTGAAAGAGTCGATAGCGGAATTAAGCCAGGAAAGATTCAAGCCGGTGAAGGATCCTCAGCTGGAGGAGGAAGAAAAACCTTTGAAAATAAGAAAAGGGAAGGAGAAGCTAATGCAGTATCATGTTCCCGGGAAAAAAACAGAAATCAGTGTCAACAATACCGTCAACAGCAACCTCAGGTTGCAAGCATTACCATACCTGCGATATCTCAACCACAACAACAACAACCACAACAGAATCAACCGAATTATGCTCCTCCCAGATTTCAAGATCGGGGAAGGGCGGTAAATAGGAAGTTTGATGCACCACCGATGCTATACTCGCAGTTGCTTCAACACTTATTGCAATTACAATTGATACAGAAAAGGACTCTAGCTCCTTTGACAGGTGCACCACCTCCTGGGTACGATGCTAATGCTAGGTGTGAATTTCATTCTGGTGCCCCGGGTCACAACATCGATAACTGTAAAGCATTCAAGCATAAGATTCAGGACCTTATAGACAACAAAGCTATTAACTTTTCTCACGATGTGCCCAATGTCGTGCAGAATCCCATGCCTAATCATGGGGCAGCTGGGGTTGGTGCCATTATTGAAGATGAGAGTTTGAATCTGGTAGCTGATGTTGAGGAGTTGAAGACTCCATTGAGCTTTGTAAAGGATAAACTGTTGAGTGGAGGGGTATTTCCTGGGTGTGATAAAGCTTGTGTAGAGTGTTTGGTCCATGCTGAGGGGTGTGAGAAGTTGCAGAATCATATTCAGAAGCTAATGAACGATGGTATCTTACAATTTGACAGAGTCTCTGAGGAGAAGAAAGAGGAGAAAATAGTGGATGAAGAAAGGAATGAAGTTGCGACAATTTCGATTCTATACAAGACTATCACTATTTATGCGCCTCCTAGGCCGCCAACCATCATTATCACTAAAGCTGGACCCATACCATATGAAAGTACTAAAGCGATTCCTTAGAATTACGGAGCCGGAGTCTATTGTAATGGGCAGAAGCAAGAACTGAAAAGTTCACCGTTGGACTATGTGGACAACTTAGTAGTTGCTGGTGGGATTACCCGGAGTGGAAGAGTGTTTTCGCCTCCTGAGGTGAATGTCGAGAAATCTGACAAGGGTAAAGGTAAAGCAGTGATTGAGGAGACTTCTCAAACTAGTGAGAAAGAGTCCTTGTTGAAGGAGGCGGAATAATTCATGCGCTTGATCCGGAAGAGTGACTATAAGATCGTAGATCACTTACAACAAACTCCATCAAAGATCTTTATCCTGTCATTGCTGTTGTGTTCTGAAGCACACAGAAATGCTCTTTTAAGAATCCTGAATACAACTTACGTGCCACAGGAGATATCTGTGAATCAGCTCGAAGGAGTAGTGGCACACGTTAATGCTGGTAACGGGCTGGGCTTTACTGATTTGGATTTGACACCCAAGGGAAGGAATCATAACCTAGCACTACATATCTCTATTGAATGCAGAGGGTCCGTAATGTCGCACGTGCTGGTTGATACCGGGTCATCCTTGAATGTATTCCCAAGAAAGCACCGATGAAGTTAGATACCCGAGGTATAATACGTACTCCAAGTGACTTGGTGGTACGAGCATTTGACGGGACTCGAAGGTCCATGTTTGGGGAGTTGACTTTGCCAATCCAGGTCGGTCCGATGGTGTTTGATGTCGTGTTTTATATCATGGATATTCATCCAGCTTATAGTTTTCTGCTGGGACGTCCTTGGATACATTCGGCAGGCGCCGTAACGTCTACGCTGCACCAAAAGTTGAAATACATGTTGGGTGGCAGTGTTGTTATTGTTTGTGGAGAGGAAGATATTATGATAAGTCATTTGTCTTCATTTAAATATGTCGAGGTTTACGGCGAGTTCCATGATACTTTATGTCAGGCTTTCGAGACTATACAGATCAAGGATAAAGCACCAAATGTGGCCAAGGTGCCTGAGGTTGTCGTATCATCTTTTAAAGAAGCATAGGCTATGGTGAAGGCTGGGGCATCACAAGGTTGGGGCCAAGTGTTGAATTTCCCCAAAAAACAAGATAAATTCGGATTGGGATACAACCCATCTTCCTTCTCGCAAAGTGTGTCGCGCTATAAGGGACCCGTCCAATTCACCAGTGGTGGGGTGATCTTTGAGCAGATTAATGTTGTGTCTGATGAAGAAGGTGACAACGATTGCGACATGGATACATGGATCCGGCCGTGTACTTCTGGTCAGAGCCTAAGCAACTGAACCGTCTAAGAAGTCATCCAAGTGACGAAAGAAGAGTAATGATTTATTTTCTAGATTATTATGTAGCCCTATGCTCTACCCGGAGCATAGTGGTCTTTGTCTTCAGGGCCTAATTGTTTATGTTTGGACAATTATTTTATCAATTAATCAAAGGGCGTTTTTCTGCATTCGAATATTGTGATCTCTGTCTTTCTTGTTTTTATTTTTAACAATAAAATGGAAATGTGGTTTGTGCTTGTTTGCATATCATTTTAAGCATTAAATCATCATCATTGCAGGTTTCACATTGCAGATGACACCGCTCCACAACCGTCTTTGACTCGCTTTGACTTTGATAATCCGATATTTCAAGCCGAAGAAGAGATTGATGAAGAGGAGGACTTTCCAGAAGAGCTAGCTAGGCTTTTGAAACAGGATGAGAAAATCATTCTGCCTCATCAGGAGGAAATTGAGATCGTCAACTTGGGTACTGAGGAAGTTAGAAGAGAAGTCAGGATAGGGGCCGCATTGCAGAGTGATGTCAAGCAAAGATTGGTTGAAATGCTCCGAGAGTATAGTGATATCTTTGCTTGGTCATACGAAGATATGCCCGGTCTTGACACAGATATTGTGGTTCATCGTTTGCCTTTGCATGAAGAGTGTCCCCTATTAAACAGAAGCTCAGGCGAACCAGACCAGATATGACCGTGAAAATCAAAGAGGAGGTCCAGAAGCAGTTGGACGCAAGATTTCTCGCCGTAACAACTTACCCTCTGTGGGTCACTAACATCGTACCTGTACTAAAGAAGGATGGTAAGGTAAGGATGTGTGTTGATTATAGAGACTTAAATAAAGCAAGCCCGAATGATGACTTCCCGCTCCCCCACATCGATGTACTTGTTGATAATACTGCGCAGTATTCTGTGTTTTCCTTCATGGGTGATTTTTCCGGATATAATCAGATTAAGATGGCTCTGTAGGACATGGAGAAAACAACGTTTATCACATCGTGGGGGACGTTTTGCTATAAGGTAATGCCTTTTGGGTTGAAAAACGCAGGGGTGACCTATTAGCGGGTAATGGTCACTCTGTTTCATGATATGATTCATCACGAGATTGAAGTCTATGTTGATGACATGAAAGCAAAGTCATAAACGGAGGAGGAACATCTGGTAAATATTCTGAAGTTGTTTGAGAGGCTAAGGAAATTCAGACTGAGGTTGAATCCAAACAAGGGCACTTTTGGTGTTCGGTCGGGAAAATTGTTGGGGTTCATTGTCAGTGAAAAAGGAATCGAGGTCGATCCTGCAAAGATAAAAGAAATTCAAGATATGCCAGAGCCGAAAACAGAGAAAGAGGTTCGTGGTTTCTTGGGTAGATTGAACTACATTGCTAGGTTCATATCTCATCTCACAGCCACGTGTGAACCCATGTTCAAATTATTAAAGAAAGATTAGGTGGTTGTATGGAACGAAAATTGCCAAAGGGCATTTGATAAAATAAAAGAATATTTGCAGGAGCCTTCGATACTGATACCTCCAGTAGCTGGAATACCTTTGATAATGTATTTAACGGTTCTTGAGAACAGCATGGGTTGTGTGCTCGATCAACATGACGAGATTGGAAGAAAAGAGCATGCCATATACTACTTGAGTAAAAAGTTCACAGATTGTTAATCCAGGTACTCAATGTTGGAAAAAACATGTTGCGTACTCGCTTGGACTGCCAAACGCCTGAGACAGTATATGTTAAATCGTACAACCCTTCTGATTTCCAAGATGGATCCGATTAAATATGTCTTTGAAAAGCAAGCACTTTTAGGGAGAATTGCCAGATGGCAGATGGTTTTGACAGAGTATGATATTCAATATGTTTCCCGAAAAGCTATCAAGGGAAGTATTATGTCAGAATATCTTGCTGAACATCCAATTGACGATTACCAACCAATGAAGTTTGAATTTCCCGATGAAGACATCATGTTCTGAAAGATGAAGGATTGCGATGAGCCATTACCTGAGGAAGGTCCAGAGAAGAGTTCCCAATGGCAGATGATATTTGATGGTGCTGTTAACTCTTACGGCAGTGGAATTGGGGCAATCATCACGACTCCCCATGGGTCTCATATACCATTCACCGCCAGGTTAACATTTCCTTGCACCAATAATGAAGCCGAATACGAAACGTGCATTATGAGGATCAAGAATCTAGACGTGTATGGCGATTCAGCACTAGTTGTCAATCAGATCAAGGGGGAACGGGAGACCCGGCAGCCTAATATGATATCGTACATGAATTATGCAAGGAGGTTGTTACCTTTCTTTGATCGGGTAGAGTTTCACCACGTGCCGAGAGCAGAAAATCAGATGGCAGATGCCTTGGCTACACTAGCCTCAATGTATAAGGTGAATTTTTGGAATGATGCTCCAAAAATTGTCATCTCGCGCCTTGATAGGCCGGCATTTGTATTTGCAATAGAGGAAGCTTCGGACGACAATCCATGGTATTACGATATCCAAGCTTTTCTCAAGAAGCAAGAATATCCGCCTAGGGCCTCGGCCCGGGATAAGAAGACCTTGAGGAGGTTGGCTGGAAATTTCCATCTGAACTAAGTTGGTGTACTCTACAGAAGGAATTATGACCTGGTACTATTGAGATGCGTGGATGAGAAAGAAGCTAGTCTACTTATGGAAGAGGTCCATGAAGGTACCTTTGGTACACTGCCAGTGGGCATGCCAGGTCTCGAAAGCTGTTGCGGGCAGGGTATTATTGGTTGACTATGGAGTTGGATTGCTTCAAGTATGCAAAGAAGTGCCATAAATGCCAAATTTATGATGACAAGATTCATGTGCCGCCGAGTCCGTTGAATGTCATGGCGTCTCCTCGGCCCTTTTCCATGTGGGGCATTGACATGATAGGAAAGATTGAGCCGACCGCATCTAATGGACATCGCTTCATCCTGGTAGGCATTGATTACTTCACCAAGTGGGTGGAAGCAGCTTCCTATGCTAATGTCACCAAGCAAGTGGTAGCCAGGTTCATCAAGAAGGACATCATCTGTCGTTACAGAGTGCCCGAGAGAATCATTACTGATAATGGTTTAAATTTAAATAACAAGATGATAAAGGAACTGTGCCAGAATTTCAAAATTGAGCATCACAATTCATCTCCCTATCATTCGAAGATGAGCGGCGTTATGGAAGCAGCCAACAAGAATATTAAGAAGATAGTGCAGAAGATGGTTGTAACCTATAAGGATCGACATGAGATGTTGCCCTTTGCTTTGCATGGATATCGTACCTCGGTGCGTACCTCAACTGGGGCAACTCCTTTCTCGCTAGTGTGGTATGGAAGTTGTCCTACCATTAGAAGTCGAGATTCCTTCTTTGAGAGTTCTGGTCGACGTCAAGCTTGATGAGGCATAATGGATAAGAAATAGATTGAATTAGCTTAGCCTGATGGATGAGAAAAGGCTAGCGTCCATTGCATATGTTCTGTTGTATCAGAGCTGGATGAAGAAGGATTTTGACAAGAAGGTGCGCCCTCGAAGCTTTCAGACGGGCGAATTAGTGTTGAAGAAGATTCTCCCTCCACAGACAGATCACAGGGGCAAATGGACTCCCAACTATGAAGGTCCATATATTGTACGAAGGGTTTTCTCCGAAGGAGCCTTACTGTTGTCAACCGTGGATGGTGAAGATTTCACGTCCCCTATGAACACAGACGCAGTTAAAAAATACTTTGCTTAAAGAGACCCGCTGGAAAGAAAAAAGAATATCCAGGAAAAAATGGGGCATCCCGGCAAACCATAAAAAGAATGGGTTCGGGCAAAAATTAGGGATATAAAAGAAAAGATGTAAACACGCAAAGTTGAAAACCTGAAAAGACGAGTTGGGCAAAAATGGGCATCCTAGTGAATTGAAAACCCGCAAGGGCAATTCAGGCAAAAGTTTGGGATTTGAAAAGCTAGCGACTGCGGTCTGCGTATTGATCTTCAGAGTATAGTGGATTTAGGGAGGACCTGAGGGCCGCTTATCCGAATCAATCTCTTCAGAGGACGAAGCGTTGGGGAATTATCAAAGTCAGGAAAGTCATAGATGGATCAGCTCATGGTGTTTTTCTGTGCCATATTGCCGACATTTTGTATATTTCTGTGCATTTCTGTAATTTTGCGCAACTTCCTCTTTTCAGGGGTTGCATATGTTGTAAAATCTGCCTATTTACAGACCATTTGTCAATAAAGCATATACTATTCAGTAATTTGATTGTCTTTGCTTTAACTTTTACTGTTTTGTTTGCGAAAAACGCCCGATGTTTTGATAAAACTGTGCATGCATAAACTTGCAAGCTTTGGCCGATAATCGTTAAAACATTGATTTATTCGAAAAATGTCGCGGATGATGACCGAGATAGTTCCCTTTATGCAGGATATCTTGTTTGTTTGTTCATTTGCAGGGTTGTTACCCTCGAGGCAAATCTCCAGAGGTGTATCCCCAGTAGGATCACCCTCCCCATAGAAAGAGGCGTGTAGTTGAGACTCATTTTTCTCCCCACCGGAGGCTTGTTTCTACCGAAAAAAGATGGGCAGGTAGAGGGTGTACACTTCTCCCCAGCAAATTGTTTGTATACACTCATTCCCCGGCAGTGCAAAACTGAATTCTCCAGCAGGGTAGAATCATCCCCAGAGCATCGAGATTGACATCCCTCGTGCAGGTCAGGTATGTGCTCGTACCCCTAGCATAGTGTAGGTACGCACATAGTGTAGGTATACACTCATTCCCCGGCAGTGCAAAACTGAATTCTCCAGCAGGGTAGAATCATCCCCAGAGCATCGAGATTGACATCCCTCGTGCAGGTCAGGTATGTGCTCGTACCCCTAGCATAGTGTAGGTACGCACTTACTCCTCAGCGAGTCGAGATTAGAGTTCTCTCCACCAGGCAGGTTTGACGCTTTTTCCCAGCAGCGGAATAAGTTCAAGGCTTGGTTTCCCTGCAGAGTCTAGGCATATGACTTGGTATCCCCTTAGGGTTTAAAGTGGTGATTCATTCCCTTAACAGAGGTTGATTCTAATTCCCTCGTTGTAAATTCCCCGGTAGAGTCAAAGCGAGTTTTGGAATATTTTCCCATTGACTCCTAACCCCTAGAGAAGTAAGAAAAGTGGTTATTCTCCCCCGCATATTAGGTTTGATTTGGAAATTGCTACTCTCTATCCTCCACAAAAAGAGTTTGGGATCGGTTTCCCGGTAAATCCTATTCGGTTATTCCCACTGAGTAATCCCTAGCAGTTGGATGTAATCTACAGCAGAAGTTGTTTCCCCAGTTGAGTAATCCCCGATAGGTTCGATTTTTGATTTTCAGTGGTGTGGGGTTACTCCCAAAGTATGGTGTTTGTTCCCTAGAAAGACTTTGGTGTTCTAGGTGGCCGTTCAGGGCTGTTTTTCCTGGTGAAGCGAAGTTAATCTCAGTGGTTGATTGTTATCCCCTGCGGAGTCGTTGATTTCCCCAGTAGGTTAGACTTGTTTCCAACATTGGTTGTCTTTCCCCAGTCAGTTTTTTGTTCCCCGGGAGAGTTGTATTTTGGAAGGCCGCTCAGGGCATTTTCTCTTAGCACGATATGATTTGATCTCTGGCATAGTAGAGTTATTGTTTAGCATGTTGCGCTATCTCCCCAGTAGATTCGTTTGTTCCTTAGAAGTGGTAGTCGAAAAGGCCATCCAAGGCTTGTTTCCCAGCATAAGTCCAATCGTAATTGGCATGTTCCATCACCCCGGTGGAGTTTTCTTTGTCCCTTCAGCATTTATTTTGCTCATTCGGTTCCGGTGCATCTGCATTTTGCACATCATTCTCAGAAACACGTAGCATTTCCATTTCGTATGGAGCATTACGCCATTTTCAAACATATGCATGTAAAACATAAGCCAGGTTGTTACCTCTTTGTTCTCACGTGTATCTCCAACCGATGGTTGATTTTCTTTTACTTGTGTGGTGTTCAGACCATGGAAATTTGTGTTGATTTACTTTTCTCGTGTGGTATCCAGACTGCGGCAAACGTTGTTAGTTCTTTTCCCGCACGGTATTTAGACCATGGCAATTTGTGTTGCTATATTCTTGAGCCCGTATGGTATCCAGATCATGGAAAAATCTCAGACAGACGTGTTTCATCTTAGCATGTGCTTCCCAATAAAGTTGCTTGGTTAAGTTTCTCTTTCCCCAGCGGAGTTTCTTTTGTGAATTGTCCTTATATTAACTTATCAACTGCATGTTGATCCTGCCTTCGGGTTCGATGCTCGCTTTTATCTAGCGAATGCCTGCTTGGATTAGCAGAAGTTTATCCATTTCATGTTGATCCGGCCTTCGGGTTCGGTGCTCGCTTTTATTTAGCGAATGCTTGCTGGTTAGCAGATGTTTGTCAACTGCGTGTTGATCCGGCCTTGGGGTTTGATGCACGCTTTTATTTAGCGAATGCCTGCTAGTTAGCAGATGTTTATCAACTACGTGTTGATCCGGCCTTCGGGTTCGATGCTCGCTTTTATTTAGCAAATGCCTGCTGGTTAGCAAATGTTTATCAACTGCGTGTTGATCCGGCCTTCGAGTTCGATGCTCGCTTTTATTTAGCGAACGCCTGCTGGTTAGTAGATGTTTATCCACTGCGTGTTGATCCGACCTTCGGGTTCGATGCTCGCTTTTATTTAGCGAATGCCTGCTGGTTAGCAGATGTTTATCAACTGCTTTTTGATCTGGCCTTCGAGTTCGATGCTCGATTTTATTTAGCGAATGCCTGCTGGTTAGCAGATGTTTATCAACTGCGTGTTGATCCGGCCTTTGGGTTCGATGCTCGCTTTTATTTAGCAAATGCATGCTGGTTAGCTGATGTTTATCAACTGCGTGTTGGTTCGGCCTTGGGGTTCTATGCTCGCTTTTATTTAGCGAATGTCTACTGGTTAGAAGATGTTTATCAACTGTGTGTTAATCCGGCCTTCAGCTTCAATGGTCACTTTTATTTAGAGAATGCCAGCGGGTGAGCAGATGTTTGTCAACTGTGTGTTGATCCGGCCTTCGGGTTCGATGCTCGCTTTTATTTAGCGAATGCCTGCTTGGATTAGCAGATGTGTTCTCAACTGCGGGTTGAGCCGGCCTTCGGGTTCGATGCCTGTTTTTATTTAACAAATGCTTGACGGTGATGTCAGATGTTCTTCTCAGATTCGTGTTGATCCGGCCTTCGGGTTCGATGCCTGTTTTACTTAACAGATGCCTTGCGGTGATGTTAGATGTTTCTTCTCAGCTTTGTGTTTAGCCGGCCTTTGGGTTCGATGCCTATTGTTTCAATAGATGCCTGATGGTGATATCAGATGATCTTTCCGACTTGGTGTCTTTGCCTGCTTGATAGCGGATGTTTCTTCCGATTTCGTGTCGATGCTTTCTGATTAGTAATCAGTTAACTTGTTTCCATTGCAACTATCAACTTCAGTTAATTCAGGAGATTCTTTTCCAGTAACAGTTTGAGGTTCTATTTCTGCGGTTGGCAAATTTCCGGGTTCTTTGGTATTCAACTGTATTTTACCTTGATTTTTTGAAATTCGTTCGCTTTTCACCTAGTCAGGTCCATGTCGCTTGAATAGGGGTAGCTGTTGTACCCCAAAATTTTCCCAAGCTTTTTCTTTACTTGGCTTATGTTTCATTTCATTCTTTAGCATTTGCATTTGCATAACATTGTCTTTTCTAGAGGATCAAGGGAGGTGTGCCATTCAAGAGAAGGTTATCAAGGGTATCAAGCTCAACCAAGAGTGCTTATTCAAGTTATCTAATGCTTACAATCATCAAGAAGTGGTCAAAGCTCTCTAAGAGAGAAGATTTACAAGTGTTGCTTACCTCCTATCTTGGAGGGAAATTGAGGATCATCAGGGGTCCATAAGTTCATGGTTATGAACAAGAGGTGTTTCAGAAGCTCATTGAGTGCTTTTGAAGTCATTATGGAGTTTGTCTATGCATTCATTTCACTTGCAAGAGGTTGCAGTCAAAGATTGTGCACCTAGGGATTCATCTGATTAGTTTAAGGTCAACTAGGGACTTGAAGGAGTTTGAGACTTAATTTTAAGTCATTGGAGTCATGGGAAGTCATATGGAGGCATCTACGATGTCATATCAAGTTCAAGCCAAGGATAATCAAGAGTCTAAGAAGTTACTAAATTAGGGTTTCAGAGGATCTCAGTGTAAAATTCCTTTCTTTAGTGCCCAACTTCAAGGACCATTTACCTCAAGATACAAGTTGAATCTCATTTTCTTACAAACATATGACTTGTATGGCATGTTCTAAGCTTTCTTTTTAGTACTAGAACTCATCCATCGGGTTTATGGAACTCAAGTTATGATACCATCAATTTATGGGTCTCAAATGAACATATTTTTCAGTCAACAAAAGTCAACTCACTTCCAAGGCACTTTTGACCTAGAATCATGTTTCTCCTTAACTTTTAATTAACATGAAAGTTATTCCTCATGATCTTAGCTTTCCAAAAAGTCCTAGAAGTCCTTGATATCATTTATGTAACTCACGTTATGGATCTTACAAGGCAATGGTATTTTGGGAAACTTTGATTATAGGTCATTTTGATTATTGGTCATTTACATGCACTTAAGTAGTTCAAATGAAACTTCAACCAACATGAAAGTTGCTCCATATGGCCTCACTTACACTCTAGAACTCAAGGTTGGTGTGAATTATGCTTGGTTATGGATATTGGATGAGAATTTTCAAGTGAAAATGGACTTTTAAGGGTGATTTGAATTGAACTCATTATAGGTCTTTTTCATGCCTCCTTTTGATCCAATGTTGTTCATCAGGCATCAACAAATAAAATGCACAAATTTGTTTTGGTCTATGCTAGCAAAAACACGTGCAATTCAAGGTTCCTTCACAAATAAGTTTCTCATTCAAACTTCATAATTGGACCACATCAAAGGCCCATTGCATTTCCAATGTAAAATTCAAGTCATAAGTTGCAGATCCAAGATTTTTCCAAGTTTGTAGGCAGTGGTTTTCACGTATGCATGAGCAATTGCCATTTTGGGCATTTTTTCAAAATCAGCACAACAAGGCTTCACGGGCCTCTGATTTCAATCCTAACCCATCATATGTAAGTTCCAATTTCATTTTGGGTGCTCAGAAGTGCTTTTTGGTGGAGGGAAGAGCAAAAATCAGTTTTTAAACTCTTGAAGAAAATCTCACATCGTGTTTTCAAATTCAGAGCAATTCAACTCAAATTGAAGCAAGAGTCATTTTCCTTGAGCCAATTGGAGTGGATCTGCATGTTTTAGAGCAAGCTAGCAAGCAATAGAAGCACCAACGAAGTGTCTCCGTTAAGTAAGTTTCCAATCAAATTTCCTCTCATTCTAGAGTATGATCTAGGTCTATATTGGTTGCATCTGAAGCCCTACCTCGTGTAGCCCATGTTTGCGTGCTTAATTGTCATGTTTGATGAAGTTTGCAGATGTACATCTCAACTTTGATCCGTCCGATTCTCTCAATTTAGCCATGTTTAAAACCAATGGACCATGGATTTGAGATGTACATAAGTTTAGCTTCATTTTGGTATAAAATTTGGCAAGTTTTGTGGTGGTTTGTTAACCTAAGATCCGACCACCTCGCCGGAGAAGACGACCAAAGCAAAGGCTCTGGCGTCTGGTTTAAATGCAGGTGAGATGATGTGTCTGGTGTTTGACCTCTTGACCAAGAGTGATGAACGATCCAGATTGCACTGACTTGATGACTTGGAGTGTTTGACTGCCACATCAATTAGTGATGCTCAACATTTTGATATGGATTGAATTCTGAGTGGATTATGCCTTCTCTGCTAAAGGCACCTCCCTCTCTTCAGCCCAACGCTCGCATGAACTCGTTTCCTTTGTTAGCCAACATTGCTAATGCACCTCCCTTGCTCCTTTGCTTTTTATTTCTATTTTGATTTAATTTTGTTTAAAATACTTCCAATCATGATAAAATTCAACCAAAAATATTTTCTAACACTTTAATGTGTTATTTAATTTTCCATAATTTTCAATTTCATTTTCCATTTATTTTTCAATTTAATTTGAATTTAATGATTGGAAGTGCTTTTTATGTTTGTTTCCATTTGTTTTTGCTCATTTCTTGGACCATTTGAAACCACCAATGAGTGAGGCTTCCTCTTCACTTTTATAATGAATAGAGGTGCCTTAGAGGCTAGTTTTGGTCAAGGTTTGACCTATTTTTGTTTGACTTTGGTGTGCATTTGTTTGACCCTCGATAACCCTTCTTCAACGTGGAGCACCCAAGTGGATCAATTCTTTTGGTGATGCTTTATTTGGATTTTGGTTTTAATGCTTTGGCCGCTGGTTGCCAACATCTTTGAAGGCCTTGTGCATTTTATTTGGATTTTATTGAACCATTTCACTATTTTTGGTGTACCTTGCAAATCAAGTCACCCTAATGGAGGTTCATATAGACTAGTTGACTTAGTTCTCTTGGGAAATGACCTATGTGGATCCCATATGCTTCCAACACCTCTTAATTCACATTCCTAACATGTTGAAGTGGTTGGAAGCAAGTTTATAGGTCATACACTTGGTTGGTTCATGTTACAAGTTTCATTTCTTTAAGGCTTTCCATTTGCTTTTGAATGTTGAAAGTGTTTAGAACTTAATTTCTTTACCATGCCTCATCTTGCAACTTGCTTTGCTTTTATTTTTTCTTTGGTTTGTGCACCTTCTCCTTTTATTCTCACTTATGTCTGGCGCTACTCGAAAAATGCATCGTGCAACGACGGGGAGGCGAAAAAGAAAGGACAGAAGAGTCGCCACCGAACTTTATTTATCCTATGAGGGGAAAGGAAAATATCGATAAAACCTTAAGAAAGAAATGGATAAGATGGTCTCGCAACCAAGATTGGGCTCGGAAGTCGGTTATGCGAGGGGAAGGTATTAGCACCCCTCGCATCCATCGTACTCGATGGGAACCATTTGTTTGTCGCATGTGTGAATTTATTTGCTTAAATATTATGCTATAAAAGAGTGATCCAAAGGGGGATAGAAAAGGGATTGAAACAGGAGAATGAGAGGTTAGGAGGAATGAGAGAATGAGGAAGAAAAGAGAAAGAACAAACTCGATAGGACTTCGTGGTCCTAGGGCTACGTATTCTCAATAGACATGAGAAAGTCAGAGTCGACGTAGTTTAGGGCTACGGATATATGGGGGAATGTGCTCGGCAAGGATTGTGGCCCTTGTGCCTACGTATTCTCAACATGCAAGAGAAATCAAAGCAACGTAGTTCATGCCTACGGTGCGGATAACCGGTGTGTTTGGGGATGATGTTATCGTGCGCATTCTAGCGGTTTAGGTGTTTTGTTGCTCGCATGTGAGTAGACTTATGCGTTACCTGTTTGCGGTAGAACGGACGTTACATATCCTTTTTGAAAGAATGGTTTCGCCAAGCGAGGCAAGAAGTCACGTTTGATCGGTGGGATTGTTTTTAGGGGCGAGATAAGTCCTCGGATAGTAACCCCTTGCGGGTAGTACCCAATTCTTTATATCAAAGTTTTTGTTATAAAATGGTGTGGCGAGCGTAGCGTCTTCGTATAGAAAGACGTGTATCAAAACCACACACACTACAGTGAGTATCCTGACACTCGGAGAGGAATAAGTCTACACTCAATCCTCTCTTTTTAATTCAATGCAAAGAGAACTTCATTCTATTATTACAGATGTTTTTGGTTTTGTAAGTGCTTTGCGACAGAGAACCCTACGGTAAACTTCAACACTCGGGATAGTAGAAGGCCTACGCCTAACCACTACACGACCATTCAAGTTTTTGTTAAGAAAAGAATTTAAAAAAAGGCACTCAGTACAGGACCGAGGTTTTAGGTGAGAAGGTTGTGGAGAGAGGTTATGGAAAGGAGGGGTGGTGAATAGAGTCGTGTCTTTGTATTGAAAGACGAGTGTCGAAACCACCCACACTACAGTAAGCATCCTAACACTCGGAGAAGAAGAAGTCTACACTAAATCCTCTCTCTTTAATTCAATATAAAGAGAATTTTGTTCTTTTATTAAAGACGTTTTTGGTTTTGAATGGTAAGTGATTTGCGACAAAGAACCCTACGGTAAACGTCAGCACTCAGGATAGGAGAAGGCCTATGCCTAACCACTCCACGACCATTCAAGTTTTTGTTATGGAAAGAAGTTTGAAAATGCACTCGGTACAGGACCGAGGTTTTAGGTGAGAAAGGTTGCGGGAGGAAATTATGGAAGGAGATGGTAGAAAGAGATAGGTGATGGATAAATTCGCGTCTTCGTATTGAAAGACGAGTATTAAGACCACCCACACTACAATGAGCATCCCAACACTCGAAGAGGAAGAAGTCTACACTTGATCCTCTCTTTTAATTCAATACAAAGAGATATGGATTTTCTTTATAGAAGAGATTTGAAAATGGAGGTTTGAAAATGTATAAGCGTCTTCGTATTGAAAGACGAGTGTCGAGACCACCCACACTATAGTGGGCATCCCAACACTCGGAGAGGAAGAAGTCTACACTTAATCCTCTCTTTTTCTTAATTCAATACAAAAGGAACTCTAATTATTGTTGAAAGGTGTTTTGAAAAGGGGTACTCAATACGGGACCGAGGTTTTAGGGGGGAATGTTCTATCCAAACCTAATGAAAGATGAAAACCAAAGCAATATCTTAATGAAGAAAGGGGGTTCAAAGGTTTACAAGATGACGTATTTACAGACATCATGCCTAAACAAACAAAAGTCACAACAAATGGAAATGTGAAGTTTAAAAAACTTCAAGGGTATTCTACATGTTAATCAAGTGAAACAAATATGATGCTTACAAATAAAAACAATACAATCACAAACACAAAAGGTTGACAAACAAAAGCTCACATCAAACACAACAACCAACTTAAGAAAAACGAATCAAAAATTTGAATGATTAGGAGGGTAAAAACCCTAAAAGAAGCATGAAAACTTTTAATGCAAAGTGCTTTCAAAAATGAAAATTCTTAGGATATTAAAATACCATGTGAAAATGTGCAAGAATACAAAACAATTGCAAAAAGAATCAATTAAAAAGGATAAAAAATGACAAAGTTATGAATTTTGGAAATTAATGACAATTAAACAAAAATCAAGGAATTAAGTCACTAAAAACAAAGGGAATGCACTTGGTGGGTGTTGAACCCACCACCTCATGATTACCAGCCCAAAACTTTGCCAAACTAGCTGGAGGCGCGCGCATGAAAATGAGAGGAAAGAAAGAGCAAAGTGCTAAAACATGGAAAATGGAAAGAAAAAAAAAAGGGTTGATCTCCACCAAGGATCGAACCCAGGTTTGGTTGCAAGGCAAGGCGTGTGAGAAACAAGGCATAACCACTAGGGTGACGATACATCGAAGTATTATGCCACGCCAATAAATACATAAGCCTAAAAAATGTGAATTTTCTGGGCAAGCTGGGTAAAGTTTAAGGCAAGCAAACCAAAATGCGTTTTGATCACAACTTCTTCAATTCTCCATCAAATTTAATAAAATTTTAGTCAAACTTGCCTAGAATTTCATAAGGAACATGATGGCATCATTAGTTTTCTCAAAAGATGCACAGAAAATAAAACACAATGGCAGCTGCAATGTGAGTGTGTGATATGCATTTTGAAATCCAAGGACCAAACCAGATGCAATTAAAGTCATGTAATGGCCTGAGCAAGTTTTAAATATGTTAAACATGGATTCTAGATGCAATCATCTCACAAAAACACACCCAAACAAGATCTGGTATGCAAGTTGCAAGGTGAGGCTTATGAAATGCAAAATAGTAGTTATAGCTCATGACAACAAAGATTAAGGTTATGTAATGGCATGCACAAGTCTTAAATACATTGTTCATGGAATTTGGATGCAAAGATCATGCAAAGGCAACTCCAAACAGAATTTGGTATTTGGACTGTAATGATGTGAACAAGAATGCTTAAAATGCTATTTTGGCAAAAGAGTAAAAGTTCATGATGCTAGCACACAAAAGTTGGACAAATTCACTCAAAATCCAACCATGTCAGTTGCAACTTCCACCAATGACAGTGACAGTTTGCTCACTAATCTCCAACAACCAAAGATAAAGATGGCAACTCTTAAATTGTTAAAACAAAATCACAAACCAAACTCCAACATGAGCAGCAAGAATACACAGTCAACAACTAGGAGTTGGCAAACTCAAACTTCAAAGATACCAATGATAAGGACATGAGAAAAAACAATGGCCATCCTAATGAAAGACTCATGACTGTTGGTATAGCTTCACACTCTAGGTTAAATCAAACAGTCATAGCAACAAGAAAATTTCTCTCAAAGTTCAACTGACCAAAAACCTCATGCATTCCAAGCCTAGCTACGTACTTCTAACCAACAAACTCAAGCACAAAACCTAAACATCGGGATACCCTCTAGATAACCTTGAGTTGACAAACTCAGTTTCAAGAACCAAACTAAACAGGGGAAGTTATGAGAGCATTGTTTGGTAGCAACAAAACTTAAACAAAGACAAACCCCTTAAAGAGCACAACACTAAACTTAGTTCACCCAACCAAAGCCAACTGCCCTCACAGTCTTAACCAAAAATGAGGCACACAACAGTTAAAAACCTCAAGATAACTCAACCTCTAGGTCAAAGCCAAGCATCTCACCAATTGCTAGACCAATCCAAATATACTAGATGGAGGCTCACAAACATACTCTCAGCATTTCCAATATCAGAACACTACCTCCTAGCCTGAAGTCAGCTCTAAACACAGTCTGCCCAAAATATGAAAACAAAACAGGCCCATAGTACCTTAGGCAAAAGAGCCAACAAACTCAAAGGTATGTCAATATGGATTGACAAATCCACACACACATAGCCAGCAATAGCCTTCATGCAAAGATGGAATCTAGAGACATCCATAAAAAAAACATCCTATACAAGCTAGACAGATCCAGCATTATCATCCAAAGTAACCCTAAAACAAGTAGTTAAATCAAAATCCTAAGATCTAAAGGGAGGTTGTCAAGCTGTGACAGTTGGCATACTATGAAAACAAATATCTACACTAAGTCACAAATGCTTGAAATTCACCCCTGGCCTGAATTCAACTAGGCACACAAAGACATCACTCTCCTCTACAAATTCACACAAGCAGAAAAAAAACCTATTGAGTCTTATCATCCTAGCATCACCTGGCCTACCTAGAATAATTGTTATCAAAACTAGCATACCTGAAGCAACCATAAATGTCCACAGGCTGACTGTAAAAACAGTCCCTCACCCCCACATGCTTAGTTAATAGCCTATGCACATCACTAAATGCTAAACTAAAATGAAGCCAGCAAATCTGAGTATCAACTTGCTTGACAGATCTAAACTATGCACATTAAACATGATCAAGATGCCAAAACAATGAGTATATTAAATAGAGCTCACTTACCTCTTGAAGACTTCCAATGCAATCTTTAATGATAAGCTGCCTAGTTGAGAATATATGTCTTGAATAGCTGCTCCACACCACAAATGCACAGTCCAAGCAGCTTCAATCTCTTACAAGCAAGTCTTGGTGTAAAAGCAAGTTTCTTACACTTGAAGCAACAAATGGATCGATGTGACAGATCCACCAAATGATGATGCAGTTGTTTTTTTAATGTTTTGGATAGTTGACACACCTTATATCCAAGGTGTTTGAGGTGTCATGAGGGTTGAAACAAGCCTGAACAGAGAACTCCCTTGTTTTATGCAAAAAGTCAAAGTTCTCTAAGGTTGAGGGTTGACTTTTGGAAATACTAAGTTTTTGGTTGGTTTAAAAGCTTGAACACCTCCCACACATCATTTGTGGATTGTGTGTATGGTTTGTGGTGATTTTGAGTTGGTGAAAATGGATTTGGATGTTGTTTTGCTCAAGGCAGATTTTTTGAGGTGTTTTGGAGGTTTTCTTCACTTGTAAGAAAATGCAAGGTAGTATCAGAGCAAGGATTTTCTCTTGGGTTTTAGAGTTCTCTGGTGTACCTTTCCACATAGAGGAAACCTTTATATATAGGCAAGGCAAGGCATGGGGCAAATTTGTCTTTTTTGCATTTTGGAGGGAGATTTTGAAGAAATCTTGTTCAAGATCTTGATGCAGCTGCATACATCCTTATCTTGGCTCAATGTAAGGAGAAAATAAAGTGGAAGGAGTGACTTGAGGTGACTGAATAGAGCATAGAGTGTAGATGTCACAGCTACTACAGGTTTGAGCCAAAAAGTTTCTCTTTCCTCTCTTGAATTTCTTGATTATTTTATTGCAACTTGCTTGCAACTTGCTCTTCCTTCACATCCTTCACTTCTTATGCATTTTCCTTCATTACACTCCCTAAATATCAGATACAAACATGATCCAAGGGCTGAGAATAGCTCAAGTGATCAAAAGATGAGTTTGTGAAAAAGTGAGAGTGTTGGACTGAAGTCTTGAAACCTCAACTTGTTGGATTCATAACTCCAAACTCATAAAGGCTATGGAGGAGTTCTAGTACATTTTGGAAAGCCCTCATGTATCTCTAGAACTTTCATGTTTTCATGACCCTCAGATTCCAAATGGAACTAGGTCAAAAATCCACATAAAGTTGCTGAAAAACATGTCTAAAAAGTTCAATAACAGAATTTTCTAAGTTATTTTTCCCTCTTGTAATGACTTTGGCCATAACTACAAATCTATGCATTTTATGCTCATGGACCACTGTGGGACTTTTGTAGGACTTGTCAACAGCTTTCCAATGAGCTTTGAACTAACTCAATTGGATGTGTGGTTAAGAAATTATGGCCTTGCCCCTTTCAAAACCCTAATTTCCCGATTTTTCGATTACTCCTCCATCCTTGATCCAATGGTCATGAAACTTCATGGGAAGGTGTAATATAGCATTAGGAACATTTTTTCCTCACACTTTGAGGTCAAACTCCTTATGGTTGAAGAGTTGACTTTTTGGTCAACCGCACGATCGATCGATGACTACCGAGTCAACTATCGATGTTCTGGGTCTTCTGAGGCCTTGAAACTTCTTGAGTAGACTTCACTAAACCATATGAACTTTATGGACCATGATCCCACCATTGGAGCACTATTTAAATCAAAAGTCAGACTACAGTTGACTTTTTCCCCAAATCTCCTGATTTTTAATTGACTGATCAATTGAAGCTCTTCTAATTAAAATTGATGGTCAATCTCCGATCCTCACACACCATAGGACACATGGAAGGCCGTGGAAATAAGTCTTGCCCTTAAAAACAATTTTATCCTGATTAAAATTGAAACCCTAATTTCAACCTTTTTGCCTGGGCATTGTACAGATGAACTGGGTGATCATTCCAACTCCACCATGACCTCTAAGGTACCCAACAAGCTCCTACCTCAAGCTCACACCAATGATGAAACCTCAAGATTTCTTGACAACCCTCTGATGGTTTGTACCAATTCCTTTGATTAACAACAAAAAAAGTATGGGCAAATTTATGGTATGACAATGTCCCTAGGGCTTTGAGTCCCATTTACAATGATTTGGTACACCTTTGGTGGTACTTGGAGTTTGTCTTGAATGGTGATTCACTTTGAGAACTTTTGTGCTTTCTTTGTACATGATAATTTTGATGTTTATGGTTGAGGTTTCTCATTGTGTTGCTTGCTGCCCAAGCCCATTCTCCCATCCTCATCTTGATCATGTCTTCTCCTTTTGCCTTCTTGAATTGCCTTTGGGCATGGTGATTGATGTACAAGTGGTTGTAGGAATTCTATTTCTCCCATTTCATCTCACTTTTGGCTTGAACTTATTTAAGTTCTCTTGTTAGCATCTCTCATTTGTTTTGATTTTTTTTTTGCTTAAAGAGGTTAGGATGTGCTTGTGGTGGTTGTTACCCCACACTTTCATCCTCCCTCTTCTTCTTTGTGTTGCATTACATGTTTGCATCCTTTTCTTTTTTCACTTATGCTTTCTTCTTCTTTTGTCTTCCTTTGTCATGTTCCCTTAAGGCTCTTGTCCCAATTCAATTGGGGTGAGATAGACACTAGGTGGTGATCCAAGCATGATAACATTAGGATAGTCTTTTCCCTTTTGATCTCAATCATAGGAGCACATTGCATGATAACATTAGGGTTGAGTTAGTTTCCCCTTAGTTGTGTCTCTTCTCTTCTAATCTTAAAACTTCTTCAAAACATGTAATAAAGGATAATGAGTGTTGTACGCTACGAGCCTTAAGCATTTGGGAAATGAAGATTGGGGGGCCTCCTCTCAATCGTCTAGAGTGTTTAGTGTATGCCCTTTGGGCGATATGCGACGCATTCGCTCCTAAGTCATAGTCTTTAGTGCAACATGAATTATAAACATAATTCAATTCACTTCTTCTTCTTCTTCTTAAAAGACTAAAAAACAAACATCAAATTTTTTTTATCCTTCGAGATTAATTGAAAACCATTTTCAGAAAGAGTATGTTAACTCTTGGTTCTACCGCAAACAGGTAACGCCTAAGTCTCCAATGGTCGAGCATCAATACACCTAACTGCTAGAACGAAGGTTTAACCCTAGTCAGTTAAAACACTTAACCAATTAAGACGTGCTTTGGAAAGAGAGAGGGGGCTTTGGATCGTACGAGAAAATTACTATTGAAAGTAGGAAGCTCTGGAGAATTGGGAAGACAAGGAGATTTTCATGATCAGAAGAAATTGAAGATCAACTTTATTCCACAATTCTTGTAATGTTTCTATTTTCTCTGTTGTTTTTGTTGAATACTATGAATATCTAAACCCCCTATTGCTAGGGGGTGTCCCTGAATTGTGTTATAATGAACCTCTATTGCATTTCTTAATGAGATTTTGTTTCATTCCCTAATATTTTTGTTATGCAATTCGTTTAAACTTCTAAAGATCGTATAAATTAGGAATGATTTACGATTAGGGATTTGTCCTGAAAAAACGATCGATTATTTTGTATAACACATTACGGTGAATATTTCCTAGGAATAGGGATATTCTGTAATGATTGTAAAAACCCTTTATCAGAACTATTGCTTGATGTCTTTCTTTGACTGCTAAGGAATTAGGGTCTAGGAAGAATAGTAAAGGTTTTTCAGTAAGGAATTTAAGAAAAACACTTTTGGGGTGCAATAAAAATTAAGGTTTTGTGACATGTATCATTGATTTACTCCAAGGTTCGTACTAAGCAATCCATACACTTACCCTAGCATGTTTCCTCTTAATCGTAGTATAATTTTATCATTCAGCTCTTTTCCTATTAAAAAAACCCCAAAAAAAACCCCAAGGTTATTTTGTTTGATTGAAATAACATCTGTAGCTAAATATTTACACGCAATCCTTAGAGATCAATACTGGGAAAACCCCAACTATTACTACATCGATATAATTAGTACACTTGCTAATTTACCGGTCATGTTTTTGGTGCCGTTGCCGGGGACTACCAAAATTTTTTAGTACCTTGTTAGGTCAATTAGAATTTTGTCACTATGTGGCTAAAATTTTAAGTTATTTTCCTTATTACATTTTTTTTATTACTAATAATTCTCTAACCTGTGCATGCGAGGTAAGACCTCAGGTTTGATTTCTTTTGACTCAGAACCTGAAAGATTGTTGCACTCTAGATGTAGAAAAGCTAAGCTTGAAACACTGACAGCTTCAAACTCAGGAACAAAAATTTTAGAGAACGAAGAAGAAGTTGTGGTTCATTTCGAGCATACAGATTCAGGTACCAATATAGAGCCCGAAACATTCATCATTAACGGAGATCATCCTCCAGCCGAAAGACTTCTGGGAGACTATGGAAGGGAAAATGCTCCAACAAGGCGTTTGACCATAGTGAATCAACCAGTGACTGTTGCACACTTTCAGCTACATCCATCAACAATCCGGAAACTTCAGAGTAGACCTTTCTTAGGGGGAATCAATGAAGATGCAAATAAACATCTTCAAAGGTTTCTAACTATGAGCACATCATTAAAGATTGAGAGGCATTCTGAAGAAGCAAAAAAGCTAGTTATGTTCCCTTTCACCCTATCTGATGAAGCCAAAGAATGGTTTTATTCTTTATCGGCCGGGTGTATTAACACTTGGCATGAGATGGAGACAACATTTTTGAATGAATACTTTCCTGCATCTGTCTACATCAGAAAAAGATACGATATTGTTAATTTCAAACAGAAGGAGGGAGAATCACTTGGAGATGCTTACAAACGATTCAAGAGGCGTTTGGTGGAATGCCCGACTCATAACATGGATGCAAGTGAACAAATGCAGAATTTTGTAAATGGTATAAAAATGAAGACTAAGTAACTCATTGATACAGCAGCTGGTGGTTCAACTAATTTTTCAGTAGCCACCAGTATCAAAAAATTATTGAAGTTATTGCTGCAAATGAGCACTTAGAATTGTATGACCTGAGTGTAAGTCAACCGGAGAAGGACATTGATTTGAAACTTACTGAGCAAGTGGTAAAGATGGAGGATCAGATTTCAGCGGAAGTGGAAAGAAGGTTATAGAAGATGAGTCTTGATACTCAAATTGTGGCACAAGTCCAACCGGTTCAGGCAGTGAATTGCGAAATTTGTGAGGGTCCTCACTTAACCATGAACTGTGTGGCAACCGCAAAACAGATTGAGGAAATAAAATCATCGAAACTTCGCATGTAAATATCAACAAGGGAATGCGCCACAACAATATCAATCACAACAACAACCTTACCAACCACAATAACAACCACAACAACAACAGGTACAAAAGAAAGCGGATTGGGAAATTGCTATTGAAAAGATAGCCGCTCAAAGCTCTCAATTCCAAGAAGAGACCCGTAATATTCAAAGGAATAATAGAACTTCCATCAAAAATCGTGAGACGCAAATGGGACAGATAGCCCAACACCTTTCAACACACACCAAATGAACCCTCCCGAGTGCGACAATGCTGAATCCAAAAAATCAAGAGAATATTAATGCTGTCACAACAAGAAATCAGAAAATGATAGAAGAAGAGGAAACAAATGAGTATGAATGTATAGAGGTGGAACTTGAGGTAAGAGAAAAATTAAAAGAACAATAAGAAGCTGTGTCATCTGAAAAACCAAAGGAAGAGAAAAAGAAAGAGGAGGTTAAACGGAAAGTCAAGCTACCTTATCCTCAAAGAGTTACAAAGATGGATCAAAAAGAGAAAGACTTTGGTAGATTCAGCGCAGTGTTCAACAAATTGGAAATCAACATGCCATTCTTTGAAGTACTCGAACAAATGCCTTTGTACAAGAAATTCATGAAAGAGGTTATAGGTAAAAAGAGATCAATGGGTGAAGAACCGAACCAAAACTGAGCAATGTATGAAAATATCACAAGAAAAGAGAATCCCCATTAAGAGGAAGGATCCTGGACCAGTAGTAATCCCTTGTACTATAAAACATAAAATGTTTAAGAAAGTCCTAATTGATTCAGTTGCTAGTGTGAGTCTCATGCCGTTATCCATTTTCAAAAAGCTGGACATTGGAAAAGTGAGCGATACGGGAACAAGCTTGAAGTTTGCCGACCACACAACTAAGATGGCATACGGGCTAGAAGAGGATGTACTGGTGACGATCGATAACATCACCTTCCCAGTTGATTTTCAAATCATGGATATTCCATAAGATGAAGTGACTTCAATCATACTTGGCTGACCGTTCTTGCTTACTAGTCGGTGTAGTATTGATGTGGAAACATGTACGCTCACTTTGAAATATTTTGATGAGGAAATCAATTTAAAAGCTCTAGAGAGCAGGAAGAAAGGTAAGGAGAAAGATATTAAACCATCAGTTGGAATGATCAAAACAACGAAAAATGGAGAACAATCAAAACCACTTCAAGCTGCTCTTATCTCTGAACCTGACCATTACTCTGTTGCAAAAAAGTCAAGCAATAGAGTTTGGAGGGTAAAGTACCCCCCATAACAATAGGGAGTCGACCGTCAAGCCATGCGACGTTAAACGAAGCGCTGCGTGGGAGGCAACCCACAGATTTTAAGAATTTATGTTTTTCTTTTTTGTGGTTATTTTTTTGTAGGAATAAATGAGAGTTTGCAAGCGAAAACGTGTAAGCAGCAAAGAGATGTTGCATTATCTATCGACCCCTCTGTGAGGATCTCTGTCAGTACATCCCCTCTTCTCATGTTCTTAAACATTGAGACAATGTTTATTTCAAGTTTGGGGGAGGTTTTACCGCTTTGAATTGTCAATTTAAATACCTTTTTAATTAAGTTCGGCAAAAATCACGTCGAATTCTCCCCTTATGAAGACAGTAAAAAATTTCTTGTGAATGTTTACTGTGTGCGGTAGTTGAGAAAGTATTTAGAGTTCGAGGGAAGAGGAGTTTGAACTAAGGAACTTGGATAATTTGGAAATGGAGGTATAATTTGAACGCCCTAGGTTCCCCGAAGTAAGGAAACGAGTCCAACGTGTAGATTTGGGCCATAGTACTTGGATTTGAGAAGTATTCCCCGAGTAGTTTATAATAATAGTCCGACATGATATAATAGAATTGCATGTTTAAAGATTGATTGTGAGAATGACTTGTGGCACCAAAATTTTTTGAATAATGACGATAAAGACAACTAGTCCTTCTAAGATGGGTAACCCTCACCCGGTTATTTATCCTAACGGCGGTTGAATCTCTATAGTCGGCCCAAAGTGGACTAATAAACGCCAATGAGCGAGGAAAAAAAGAATAAAGGTGCCACGGGAAAAGTCTCAAGCAAAGGTGAAGGAAAGCAATAAAAATGCCTTAATATGATTATCCGAATGAAAGGGGTAGAAAATTGAAGAAAAGACTTAAGCCCAAAGCATAGTTGGAGAGGTGGCCGAAAGAGGGATTTAGGTTTGTGGTTTTACTGGGTGTGTGTTAATGTAATGCCTTTGTTATCAGATGAGTACTGAGAGAGCTGGTTTTAGCCGATCAGAACATAGACTCACGTATGAGTATCGACACGCCTTACATCCTGAGCCCTTCACTTGATGTGCTATTTGATTTGAAAGTTATTTATCCAAGCTTTTTGCTTGAGGTCAAGCAATGGTTTAAGTTTGGGGGAGTTTGATCAGTGGTTTTTATACGTTGTTTTACCATTAGTTTTAGTTGATCGTTTTTATTGTTTCGTCGCATGTTATTTGTTTTTATTGCATTTTACATGTTGGTTTAGTATTTTCACTATTTATAGGTTCAAGTAAGCAACAGAGAAGAATCAGAGAAAAAACTGGGTAAAACAGCAAGAATTTGGAAGAGTTTTGAAGTGAACCAGTGGCCTGACACGGCCACCCATGTCACCTGACACGGCCCGTGTCAGGAAGGGCTCAGAAGTTGCAAAATAGGATGAAACCAGATAGCTGACATGGCCGCCCGTGTCAGCACACTTGGAGCTGAAATAATGTTCATGCAATATAACAGGGAGCCAACACGGCCGCCCGTGTCAGCTGACACGAGCCGTGTTGGCTAAAATGCTACATCTTCTATTTTTCGTGGATTTTGGGCATTTGTGATCCCTGAGGGTATTTTGGTTATTTTGCTATTTTTGGGTTGGACCTGAGACTAATTAAGACGTGTTTTGGAAAGAGAGAGGGGACTTTGGATCGTACGAGAAAATTACTACTGAAAGTAGGAAGCTCTAGAGAATTGGGAAGACAAGGAGATTTTCATGATTAGAAGAAATTGAAGATCAACTTTATTCCACAAGTCTTGTAATGTTTCTATTTTCTCTGCTGTTTTTGTTGAATACTATGAATATCTAAACCCCCCATTGCTAGGGGGTGTCCCTGAATTGTGTTATAATGAACCTCTATTGCATTTCTTAATGAGATTTTGTTTCATTCCCTAATATTTTTGTTATGCAATTCGTTTAAACTTCTAAAGATCGTATAAATTAGGACGATTTACGATTAGGGATTTGGCCTGAAAAACCGATCGATTATTTTGTATAACACATTACGGTGAATATTGCCTAGGAATAGGGATATTCTGTAATGATTGTAAAAACCCTTTGTCAGAACTATTGCTTGATGTCTTTCATTGACTGCTAAGGAATTAGGGTCTAGGAAGAATATCAAAGGTTTTTCAGTAAGGAATTTAAGAAAAACACTTTTCGGGTGCAATAAAAATTAAGGTTTTGTGACATGTCTCATTGATTTACTCCAAGGTTCATACTAAGAAATCCATACACTTCCCCTAGCATGTTTTGTCTTAATCGTAGTATAATTTTATCATTCAGCTCTTTTCCTATTAAAAAAACCCCAAACAAAACCCCAAGGTTATTTTGTTTGATTGAAATGACATTTGTAGCTAAATATTTACACGCAGTCCTTAGAGATCAATATTGGGAAAACCCCAACTATTACTACATCGATATAATTAGTACACTTGCTAATTTACCGGTCAATCCATAATCCATATTTTCATGTTGATAATGCTTTAATTGTCTCACAAATCATCAAAGTCCATGGAATTTGAGGTTATGATGGATTTAAGGTCTTGGCATACCAATTTCATGTGGCAAGAAACTTGATTTGAGGTCTTGAAGTTCATGAATTTGATCCTTGAAATGAATGACCTAAAACTTGGTTTCCAGAAATGACCTTGATTTGGGATGAACATAACTAGAGCTTCACACATGGGAATGATGAGTTCTAACACTTTCTAGAAATCTTAGACAATAAGCAACAACTCCCACGTTTGTTGAAAAATGATTAAGAGCTTGGTTCCATGCGAAATATTCCTTAAAAGTGAGTTACGCTTGAGTGCCTCTAAATTCTCTTCATTTTGTGACACCAACTTGTAGACATTATAACTTGAGATGTATGAACCCAATGGAAGAGTTCTTTTACTCAAAAGAAAGCTTAAAATATGAGGAATAAGTCTCATGTTTGATGGAAAACGAGATAGGACATGCATCATAGTGAAAATTATTCTTGAGGTTACATACCAATAGAGGGGATTTTACACTTAGAATCATCAGAAACCCTAATTTAGCAACTTCTTGAACTCTTGAATCTCCTTTACCTAGCTTCCACATGAAATTTGAGATGACTTAGGATGACTTCTCATGGCTTCAATGTTCAAGAATCAAGCCTTGAGCTCTTTCAAATCCACAGTTGACTTTTTGTTGACCAGATGAAACCCTAACTACTTATCCACTAATTGAGGCTCTTGCAAATGGTTTGTGAATTATGTGACCCCCCATAGAGGACCCTCAAGGGGTACATTGAGCTCTTGAACCATGTCTCATGTAAAGAGGTAGCCATATGTGCCTCTAGTTACCTTCAAGATAGGAGGAGATAACCAAACACCTACTTTCTCTCCTTAAGAAACATTGGGACCAACTCTAATGATAATAAAGACTTGGTGACTTGAAATTGTACCCTTGCCTAAGCTTTGAACATGGAGCTTCTTTCTTGAGTAGAAAATAAAACATCTTGATCCCCTGTCTAGAACCAATGCTATGCAAAAATGCTAATGCAAAATGCTATGAAACATAAGCCAAGATAGAAGAAAAGGTTGGGCGAAATTTAGGGTGCTACAGCTGCCCCTATTTAATCGACTTAGACCCGAAGGTATGAAAAGAAACCGCTTTCAAACATTCAAGGTAAAAGGTGATTGGATACAAAAAGGATCCAGAAATTTACAAACTGCGGGGATATACATAGTAAAGATTGTCAGCCGAAAGTGGACTTAAAAACAACGGGTACCAACCAAGAGTTGGGATAACTGAAACGGTAACTGATCAAAATGATAACAGGGGCTACCAACCAAAAGTCAGGATTTCTAGGGAATTGTATGTAAAAGTTGCGAGAAACAAGCTATTAACCAAAATTTAGGATCACCTAGAGAATTATAACCAAGAGTTGCGGGAAAGAGACTACTAACCAAAAGTTAGGACCATCCAAAGGATGTCATCGACCAAAATTCAGAACAAAACTGCTAACCAAGAGTTAGGATCACCAACCAAAAGTCGGAACAAAAATCGCTAACCAAAAGTTAGGATCATCGACCA
This sequence comes from Lathyrus sativus, assembly GCA_963859935.3. NCBI lineage: Eukaryota > Viridiplantae > Streptophyta > Magnoliopsida > Fabales > Fabaceae > Lathyrus > Lathyrus sativus. The sequence continues at coordinate 59,219,548 of OZ012736.1, forward strand.
AAAGTCGGAACAAAAACTGCTAACCAAAAGTTAGGATCATCGACCAAAAGTCGTAACAAAACTGCTAACCAAAAGTTAGAATCATCGACCAAAAGTCAGAACAAAAATAGCTAACCAAAAGTTAGGATCATCAACCAAAAGTCGGAACAAAAACTGCTAACCAAAAGTTAGGATCATCGGCCAAAAGTCGGAACAAAACTGCTAACCAAAAGTTAGGATCATCGACCAAAAGTCGAAATAAAAACTGCTAACCAAAGGTTAGATACGCCAGGATGTCTACTGAATGCGAACTTAACCGAATAACGAGACTCACCAACCAAAAGTCAGGATAACGACTCTGCGAGGAATGAAGGAAAACTAACAACCAAAAGTTGGGGTAACAGCAACTAACCAAAATTTGGGATCACCAAGAAAGGAGACCACCAACCAAAAGTCGGGATGACGACTCCGCAGGGGAACAAAAGAAGACTACCAACCAAAAGTCAGGATAACATCCACAAAACGACAGAATACCAACCAAGAATCAGGATAGCATCCGGGATAAACAGGAAGTAGAATCAACCAATTTACAACCTAAAAGAGAACTGCGTTGGGGAAAGAGAAACTTAAACAAGCAAACTCTGTTGGGGATCAAAAGATAAGATGAAGACATCCACCGACGATTCTTACTGGGGTCTGGTACCACAAAGGCTCATGAATTATGCTGTTATCTGCTGGAGAGATGTCTGGCAACAAAAGGTACCAACCTGGCTTATGCTTTGCATGCATATGTTTGAATATGGCGTAATGCTCCATATGAAATGGAAATGCTACGCGTTTGGGAGGATGCTATGCAAAAATGAAAATGAAAAGGACCACCACCGAGAAAAGGTGCCGAGAGAAACGACAAGCAAACTTGTTAAGGAATATGCCCTGAACGGCCTTTTAGAATAGAACTCTTCTGGGGATAATTCCAATCTGTGGGGAATTGAGAATAACATCCATTGGAAAGTTGTCCCAAAGATCTTACTCTGAAGAATACCAATGACTAATGGACTCTGCTGCAAATGTCTACCACTTCCGAAATACTCATTGAGGTAATTAGCATTAATCTCTAATTGGGGAGAAAATTCAATGACATGGATCCTGTCGGGGAATAATACCGAACTTAACCTGTTGTTGAGGAATAATCTCAATCTTAACCTGTTGGGGATAAGTGCACCCTATTATTGGTGAAACACTTCCAACTTGGAAACAGTTCTTGGTGGAGTAAATCATGTAAGTGAGAAACAAATAACGTGTCCTGTATGCAACAATGGTTGTTTCGGTCACCATCCATGACATCATTCAAATAAATCATCGTTTTAATCATGACTAGAAAATCCCCGAAAGTTTTTTTTTGTATGCAAAGTTTATCAAAAATATCAGACGTCTTTTCGCAAACAAAATAGAAAAAACAAAAACAAGAAGAGAAAGCTCTTTATGGAAATAATTAATTGATTAAAAGGCTTGTAAATAGGCAAATTACAACGGATGCACCTCCTGAAAAGAGGAAATCGCGTAAAAAGTACAAATGCAGAAGATATACAAATGTCGGCAATGTGGAAACAGACAACTACCATGTGTCGATTTGACTATGACTCGCATGACTTCGATGCTTCACCAATGTTTCGGTTTCTAAAGAGACTAACTTATTAACCCTCAGTTCCTCCAAGAATCCAACTGTGCTCATAGGTCAGACGCAGATTGTAGTCGTTTGCTTTTAAATCCTTAACTTTTTCCTGAATCGCCCTTACGAGTTTTCGATCCACCGGAATACCCATTTTTTGCCAAAGTTCCCTTTTCAGGTTTTCAACTTCGCGGGTTTACTATTTTTTCTTTTATCCCTAATTTTTCCCCGAACCTATTCTTTTTATGGTTCACCAGGATGCCCCATTTTTTCCTGGACCTTTCTGCCTTTACCCATTCTGCTTCATCAAGATTCACATCAACCAATACCCTTAGAGAAGGGATCTCGACCTCTAATGGTAGGACCACTTACATACCATACACCAATGAGAAAGGGGTTGCCTCAGTCGACATACACACTGAAGTACGATAGCCATGTAAAGTAAAGGGCAACATCTCGTGCCAATCTTTGTAAGTCACCACTATTTTCTGTACAATCATCTTGATATTCTTATTAGCTGCCTAGACAACACCATTCATCTTCGGACGGTATGGATAAGAGTTGTGGTGTTCAATCTTGAAACTCTTGCACAATTATTTCATCATCTTATTGTTCAAATTTGAACTGTTATCGGTAATGATCCATTCTGGCACTCCATATCGGCAGATGATGTCCTTCTTGATAAAGCGAGCAACTACCTGTTTGGTCACATTGGCAAATGAAGCTACTTCTACCCACTTGGGGAAATAGTCGATGGCCACTAAGATAAAGTGATGCCCATTGGAGGCGGTCGGTTCAATCTTGTCAATCATGTCGATGCCCCATATTGCAAAGGGCCAAGGAGATGTCAAAACATTTAGAGGACTTGGTGTCACATGCATTTTGTCAGCATAAATTTGACACTTATGGCATTTCCTGGCATACTTAAAACAATCAGATTCCATAGTCATCCAATAAATCCTGCTCTCAACAACTTTCTGGACATCGCATGCCCGCCAGCATGTGTACCAAAAGAACCCTCGTGGACCTCTTCCATTAGCAAACTTGCTTCATTTTCGTCCACACAACGTAGCAATACCAGGTCGAAATTTCTTTTGTACAATACATCATCCTTGTTCAAATAAAAATTTCCTGACAGCCTCCTTAGAGTCTTCTTATCTCTACTCAATGCCCCAGGCGAATACTCTTGATTCTTGAGAAAATTTCTGATGTCAAAATATCAAGGCTTTCCATTTGATGCTTCTTCTACTGCAAATATGGTACCTAGTCTGTCGAGGCGTGTGATAGTGATCATTGGAGCTTCATTCCAGTAATTCACTTTATACATCGATGATAACATTGCCAAAGCGTCTGCCATCTGATTCTTAGCCCTCGGCACATGATGAAATTCCACACTGTCAAAGAAAGGCAACAATCTTCTAGCATAATTCATATAAGGCACAAGATTGGGCTGACGGGTTTCCCACTCTCCTTTGATTTGATTGACGACTAAAGCTGAATCACCATATACATCAGGATTCTTGATTCTCAAATAAATAGCTTCTTCTATACCCATGATACACGCTTCATATTCAGCTTCATTATTGGTGTAGGCAAACGTTAATCGGGCGGCGAACAATATGTGAGAATCTTGAGGAGTTGTAATGATTGCCCCGATTTCGTTGTTGTCACTACTGCGAAAATCGAGGCCGGCAATGACAGAAGAGTCGCCACTGTGCGTTATTTATCCCAAGAGAGGGAAAGGAAATGCTCAGAGAAAACCTAACGAAAAGAGGGATAAGACTGGTCATCGCAACCAAATCATGGGTTCGGGAGTCGGTTACGCAAGGGGAAGGTGTTAGCACCCCTCACGTCCGTCGTACTCGACGGGATCCACGCTTGTTGTCTATCTAAAAGGGTGATTGAAACTATCTAACTACAGGCTCGAGGTCAAAAGGAAAAGAAGTGACTCGGCAAAGTAACGGCGCTTTGTGCCTACGTATCTCATATGAAATGAGAAGTCAGAGTCAACGTAGTTCGGCTAACTACGGGTGAAAAGGGGGGAGGGTTGCTCGCCAAGACATCGTGTCTTGTGCCTACGTATTTTCATCTGGTATGAAAGATCAGAGCAAACATAGTTCGGGTTAACGAGGGAACACAGGTTTATTCAACTGTTTTTTAGGCCTGAGTGGGGTTAACAAGTAGTTCTAGCAGTTGGTGTATGCAGCTCGACCATTGGAGACTTAGGCATTATATTTGCGGTAGAACTAAAAGTCAACGACACTCTTTTTATCTGAAAAGGTTTTCCTGATTAAGATCCCGAAGGATGAAAAAAGGTTTGAAGTGTTTTTGTGTTTTTTAGAGAAGAAGTGTTTTGAATTGGAGTGTTTATAATACATGTTGTACGAAAGTCTAGAACCTAGGATCGAATGCGTCGCATATCGCCCTAAGGACGTATACTAAACACTCTAGGCAATTGAGAGGTGGCCCCTCAATCACCATTTCCCAAGTATAAGGCTCATGGCACAACATCCATTATCTTTATTAAGTGTTTTATGATTGTTTTGAGATGAGAAGAGAAAGGACACTAAAAGGGGGACTAAATCCTAACCTAAAGTTGTCATGCAATGGTGATCCTAAGATTGAGATAAAGGAAATGCTTCCTAATGTTATCATAAATGGTTAAGATCCCAATGTCTAACATAATCTCCCTTGAGAGATTAGAGGTCCTAAGGGATAGGAAACAAAGAAACAACATGAAACAACATAAACATGCAAGGAAACAAACATGGGATGTAAATGAGGGAGGAAATTGTGTGGGGTAAAGACCACCACAAGCTCATCTCAAACTCAAACAACAATATGATAAATGCAAGAGATATAGGGGAAAAGAAATACATCAACAGAAACACACAAGAACATCAAAAGTGGGATGAAATGGCCTAAACCAAACAACATCAACCAGAATGCCACAAAGCAAAACAACATGAAAAGAGAAAGGAAAAGAAACCCTAACTCAAAGAGGGTTATAACAAGATAAGAAAACAGAAAGGCATTCCCAAGTATCATTCAACCAAGGCATCATCATGATTTGTGCAAAAGACACAACAAAGGTGTCCTCATGGTTCACCATTCAATTCATGTTTCAAATACCTCCAAAGGAGGGAACTTAGACAAACCTAAATGGTGTTCCAAAGTCCTTGGACAGCAAGGGGAATGAAATAAATGTTCTCAAAAGAAAAAGAAAGTAAATCACAAGGAAGTGTAAGCAAATTCCCAAAGGAAATCAAACTTGTTTCACAATGAAACCCTAATTGGAAACTCAAAAGTTACCAAGCAAATGAACAAGCAAAACCAAATCTTATGACCGAAAAATGAGAAATCACCATCCTTAACATGTTAACAACATGAATCAATAGGCATTGAGAGCTCAAAGGATTCAAAAATGTCATATCCAAGTCAAACTAGGTCAAGATGTATGTATCAACCTTCCTCTAGGGTAACTTGACTTGCGAATTACTCTAAAAATAGGAAAATGATTCAAAAATTACCAAATAAAATGCAAGAAGCTCATAACTGTGTTGGCAACCATAGGCCAAAAGATTGAAATCAAAATCACTTCACAACATCACCATAGAAATTGATTCACAAGGGTGCTCCATTGTGAAGGAGGATTGTTTAGGGTCAACTGAAAGGCATCAAAAGTCAACTCAAAAGTAAACCAATCAGGGGAAAAATGGTCCTAAAAAATTCTTCAACTCATCATCGATATGAGGATTGAATTTGATTCATTGTATCAAAAGGAAATGAGAGAAATAAAATCAAGAACAAAGCATGTCAAGATTTAAGTTACATAAAACACTTCCAAAGTTAAATCCCATTGTTAATTGTAAAATAAATCATAAAATAAAATAAAAATTTCTAAAAATAAGAGGACATCTCAAAGATTCAAAAACATATTATTTCGGGATTTTAGGACCTTTGGAAGTATTTTAAAATAATTAAAATCTAAAAAGAAATAAAATAAAACAAAAAGCAAATAAAATAAATAAACAAATGGGTTGGGGGTGCCAATAGCAGCCCAGAAGCGCTGCAAATCACTGGGCATCACAAAGGGGGGGTGCTAATAGCAACCCAGCCCATCAGAAAAAACAAAAAGAAAATAAAATGTGTGATTCTGTGTGCTATGGTCAAACAAGGTGTATGGTGGAACTCAACCAGGCGTGTCTGATCAATTGTTAATCAGATCAAGTGGCTCACATGATGCCAACTCATTTAATGAATATTCAACCTGGATTCCATGTGTTTGGTCAACGTATGTGTATGGTGCGTCTTAATCTGGGACGTTAAAGCAAAAAGTAATCAAATCATGTGGATGGAAACATCACACGTGGCCTGGCTGGGTTTTAAAAAATGGGAGGGAGAACCAGACGCCGGAACCACTGCTCTGGTCGTCTTCTCCGGCGAACCTTCATCACCTCCTCACGGCCAAAAACCCAGAACCTCCAAGACTTCATCAAAATGAGTAAAACAAAAGCCTAAAGTGATCTCCAGGTTACGTGGATCATGAATCCACTAGCCATTTTCATTGATCATGTCTTAAAAGGCCAAAACGAAAGAAAAAAGAAAATAGCTCAAATGAAAAAAAGTTTCAAACAGCTACCAAATCAATCCAGAATCCATCTATGCATCAAGAGGTTTGCATATATATGAAAATGGTATGTTAAAAGTGCTTGAACAGAGAGATATTTGAAAGAAAAGAAACCTAGAAAACAAGCTTCCACAGAGCTCAGTTTGCTACCAAAGCTTGAAATAAAATGCCCAGAATCGTTCAATGAAGTTCAAGAAATGTTTTGCAATGTTTAGTTTTGATTGAAACTCAATGAAACTCAAAAAACAATTTTCACTTTTTCTCTCCTTTTTTCCAATCTGTTCTTGCTCTCACTCTCACCAAATCCACTTCTGAAGGTATGGGAATGATCCTGAGATTATGTATGTTGGTTTCAGATTAAGAATAGGCCCAATTCTATCTCCTTTAAGCCCAATTGCATTTTCACTTTTTCACCTATGGTCATTTGAATAGTGCACGAATTTCACCTTGATTAGCTGTAAAAATGGCTTCTTTGGCTTGCATCTGAAGTTGGTGGATCAAAGGGCTGAAAATTACTCCTTGATTTCATCTTATGGTATGCTTTTGATGTGTAACTTAGTCTTGAAGAAACCATGAAAATGGCCATCAAAATGCACTCAAATCCCAAATCCAAAGATGGCATTGTGTTTCAAATGTCATTTGCACTCAAAATATGCATAAGGTTGGTACAAAATGTTTTCACATGAATTAATTTTGATTTTTCCCTTTTAAGCCTTTTTTCATGAAAATTCAATTAGGGATCCTTCAATCTAGGCCAAACCATTGGTGCCTTGATGTTTGGTTGAGCAAATGACCCCATTTGGAGCAAGTTTTATGTTGGAAATATTTCCATTTGAAGTGTGCAAAGGTGTGAAAATGACCTATAATGAAAATGACCTGTGATCCTGCTTTCCCAAAATACCCCTGCCTTGCAAGCCTCATAACTTGAGTTCTATAAATTAGATGGAGGACTTCTAGTACTCGTTGAAAATCTAAGATCATGAGGAACAACTTTCATGTTCATCAAAAGTTGAGGAGAAACATCCTTCTAGGTCGAAAATGGCTTGGAAATTGGTTGATTTTTGTTGACCAAAATTACATTCATCTGAGGACCTGTAACTTGTCTACATCATACCTTGAGTTCTATAAATCCAATCAAGGACTTCTAGTACTCAAACGAAAGCTAAGAACATGATCTACAAGTTTCATGTTGGTCAAAAGTTGAGATGAGACTTGTATCTTGAGATAGGTTGTCTTGAAGTTAGGCACTGAATAGGGGATTTTACACTGAGAACCCTAATCCAATAACTCCTCACACTCTTGATTCTTGATGAATTGATCTTGAAATGATATCTCATATATCTTAAAACAAAATTCCATGACCATAAATCCTTGGAATTGAGTCTTAATCTCCTTCAATTTCACAGTAGACTTAGGGTTGACCAAATGAAAACCCCAATTGCACCATCTTCAACTATAACTCTTCACACTTGGTATAAACACTTGAATGAACTCCACAATGACCCTCAAGGACTCCAATGAGATTAAATGATCATCTCTCTCCATAAACATGGGCTTGTGATCCTCAGATGGTCTTAAAATGGCCTCCAAGACAGGAGGTGAACCTCATACACTTATCTGCTTATTCAAAGGGATTTGACTTGTCTCTGATGATGATAACCCCCCTGTTGACTTGAATACAACCTCTTGATTAGGTCTGGAACCCTTGGCACATTCCTCTTGTTACACACACATCTCTTGATCCCCTGTAAAAATGCAAAATGCTACGCAATGCAATATGCTAGAACAATGAAATGAAACATAAACCAAGTAAAGAAAAGGTTAGTCAAAATTTGGGGTACAACAGCTGCCCCTATTCAAGCGACTTGGACCTGAAGGTATGAAAAGCGAACGACTTTCAGACGTTCAAGGTAAAAGATGGTTGAATACCAAAGAACCCGGAAATTTGTCAACCGCAGAATGAAACCTCTAACATCGCCGTCAGGCGCCTATATCAAGTAGAGTATCCGACTTCGCCGTCAGTCATCAACCAAGTAAACATTTGACCTCGCCATCAGTCATCAAAATAATTAACATCTGACTTCGTCGTCATACATCAAAGTAATATGACTTCACCGTCAGAACTCCATATAAAATTGGTAAAACATCTGACTCGTCGTCCATCATCAAAATAATCTGACCTCGCCATCAGAACTCCACATAAAATTGGTAAAACATCTGACCTTGCTGACAGTCCTCAAAATCATTTGACTTCACCGTCAACTCACAAAATCATCTTACTTCACCGTCATTTCTCAAAATCATCTAACTTCACCGTCATTTCTCAACATCATCTGACTTCGCCGTCGGTTCTCAAAATCATCTGACTTCGCCGTTAATTCTTGATAATAATCTGACTTCGCCGTCAATTCTCAAAAAAATCTGATGTCGCCGTCAACACTCAATAATAATCTGACTTCACCGTCAATTCTCAATAATCTGATTTCTTTGTCAACTCTTAATAATATTCTGACTTCGCCGTCATCTTTCAATAATAATCCGTAAAAGCATCTGACATCGCTGTCAGGCCTCGACATCAAGTCAGCACAAGCATCTGACCTCGCTGTCAGGGTGAAGAAATCTATTGGGGAAATATGAACTTGAAAAAATAGACTTTGTTGCAGGGAATTATAAGATGAACACGTCTATCAATGATCTTGCCGAAGGCCTGGATACCACACAGGCTTGAGAAGATATGCTGATAATTGCTAGGGATACACCTAAAAATAAAGAGGTAACAACCTGACTTATGTTTCACATGCACATGTTTGAATATGGCGTAATGCTCCATACGAAATGGAAATGCTACGCGTTTGGGAGGATGCTATGCACGATGCAAATGCAAAGGAACCACTTCAACAAAATAAATGCTGAAGAGAGGAAAACAACTCCGTTGGGGGAAGACTAGGCACGCCTAGAGCCTACGGACTCATGCCGGGGAATACAAGCCTTGGATGGCCTGCTAGAATATAACATTTTGGGGAACAGACAGCTCTGCTGGGAACCAAGGCAGACTGCTGAAGGGTGGCGTCATTCTGTCAGAGATTCCGCTCTGTTGAAGATTTAATCCACTATCTGTTAGGGATTATGAATAAGATCTACTGGGGAATCATCCCAAGCTCTCTCTCCTACTGAGGATGGAGAATAAACAATCTCAAGGAAGAAAGCCACTCCACTGACTTGGTTGGGGATTAGGTAAGGAGGGAATCAACATCGACTTCTGCTTGGGGAAAATGAGCACAAAACTTAACAATTATCGACCTCTGTTTAGGGAAATGAAACAATGACCCAAACTCTGAGGGGAAAGGAGCTAGTTGTTAAGACTCTGTGGGGAAAATGAAATTATGCATTCATTCCACTGCTGGGGATACACCCACATCTACCTGTTGGAAATGATCCTACTCTACTGGAGACATCAATCTCGACCTGCTGAGGATAACCTTAACTGTATGAAGTTTCAAACTGTTGGGGATGTGAACACGCTTAGCTTGCGCATTTCCTTTAGATGAGGGACTTCTGGAAAAGTTTCGAGGATGGCAGTCCTGCAAATAACAAACAGGAAAATATGTTTTGTGCAGCAAACGTCATCTTACTTATCACCTGTGACATTATTCAAGCAAAAGCATTTTTTTGATTATGGTTGGCAGAGCCCACAAAATTATGTATGCAAAGTTTTATAAAAAACAATCAGGAGTCTTTTGCAAACAAAACGGAAAAAGCTGAATCAAAAACAAAGGTTTTTCTGAATAGTATGTGTTGCACCCCAAAATTTGACCAACATTTCTTTACTTAGCTTATGTTTTATTTCATTCACATTAGCATTATCATATGTATTTCATTGACATGTATGCAGGAGATCAAGAGGTATGATTACCAATCAAGAGTTACACAAGTGTTTGAAGCTAGCCAAGAGGGTTATTCAAGTGTTCAAGGGTAGACATCTTTGTCAGAGAAGTCAGAAGATTCTCAGGGATAGTGGTTGAAACCAAGAATGTATGCCTCATAACTTAAGAGTTGTGGAAGCTCCCCAGATGATTCTGAAGCCATGAGGTTGGACTTGAAGCCTTGAGAGAGCTTATGAGATGTCTTGAAAGCCATCATGAAGCCTAGACAGGTCATTGTGCAAGTTTAAGAAGACTCAGCCATGAGTGGTGTAATTAGGGTTTGATTGGGTCAACCCTAGGTCAACTGATGATTTAGAGAGGGTTGAGACCTAATCCAAGGGTCATGTTATGATGGATTGATGCATTAAGATGCTATAAGGATGATTCCAAGATTAACTCATCATGATTGAAGAGTTTGAGAAGTTTCAAGCTAGGGTTTCTAAGGCTTGACAGTGTAAAATCCCCTAGTTTGACCCCTATCTTCAAGGAAATTTAGCTCACGATGTGATTGTCATCTCATCTTGCCCCCAACATGAATGTTCCAGAGCTTGTTCTTAGCTTTAATTTGAGTACTAGAAGTCCTTGATAGGATTTGTAGAACTCAAGTTATGACTTTGACAAGTTACAGGTCATCTGAGGTATGTGAATCTGGGGCTTTGAAAATTACCCCACTTGCATCAAACTTTTGCCCAAGAAGGATGATTCCTATGAACTTATAGTCAACATGAATGTTGTTCCTTATCTTCTTAACTTTCTAGAGAGTACTAGAAGTCCTTGATAGGATTTGTAGAACTCAAGTTATGGCTTTGACAAGTCAAGGGCATTTTGGTCATTTGGAGATTACAGGTCATTTCAAGCATAAGGCCATAACTCCTATTTCCAAGCTTCAAATGGAAAAATCTTTAATATCAAACTTGTTCAAAATGATGTTTTAAGGCTATTAAGGAGGTCATGAGATGTTGGAAATGCTTGTAGCTCATACTTGTCAAAATGGTCAAAATAAAAGAGGATTTAATGTATTAAAGTGACCTATTTTTGGGAATTTTCAATACATGACCAAAACAATGCAAGTGACCTACCAAATTGAATGGAAAAATCATTTTAGAAACAATGGCATTATTACAATTTTGATTTGAGGTCAAATTGAGGGACTTATCATAAGTTACTTGTAATCTAAGTTACACTTGCAAAACATAAGAGAGATCAATGTACAAGCTATCCAAGCATTCTAACATCTCATACATCTCATCTAAGGAGATTTTCAATTCAGAATTGGAGTTGAAAACAAGGGAAACATGGACTGGTGTGAGTATGGCTTGAAATGAGAAACCATGACATGAGATTTTCAAAATCTCCTTGGATGGTTCCAGAAGGTGCTAGAGGGTTCTGAATCATTCTATATATGATTTAGAAGAGGTCCATGGAAGAGGTTGGTGAGAGTTGAGGGAGGAGAGAGAGTTGGGATTCCAAATTTTTTCATTGAAAATTGAAATCCATTCTTCATTTCTACACCATTTCAATCGATTCTTTCAATTGCAATCTCTTCCTTATGAGTTACTGAGTGATTCCATAGCAACTTGAGAGCAAGAACATGGCTGAATCGTGCATGAGCTTTTGAGTTCCATCTGCTGCAAGTCACTATCAGGTTTGGAGTTGCAAGCATCTTCCATCAATTCTTTTGCAAACAGAAGCCATATCTTGATACAAGGAACGATTTTGGAAAGATTGAAGTGTTGAAGTGGAGGTTTGATACTACTGTTATTCAAGAAATCCCAGGTTTGTAACTTTCACCATACACCTTAATTTAAGCATTGTTAAGTTAGATTGTTAGGTTAGAATGGTTAGAAATAGTTAGGAGATGGATTATGGAGAATTTGAGGGCATTTGGCTAGGTTCAAGATGATGACGCCATTTCAGTTTGGATGAAGAACTTGGTGTATAGTGAGCAATAATACGAATTCTATAGGGGAAACTGATCAGTGCAATGTGATGAACGTTTTAGACCAAACAATTTCAAGATTAGAGATAATTGATTCTTGGCCAGAATTTTGATCCGCGATCGGGTTTTATGTTAGGGGATATTTCAATTGTTTCTAAGATCATGGTTGTGTTCAGTGTGGAATTTAGAGTGTATTAGTGCTTTGAATCATGTGTTTCGACGGAGATATGATGAAGTTCGAATTGAGAAGGATCCATGTTTGAACTCTGGTTCTTCCCTCCATTTCCATGGCCAGAGGTAGGAGACGATGTCCTAGCCTTCAGATTCACACTTGACCCATTGACTAGAGCCAGATCCAAGGGCTGCGTTTTGAAGTTGATTTGTGAAGGATCTGAATAATGAAACGCACCGTTTCATTTATTCAGGCGTTTTGGGCTTAAGTGATGAGTCACTATGCACACCCCCCTGATGGCCCAACCCATTCTTTTAACTGAAAATGACTGCTATTTACACCATGCGTTTATCATTTTTAATTTGATTTTCATTTAATTTTCATTTTATTCATGGTTCTTGTAAAAATCATATAAAATTGAAAATTAATCCAATTGAACCCATTCTTTTTGCATAATACTCATGATTGAGTCTAGCATTTTTTAAAAAAAAAATATTTTTATTTCATGTAATTTCTGATCTCATGATGATGATTTTGTGGAATTTTGTGGAATTTTAACTTATACATATTTTTGTGGAATTTTGTATGATCTCATGATGATGATTTTGAGCCTAATTTTCTGTGTGTGATTAGGTTAGACACGTATGATCCCATAGAATTTTTCTCACATTTCTGTGATGAAAATAGGTGTGCTTTCTAGATTTATATTTAGGTGCCTCCTTTTAGGGTTTTAGGGTTGATACCTTGTAATGTAGAATTTAGTTCTAGGTCCAATTTGATGATTTGATCTTTGAAATTAATGTGGTAGAGTCATGATTGACCTAGGTTCCCATAGTAATTTTTGTAGGATTTTACAATTGATTTTAGTATTTTAGTTAGGACTAACTTTAGTACTAGGTTTTAGGTGATCCTAATTTACTGATTCAACTAGTTTAACTTCTCTAGTTCCCCTAGATTAGGGTTTGTGCTTGGTTTGCCTTTGGTTGAGATTGAAGACAAGTTGAAGACAAGAGGAGGATGCTTGAAGTTGCTTGAAGTTGCTTGGAGCTTTGGATTTGTTGGTGCCTGAAGGTGTCTGATGAAGATTAGGAGATAGGACATAGGGAGAGCCTTGTAGTTAGAATGATTCCTTTCACAAACATGGAAAGCATCTTGTGCTTCCATTCCTCCCAATGACTAAAAGTCCTTCTCAGATATTCACATCCCTCCTACGGAAGGATGAGTGGCTTTATCTAGGAAGTAGAACTTTGAGGGAACCAGTCTCTCATAATGATGAACCCTTACAGGCTTCCTTTGGTTGTCAGTAAGCTGTTTATCATTTCCTCTCATCCTGTTAAATCAATTGTATTCTGATTGGAGTATCTTGAGAGATGTTGGGCTTGGGTCTGAAGATGAAGACTTCACTGAAGAGTGTGGAAGAGGATGATTCTTTGAGCATTGCCATTGCAGCTGAAGCTTGAAGAGAAAGAAGAGCAGGTTGATACTTGAAGACCCAATGAAGATTGAATGAAGAGCTGAGGCTTAAAGATTGAAGGATGAAGTTGACATTTCTAAGTGATTGAGGATTACTCTGAGAAGCTGAAGCTTGTAGGAGGGGGAGACCAAGTTGAGACTGGTAAAGCAAAGAGAGCTGAAGCTTGAAGACTAAGTTGATACTTATGAAGAGGATTCAATTGAGATTGAGTGGAGAGCTGAAGCTTGAGGTATAAAAGATAAGTTGACACTTACATTGAAGCTTGGAGAATAGAGAGAGATCAAGTTGATACTTAGGTTTAAGGGATTGAAACCCTGGAGAAACAAATTGATATTTGTCATGTAAGTTGATACTTGGCATGAAGGGTAATTGAAGTTTGAAGACTGGGTTGCTGTTAGAAGAGCTGAAGCTTAGAGAGAGAGTTGTTGATCTGCTTTCCTGTCTGTTTTCTTTGCTGCATTGATATGCCTTGTTTGACTTGCTTGATGCATTAGAATAAGTCCATATCTAGACTAACTTTAATCTAGGAGCATGATTGCACTAGAGGTTGAGTTGCTCCCTATGCTTGTATTGTTACTGTATGGCTTTGCTTGCGGGTATTCGGTAGAGCCCAGCTCCCTTGCCCATGTGGTTTATTTTGCTTGATAGCATGTTATTCCTACTGTATGGTTGCAGTTTACTGTATTTTGCTTGATAGCATGTTTTATTTCTTCCTGTATGATTACAGTTATTCATTCTGGCTTGAGGTTGAGATAAGCTTGTGGAGGCTGACACCCCACACACATTTCCTCCCTCACTTGCATTGCATGCATTTTACAGTCGTTTATTGTTTACTGTTTAAGCTGATGCTTTATCTGTTTCTGTTTATCATTGACATGATACCTTAGGACTCTCATTTCCTTTGATAAGGAAGTGATGATTAGAACTTTAGGTTGAAACCTATGCATGATAACTTCTAGGAGTTCCCTGCTTCAAACCTCAACTATAGGATGAATCCTTGGCATGACAACAGTAGGACTTGATAGTCTCCTCTTTAGTTGAGCCTGTTCTATTCTCATCTCAAAACAGCTTAAGATACAGTAATCATGAATGATTTCTTTCGTACGTTACGAGCCTTAAGCTATCTGAGAAAGGATTGTTGGAGAGCTTCTTTTCAACAGTCTGGATGTTTAGTATGGCACCCTTTGGGTGACATGCGACGCATTCACTCTCAGGTCATAGTCTCTAGTGCGATTGAAAGTGCAAACACAATAGAAAACACTTCTTCCGTAAAAGACAGAAAACAAACTTCAAACCTTTTTGCCCCGTGGGCCCATAATTCAAAGGAAGCTTTTTTGGAGAAAAGAGTGTCGTTAAATTTCAGCGCCAATGCAAACAGGCTTTGTCCCTAACTGCTGGAACTGCTGCTTAACCCTACTCGATAAAACAGATGAATCTGAACTCCCGTAATCCGTATTATCCCGAACTACGTAAGCTCTGATCTCTCATATCTGTTGAGAGTACGTAGGCACAATACTGACGTATTGGCGAGCCACCTGCCCCGTAACCCGTAGTAGGTCGAACTACGTTGACTCTGATTTCTCATTCTCTGATGAGAATACGTAGGCATAAAGCGCGACGCTTTGCCGAGTCATTTTCTTTTCTGTTTCAGACCATCCTTGATAGGTAGATAGATAAATCAACTCGTCCAGTAAACACAACAAGCGTGGATCCCGTCGAGTACGACGGACATGAGGGGTGCTAATACCTTCCCCTTGCGTAACCGACTCCCGAACCTAGACAATGGTTGCGACGACCTTGTCTTATACCTTTTTCGTCAGGTTTTTCCGATCGTTTCCTTTCCCGCTCCGAGGGATAAATAACGAAAGATGGTGACTCTTCTGTTTTGCCTGCACCTTATTTTCGCGGAAGCGACAACTGGCGACTCTGCTGGGGACTCTATAGTTTCCTGGGATCCAACGTCCCGAATGCGAGTCAGTTTGGGGATCCGACGTCCCCTGCGAGAGTCAATCCTAGCGCTTGTATGATTACTTGTTGGGTTGTGTTTATTTATCGCGTTTTTATTTCCCGCACTTTATTTTCAGTATGATATGATTATCTGTGCTGTTGTGGGAGGGGCATTCTGATGAGTGAGAAGCCAGACCCATGCTTGAGTGAACATAGCATTAGTTGTGGAAATTAGTGGGCGCGTGCTTGCTTGGCAGGCACTAGTGTCTCATGAAATCCACGCTCAGACGAGGTTCTCCCGGTTGGCTTCTTTTTCAACCCTTTGGGTTGAGGGGGTTGTTGGTTTGGAGGATTGTCGACTCTGGGGACCGATCATTTGTCATTCAGCCGAGTGAGGCCGCTTCATGAGCTGGTGATGCCACACCTTCTGGGTATCGTATCACCCCTCTTGAATGTTTGTGACGCTGATGAACGCATAGGATGCCGAACTTGTGTCAGTTTAGGTCCATACCTGTGAGCAGGGTTGGGTTTGTTGCAGGAAACTTTGACCTTCAGACTACCTGGTTTTCTTGATAGTGAATCAGTTTGTTGATACCGGAGGTTCTCATCATCAGATATATGATTGTTCTTGACAGAGCAGAGCTTTGGTCCTGTATCAGAGGATCTTATATTCAGAGATGTGTATTTGTTCTTGATAGAGCAGGTTTTGATCAGAGGGTCTTATTATCAGATATATGATTGTTCTTAATAGAGTAGATTTTTTGGTCCTATATCAGAGGACCTTACATTCAGAGATATATACGTGTGTTCTTGACAGAGCAGATTTATGATAGGGGTCTGAGGATCTCATCAGCAGAAGTATGATTGTTCTTGACAGAGCAGAGTTTTGGTCATCAGATGTGTGTTCTTGACAGAGCAGATTTTTTTGGTCCTGTATCAGAGGTCCTTATTATCAGATGTTCGTTCTTGACAGAGCAGATTTGTGGTCCGATACCAGGGTTTTCTTCTTATCAGAGATAGTGGTCGTTCTTGACAGAGCAGCGTCATGGTTTTGTTGATACAGAATCTCCACAGCACAGTTGCCTTGATCTCCTGCTGCATGATTGCATTTTACATTGCTTTGCATTCCCATTTGCATTTCATTAACGTGTTTCTATGTTGCAGGTACCGTTTTCCCCGATCCATAATTTCTTGCCTCCTGTTGTATTGTTATGGGTTCTCTGAGGAAGACCGTGGCTTACAAGCTCCCTGCTCCCGATGTTGTTCAGCTGACTGGTTTGATTGCTTTAGCAAATGATTCTGTGAGAGATAAATTTAGAAAGTCTTACGGCAAATTGCTCAGTTTGGTTCGTAAACCTTCTGCGTTCGAGTTGAATGGGTTGCACGCTCTGCTGCAGTTCTACGATCCTCCGTTGAGATGCTTTACTTTCCAGGATTTTGTTCTCGCACCCACGCTAGAGGAGTATGTTGATTTGTTAGGTGTGCCTATCAAGAGTCAGATGCCCTTTGTTCATATGGATGTTGAGCCTGATCTGGCTAGTCTAGCTCCTTCACTTCATCTGGATGCCTCCGAGTTGGTGTTGTCTAGTTGGAACAAGGTTCCCGGTGTCTCCTTGCAGTTCTTAGTGGGAAAGGCTCAGCAGTGCGCCAAAGACGGATGTTGGGTCGTGTTCAATGCCATTCTCGCTCTGTGCATATATGGCATCATTCTGTTCCCCAATATGCCCGACTTTGTAGACTTCGACGCATTTCGCATCTTTGCTTCAGGGAATCCAGTCCCTACCTTGACAGGAGATGTCTACCATTCCATCCACTACAAAAACGAGAACAGAAGGGGCAAGAATGTCTCGTGCTGTGTACCCCTAATTTATAAATGGCTTGATAGTCATCTACCCAAGAGGGGTCCCTTTGTTTCGTCTGCAGCCACAGCTGAGTGGTCCGAGCGCTTGATGAGTCTATCAGCGGAGGATATTGATTGGTTTGACAGAGATAGGTTGGGTACCGAGATTATCTTCAGCTGCAGCGGGTTTCCGAACGTGCCTTTGATAGGCAGGAAGGGCTGTATAAACTATAATCCATCATTGTTGGTCCGACAGTTTGCGTATGCTTTGAGAGCTCCGCCGAAGGATGAAGAGGTGCAGGAATCTCTGTACCGCACTGGTCTTCTAGAGGGGGATCTGTTATCTAAGCTTAAGTGCGCTTGGAATGGCATCAGTAAGAGGGGAAAACCATTGCTAGGGAAAAGCAATAATCAAGCCTACCCTCCGTATGTGACGTGGATCAAAGCCAGAGCAGATGCTATAGGAATGTCGTTTCTTCCTGCCAAGCCAGAAAGCCCTCCGATGATTGGAGAGCCTACTACCGTGCCTATTCAGCAGCATAATCAGGTGTTAGCTGAGCGAGACGAATTGAAGAGGGCAAATGAAGAACTGGAGAAAGAATTGGCGCAGCTCCGAAGCGAGAGAAACAAAGCCGTTCATTCCTTCAAGAGGCAGACAGAGCTGGTGAACCAGCTGGGGACAGATTTGACTAAGCAGATAGCTGAGCGTGAATGCATGGGTCGAGACTTCAAAGCTGTCAACAATGTACTGGCCACGAAGAAGCAGTACTTGGACGAAGCGTATCGGAGGATATCCAAGTTCAACCAGCACTGGAAGGCCTCCCTAGCCACTAGGAAAGAGCGGGAGGATAAGCTGATGCTACAGATCTCCAAGCTGAAAGCCCAGGTGAAGGCTAGTGAGAAGAGGTTTGATGAAGAAACCGCTCGCAGATACGCCGCCGAAGGCCAGCTCAACAAAGCTCTCGCTAACCTGAAGGAGTGCAAACTGATGTTTGAATCCAAGAAGCGGAAGTTAGAAGATTGTTTCGGCGAAGGATCATGGGAAGATTCAGTCGAAGGTCTTCAGTGCACCATTATGCAGAGGGAGCTACTCGTCGAAGGGTTACTCACTCGTCCTGATCATCAAGAAACGAAGGGGTTGTTAGAAGAGTTTCGCGCCCGTGGCCGTGCTTGACTATTTGTATTCCTATTGTTTGATCATCGTTGTAGGCTGACCATCACCAGGCTTGTTGGCTGGGGTCATGCTATTGATTCATCTTGTACTCACTGATGTCGTGTACTGCCTTGATGGGCTTTCTTTATATATGAGATTGTTATTTCCATGACTGGACTTAGACTTCTTGTTATTATCAGCACTGGCACTCAGGCACTAGGATCGGGGAAAATCTCCCTAACGCACGGACACACGTCTGCATTTGCATGAAGCATTTGCATAACGAGCACTTTGTCGTCTTCCCTAACCCTTTTGTGTTTTCAGGTTGTTTCAGGTTGTTCCAGGATTGATCAGAGACCTATTCACCGCTATCCGACCAGAGCTAATCAAACCAGGATCATGGAGCAAGTGCAAACTGATGTTCAGGAACTCCGCGAAAGAATGGATCGCTTCATGGAGCTCATGCAAGCGGTCGCCAATGGCCAGGATCAGCTCAGAACTTTGGTTCAGCCTCTGATTTCAAGGGTCGATAGCAATGGCGTACTCCATGGCGGGACCGTGCCTACCCCTCCACCAGTTGAAACTCCTCAGAATGGCGTCCCCGTGACCGGGGGGAATGGCAGTGCCAATGGCAATGTGATAGCTAACATGGGACTCAACGGCAATACGACGGGCGTCGGTAATGGGAGTCTGGAAGCTAATGTCAATGCTGGGCTGGGGAACGGCAATGCAGGTGTTGGGAATCTGTTTGGGCCTTAGCCGTGGCTAGAAGATCGTCAGGACGATGTGTTCTCTCAGAGAGGTGCTGAAGGGGAGCTGACTGCTGAAGCACGTCTAAGGTTCAAGGCACTCGAGGATAAGATGAGAAATATTGAGAACCAGAACACCATGGGTGTTGATATGTCCAAGTTGGGACTGATTGCTGATTTTAAGGTGCCTCCCAAGTTCAAGGTACCTGACTTTGAAAAGTATAAGGGCACCACTTGCCCTCGCGTCCACCTAAGATCGCATTACAGGAAAATGTCAGCTCATTCTGAGGACGAGAAGTTGCTGATGCACTTCTTTCAAGACAGTCTATCCGGACCCTCCCTCGAATGGTACATGAGTCTGGAGCCTACTAGTGTGCGCACGTGGAAATACCTTGCTGAAGCATTTGTGCACCACTACCAGTACAATAGCGACTTGGCCCCGAACCGAGTCCAACTGCAGAATCTGTCGCAAAGGAGCAATGAAGGGTTCAAGGAATACGCCCAGCGGTGGCGTGAGTTGGCAGCCAGGGTTCAGCCGCCGATGGTTGAGCGTGAGCTTGTGCAGATGTTCGTAGCCACCCTCCCAGGGGTTTACTATGAGAAATTGGTCAGCGGTATGTCTGGAACTTTCTCGGATCTCATCATCACGGGTGAGCACATCGAAAATGGGATCAAACTCGGGAAAATTCAAGCAGAGTCATCCTCAGCTGGAGGAGGCGGAAAGAAACCTTATGCTGGCAAAAGACGGGAAGGAAAGACGAGCGTTGTGACCAACGCTCGGAGGAAGGGTAAAGGCCCTCACCAACAGGTGGCCAGCATAACTATCCCGGCAGTTCAACAGCCACAGCAGCAGCAACAGCAGCAACAACCGAATCAATAAGGGTACAGAAAGTATTAGAATCGGGCACCTCTGTCGAGTCGTCACCTCAAGAAACCGCCCATGTCGTACGCGCAACTATTGCAAACTTTGCATCAGCTACAGTTGATCCAGAAGAGAACCCTGGCTCCCTTGACAGGGGCACCTCCGCCAGGTTATGACGCGAATGCAACTTGTGAGTTTCACTCAGGGGCACCAGGCCACACAGTAGAGAATTGCAAAGCCTTCAAGCACAAGGTGCAGGACATGATGGACGCTAAGATCATCAACTTCTCAGATAATGTGCCAAACGTCACGAAGAACCCTATGCCGAATCATAGGGGAGGTGGAGTAAACGCCATTATCGAAGACGAGAGTTTGGATTTGTTGACTGGCGTCAGAAATCTGAAGACGCCGCTTAGCTTCGTTAAAGCTAAGCTGATGAAAAGAGGTTTCTTTCCAGGTTGCGGAGAGCTGTGTATGGGTTGTGCGACTAGTCCTGATGGATGTGAACAGCTGATAGAGGGGATTCAAGGTCTGATGACTGAGGGAATCCTGCAGTTTAGCCGGATGGCCGAAGGCGGATCGGGAGAGGTAATGCTGAAACAAGGAGATGAGGTTGCCACCATCACCATCCCTCGCCAGACGGTAACTAGTTCTGCACCTAGACCGCCCACGATTACCATCACCAAAGCTGGGCCGATACCGTTCGAAAGCACTAATGTTGTCCCGTGGCACTATGGGGCAGAGGTCTACTGCAACGGACAGAAGTTGGAACTAGAACCGTTTGGGTCGTCTGTAGAGAACCTCGCGGGCGTTAGCGGAATTACTCGCAGCGGGAGAGTGTTTGCACCACCTGAGGTCGTAATAGATAAAGCGGACAGAGCTGATGCAACTGATAAAGGTAAAAGTAAAGTCGTTGAAGAGATCCCGCGTGGGGTAGACAAAGACTTACTTGTTAAAGACGCCGAGGAATTTATGAGGTTGATTAAAAAGAGTGACTACAAGATTGTGGATCATCTCCATCAAACACCCTTGAAAATTTCCATCCTGAATTTGTTGCTGTGTTCTGAGGCACACTGCAACGCGTTGCTGAAGGTGTTGAACGCCGCATATGTACCACAGGAAATATCGGTAAACCAGCTGGAAGAGGTCGTAGCCCACGTGAATGCTGGAAATGGGTTAGGGTTCACTGACCTGGAGCTGACGCCGAAGGGGAGGAACCACAATAGCGCCCTACACATCTCGATAGAGTGTAGGGGAACGATTATGTCCCATGTGTTGGTAGACACGAGGTCGTCGCTCAATGTTCTTCCGAAGAAGGAATTAATGAAGTTAGATACTCGCTGAGTGATTTGCACACCCAGTGATCTGGTTGTGAAAGCGTTCGATGGAACCAAACGCCATGTTTTCGGGGAGGTGACCCTGCCAATCCAAGTCGGGCCGGAAACGTTCGATGCAATCTTTTATATTATGGACATCATGCCTGCCTACAGCTGTCTCTTGGGCCGGCCATGGATCCATTCCGCAGGTGCCGTGACCTCCACGTTGCACCAGAAACTCAAGTATGTTGTCGGAGGTAGCATCGTGACTGTTTGTGGCGAGGAAGACATAATGGTGAGCCATTTGTCATCCTTCAAGTATGTTGAGATGGATGGGGAAATCCACGAAACCCTATGCCAAGCGTTCGAAGCTGCTAAAGTGAAGGACGTAGCTCATGTAGTCACTGAGAAGCCAGAAATGACTCTCTCTTCCTTCAAGGAAGCCCGGGTTGTTGTTCAAGCCGGATCTACCCCAGGTTGGGGGCGAATTCTAGAGATACCTAACAAGCAAAACAAGTTTGGGTTGGGATATTCTCCTGGAGCTGAAGCTTCTTCTTCTAGCAGTGCGTCGTGAGGTAAAGGGCCGATCCAGTTTACCAGTGGCGGGGTGATATTTGAAAGCGTCAACGCGGTGTCTGAAGATAGCGGGGATAGCGACTGTGACCTCGACTCTTGGATCCAGCCAAGCAAGCCAGGCGAGGGCCTTACCAACTGGTCCGTCAAGGATATCATCCAGATGACAAGCGAAGAGTAATGACTTACTTTTTCCAATCATTGTACAACCCTATGTCCTACCTGGGGCATAGTGGTTTTATTGTCAGGGCCTTGTTGGATTATGTACATGCATTTTGTTAATAAATCAAAAGGCGTTTTTCTTCGTATGCAAATATTGTGATCTCTGTTATTCCTGTTTTATATTTGTTTTGAAAAACAATAAAATGGCAATGGGGTTTGTGCTAACCTGCATATCCTTGTTTTAAGCTTAACCCTTGTTATTGCAGGATCCACATAGCAGATGACATCGACTCTGGACCTTCTATGACTCACTTCGACTTCGATTGCCCGATCTATCAAGCCGAAGAAGAGATTGATGAAGACGAAGACCTTCCTGAAGAGTTGGCCCGCTTGTTGAAACAAGAGGAGAAAGTTATTCTGCCTCATGAAGAGGAGATTGAGATCGTGAATCTGGGTTCTGAAGAACTCGTCAGAAATGTCAGGATAGGGGTTGCATTGCAGAGTGATGTCAAGCAGAGATTGGTCGAGATGCTAAGAGAGTATAGTGACGTCTTTGCTTGGTCATACGAAGATATGCCCAGACTTGACACTGACATCGTGGTCCACCACTTGCCGTTGCGAGAAGATTGTCCTCCCGTCAAGTAGAAGCTTAGGAGGACGCGACCAGATATGGCCGTTAAGATCAAAGAAGAAGTGCAAAAACAGCTTGATGCTGGCTTCTTAGCGGTCACTACTTACCCTCCGTGGGTCGCCAACATAGTGCCTGTACCGAAGAAGGACGGTAAGGTACGAATGTGCGTCGATTATCGGGATTTGAATAGGGAGAGCCCTAAAGATGATTTCCCGCTGCCTCATATTGATGTGTTGGTCGACAACACAGCCCAGTTCCTCGTGTTTTCGTTCATGGATGGCTTCTCCGGTTACAATCAGATCAAGATGGCGCCGGAGGACATGGAGAAAACTACGTTTATCACTCCCTGGGGAACATTCTGCTACAAGGTAATGCCTTTCAGTCTGAAGAACGCAGGGGCCACTTACCAACGAGCAATGGTTACTTTGTTTCATGACATGATTCATCATGAGATTGAAGTCTATGTTGATGACATGATTGCGAAGTCCCAAACGGAGGAGGGACATCTGGTCAATTTGCTGAAGCTTTTTGAGAGGCTTAGGAAGTTCAGGTTGAGGCTGAATCCTAACAAGTGTACTTTTGGAGTACGGTCCGGAAAGCTACTGGGGTTTATCGTGAGTGAAAGAGGCATCGAGGTTGATCCTGCGAAGATTAAAGCGATACAAGAAATGCCAGTGCCGAAAACAGAAAAAGAAGTTTGTGGTTTCCTGGGCAGAATAAACTACATTGCAAGGTTTATTTCTCAGCTCACGGCCACGTGTGAACCGATGTTCAAGCTTTTAAAGAAAGATCAGGCGATTATCTGGAACGAGGATTGCCAGAAGGCATTCGACAAGATAAAACAGTATCTGCAGGAACCTCCAATCTTGATACCCCCAGTGGCTGGACGGCCATTAATCATGTACTTGACAGTTCTTGAGAATAGTATGGGGTGTGTTCTCGGTCAGCACGACGAGACGGGCAGAAAGGAGCATGCCATTTACTACTTGAGTAAAACGTTCACAGACTGTGAATCTCGTTACTCGATGCTGGAGAAAACGTGTTGTGCACTAGCCTGGGCTGCCAAACGTTTACGACAGTACATGCTCAATCACACTACCATGCTAATTTCGAAGATGGATCCGATCAAGTACGTCTTCGAGAAGCAAGCGCTTTTGGGCAGGATTGCCAGATGGCAAATGGTGTTGACGGAATATGATATTCAGTACGTTTCCCAGAAGGCCATCAAGGGAAGCGTATTGTCTGAATACCTTGCCGAACAGCCGATCGAGGATTATCAGCCGATGAAATTTGAATTCCCTGATGAGGATATCATGTTTCTCAAAGCGAAGGATTGCGATGAACCGTTGCCCGACGAGGGGCCAGATAGAAAATCCCAGTGGAAATTGATATTCGACGGGGCGGTTAACTCTTACGGAAGTGGCATTGGGGCGATCATCACGACTCCCCATGGATCCCACATCCCGTTTACTGCGAGACTGACGTTTCCGGTCACCAATAATGAAGTGGAGTACGAAGCATGCATCATGGGTCTAGAAGAGGCAATTGATTTGAGAATCAAGAACCTAGACGTATATGGTGACTCGGCGCTTGTGATTAACCAGATTAAAGGGGAGTGGGAGACTCGTCAATCGAATTTGGTGTCGTACATGAATTATGCCAGAAGGCTACTTCCGTTCTTCGATCGAGTGGAACTCCACCATGTGCCCAGGGCTGAAAATCAGATGGCTGATGCCTTAGCCACGTTGGCTTCGATGTATAAAGTCAATTTTTGGAATGAAGCTCCAAGAATTGTCCTTTCTCATCTTGATAGACCTGCATTCGTCTTTGCGATCGAGGAAACCGCCGACGGCAAGCCATGGTTCCACGATATCCAAAACTTCCTTATGACTAAGGAGTATCCCGCGGGTGCGTCAACCCAGGATAAGAAGACTCTGAGGAGGCTGTCTGGAAATTTTTATCTCAATCCTGATGGAGTGTTGTATAAGAGAAATCACAATCTCGTGCTACTCAGATGTGTAGATGAGAAAGAGGCAAGTATGCTCATGGAAGAAGTCCATGAAGGCACATTTGGTACGCACGCCGGCGGGCATGCTATGACGAGAAAGATCCTGAGAGCAGGATACTACTGGCTGACGATGGAATCGGATTGCTTTAAATTTGCGAAGAGATGTCATAAATGCCAGATTTATGCTGATAAAGTTCATGTGCCGCCATGCCCGTTAAATGTCATGTTCTCCCCGTGGCCGTTCTCCATGTGGGGCATCGACATGATAGGCAAGATGGAGCCCACTGCATCTAACGGTCATCGCTTCATTCTAGTAGCTATCGACTACTTCACAAAGTGGGTGGAGGCAGCCGCATATGCTAACGTGACCAAGCAGGTGGTTGCTAAATTCATAAGGAGGGATATCATCTATCGTTACGGGATTCCCGAGCGGATCATTACTGATAATGGTTCGAATCTGAATAACAAGATGATGAAGGAGCTGTGCCAGAGTTTCAAGATTGAACACCACAACTCATCTCCTTACCGGCCGAAGATGAATGGCGCCGTTGAAGCGGCCAATAAGAACATCAAGAAGATTGTTCAGAAGATGGTTGTGACCTATAAAGATTGGCACGAGATGCTGCCATTTGCACTGCACGGTTATCGTACAACGGTACGCACGTCAACCGGGGCAGCTCCTTTCTCCTTGGTGTATGGTATGGAAGTTGTCCTACCGTTAAAAGTGGAGATCCCTTCTTTGCGAGTTTTGGTTGATGTGAAACTCGACGAGGCAGAATGGATTAAGAACCGACTGAACCAACTCATCCTGATGGACAAAAAGAGGTTAGCATCGATTGCGTATGGTCGTCTGTACCAAAGCCGAATGGAGAAAGCTTATGATAAGAAGGTGCGTCCTAGAAGCTTTCAGACGGGTGATCTCGTCTTGAAGAAGATTCTTCCTCCACACTCCGATCACCGGGGCAAGTGGACTCCCAATTACGAAGGTCCGTACGTCGTCAGCAAGGTCTTCTCGGGAAGAGCTTTGTTGTTATACACGATGGATGGTGAAGATTTTGCATCCCCGGTGAACGCGGACGCAGTTAAAAAATACTTTGCTTAAAAAACGACCCGCTGGAAAGAAAAAGAATATCCAGGCAAAAATGGGGCATCCCGGCGAACCATAAAAAAGGAAAAAGGTTCGGGAAAAAATTAGGGATATAAATTGAAAAAATGTACACCCGCAAAGTCGAAAACCCGGATGGGCGACTTTGGCAAAAAAGGGTATCCCGGTGAACTGAAAACCCGCAAAGGGCGGTTCACGCAAAAGTTAGGGATTTGAAAAAGCAAATGACTGCGTTCCGCGAGTGGCCTTTCATTGTTTAGTGGTTTGGAAGACCTAAAGGCCGTTTATCTGAATTAATCTCTTATGAAGCTGAAGCGTCGGAGAAGTATCAAAGTCGAGTGGGTCATAGAGGGATCAACTCATGGTGTTCGTCTACGCCTCATTGCCGACATTTGTAAATACTGATGTATATTTATGTTTTATATTCGCGCAGCTTCCTCATTCCAGGAGCTTGCATCTGTTGTAAAACATTTTTACCCATTCAGGGGTCCGTTATCAATAAAATGTATACTATTCAGCAATTCTGTTTGTCTGTTTAGCATTTATCTATTTTGTTTGCGAAAAAGAACGCCGATGTTTTTAACAAAATGCGCATACATAAACTTACTGGCCTAGGCCACTGATTGTTGAAACAATGAATTACTCAAACATTGTCATAAGATGATAACCTTGATAGGTCCCTTTGAGAAGGGTATCTTGTCTGTTTGTTTGTGTTGGTGCAGGTGTAGCATGTACCAGACAGTACGTCGTGCGCGTTCCCCAAGCAGGGTGATTCCTCCTTCTCTAGCAAAGTTCAACAGCCTCTCCCCGCAGAGTCTGAACGTGAGATCATGAGCATTGATATGTTTTCCCCAAGCAGAGAAGATTCTCTCCTCGGTCAGATGCACCCTGAAGGAATGTCGTCTCCCCAGCTGAGTCATACGATGAAGTATGCATCAATTGATAGTTCCAGACTGAAGTCTCTGGCAGAATTGAAATTCCCCACAGATTCGTACTCTCCCCTGTAAGCAGGATGATTCCTTCTTCCCCAACCGAGTTTGCAGATCCCCAAGAGAGCCGAGTCCTTGGAAGCAGTTGGGACCATGATTGGTTTTCCCCAGTGAAGTGTTGAATAGCTGATGCTATATTTCCCCGCCGGAGTCGTTATCCCCAAGAAGTTTAGCCGTGGAGGCCGTGTAGTTTATCTCCGCGATTGATATCGCTCTCCTCAGCAGGTCCGGGTTCTCGTAGAGCTTCATCCCCCCGCAGCAGTCAACTGAAGTTTGCTTCCCCATGTGGAGTCTAATTGAGATTGGTGTGCTTCTTCTCTGTGGCAGGATGACTCATTCTCTCCACCAGAGTGGTTCTTTCTCCTTGACAGGAGGATTCTCCCTTCAGCATTTATTTTGCTGACAAGGCCGCAGCATTTTGCATGATTGCATAGCACCTATGTGTAGCATTTCCACCGTGTGGAACATTGCGTCATTGCGGCATATGCATATAAAACATGAGCTAGGTCGTTACCGTTCTTGTTTTGCAGCTGTTCCTCCGCAGAGTCGCTTGCTCAAGATGATTCTTGAATTCTCCCCCAACAAAGTCGTTTGCTTGAGATGACTCTTAAAATCCCCAGTGCAGTCGCCAGAGTTGGTTGCTCAAGTTGATGCTTAGAGCCCCCGGCAGAGCGTTTGCTCAGGACGATTCCTGAAATCTCCAGCAGAGTTATTGGTTCAGGATGATTCTTGAAGTCCCGGCGGAGTTATTTGTCCAAGATGATTCTTGAAGTCCTCGATAGAGTTGATTCACCCAGAATGGTTTCTGGATCCCCGAAGCAGAGTTACTTGATAGTTCTCCAGAATCCCCAGCGGAGATGCGTCATCCCCAGCAGGTTTCTGAACAGCGAAGTTGAAACTTCCCTCGAAGACTTGATGATTGAAGTCCAACCGTATTGACAAAGCAGTTCCCTCAGCTGATGCGGAGTGCCTGATGGCAGAAGTTTGGATGTCCCCAACTGGTTCATGATTGACCGAGAATTCTATTCCCGACTTACTGACGAAGCCCGGCTGATGCCCAAAAATTTCTTGGAATGCCCGATCGCATGATTAACATGATTGTTGACCTGACGAGTCCCGAGGAATCTTGATGCCTGACGGCATGATCGACCGTGTATCACCAGTTACCGTGTGACCAATTCCCCAGCTAGTTGTCGTGCAGCTAGTATTTCAGTTTTCGAAGATTTGTTCCCGTTAGAGTACCGTGTACTTGTGCAGTTGGCAAACTTCCGGGTTTGTCGGTATTCAACCGTCTTTTACCTTGATTGGTTGAGAGTCGTTCGCTTCTCACCCAGTCAGGTTTAAGCCGTTTGAATAGGGGCAGTTGTTGCACCCAAAAATTTGACCAACATTTCTTTACTTAGCTTATGTTTCATTTCATTCACATTAGCATTATCATATGCATTTCATTGACATGTATGCAGGAGATCAAGAGGTATGATTACCAATCAAGAGTTACACAAGTGTTTGAAGTTAGCCAAGAGGGTTATTCAAGTGTTCAAGGGTAGACATCTTTGTCAGAGAAGTCAGAAGATTCTCAGGGATAGTGGTTGAAACCAAGAATGTATGCCTCCTAACTTGAGAGTTGTGGGAGCACCCCAGATGATTCTGAAGCCATGAGGTTGGACTTGAAGCCTTTAGAGAGCTTATGAGATGTCTTGAAAGCATTCATGAAGCCTAGACAGGTCATTGTGCAAGTTTAAGAAGACTCAACCATGAGTGGTGTAATTAGGGTTTGACTGGGTCAACCCTAGATCAACTGATGATTTGGAGAGGGTTGAGACCTAATCCAAGGGCCATGTGATCATGGATTGATGCATTAAGATTCTATAAGGATGATTCCAAGGTTAACTCATCATTATTGAAGAGTTTGAGAAGTTTCAAGCTAGGGTTTCTAAGGCTTGACAGTGTAAAATCCCCTAGTTTGACCCCTATCTTCAAGGAAATTTAGCTCAAGATGTGATTGTCATCTCATCTTTCCCCCAACATGAATGTTGTAGAGCTTGTTCTTAGCTTTAATTTGAGTACTAGAAGTCCTTGATAGGATTTGTAGAACTCAAGTTATGACTTTGACAAGTTACAGGTCATCTGAGGTATGTGAATCTGGGGCCTTGAAAGTTACCCCACTTGCATCAAACGTTTTCCCAAGAAGGATGATTCCCATGAACTTATGGTCAACATGAATGTTGTTCCTTATCTTCTTAAATTTCTAGAGAGTACTAGAATTCCTTGATAGGATTTGTAGAACTCAAGTTATGGCTTTGACAAGTCAAGGGCATTTTGGTCATTTGGAGATTACAGGTCATTTCAAGCATAAGACCATAACTCCTATTTCCAAGCTTCAAATGGAAAAATCTTCAACATCAAACTTGTTCAAAATGATGTTTTAAGGCTAGTAAGGAGGTCATGAGATGTTGGAAATGCTTGTAGCTCATACTTGTCAAAATGGTCAAAATAAAAGAGGATTTAATGTATTAAAGTGACCTATTTTTGGGAATTTTCAATACATGACCAAAACAATGCAAGTGACCTACCAAATTGAATGGAAAAATCATTTTAGAAACAATGGAATTATTAGAATTTTTATTTGAGGTCAAATTGAGGGACTTATCATAAGTTACTTGTAATCTAAGTTACACTTGCAAAACATAAGAGAGATCAATGTACAAGCTATCCAAGCATTCAAACATCTCATACATCTCATCTAAGGATATTTTCAATTCAGAATTGGAGTTGAAAACAAGGGAAACATGGATTGGTGTGAGTATGGCTTGAAATGAGAAACCATGACATGAGATTTGCAAAATCTCCTTGGATGGTTCCAGAAGGTGCTAAAGGGTTCTGAATCATTCTATATATGATTTAGAAGAGGTCCATGGAAGAGGTTGGTGAGAGTTGAGGGAGGAGAGAGAGTTGGGATTCCAAATTTGTTCATTGCAAATTTAAATCCATTCTTCATTTCTACACCATTTCAATCGATTCTTTCAATTGCAATCTCTTCCTTATGAGTTACTGAGTGATTCCATAGCAAATTGAGAGGAAGAACATGGCTGAATCGTGCATGAGCTTTTGAGTTCCATCTGCTGCAAGTCACTATCAGGTTTGGAGTTGCAATCATCTTCCATCAATTCTTTTGCAAACAGAAGCCATATCTTGATACAAGGAACGATTTTGGAAAGATTGAAGTGTTGAAGTGGAGGTTTGATACTACTGTTATTCAAGAAATCCCAGGTTTGTAACTTTCACCATACACCTTAATTTAAGCATTGTTAAGTTAGATTGTTAGGTTAGAATGGTTAGAAATAGTTAGGAGATGGATTCTGGAGAATTTGAGGGCATTTGGCTAGGTTCAAGATGATGACGCCATTTCAGTTTGGATCAAGAACTTGGTGTATAGTGAGCAATAATATGATTTCTATAGGGGAAACTGATCAGTGCAATGTGATGAACGTTTTAGACCAAACAATTTCAAGATTAGAGATAATTGATTCTTGGCCAGAATTTTGATCCGCGATCGGGTTTTATGTTAGGGGATATTTCAATTGTTTCTAAGATCATGGTTGTGTTCAGTGTGGAATTTAGAGTGTATTAGTGCTTTGAATCATGTGTTTCGACGGAGATATGATGAAGTTCGAATTGAGAAGGATCCATGTTTGAACTCTGGTTCTTCCCTCCATTTCCATGGCCAGAGGTAGGAGACGATGTCCTAGCCTTCAGATTCACACTTGACCCGTTGACTAGAGCCAGATCCAAGGGCTGCGTTTTGAAGTTGATTTTTGAAGGATCTGAATAATGAAACGCACTGTTTCATTTATTCAGGCGTTTTGGGCTTAAGTGATGAATCACTACGCACACCCCCCTGATGGCCCAACCCATTCTTTTAACTGAAAATGACTGCTATTTACACCATGCGTTTATCATTTTTAATTTGATTTTCATTTAATTTTCATTTTATTCATGGTTCTTGTAAAAATCATATAAAATTGAAAATTAATCCAATTGAACCCATTCTTTTTGCATAATACTTATGATTGAGTCTAGTATTTTTTAGAAAAAAAATATTTTTATTTCATGTAATTTCTGATTTAATTGGAATTTTGAATTTTAATTGATATTAAAATATTTATGTTTGATACATATTTTTGTGGAATTTTGTATGATCTCATGATGATGATTTTGAGCCTAATTGTCTATGTGTGATTAGGTTAGACACGTATGATCCCATAGAATTTTTCTCACATTTCTGTGATGAAAATAGGTGTGCTTTCTAGATTCATATTTAGGTGCCTCCTTTTAGGGTTTTAGGGTTGATACCTTGTAATGTAGAATTTAGTTCTAGGTCCAATTTGATGATTTGATCTTTGAAATTAATGTGGTAGAGTCATGATTGACCTAGGTTCCCATAGTAATGTTTGTAGGATTTTACAATTGATTTTAGTATTTTAGTTAGGACTAACTTTAGTACTAGGTTTTAGGTGATCCTAATTTACTGATTCAACTAGTTTAACTTCTCTAGTTCCCCTAGATTAGGGTTTGTGCTTGGTTTGCCTTTGGTTGAGATTGAAGACAAGTTGAAGACAAGGGGAGGATGCTTGAAATTGCTTGAAGTTGCTTAGAGCTTTGGATTTGTTGGTGCCTGAAGGTGTTTGATGAAGATTATGAGATAGGACATAGGGAGAGCCTTGTAGTTAGAATGATTCCTTTCACAAACATGGAAAGCATCTTGTGCTTCCATTCCTCCCAATGACTAAAATTCCTTCTCAGATATTCACATCCCTCCTACGGAAGGATGAGTGGCTTTATCTAGGAATTAGAACTTTGAGGGAACCAGTCTCTCATAATGATGAACCCTTATAGGCTTCCTTTGGTTGTCAGTAAGCTGTTTATCATTTCCTCTCATCCTGTTAAATCAATTGTATTCTGATTGGAGTATCTTGAGAGATGTTGGGCTTGGGTCTGAAGATGAAGACTTCACTGAAGAGTGTGGAAGAGGATGATTCCTTGAGCATTGCCATTGCAGCTGAAGCTTGAAGAGCAAGAAGAGCAGGTTAATACTTGAAGACCCAATGAAGATTGAATGAAGAGCTGAGGCTTAAAGATTGAAGGATGAAGTTGACATTTCTAAGTGATTGAGGATTACTCTGAGAAGCTGAAGCTTGTAGGAGGGGGAGACCAAGTTGAGACTGGTAAAGCAAAGAGAGCTGAAGCTTGAAGACTAAGTTGATACTTATGAAGAGGATTCAATTGAGATTGAGTGGAGAGCTGAAGCTTGAGGTATAAAAGATAAGTTGACACTTACATTGAAGCTTGGAGAAGAGAGAGATCAAGTTGATACTTAGGTTTAAGGGATTGAAACCCTGGAGAAACAAATTGATATTTGTCATGTAAGTTGATACTTGGCATGAAGGGTAATTGAAGTTTGAAGACTGGGTTGCTGTTAGAAGAGCTGAAGCTTAGAGAGAGAGAGTTGTTGATCTGCTTTCCTGTCTGTTTTCTTTGCTGCATTGATATGCCTTGTTTGACTTGCTTGATGCATTAGAATAAGTCCATATCTAGACTAACTTTAATCTAGGAGCATGATTGCACTAGAGGTTGAGTTGCTCCCTCTGCTTGTATTGTTACTGTATGGCTTTGCTTGCGGGTATTCGGTAGAGCCCAGCTCCCTTGCCCATGTGGTTTATTTTGCTTGATAGCATGTTATTCCTACTGTATGGTTGCAGTTTACTGTATTTTGCATGATAGCATGTTTTATTTCTTCTTGTATGATTACAGTTATTCATTCTGGCTTGAGGTTGAGATAAGCTTGTGGAGGCTGACACCCCACACACATTTCCTCCCTCACTTGCATTGTATGCATTTTACAGTCGTTTATTGTTTACTGTTTAAGCTGATGCTTTATCTGTTTCTGTTTATCATTGACATGATCCCTTAGGACTCTCATTTCCTTTGATAAGGAAGTGATGATTAGAACTTTAGGTTGAAACCTATGCATGATAACTTTTAGGAGTTCCCTGCTTCAAACCTCAACTATAGGATGAATCCTTGGCATGACAACAGTAGGACTTGATAGTCTCCTCTTTAGTTGAGCCTGTTCTCTTCTCATCTCAAAACAGCTTAAGATACAATAATCATGAATGATTTCTTTCGTACGTTACGAGCCTTAAGCTATCTGAGAAAGGATTGTTGGAGAGCTTCTTTTCAATAGTCCGGATGTTTAGTATGGCACCCTTTGGGTGACATGCGACGCATTCACTCTCAGGTCATAGTCTCTAGTGCGATTGAAAGTGCAAACACAATAGAAAACACTTCTTCCGTAAAAGACAGAAAATAAACTTCAAACTTTTTTGCCCCGTGGGCCCATAATTCAAAGGAAGCTTTTCTGGAGAAAAGAGTGTCGTTAAATTTCAGCGCCAACGCAAACAGGCTTTGTCCCTAACTGCTGGAACTGCTGCTTAACCCTACTCGATAAAACATATGAATCTGAACTCCCGTAATCCGTATTATCCCGAACTACGTAAGCTCTGATCTCTCATATCTGTTGAGAGTACGTAGGCACAATACTGACGTATTGGCGAGCCACTTGCCCCGTAACCCGTAGTAGGTCGACTATGTTGACACTGATTTCTCATTCTCTGATGAGAATACGTAGGCATAAAGCGCGACGCTTTGCCGAGTCATTTTCTTTTCTGTTTCAGACCAGCCTTGATAGGTAGATAGATAAATCAACTCGTCCAGTAAGCACAACAAGCGTGGATCCCGTCGAGTACGACGGACGTGAGGGGTGCTAATACCTTCCCCTTGCGTAACCGACTCCCGAACCCAGACAATGGTTGCGACGACCTTGTCTTATACCTTTTTCGTCAGGTTTTTCCGATCGTTTCCTTTCCCGCTCCGAGGGATAAATAACGAAAGGTGGCGACTCTTCTGTTTTGCCGGCACCTTATTTTCACGGAAGCGACAGTATGTTTTATTGAAAAATAGCTTGTAAATAGGAAAATTTACAAAGGACGCAACTCCTGAAATGAGAAAGTTGTGTAAGCAAAATACAGAAATGCACAAGAATATAGAAAAATGTCGGCAATATGGCACAGATAACCACCATAGAACGACACAACTATGACTCGTGTAACTTTGATGCCTTTCTGATGCTTCGTCTTCTGAAGAGATTGATTTGGACGGATGATTCTCGAGTTCTCCCATAACCATTATGTGTCGCTACCGCGAAAATAAGGTGCCGGCAAAACAAAAGATTCGCCACCTTTCGTTATTTATCCCACAGAAAGGGAAAGGAAACGATCGGAAAAACCTGACGAAAAGGTATAAGCCAAGTTCATCGCAACCATGTCTGGGTTCGGGAGTCGGTTACGCAAGGGGAAGGTATTAGCACCCCTCACGTCCGTTGTACTCAACGGGATCCACTCTTGTTGTGTTTATCAGATGGGTCGGTTTAACTATCTACCTATCAAGACTGGTCTGAAAAGAAAAAGATAACTGACTCAGCAAAGCATCGCGCTTCGTGCCTACGTATTCTCGTCAAAGATCGAGAAATCAGAGTCAACGTAGTTCAACTAACTACGGGTAACGGATGGGGGAAGGTGGCTCGCCAATACGTCAGTATTGTTCCTACGTACTCTCAACAGATATGAGAGATCAGAGCTTACATAGTTCGGGATACTACGGGTTACGGGTGTTCTCGATCACACAAGGGTGAGAGAAAGGACTGACGATACTAGCGTACGCATTCTAGCAGTTAGGTGTATGCTGCTCGACCATTGGAAACTTAGGCTTACCTGTTTGCGGTAGAATGGACGTAGTATGTCATTGGTTTAAAGGTACGGAGAAACTAAGGGATTTAGAACTACGGTCTGGTCTCAATTGCGCTAGGGCAAGAGAAAGGGAAGATTAGTCGTCAGCGGGAAAGTCTCTATCGCATGGTAGCGAGAGAACAGAGAAGTTGTTAGTGTGCTCGGTAGGATATCACATCCTATGCCTACATATTCTCGTCTGGTACGAGAAATCAGAGCAGCTGTAGTTTGGCTAACTACAGGAAACGGGGAAAAGTGAGCTCGCTAGGATTGTCGCAATCCTATGCCTACATACTCTCGTCTGGTATGAGAGATCAGAGAAAACGTAGTTCGGCGCATGCGGAAAACAAGTCTCGATTGCACAGGGGCAAGAGAAGGGATCTCAATCGCCTGAATGCGAGAGAAAAGAGTGTCGATCGCGCGGAGGCGAGAACAAAGAGGAAGCAGGCCTAACATGAAGGTGAGAAAATACTTAGAAGGGGGGGTTGAATAAGTATGACAGAAAATAATCAAAGATAAAAACTCAAGTATTTTTATCCTGGTTCGTTGAACTCAACTACTCCAGTCCACCCTTTTCAAGAGTGATTTGCCTTTCTCAACAAGGACTTAATCCACTATTCAAATCAACTGATTACAAATAGCAACACCTAAGAACAACTGTTCTTAGTCTTCTCAAGAGCTACTGATCTAACCTAGATCCTCTTAAGGAAAACTTCCTTTACAAATTAATGTAATACAATGTAAGAGTAATAAATTGCTTCTATGAAAGCTATAAACACAACTGTGTTATTTCTCTAAGTTTAGAACAATGTATGAACAGCAAAGAATATGAGAGCTTGAGAGCTTTTCGCGTGAGAGTAAGTTTGTCAAAATTCTTTTCGTCTAAGTTCGTCACTTCAAGAATGAGCTATGATATCCTTTATATAGCCACTTGAATATTGGAGAGAATATTTTACCGTTGGAGAAGATATTTCCAATATCAAAAAGGTACAGTCCTTTGTACTATTGCAGCAGAGAGACGGCGCACAAATAGTGGGTGTAGCAATTGTCTGCTGAGCTGTGATTATACCATATATGGAATGTATCAGAGGAATAATATTCTTGCAGAGAATTTTGTCTATCCCAATTAAGGAAAGATTTGCTGGCATATTCCAACGGATATATTAAAATAATCTTCTTCAAATAATTCTTCAGATAGTTCAGATCAACAATCAATATCAGAGTCTTCAGTCTTCAGAATCTTCTGGAAACTTCAGAGCCTAAGATGTTCTTCAGATGTTGATGAATCAGAGTCTGGTGCAGCTGTGTGCTTGAAGCGTAACATGCTCTTAGATCAGAGTCTTCACTCAGATCAGAGTCTTCTCTCATTCAGAGTCTCTTCACTCAGAGTCTTCTTTCATTCAGATTCTTGATAATATATGCAGCGTGTTGTATCTTCAGAATCTTGATGACTAAGCTCTTATACTTCAGATTCTTCTAATCTTCAGATGCTCTTGAGCCATTCAGAATTTATTGTTCACATCAAATTTGCTCTTTAAGATTAAAATCTTTTGTGCCTGTAGAAAACAGTTTAGAACAAATTTAGAGAGTATAATTCTTGTATACAAATTATCATTAATGTTATCATCAAAACATAGAGATATTACTAAGACACAATCTGTGCTCTTACAATCTCCCCCTTTTTGATGATGACAAAACATGAGAAATTTGTTCAATAAAAATATGAATTAAAATTACTCCCCCTGAGATTAACAATCTCCCCCTGAAATGAATACTCTAATGGAATTAGATACTTCCCTTTCTGGTTGAGTACATTTCAGATTCAGAGCCTGATTGAGGCCTGGTTAACATCCTGATTGAAGCCTGGTTGACATATGTTTGACTTCTAGAGTCAAAGCTTGATGCCATATTAAAGCTTGATGCCAGATGAACAACTTCAGAACACCTGGTTGTTTATCTTGCCATTTCCTGTCTTGAGTTATCTTTTAGATCATAGTACTCAAGGTTAGATATCAGAGTCTGGTCTACTCAGATTTAGCTATTTTTGATCAGGTTCTGAAAAGATAGATCTCAGGAAAAACTTCAATGAAATTTGTCAGATTTTTTAATAATATCTGAGACACTTAAATTCAAAGAATGTTAGTAACATGTCTGACTTAGTTCAGATAATTGCTTATAGATTTGAACAATCAGATTCTATTTTGTTTCTCCCCCTTTTTGTCATAATCAAAAAGAATTTTAAAAGACAGTAAAGATGCAGAAGAAACACATATCCAGATAAGCAAAAAGATCATTGTCATTAAGTCAAGAGAACATCTAGATTCAGATAAAAGCAACAAAACATATCAGAAGAAAATCAAAACACAGCAAAACATGAAAAACTAGTGCAAAACATCAAGTAGGTTTAGCAGATGAGGCTTGTTGAGAAGCAATGAGTTGCAGCAGTGCTGTAATCCTTTCTGAATTTTCATCTTGCTTAGCCATCCAAGTTTTCATTTCTTCATTTGTTTTCTTTTGATCAACCATAAAATCCTTAAGTTCTTTGACATCCTTCTGAAGATCTGTAGATTCTGAAACAGTAGATTCTGGAACAGTAGATTCTGAAACAATCTGAGTAACATCAGGTGCAGGAATTTCTGGAGGTGGAGGAGCTTCTAGAAGAAGAATATGAGGAGTGTTTCTCTTAATCCGTTTTTGATAAGCAGCAAACCTTACTTTTGACAATCTAAGACATTGAGTCCTGATTTTCAAAGCCTCCCTATTCAGTCTGTAAAGATATTTCTTCCAAACAGCGTTTGAAGCCTCTTTGTCCATAGTAGTCATGCAAACATCCATAATGTCAGCAAAGTCTGAGACATTATCCTTATCAAAATCTCTTAACAGAGTATAAACACTTGATCCCAATTCTGCTTCATCAGGGATTCTGGGTTTTCTTGGTTGGTTTAGATGTGTTTGTGGTGTTTGTTCAGAAGGTTGAGGTTGTGAAGATGGATGTTCAGATGTTTGTGGTTCAGAAGGTTGAGGATTGATTTGTGGTTCAGATGTTGGTTGGTTGTTTTGTGGTTCAGATGTTTGTTGGTCAGAATGTTGTGGTTGAGGTATTGAGGGAATTGGTTGGGTTTCTGTTGGTTGTGGAGTGTTTTGGATTTCAAGAGGTTGTGGAGTGAGAGTTTGAGTTGGGGAATTTTGTGGAGAAGGTGGATGTTCAGAAGTTGGAGATTTAAACAGCTGTTTCCAAACACTCTCAGAACGAGGTTGTTTGAGATCATTCAAGCATTCATTAATGTAACCAGATGATTCATCATCAGATGATGTATCAGAGTGGTTAGATTTTTCAGAAGTTGAAGATAAAATGACAGACTGGTTTAAAGGTGTGACATCTAATATCTCATTAGGATCAATGAGATTTTCAGGTTGGTCAGAGTGTTCAGGGTGAACATCCTCTGGAATGGTATATTCTGGGATAGTGTTTTGTGGTTGTGGTGTTGTTTGTTGAGTTTGTTGTGGAATTTCTGTTTGTATGTTTGTTGGTTGTGGTGTATGAGTCTCAGATGGTCTAGATCTTTTAAATATAAGGGGTGAGTCAGATGGTGTGGGGGTAGCAGAATGATGAACAGGATTAGAATCAGTGTTAAATACCTATTTCAGAGTATCTCTAATTTCTTCAAAAGTTGCTGCAGGAGGATTTTGTTGAACCTTCTTCAGCTTCTTCCTTTTCTTCTTCTTTTCAGCATCTGAATGCTTCCTTTTCTTCTGATGACCTTCACTATCAGCTTTTCTCTTACGTCTTCTTTCCCTTGTCAAATCAGGAAGAACTTGGCCTTCCTTCTGCACAAGATTGGCAGGAATCTCAACACCATCTCTTATGCAGCGAGCAACATACTCAGCAATAATTTCTCTAGGTTCATCTGAGGTGAATAAAGGAAAATCTTTAACAGGAATCCTTCTTCCCCTAACTTCTTCAAAGTTAGTTTTCCTTGGTTTCTCAGATAAATCATCAACCAGTTTCATCCTTCTCAAAGTTAAACCGTTTATTTCAGAGCCAATGATATAAGTCAGATCTTCTGTCAACCCAGCCTCTTGCAGATGCGCCACAAGTTGGTTTTCTATCAGAATATCTGAAATCAGCCTTCCCATAGGAATCCATGTTCTGACTTTTCCAGATTTATCTCTGGCTGTTTCCCTTGTTTCCTTGACGTGAGACACCAGATGATTAAACAACAAATATGGAAGATCAATCTGAATGTTTTGGTGTAAACAATACATGAAGTAAAGTTGTTCAGCATTAACATAATCAGAAGAGTTTGAAGAGGGTCTGTGAAAGATGGTGTTCATGAAAATCTTAGCCCATATCTTGTAAGTGGGTTTCAAGAACTTAACCTTCTTACAAGGTTCACCAGTAGTACAGATTTCTTGACATACATCTTTCAGATCTTCACGCGCAGAAGACAGAGAGGTTACTCCATCAGTTGCCTTAAAACCTATGAGTTTCCTTATCAGGTTTTCAGTGATAACTATCTTTTTCCCCAGCACAGAGGAGTGAATGAACTTTGGAGTAGCAAATGCATGGATCCAGAATTCCTTCACTAACTTTGGATACACAGGACCCATAAGCCTGTCAAAGTAACCGTCCCAGCCTTGTGCTTTGATTGAAGAAATCAGATCAAACCCATTTTCAGCAAGATCTTCTAAGTCCACAAAACTTTCACACAGTACTTCTAGTGAATCAACAGCAGTTAGGAGAGTGCGTACTGGTTCTATGACAGTGGTAGCATCTTTGGTAGTAACAGCTTTTGAAGTAGATGCCATTGTTGACGATGATGAAGAAGATGAAGGTTTCTGGGTTCTTTTAGGGTTTGCAAAGAGAGAGAACAACAAACAAAAACGCATATGTGTTTGAGAATGTGAAAAGTGTGAATGTGTTATGAGAGTGGTTTATATAGACAAATAAAGCACGC
This sequence comes from Lathyrus sativus, assembly GCA_963859935.3. Taxonomy (NCBI): domain Eukaryota; kingdom Viridiplantae; phylum Streptophyta; class Magnoliopsida; order Fabales; family Fabaceae; genus Lathyrus; species Lathyrus sativus. Next base: position 59,259,471 of record OZ012736.1, read on the forward strand.
ATGGGAAACACAACAGATACACATAGGACACATACGCACGTTTGCATTAAATGAAAAGTAATCATTTTTAATTATGATATGACATTTGGGGGAAAATCAAGACAGATTGAGATTTTCAAAGCAATACCTTAAACGTCATAATCAGTAGGTGTACTCCATCTTTTCAGATTCTGAGTGACACGTGTTTGCTTGCATGTGATTCTATAACTCTTAAGAAATGAAACGTTTTCAACTTTCAGATCCTCTGAGATGGTCAGTACAGAGTTTCACACAAAAATAATAATTCACAGATAAATTAAACAAGCAAGACAGATGAAATACTTCAGAGTGTTAAACACTTAGCATCTGAGAAGTTGACTCTGAGAAATATTACTCTGGACAAAAATCCATGCAAATATTTTTCAGAATAAACTTAAACCTATCTTCAGCAAGGGGTTTTGTAAAAATATCTGCCCATTGATGATCTGTATCAACAAAGGCTAAATTTATTACACCCTTCTGAACATAGTCTCTGATGAAATGATGTCTAATCTCTATATGTTTGGCCTTAGAGTGTAAAATTGGATTTTTGGATAAACATATAGCAGAAGTATTATCACAGAAGATAGAAAGATTACTCTCATAGATTTGATAATCTTCTAGTTGACTCTTCATCCAGAGCATCTGAGTGGAACATCCAGCAGCAGCAATGTATTCTGCCTCTGTGGTTGATAGTGCAATTGTTGGTTGCTTCTTGCTGTACCACGAGATCAGATGACTTCCAAGAAACTGACAGCTTCCAGAAGTACTTTTGCGCTCAACTCTATCTCCAGCATAGTCAGCATCACAGAATCCAACTAGTGAATATTTGTCAGATTTTCTGTAACACAAACCAACATTAGCAGTACCTTTCAGATACCTTAGAATCCTCTTAACAGCAGTTAAGTGTGATTCTCTAGGATCTGATTGGAATCTAGCACATAAACAAACACTAAACAGAATGTCTGGTCTAGAAGCAGTCAAATAAAGAAGAGATCCTATCATACCTCTGTAGAGTTTCTGATCTACCTTCTTACTTACCTCTTCCTTACCTAGAGTGCTTGTAGGATGCATTAGAGTCTTTGCCATTTTGCTATCCAGCATGTTAAACTTCTTCAGAAGCTCTTTAACATACTTGGTCTGATGTATGTAGGTGCACTCTGGAGTCTGATTTACTTGGATTCCCAGAAAGAATCTCAGTTCTCCCATCATGCTCATCTCAAATTCTGCCTGCATACATTTAGCAAACTCCTTTCCAAGCATAATATTTGTTGATCCAAAAATAATATCATCTACATAAATTTGACAAATCAAGAAATCTTTCTTAATGGTTTTACAAAATAGTGTGGTATCCACTTTTCCTCTGATGAAATTTTTCTTCAGAAGAAAATTGCTCAACCTCTCATACCAAGCTCTGGGAGCTTGTTTTAGTCCATAAAGAGATTTTTTCAGTTTGTAAACATGATCTGGAAAATTTTCATTTTCAAAACCAGGAGGTTGGTGGACATACACTTCCTCTTCTATAATTCCATTAAGAAAAGCACTTTTAACATCCATCTGATAAAGAGTGATGTTATGTTGTGCAGCAAATGAAATAAGCAAGCGTATAGACTCTAACCTTGCAACAGGAGCATATGTTTCTGTGTAGTCTATGCCTTCTTGTTGACTGTAGCCTTGAGCAACCAGTCTTGCTTTGTTCCTTTCAACTTCTCCTTTCTCATTAAGTTTATTTCTGAAAACCCATTTTGTTCCAATGACATTGAAACCTTTAGGTCTTGGAACCAGATCCCAGACTTCATTCCTTGTGAATTGATTCAGCTCCTCTTGCATAGCTAAAATCCATTCATTATCTTCCAGAGCCTCATCAACAGATGTTGGTTCTATAATTGACACTAAGCCACAGAAGGAAGATTCAGAAGTTCTGAGAAATGCTCTTGTCCTTATTGGATCATCTTTCTTTCCAATTATCACATCCTCTGGATGAGAAGCTTTCATTCTGGAAGAAGATCCTCTGACTGTTGGTTTTTCAGAAATATGCAGATTGTCAAGTTGGGAAGTTAGAGGCGTAGCATCTGGGTTTGCTTCAGAGTCTTTGTCTTTAGTCTTGTCTGCCTCTGAGCCTTCAGAGTCTGTGAGAATAACTTCTCTATCTGCAGAACTTTCAACTTGCTTTGGCTTTTCAGAGCCAAGCTTATCATCAAATCTAACATGAATAGATTCTTCCACAATCTGTGTTTCAGTATTGAATACTCTGTAGCCTTTAGAGCGTTCAGAATAACCAAGCATGAAACACTTCTGTGCTTTGGAATCAAACTTGTTCAGATGATCTTTAGTGTTAAGCATATAACAAATACATCCAAATGGATGAAAATAAGCAATGTTGGGCTTTCTGTTTCTCCACAATTCATAGGGAGTCTTTTCCAGAAGAGGTCTTACAGACACTCTGTTCTGAATATAACATGCTGTATTTATTGCTTCTGCCCAAAAGTATTTTGCCAGATTTGTCTCGTTGATCATGGTTCTGGCCATTTCTTGCAATGTTCTATTTTTCCTCTCTACAACTCCATTTTGTTGTGGAGTTCTAGGACAGGAGAAATCATGTGCAATTCCTTTTTCAGAAAAATATTTTTCAAAATATTTGTTTTCAAATTCACCACCATGATCACTTCTGACTTTAATAATTTTGCATTCTTTTTCAGTCTGGACTTGATTGCAGAAGTCAATGAACACAGAATGAGACTCATCCTTGTGTTTTAGAAACTTTACCCATGTCCATCTGCTGTAGTCATCTACAATGACTAACCCATACTTCTTGCCTCTGATGGATGCAGTTTTCACTGGTCCAAACAGATCAATATGAAGTAATTCCAATGGTCTAGAAGTGGAAACAACATTTTTTGGTTTAAAATGAGATTTTGAAAATTTACCCTTTTGACATGCGCCACACAGAGCATCTGAATTGAACTTCAGATTAGGGAGTCCTCTGACCAGATTGAGTTTATTAATCTGAGATATACGTCTCATATTAATATGTCCCAATCTTCTATGCCAGACCCATTGCTCATCATTCACAGATAAAAGGCATTTTACATTTTGAACTTTAAGTTCTGAAAGGTTAATTTTGTAAATGTTGTTTTTCCTCTTTCCACTGAATAGGATTGAACCATTCTTTTGACATACAGCTTTGCAACATTTTTGATTAAAGATGATATCATAACCATTGTCACTTAATTGACTTATGGACAATAGATTATGTTTCAATCCTTCAACTAACAGAACATTAGAAATAGAGGGTAGGTTACCATTACCTATTGTACCAGAGCCAATGATCTTGCCCTTCTGGTTCCCTCCAAATTTCACGTCCCCTCCAGATCTAAGTTCCAGGCTTTGGAACATAGACCTTTCGCCCGTCATATGTCGTGAGCATCCAGAGTCCAGGTACCATGATTGGTGTTTGGATTTTGCTGCTAAGAACATCTGCAACAGGTATTATTTTACTTTTAGGTACCCAGATCTTCTTGGGTCCTTTGGGGTTAGATGTTCTGTGGTTTTGCCTAAACTTCTGTTTTTCAACATAGTGTTTATTCTGGCTAGCCCTTGGCTTAAACACATAAGTACTCTTTTCAGAGCTTGTATGTTTAATATCATTCAGATGACCAAACTTAAAATGAGAATACAGAGGAGTCTTCTTGATGAAGAGTTTATCAACAGATTTTGGATTGCTTCCAGAGGAAGATTCACATCCAATGCCTCTTCTGTTGTTCCCACTAACACCATAGATCATAGAAGCCATTTTGCTTCTGTCTATGCTTTTAGTGAGGAATCTTTTAAAACTGGAGTCATATTTTTCTAAAATATTTTCACTTGACTCTGTTTCAGTATCAGATTCTTGTTGAGTTGTTTCTAAATCATTTTTGAGTTTTAAATTTATTTCTTTCTGCTCAACAAGTTCTGTTCTCAGAAGATCAATCTCAGATTCAAGATTGCTTTTCAGCTTCTTGTATTTGAGTTTAATCTTGCTGTAGCTTTCCAACATGTCAGATAAACTTTCAACAAGTTCAGCTCTGGAGAGTTCAGAAAATACCTCTTCAGAGTCAGAGTCTGATTCTGACTCAGATTCAGATGATGACGTTCCTTCATCTTGATCATTTGTGTTGGCCATCAGCGCAACATTTGCACATTCTTCCTCAGATTCAGAAGATGATTCAGATTCATCTGAGTCATCCCATGTAGCCATCAGAACCTTTTTCTTTTTATCAAACTTCCTTTTGGGTTTTTCCTTTTGAAGTTTGGGACATTCACTCTTGTAGTGTCCAGGTTCTTTACATTCATAGCAAGTGACCTCTTTCTTGCCAGATCTTCTGAGTCCAGAAGATTCTCTCTTTTGATCAGATCTTCTGAAGTTGTTGAACTTCTTCCCTTTGTGCTTCCAGAGTTTGTTGATCCTTCTGGACAGCATGGATAGTTCATCTTCTTCTTCAGAAGAAGATTCCTCAGAACTTTCTTCATTTACCTGCAAAGCTTTAACAGATTTTTTAGATTTAAAAGCTAAGGATTTACCTTTATCTTTCTTCTGGGGTTCATCTTCCTCCAGCTCAATCTCATGACTTCTCAAAGAACTGATGAGTTCTTCTAATGAGATTTTGTTCAGATCCTTGGCCAGCTTCAATGCAGTCACCATAGGTCTCCATCTGGTAGGAAGACTTCTGATGATCTTCTTGACATGATCAGATGTTGAGTAGCCCTTGTCCAGAACTTTCAACCCAGCTGTTAGAATCTGAAATCTGGAAAACATAGTCTCAATGTTCTCAGATTCTTCCATCTTGAACGCTTCATACTTCTGTATCAGCGCCAGAGCCTTTGTTTCTTTCACCTGAGAGTTTCCCTCATGAGTCATTTTGAGAGACTCAAACATATCATGAGCAGTGTCTCTGTTGGTAATCTTCTCATACTCTGTATGAGAGATTGCATTAAGAAGTATGGTTCTGGCTTTGTGATGATTCTTGAATTCTTTCTTCTGCTCCTCAGTCATTGATTTTCTATCAATCTTTTTTCCATCCTTAGTAGGATGTTCATATCCATCAATGACTAAATCCCAGAGATCAGCATCATACCCCAAGAAAAAACTTTCAAGTCTATCTTTCCAATAATCAAATTTTTCTCCATCAAACATTGGAGGTTTGGTGCTGATTCTGTCTCCTTCATATTTGTTGCTTGATGTAGGAATATCACCCATATTAGCAACCAAATAAATAACAGAGTATTCTTCTCACTGGATCTTTATCTGTCACGGTTAAGTGAATGCACACTCAGAACCGGAGCTCTGATGCCAACTGAAGGTGAGAAAATACTTAGAAGGGGGGGTTGAATAAGTATGACAGAAAATAATCAAAGATAAAAACTCAAGTATTTTTATCCTGGTTCGTTGAACTCAACTACTCCAGTCCACCCTTTTCAAGAGTGATTTGCCTTTCTCAACAAGGACTTAATCCACTATTCAAATCAACTGATTACAAATAGCAACACCTAAGAACAACTGTTCTTAGTCTTCTCAAGAGCTACTGATCTAACCTAGATCCTCTTAAGGAAAACTTCCTTTACAAATTAATGTAATACAATGTAAGAGTAATAAATTGCTTCTATGAAAGCTATAAACACAACTGTGTTATTTCTCTAAGTTTAGAACAATGTATGAACAGCAAAGAATATGAGAGCTTGAGAGCTTTTCGCGTGAGAGTAAGTTTGTCAAAATTCTTTTCGTCTAAGTTCGTCACTTCAAGAATGAGCTATGATATCCTTTATATAGCCACTTGAATATTGGAGAGAATATTTTACCGTTGGAGAAGATATTTCCAATATCAAAAAGGTACAGTCCTTTGTACTATTGCAGCAGAGAGACGGCGCACAAATAGTGGGTGTAGCAATTGTCTGCTGAGCTGTGATTATACCATATATGGAATGTATCAGAGGAATAATATTCTTGCAGAGAATTTTGTCTATCCCAATTAAGGAAAGATTTGCTGGCATATTCCAACGGATATATTAAAATAATCTTCTTCAAATAATTCTTTAGATAGTTCAGATCAACAATCAATATCAGAGTCTTCAGTCTTCAGAATCTTCTGGAAACTTCAGAGCCTAAGATGTTCTTCAGATGTTGATGAATCAGAGTCTGGTGCAGCTGTGTGCTTGAAGCGTAACATGCTCTTAGATCAGAGTCTTCACTCAGATCAGAGTCTTCTCTCATTCAGAGTCTCTTCACTCAGAGTCTTCTTTCATTCAGATTCTTGATAATATATGCAGCGTGTTGTATCTTCAGAATCTTGATGACTAAGCTCTTATACTTCAGATTCTTCTAATCTTCAGATGCTCTTGAGCCATTCAGAATTTATTGTTCACATCAAATTTGCTCTTTAAGATTAAAATCTTTTGTGCCTGTAGAAAACAGTTTAGAACAAATTTAGAGAGTATAATTCTTGTATACAAATTATCATTAATGTTATCATCAAAACATAGAGATATTACTAAGACACAATCTGTGCTCTTACATAACACGCCTAAACGGGAAGGAACTCAGGACACACACGCGAGAACCTAAGGCGTAGGAGCGAATGCATCGCATATCACCCAAAGGGTGCTACACTAAACACTCTAGACGATTGAGGGGAGACCGCTCAATTGTCATTTCCTACGTATCTAACGCTACAGCTCAGAATACTCGACGGTTGCATAAAGTCTTGAATAAGAAAGATGTTATCGAACGAAGCGATTCCGTTGGCCCTTGACATTATACGCAAGCTCCATTCCAATCTTCTCCTCTCTGGGTCCTTGATGATGATGTTTCGAATCAGAACAAATGTAACACTAAACCGTCATGGTTCGACTTATAAGAGAAATCAAACTCTAAGAGGTAACGTATTGATATCCGTGTCAAAGACAAGATAGAGAAATGATATTGAGAATCATTCTCCAATTGAATCATGTCACACGGACAACACAGAATAAAACCAAAGTAAAATCAGACAGCAGAAGAGAAATGAGGAGAGAAATCCAATAACAAATGGAAATAATATTCTACTCCTAAAATAGGCAATGAATTCCTAATAGAAAACTCTAAAGAAATTACAAGGAACTTGCATATAGAAACTAAAATGGAAATTCTATATAAAGCTCTATATATCCTAAAAGAAAAAAAGAATATAAAACTAGAATATAAAATCTATACCCATAATATTCTAAGAAATGATATCTAAAGAAAATAGAAAATTCTACGTAAAATATATGCATAATACTCTAAGAAAATAAACTATAATTTCCTAAGGAGAAAATAACAAAGAATTACTAAAATATATTACATAGCAATATCCCAATACAAAAGCAAAGAATAAAGGGAAGGGGGTTACAGCAGCTAAACAGGGGTGTTCAGTCCAGCAGGGGTACAATCTAAAGAAAAAACAATTGGGCTTTGAGCCCAACAAAACAACAGCAAAAGAAACCGGGGGGGGCGAATATGGAAAACGAGAGTGTATTATGGAACACGCAAGCTGGGCTCAAGGCCCATTAACCCCATCGACCCAAGAGGACCATTCCTCTTCCTTCTCCCAAACTTCACAGACGGAAACCCTAGGTCAACATCATCTCCACCGCCATCCTCTTTCACCTCCTTCTCTGTCCTGAGTCTCTGTTCCCCACCGTCTCCCCCTTATCTCCATCTCACCGCTCCTAAAAAAAACCTCACCAATCTTGCTCGTCCCCTTCTTCCAGCTAAGCAACACAAACCTGTTAAAAATCCCTAAACCTAAAGGAGTGACTTCTTAAATCTGGAGATTGCGAAGATGTTTGTTGAAGATCTATTGCGCTTTGGGGGTTTGATTCATGGAAGACGAAGATTTGGTGACATGGCAACGATGAACACGATGAAGGTGACGAAGATCTTCTGGAGAACGGTTGAAGATCCAAAACATAGTTGAATCCATGTGGAAGCTGCGACGAATCTGAAACTGCATGTTTAGGATCCGGAAATGGTTGTTTGAAGATCTTTGAAGATTTGGCTTGCGTCTCTGCTTGAAGATTTACGGAAAACGTTAACGAAGAGTCTCGAAGGTTTCGTTCATCAAGATTCGAGTACCTATTCTTGGTGATGAAGACGTAACAGTTCATGATGGAGATTTAGAGACTTATGAATCCAGAATGTGTGAGGTTTATTGATGTGGAAAAGACTCAGAGTTGGTTGAAGGTTGATCGTAGATCACGATGATGATTATGGTAGAGGAAGATCTGGCGTTTAGATCTATTGAAATCTGGTGATGATGTTGTTGATCTGGAAAATATGCTTGCAGATCCGTGTTTAGTTGGAGCTTGAAGCTGTATGGACGGATTCTGGAAAAAGATGAACATTCATGGATGTTCTTGAACATATTGATGATTGTGAACGAATCTTGGTGAAGTTTTCCGAAAATTGTAAGAATATTTGATGAATCTTGATGAAGATTCGTATGAGAAACTGGAAAAATTGATATGAAGATGATGAACAGTATGAAGATTCCAGTGACGGTTACGAATTCCGGTGAGGTTTTGGCTGTGTGGACCACCGTGGTGATTTCTCCGGCGTGCTTCCCAGCGTGTTTGCATGGCCGAGGGGTGAGGTGGCGCTGGGAGGGTACGTGGCACGCACTAGAAGAGAGAGAGTATGAGTGGGACATGTGGCCAGAGGGGGAAAAACGTGGCGTGTGTGTGGGTCAGTGGGGAGTGAGGTGGCGTCCATGCATGACGGGGAGATTCAAAGTGTGACATGTGGCCAGCGGAGAGAGAGAGAGAGAGAGAGAGAGAGAGAGAGAGAGAGAGAGAGAGAGAGAGAGAGAGAGAGAGAGAGAGAGAGAGAGAGAGAGAGAGAGAGAGAGAGAGAGAGAGAGAGAAACGAGAGGCTCTTATAGACAGACATGTGGCACTAAAATGGACTGGGCCCCCAAAGCTGACACCTGGCCCACGAATTGACTTATTGACTTCAATTAATGATGATTAAGATGGACAATTAATGCTAAATGAAGGTTGAAAAAGAATTGATTAAACTGATTATTAACTAAACTAATAACATTCTAATTAAATCTTATCTCAATTAAAACTAACTAATTAACATCTAGTCAATTAAAACCTAATAAAATATTAAAGAATTAAATCTAAAACCTAATATGCTCTAAAACAAATCACTTATTCTAAAAGAAATAAAATCTATTAATTTCTAAAACAACTCAATTATTCTAAAAAGAATTAACATCTATTAATTTCTAAAAAGAATTAAATCTAGAAAATAAAACCTATTATATTCTAAACAAATCAAATAATTTCTAGAAATCAATTAAAATCTATATTATTTAAAATCCACTAAAACTCAAAAGAAGTTCTAGAAATCAATATTCTACTAAACTCTAAAAAATAGAAAAAGAAATAAAAGTCTATTAAACTCTAATATCTAAAATAGAAAATAAGGGATAAAAGCTATCTAGCAACTATTTCTATGCTAAAATCTAACGAAATAAACTCTAGAGAATTGCTAATAATTCCATGAGGAAAAAAAACAATGAACATCAATTAAATCGGCGAACAAAACTGCAAGAACGCAACGAGATAATCGGTAAAAATACGGACACCGAAATATCCTCAAAAACAACAGCAAAAGCTGAAAACACCGGGAGGAGCACCACTCCTAAAATAAATCTCCGTACTCGAAATGGTTTGCACTGCCTAAAACGTGAGAAGAGGGCTGTAATCCCGATAGAAATCAATCTGACTGAAAAATGCAATGTATGCGGTATGCAAATGCAAAATGAAATGAAACATAAGCCAAATTGCGAGAAACGGTTGGGCAAATTTTGGGGTGCAATAGCTGCCCCTATTCAAACGGCTTGGACCTGAAGGGTTAAGAAGCGAACGACTTTCAAACATTCAAAGGTAGAAAACGATTGAATACCAAAGAACCCAAAAATTTGCCAACCGCGGAAATAAATTGCAACTCTGATTGAGGAACAAATATCCTGAAACCGAATACAAACAGTTGCATGGCAACAAATTAACTGCTCATCAGATACAGAACACCTGACCTCACCGTCAGTCATCTGTGTAACGCCACAGACATCAAACCCGCAGGCCGGATCAACATGCATTTGATCCTTTCCCTTCGTCAGAAAGAGAAATAATACTCACATCGTCTAAGGTCAGATCAACATGCACTTGATCTTTCCACATTGTTTAAGGCTGGATCAATATGCACTTGATCCTCTCACTTCGTCAGGAAAGAGAAACAATACTCACGTCATCTAAAAGTAGACGGGAAGTCACCATACGTTCACATCGTCTAAGGATAGACAGAAAGAAAGCCACCACACTCATATCATATGAGGGTAGACATCCAATACTCACGTCGTCTAAAAGTAGACGGAAAGACTCCATCACGCTCACATCATCTGAGGGTAAACAGGAACAAATCTGATACTCACGTTGTCTAAAGAAAGACGGGAAGAAGGCCTTGTCCAAAGAACCACGTCGTCAATAGGAATCGACGGAAAGAAAGATCAAATAAATGATTACGTCAACTAACTTCGCAATTATTCAGCAAACTTCTAAATCCTTTCGTCCATAAGAATTGATGAAAAGGAAATATCTTCGAAGGGCCACATCGTCAATAAGAATTGACAGAAAGAGAACCATCTTCAAATAGCCATATCTTCAATAGGAATTGACAACAAGGAAATCAAACATTCTTCAGAGAGCTACGACATCAATAGGAATTGACGGCACGAAAACCTTCTTAGAACAACATCTCATCCAATAAACTGAAAGAAAACCACGTCCGAAACTCACATCGTCTAAGGATAGAAGGAGGGTAAACCATATCTGAAATTCGTCTTGAAATCTCGCATCGTCCAAGGATAGACAGGGAGAAAATAATATCCAAAATCTAAATCATTGAATGCTGAACAAACACAGAAGATCGTATTCACAACTCACGTTGTCTAAAAGTAGACGGTAAGAAGACTTGCTGGGGAGGCACATCGTTAATAGAGATTAACAGAAAGAGAATCTGCTCGGAGATACACATCGTTAATAAAGATTAACGGAAAGAAACTATCGACATCAGAAGATTGATGGACAAAGGAACTTTGCTTGGGGACGTCATCATCAGAGGACTGCTGGACAAAACATAACCGTTGTATGATCTGAAACCCGAGAGAAAGTAGCTGATGAGCTGCCTGAACACAACTACTGAATAAACGCCCCTGTATCGACCGCAGGGTGATTCACGTTGCCACGAAAGGCTAATAACAAGCAGGCTTATGCTTCGTATGCATATGTGTATGTTTGAATGGCGTAATGCTCCATACGATGGAAATGCCACGCATTTAAGGATGAAATGCAAATATGATGATATATGCAAAGATGAAAATGCAGGCTCGGGCTGCCGGAGAAAAGCTATACACAGAATGACCATTCCAGCAAAATAAATGCTGGAAAGGTGAAGCCAACTCCGCAGGGGATAACCGGGTATCACAAAATTACTCCAGCAAAATAAATGCCGAAAAGGTGAGATCGACTTCGCTAGGGAATAACAGAAGGATGCCAAGTATGATTAGACTCTCCTGGGGATAGCTTGCGCGTGCCAATGATGATTGGGCTTTGCTGGGAAAAAAACAGACGAAGTTTTACTGCGTGCCAATGGAAATTGGATTCTGGAATGATGCGTCAACACGGATTGGGCTTCCTGACAGCCACCAATATCCTGTCTAGATTCAAAGGTTTTGGTTGAAGGGTCGAGGGATAGTAGCACGACTTCCCGACATTCGTCTTGAACTTGATGTCGGCAATGTGGCACAGACAACCACCATAGAGCGACTCGACTATGACTCGTGTGACTTTGACGCCTTTCCGATGCTTCGTCTTCTGAAGAGATTGATTTGGACGGATGATTCTCGAGTTCTCCCATAACCATTATGTTTTAAAGATCTATGCGCGAACCGCAGTCGTTTTCTTTTCAAATCCCTAACTTTTGCCTGAATCGCCCTTGCAGGTTTTCGATTCACCGGGATACCCATTTTTGCCAAAGCCGCCCTTTCGGGTTTTCAACTTTGCGAGTTTACACTTTTTTTTCTTTTTTATCCCTAATTTTTGCCCGAACCTATCTTTTTATGGTTCGCCGGGATGCCTCATTCTTGCCTGAATTTTCTTTTTCTTTCCAGTGGGTCTATTTTTTTAAGCAAAGTATCTTTTGACTGCGTCCGCGTTCACGGGGGATGTAAAATATTCACCATCCATGGTTGAAAGTAGCAAGGTTCCTCCAGAGAAGACTTTCCTCACAACATACGAACCTTCATAATTGGGAGTCCATTTGCCCCTGTGATCATTCTGTGGTGGGAGAATCCGCTTCAACATCAAATCACCTGCCTGAAAGCTTCAAGGACACATCTTCTTATCATAGGCTTTCTTCATCCTGCTCTGATACAAACGACCGTACGCAAGAGATGTCAGTCTCTTCTCATCCATCAAACTGATTTGATTCAACCTATTCTTCACCCATTCCGCTTCATCTAGCTTGACATCAGTCAGAACTCTCAAAGATGGGATCTCGACCTCCAATGGCAGGACAACTTCCATGCCATATACCAACGAGAAAGGTGTTGCCCCAGTTGAAGTATACACCGAGGTATGATATCCATGTAAAGAAAAAGGCAACATCTCATGCCAATCCTTATAAGTCACAACCATCTTCTGCACTATCCTCTTTATGTTTTTGTTGGTCGCTTCCACAACACCATTCATCTTCGGACGATAAGGAGATGAGTTGTGATGCTCAATCTTAAAGTTCTGGAACAACTCCTTCATCATCTTGTTATTCATATTGGAACTATTATCAGTAATTATCCTTTCAGGTATCCCATAGCGGCAGATGATGTCCCTTTTGATGAACCGGGCTACAACTTGCTTGGTGACATTAGCATAGGAAGTTGCTTCGACCCATTTGGTGAAATAGTCAATAGCCACTAAGATGAAACGATGCCCATTGGATGCAGTCGGCTCGATCTTACCAATCATATCAATGCCCCACATGGAGAAAGGCCAAGGAGATGACATGACATTCAAAGGACACGGCGGCACATGAATCTTGTCGGCATAGATCTGACATTTGTGGCATTTCTTGGCGTACTTGAAACAATCAGACTCCATAGTTAACCAATAATACCCTGCTCTCAACAGCTTTCGAGACATGGCATGCCCACCTGCATGTGTTCCAAAGGCTCCTTCGTGGACCTCTTCCATAAGCAAATTCGCTTCTTTTTCATCCACACATCTTAGCAGCACTGAGTCAAAGTTCCTTCGATAGAGCACACCGTCTGGATTCAGGTAGAAGTTACCAGATAACCTCCTCAAGGTTTTCTTATCTCGGGTCGATGCCCTAGGCGGATACTCTTGATTCTTTAGAAAGTTCTGGATGTGGTAATACCATGGCTTTCCATCATAAGCTTCTTCTATTGCGAAAACGAATCCCGGCCTATCGAGGCGTGAGATAACAATTCTTGGTGCATCGTTCCAGAAGTTCACTTTGTACATTGAAGATAAAGTAGCCAAGGCATCTGCCATCTGATTTTCTGCTCTCGGCACATGGTGAAACTCTACACGATCGAAGAAAGGTAGAAATCTTCTTGCGTAGTTCATATAAAGGATCAGATTTGGTTGGCGCGTCTCCCACTCTCCTTTGATCTGGTTGACCACTAAAGCTGAATCACTGTAGACATCAAGGTTCTTGATTCTCAAATCGATTTCTTCCTTGATACCCATGATACACGCCTCATATTTGGCCTTGTTGTTTGTACAGGGAAATGTCAACCTGGCAGTGAAGGGTATATGCGTCCCATGGGGGGTTGTAATGATTGCCCCAATTCCACTGCCGTAGGAGTTAACAACACCGTCAAAGATCAATTTTCACTGGGAACCTAACTCAGGACCTTCGTCAGGAAACAGCTCATCACAATCTTTCATCTTCAAGTACTTAATGTCTTTGTCGGGAAAATCAAACTTCATTGGCTGATAGTCGTCAATTGGTTGCTCTGCGAGATACTCCGACAGAACACTCCCTTTAATAGCTTTCTGAGACACATATTGAATGTCGTATTCTGTCAGAACCATCTGCCATCTAGCAATCCTTCCTGACAGTGCTTGCTTTTCAAATACGTACTTAATCGGATCCATCTTTGAAATTAACATGGTTGTATGGTTTAGCATATACTACCTTAGGCGTTTGGCGGCCCAAGCCAGTGCGCAACAAGTTTTCTCCAACATTGAGTATCTGGACTCACAGTGTGTGAACGTTTTACTCAAGTAATAAATTGCATGCTCTTTTCTTCCAGTCTCATCATGCTGATCGAGAACACAACCCATGGAATTCTCAAGAACCGTTAAGTACATTATCAACGGTCTTCCAGCCACCGGGGGCATCAGTATTGGAGGTTCCTGCAGATACTCTTTTATTTTCTCAAACGCTTTCTGACAATTCTCATTCCAAACAACCTCCTGATCTTTCTTTAATAACTTAAATAATGGCTCACAAGTGGCTGTGAGGTGACATATGAACCGAGCGATGTAGTTCAATCTACCTAGGAAACCACGAACTTGTTTTTCGTTCTTCGGTGCTGGCATTTCTTGAATTGCTTTGATCTTTGCAAGATTAACCTCTATACCTTTCTCACTGACAATGAACCCCAACAACGTTTCTTACCGCACACTGAAAGTATACTTGTTTGGATTCAGTTGAAGTTTGAACTTCCTCAACCTCTCAAACAGCTTTAGAAGATTCACCAGATGCCCCTCCTCCGTTTGGGACTTCGCAATCATATCATCGACATATACTTCAATCTCATGATGAATCATACCATGAAAGAGAGTCACCATAGCTCATTGATAAGTTACCCATGCGTTCTTCAAACCAAAAGGCATTACCTTATAGCAGAACGTCCCCTATGGCGTGATGAAAGTCGTCTTCTCCATATCCTCCAGTGCCATCTTAATCTGATTGTATTCCGAAAAAACGTCCATGAAGGAAAACACTGAGAACCGTGCGGTGTTATCAAAAAGCACGTCAATATGAGGAAGCGGAAAATCATCCTTTGGGCTCGCTCTATTCAGGTCCCTATAATCAACACACATCCTGACTTTGCCTTCCTTCTTATACACGGGCATGATGTTTATAACCCACGAAGGGTAATTGGTCACAGCAAGAAATCCAGCGTCTAACTGCTTCTGGACTTCTTCTTGGATCTTCACTGCCATATCAAGCTTGGTTCTTCTTAATTTCTATTTAACAGGAGGACACTCTTCTCCAAGAGGAAGACGATGAACTACAATATCCGTGTCGAGTCCAGGCATATCTTCATATGACCAAGCAAAGACATCTTTATACTCTCGGAGTAACTCAACCAGTCTTCGCTTGACATCACTTTGCAGCGCGGCTCCTATTCTGACTTCCTTCTTATCTTCCTCAGTTCCCAGGTTGACGACTTCAACTTCCTCCTGATG
The DNA here is from genome assembly GCA_963859935.3 of Lathyrus sativus. Taxonomy (NCBI): domain Eukaryota; kingdom Viridiplantae; phylum Streptophyta; class Magnoliopsida; order Fabales; family Fabaceae; genus Lathyrus; species Lathyrus sativus. The sequence continues at coordinate 59,275,050 of OZ012736.1, forward strand.
AGGCAGGATGACCTTCTCCTCTTGTCTTAATAATCTGGCAAGCTCTTCGGGCAGGTCTTCATCTTCTTCGATCTCTTCTTCCGCTTGAAAGATCGGATTGTCAAAGTCACACCGAGTCATAGACGAGTCTGAGTCGATGGTATCTGAAATGTGTAACCTGCAATGATGATGATTTTATGCTTAAATGATATGCAAACAAACAAACACAAACCACATTGTCATTTTATTGTTAGAAAATAAAAACAAGAAAAACAAGGATCTCAAAATTTTGAATGAAAAGATGCCTTTTTGATTGATAATGATAAAAGATTGTTCGCACACATAACAGATAGGGCCCTACAAAATAAAGACCACTATGCTCCGGGTAGAGCATAGGGCAAAACATTAATCAAAACAAAGCAATTAGTCTTCATGGGTCACAGAGATGACTTCTTCCACGGTCCAATTCTTCAAAACCTGGCCAGTGACACATGGCTTGATCCACGCATCCATGTCGCAGTCGTTGTCTCCTTCCTCGTCAGATACGGCATTAATTCTTTCGATTATCACCCCACCACTGGTGAACTGAACAGGTCCTTTGTAACACGGAGCATTTTGTGAAGAAGACGCATATGGGTTGTATCCCAATCCAAACTTATCTTGTTTGTTGGGGATGCTTACCACTTGCTCCCATCCTTATGCTGATCCGGATTCCACTACGGCTAGGGCTTCCTTGTATGATGACATGGCATCTTCTGGAGCTTTGACCTTGACCGGTGCCTTTTCCTTGATTTGGGCAGTCTCAAAGGCCTGACACAGTGTTTCATGAATTTCACCATCGACCTCCACATATTTGAATGAAGACAGATGGCTCACCATGATGTCTTCCTCTCCACACACAGTCACAATATTCCCATCCACCATGTACTTCAGTTTTTGGTGCAAAGTTGATGTCACAGCTCCCGCTGAGTGTATCCAAGGCCGATCCAAGAGGTAGCTATATATCGGCTGGATATCCATTATATGGAACACCGTATCGAAAATCTCAGGACCAACCTGAATTGGTAAAGTCAATTCCCCAAAAACGGACCTCCTCGTCCCACCAAATGCTCTGACTACCTAGTCGCTCGGAGTACATGTTATCCCTCGCGTGTCTAGCTTCATGAGGGCTTTCTTGGGCAGAACATTTAGTGACGACCCTGTATCTACGAGTACATGTGACAGAACAACACCTCTACATTCCATCGAGATATGCAAATCCAGATTATGATTCCTTCCTTTCGGCGTCAAATCACGATCAGTGAATCCCAACCCGTTACCTGCATTGACGTGGGCCACCACCCCTTCCAACTGATTCACGAATATCTCTTGAGGTACGTAAGCATTATTCAAAACCCTGAGCAAAGCATTCCTGTGAGCTTCAGAACATAACAACAACGACAAGATGGAAATCTTTGAAGGAGTCTGTTGTAAGTGATCCACAATTTTGTAGTCACTCTTTCTTATCAAACGCATGAATTCCTCTACGTCCTTCAGCAAAGTTTCCTTTTCTCTAGTCTGAGAACTCTCCTCAACTACCACTTTCCCTTTACCTTTATCGGTCCTTTCTGCATTTACTTCGGGAGGTGGAAACACTCTCCTACTTCGAGTCATTCCTTCAGTTCCTACCAAATTGTCAATCGAGACCAAGGGCGAATTCTTTAATTCCTGTTTCTGCCCGTTGCAATAGACCTCGGCCCAATAGTTCCAAGGGATTGCTTTAGAAATCTCATAGGGTATGGATCCTTCCTTTGTGAATATAATAGTGGGCCTCGCCTGAGGTGCAGAAATTGTAATCGTTTTGTACGGGATGGAGATGGTGGCCACCTCGTCCTTATCTTCAACGACTACCTCTCCAGCATTCTTCTCACAGATTCTATCAAATTTCAATAAACCGTCATCCATCATGCGTTGAACATGGTTCTTCAGATTCCAACATCCTTCGAGACAAATCATACAGTCTTCACAATCCTTCCCACAGCCAGGGAACACCCCACCTTTTAACAACTTGCCCTTCATAAAGCTTAACGGCGTCTTCAGATCCTCCACCTTGGAAACCAAGTTCAAGCCTTCCTCACTGACAATAGCATTCACACCACCACCCCTACCATGGTTAGGCATGGGATTTTGATCCATGTTTGGCGCATCCTGGTTGAAGTTGATAGCCTTACTATCAACAAGGTCTTGTACCTTGTGTTTGAAAGCTTTTGCAGTTGTCGATGTTGTGGTCGGGGCGCCAGAGTGGAATTCACACCTAGTGTTGGCGTCATACCCAGGAGGTGGTGGGCCAGTTAGAGGTGTCATTGTATTTTTCTGGACCAACTGCAGTTGAATTAAGTGTTGTAATAACTGAGCGTAGGGCATCGGTGGTGTGTCAAAGTGCCTATCCATCATCCTTCTCCGATCTTGGAACTACCTCGGTGCATAATTCCGTTGTTGAGGTCATTGTTGTTGTTGACGTGGTTGTTGTTGCTGAGGCTATACCGCCGGGATGGCAATACTAGATACTTATGGTGGTTGCTGATAATACGGTCGTTGTTGACATTGATTCAGATTTCTATTTCGATTGTTAAAGTTGGATATTGCATTTGTCTCGTTATCTCTCTTCTTCGCACCAAAAATCTTTCTTCCGCCTCCAGATGAGGTCCCTTCCCCCGCCTATATCTTTCCCATGTTAATACCGTTTTCGACCCTCTCGCCGGTAATAATCAAATCCGAAAAGCTCCCAGAATGCTGCCTACTAACTTTTCATAGTACATTCCTGGTAATATGGCCACAAACAGATCAATTAGTTCTCTCTCCACCATGGGAGGTTGAACTCTAGCGGCAAGCTCTCGCCATCTTTGTGCGTATTCCTTGAAACAATTGTTACTCCTCTGTGATAAATTCTGAAGTTACACTCGGTTTGGCGCCAAGTCACTGTTTTATTGGTAGTGCTTAACAAAAGCCTCTGCCAAATCCCTCCAGCTTCTGACATTAACTGGCTCTAAGCCCATATACCATTCGAGGGACGGTCCCGACAGACTATCTTGAAAGAAATGCATCAGCAACTTCTCATCATCGGAGTACGCAGACATCTTTCGGAAATAGGAGCAAAGATGCACCCTTGGACATGTTGTTCCTTTGTATTTATCGAAATCTGGAACTTTGAACTTTGGGGGAATCCTTAGCCCCGGAATCAATCCTAGGTTCGACATATCCAGACCCATAGCATTTTGGTTTTCAAGGCTTCTCATCTTTTCCTCTATTGCCTTGAATCTTCTATCAGCGTCTGATTGCAATCCTGCCCCAAGATCTCCCAGGGAGAAGATGCCCTCTTGATCATCTTGTTCCCACTGGGGACCGTTGTTACCATGTATAGGGCCCATTGGAACTGGGATGGGAATTCCAGTCTGGTTTCCTCCACCCGGAGGGATAACAGTTGGGATAGCATCTGCCCGCAGCGTACTGTTTTCTGCTGGAGGTGGTACAGCAGCGGTTCCCCCATGTAGAACCCCACTACCATCAACCCTTGACACCAGAGGTTGTACCAATGTCCTCAACTGTTCTTGGTCGTTGGCTACGCCCTGCATCATGTCCATAAACTGCGCCATCCTCTCGCGAAATTCCTGAAGCTCGAGTTGAACCTGCTCCATAACTCTTTGTCGATTCCCCCTCATAAAGTACTTGTGGAATGTCGGGTCTGCTATCCTGTAAACTAGAAAATAACCACATAGAGATAAGATTAATGGTTCCAAGAACACCTGCTATGCAAAATGATAAATGATGCAAAAAAAATGCAGACATGTAAATATGTTTCAGGGAAATTTCCCCCACGATTCTAGTTCCCAGAAGAAGAAACACCCATGAAAAATCCCACAGACAAGTAAACAGAATAATAACACCTCGTATAATAACAAGCCAATCAACAGTGTGCATACATCAGCTGAGAAAAAAATAGAGATGACCTTAATCAACAAGCCTGATGATGGTCGATACATAAGAAAAACAACAAGATACAAAGAAAGATAATCAAGTTGAGCGCCGAGACCAGAAATCCTCTAGCAGCTTCCGCGTCTCAGGATGATCTGGTCTGGCAAGTAGACCCTGTATGAGTTGCTCTCGCCGGCTAATGGTGCATTGTAGACTATCAACATGGTCGTCTCAGGCTCCATCTCCAAAGCACGCTTCAAGTCAGCTTCTCTTGGTATCACCCTCAACCTACAATCCTTCAGGTCTGCGATATCTTGGCTCAATCTATGCTCGCTGTGATATCTAAGTGATTCTTCTACTGAGATTTTCTCATCTTTTGCTCTGAGTTGACTCTTCAACTTGGTGATCTGTTGTTTCAGCTTATCCTCTCGCTCCTTGTTGTTCGTGAGTGTGTCATTCCACACTGATTCAAACTTAGAGATCTCCAAGTAAGCCTTGTCCAGATCCTTCTTTTTGGTAGCAAGCACATTGTCGATAATGTTTAAATCTCGGCCTGTGCATTCTCTGTCACTGGTCTCCTTTGTCAAATCCGTACCTAGTTTGTTGATAAGCTCAGTCTGTCTCTTGAAAGGATTGACGACATTAATCTTCTCGCTTCAGAGTTGAATGATTTCTCTCTCCAATTCTTCATTTGCTTTCTTCAATTCTTCTTTCTCCAAATACACCTGATTATATTTCTGAATGTCCACGATAGTGGGTTCTTCTATCATGAGCAGATACAGAGGTGCAACTGAAGGAAATGGCATCAAGAACTTCGCAACTCTATCATGAATCCACGTAAGGTACGGGTTGTAAGCTCGGCTGTTACTCTTCCCCAATAAGGACTTCCCTCTCCTGTGGATGTTATTCCATGCATGTTCAAGTCTTCCTAAAGTCTTACCCTCCAATAAACCAGTGAGATACAGAGATTCCTGTATCTCCTCTTCCCTATGAGGCTCCCTCAGTGTATACCCAAATTGTCTGACCAATAAAGAAGGGTTATAGTTGATGCAACCTTTCCTTCCGACTAAAGGGACGTTAGGAAATCCACCGCAACTATAAATAATATTTGTACCAAGCATGTCTCGGTAAAACCAAATAATGTTCTCTGCAGATAGACCCATCAACCTCTTCGACCATTCTGAAGTACTAGCAATGACAACAAGCGGACCCGTCTTGGTCATATGACTGACAAACCAAGCATACAACAGAGGAACACAACAAGCTACATTTTTTCCTCTTCGTTTCTCGTTCTTGTAGTGAACAGAATGATAAACATTGCCAAGAAGAGTAGGCACTGGATTTTTTGAAGCCAAGATGTGGAATGCATCTACATCCACGAAGTCCGGAAGGTTAGGGAACAAGAAAATACCATATATATAAAGAGCCAGGATGGCGCTAAACACAATCCAACAACCATCCTTAGCGCACTGCTGAGCTTTCTCAATCAAGCAAGGCAAAGGAAAACTATATACCCCAAGTCTCTGGATCATCTTCCCATTTAACTCTGAAGCCTCAAGATGCAAAATAGCGGCGAGCTCGGCCATATCAGGCTCAGTATCAACATGGAAAAATGGAATCTGATTCCGAATGGGTACCCCTAACAGCTCAGAATATTCCTCTAGGTTAGGAGGCAAGACATAGTCAGGAAAGACGAAGCATCTCAACTGGGCATCATAGAACTGTAGGAGAGCATAGACACCACTAATCTCATATGCGGAGGACTTACGGACATATCTCAATAACCTCCCATAAGACTTCTTGAAATCTTCCATTACTGCTTTTTCACCCAAGGCAATCAAACTCAACAAAGTACTAACGTCCGGAGCTAGAAACTTGTAGGCCACTGTACTCTTCAAGGGCTCCATAGCAAGGTCACTAGAATCGGGAAGGAAATATGCACCTGCAACACAAATTCATGTTAATGAAATGCAGATGAAAATGAAAATGCAAATGCAAATAAGGGATCAAGATTGTTGTGTTGTTGGCCGATAAAAACCAGAGCTTCGCCTTAATAAGAACTAAAGTATCGACGGTAGGACCCACTGATATCAGGAACACATATTCACACTGTAAAGAACCGGGTAATCTGAAAGCCAAGGTTTCCTGCATAACCCAATCCCTCTCACAGGTATGGACCTATCCATTGACAAGGTTCGGCTTCCTATGTGTTCATCAGCATCACAGACTTTTTAAAAATGATGATACATTCACCATTTCTGGTTTGGCATCATCATCTCCTGAAGAGGCCTCACTTAGCTGACTCACAAATGATCGGTTCCCAGAGTCGATAATTTTCAAATCAAAAATCCCAATAGATCCTAAGGATCTGAAGGAAGATCATCAAAGAGAATCTCGTCCGAGTGTCAATTTTATGCGGAACTGTATCTGCTAAGCAAACAGCCCCCCCCCCCACTAATCTCCACTACTAAAGTTAGGTTCATACTCAAGCCTGGGTATGGCTTATCACTCGTCGGAACTTCCCTCCCATGGCACAACAATAATGATATATGATGCAGAAAATAAAATGCGGAAAGCAAATAAAGAAAAAGCACATATGTACACACCCCAAAAATAAACAAACAAGCGCTAGGATTGACTCGCATAGGGCTGATTCCCCCAGCAGAGTCGCCAGCTGTCGCTACTGCGAAAATCGAGGCCGGCAATGACAGAAGAGTCGCCACCGTGCGTTATTTATCCCAAGAGAGGGAAAGGAAACGCTCAGAGAAAACCTAACGAAAAGAGGGATAAGACTGGTCATCGCAACCAAATCTCGGGTTCGGGAGTCGGTTACGCAAGGGGAAGGTGTTAGCACCCCTCACGTCCGTCGTACTCGACGGGATCCACGCTTGTTATCTATCTAAAAGGGTGATTGAAACTATCTAACTACCGGCTTGAGGTCAAAAGGAAAAGAAGTGACTCGGCAAAGTAACGGCGCTTTGTGCCTACGTATCTCATCTGAAATGAGAAGCCAGAGTCAACGTAGTTCGGCTAACTACGGGTGAAAAGGGGGGAGGGTTGCTCGCCAAGACATCGCGTCTTGTGCCTACGTATTTTCATCTGGTATGAAAGATCATAGCAAACGTAGTTCGGGCTAACGAGGGAACACAGGTTTGTTCAACTGTTTTTTAGGCCCGAGTGGGGTTAACAAGTAGTTCTAGCAGTTGGTGTATGCAGCTCGACCATTGGAGACTTAGGCGTTACTGTTTGCGGTAGAACTAAAAGTTAATGACACTCTTTTTATCTGAAAAGGTTTTCCTGATTAAGATCCCGAAGGATGAAAAAAGGTTTGAAGTGTTTTTGTGTTTTTTAGAGAAAAAGTGTTTTGAATTGGAATGTTTATAATACATGTTGTACCAAAGTCTAGAACCTAAGATCGAATGCGTCGCATATCGCCCTAAGGACGTATACTAAAAACTCTAGGCAATTGATAGGTGGCCCCTCAATCACCATTTCCCAAGTATAAGGCTCATGGCACAACATCCATTATCTTTATTAAGTGTTTTATGATTGTTTTGAGATGAGAAGAGAAAGGACACTAAAAGGGGGACTAAATCCTAACCTAAAGTTGTCATACAATGGTGATCCTAAGATTGAGATAAAGAAAATGCTGCCTAATGTTATCATAAATGGTTAAGATCCTAATGTCTAACATAATCTCCCTTGAGAGATTAGAGGTCCTAAGGGATAGGAAACAAAGAAACAACACGAAACAACATAAACATGCAAGGAAACAAACATGGGATGCAAATGAGGGAGGAAATTGTGTGGGGTAAAGACCACCACAATCTCATCTCAACCTCAAACAACAATATGATAAATGCAAGAGATATAGGGGACAAGAAATACATCAACAGAAACACACAAGAACATCAAAAGTGGGACGAAATGACCTAAACCAAACAACATCAACCACAATGCCACAAAGCAAAACAACATGAAAAGAGAAAGGAAAAGAAACCCTAACACAAAGAGGGGTTATAACAAGAGAAGAAAACAACAAGGCATTCCCAAATATCATTCAACCAAGGCATCATCATGATTTGGGCAAAAGACACAACAAAGGTGTCCTCATGGTTCACCATTCAATTCATGTTTCAAATACCTCCAAAGGAGGGAAATTAGACAAACCTAAATGGTGTTCCAAAGTCCTCGGACAGCAAGGGGAATGAAATAAAAGTTCTCAAAAGAAAAAGAAAGTAAATCACAAGGAAGTGTAAGCAAATTCTCAAAGGAAATCAAGCTTGTTTCACAATGAAACCCTAATTGGAAACTCAAAAGTTACCAAGCAAATGAACAAGCAAAACCAAATCTTATGACCTAAAAATGAGCAAGCACCATCCTTAACATGTTAACAACATGAATCAATAGGCATTGAGAGCTCAAAGGATCCAAAAATGTCATATCCAAGTCAAACTAGGTCAAGATGCATGTATGAACCTTCCTCTAGGGTAACTTGACTTGCAAATTACTCTAAAAATAGGAAAATGATTCAAAAATTACCAAATAAAATGCAAGAAGCTCATAAGTGTGTTGGCAACCAGAGGCCAAAGGATTGCAATCAAAATCACTTCACAACATCACCATAGAAATTGATTCACAAGGGTGCTCCATTGTGAAGGAGGATTGTTTAGGGTCAACGGAAAGGCATCAAAAGTCAACCAATCAGGGGAAAAATGGTCCTCAAAAATTCTTCAACTCATCATTGATATGAGGATTGAATTTCATTCATTGGATCAAAAGGAAATGAGAGAAATAAAATCAAGAACAAAGCATGTCAAGATTTAAGTTACATAAAACACTTCCAAGGTTAAATCCCATTGTTAATTGTAAAATAAATCATAAAATAAAATAAAAATTTCTAAAAATAAGAGGACATCTCAAAGATTCAAAAACATATTATTTCGGGATTTTAGGACCTTTGGAAGTATTTTAAAATAATTAAAATCTAAACAGAAATAAAATAAAACAAAAAGAAAATAAAATAAATAAACAAATGGGCTGGGGGTGCCAATAGCAGCCCAGAAGCGCTGCAAATCACTGGGCTTCACAAAGGGGGGGGTGCTAATAGCAACCCAGCCCATCAGAAAAAACAAAAAGAAAATAAAATGTGTGATTCTGTGTGTTGTGGTCAAACAAGGCGTATGGTGGAACTCAACCAGGCGCGTCTGATCAATTGTTAATCAGATCAAGTGGCTCACATGATGCCAACTCATTTAATGAATATTCAACCTGGATTCCATGTGTTTGGTCAACGTATGTGTATGGTGCGTCTTAATCTGGGACGTTAAAGCAAAGAGTAATCAAATCATGTGGATGGAAACATCACACGTGGCCTGGCTGGGTTTTAAAAAATGGGAGGGAGAACCAGACGCCGGAACCACTGCTCTGGTCGTCTTCTCCGACGAACCTTCATCACCTCCTCACGGCCAAAAACCCAGAACCTCCAAAACTTCATCAAAATGAGTAAACCAAAAGCCTAAAGTGATCTCCAGGTTACGTGGATCATGAATCCACTAGCCATTTTCATTGATCATGTCTTAAAAGGCCAAAACGAAAGAAAATAGAAAATAGCTCAAATGATAAAAAGTTGCTAACAGCTACCAAATCAATCCAGAATCCATCTATGCATCAAAAGGCTTGCAAATATATGAAAATGGTATGTTAAAAGTGCTTGAACAGAGAGATATTTGAAAGAAAAGAAACCTAGAAAACAAGCTTCCACAGAGCTCTGTTTGCTACCAAAGCTTGAAATAAAATACCCAGAATCGTTCAATGAAGTTCAAGAAATGTTTTGCAATGTTTAGTTTTGGTTGAAACTCAATGAAACTCAAAAAACGATTTTCACTTTTTCTCTCCTTTTTTCCAATCTGTTCTTGCTCTCACTCTCACAAAATCCACTTCTGAAGGTATGGGAATGATCCTTATAGTTTATGTATGTTGGATTTAGATCAAGAATAGGCCCAATTCTGTCTCCTTTAAGCCCAATTGCATTTTCACTTTTTCACTTATGGTCATTTGAATAGTGCACAAATTTTACCTTGATTAGCTGTAAAAATGGCTTCTTTGGCTTGCATCTGAAGTTGGTGGATCAAAGGGCTGAAAATTACTCCTTGATTTCATCTTATGGTATGCTTTTGATGTGTAACTTAGTCTTGAAGAAACCACGAAAATGGCCATCAAAATGCACTCAAATCCCAAATCCAAAGATGGCATTGTGTTTCAAATGTCATTTGCACTCAAAATATGCATAAGGTTGGTACAAAAACGTTTTCACATGAATTAATTTTGATTTTTCCTTTTTAAGCCTTTTTTTCATGAAAATTCAATTAGGAATCCTTCAATCTAGGCCAAACCTTTGATGCCTTGATGTTTGGTTGAGCAAATGACCCCATTTTGAGCAAGTTTGATGTTGGAAAGATTTCCATTTGAAGTGTGCAAAGGGGTGAAAATGACCTATAATGAAAATGACTTGTAATCCTACTTTCCCAAAATACCCCTGCCTTGAGAGCCTCATAACTTGAGTTTTATAAATCAGATGGAGGACTTCTAGTACTCGTTAAAAATCTATGATCATGAGGAACAACTTTCATGTTCATCAAAAGTTGAGGAGAAACATCCTTCTAGGTCAAAAATGGCTTGTAAGTTGGTTGACTTTTGTTGACCAAAATCACATTCATCTGAGGACCTGTAACTTGTCTGCATCATAACTTGAGTTCTATAAATCCAATCAAGGACTTATAGATAACTCAAGAAATTATTTAGAGTCTCTCAAATCAATGGATTTAAGATACTCCATATAATCTTCGTCAGCTTTATCATCCGAATGGGGAGAATGAGGGCGCCTTGTTTGAAGCAACTTCATATGAGTCTCCGTTCTTTTTTAGGGAGGAGGTGCTCCTTGAGATGTTCCAGATCTTGAAGACAAACCGGGACATGCTGCCACCACAAGAGTATCCCTCTTTCTTGGTTGGGTATGAACAGCAGATTTCTTTGGAGTATAACTCATGTTTTCCAGTAGTAAGTATGGAACGATGAGTCAAGGAAAGAGAGATTTATCGAAGAAAGAGTGTGAGCCGGGATTGGTCAAGAAAACGGCAAAAAAATAGGTCACGCCGTTGGAGCAACCAATAAGAAAATCTTTTTAGAAAAAGATGAGGCATTCCGTTATGGGAAAAGAGAAAGCCTAAAAAAACGAAATGGACTAAAATCTCCTAGACGGTATGTAAACAAAATGTGGCATAAAAAGCTGCATAAATAAATTCAAGTACAAAATAATAAATTGTCATTTCAAAAAAAAAGTGGCATCAGCCACATGATAAGATGATCATAAAAGGTCGAGAATGCTAGAAAGGCATTTCGACTTTAGCTTAGAGAAAGTGTTCAGATGGTGATTGATGCGAGCTTCACAGAGAGATTGGTCGAGTCGTGTCGTCGCCAGTTCTGTTTCAAGTCTTTGAGCCACGTCAATATAATCGATAGTACTCTTTAATTCATGGGCTACATCAAAGTCGACAGAAGATTTTAGTTCCACAATTCGTCTTTCAGCATTGGCGATCTTGTCCTGGAGTTCCTTAATTTGTTGCTGCCACAAGATAATATCTTTTTGATTGGTTTCGATCTCCTCTTGGCGTTTCTGGTGAGCAGTTTCCAGTGTGGAAACCCTGGCTTCAAATTCTTGTGCATCGGTCCAGGCTGCACTTTCTTGCCCAACTTTCTTTTCAATGTCTTTCAAGATAAGAGGAAGTTGTCGAAGCTCCAAAGATAAAGCATCTATCACAACCGACAAGTCCAACAAGAAACCATGAATCTCTGGGCTGAGATGAGTCAAGTTTACCTTTTTGAGTTGGTCTTTCAGGTATAGTCGAGATGTAGGATCTACAGTCAGGACAATTTTGATATCACCTTTAAAGAACTTCTTCTTGATAGACTAAAGGATGACCTTGACTAGAGCCTCTGAAGTAGGAGAAGTAGGAGGTGTCGAAGAGCCAACAACATGGCCACATTTCTACTCAAGGATTCTCTTGGCATACTCTCGTGGTTTTGACCATTTGAGGGCTATGAGAGGGTCCTCAGTGCTTGCTAGCGAAGAAGGATGAGGCTCATGAGCAGTATGATCACCTTCATTTGCAATTTCTCCTTCCTCTTCCTCCTCCTCTTCTTGGTCTTCAAGTTACTCAGAACTATTGTTGTCCCTCGAATGGTTGTCTTCAGCATCTTCCTCCATAGGTTGTAGCACTTCCTCTTGGTCATTATCAAGTTGAGCATCACTGGGAGTATCAGGAGCATTGGAAGGGGTATCGTTATGTTCTTTTTGAGGCTCCGGAAGAAAGATATCAGTGTCTAGTAGGGTCGAGAGTACGAGAGTTTCCTCTACCACCACTTCGTCAGGAACTATGGGATCAGAACGGACAGGGTTGGGAGTGCTAGAAGCATCATCGTTTACAGAATTATAGTCATTAGCGTGAGCTTGTTGAGTGTTGGTGGGCACCAAAGGAGTTTTGTTTCCTACATAGGAAACAACAAGTTGGTTTACTTCACTTAAACCAGAACCAAGATCAGAAGAGGGGTGATAAGTCCACTCACCTTGGCTATTGATGGAATAAGGAGCAGAAGTACCAGAAGTGGGTGTTGGAGCCACAACGTTGGTGTTAACCTGGAAACACAGTTAAGAAAAGTAAGACGAAGGTATTGCACAAGGAAGGTTGCCAACCTAAAAGAGGAAAACTCATGCATACCTGAGTTGAACTAACCCTAGGGGTAGGAAGAGTGTCCTCGTGAGCACTGGTAGTTAGATTCTCAGCAGTCACAGGGGCACGCTGTTCGACATCACTAGGAGAGGATGTCTAACCAAGAATTTTGGCCACCTTCGACGGAGGTGGGCCAGTAGAGCCAGACACTTTCATTGGTTTCTTCCTCTTATGTACCAAAGTATCTTCAGGAGATTCGTCTGCGTCAAAAGTAACAATGATAGGCGCATCCTTCTTTCCTTTCTTCGAAGGAGTAGGAGGTTTACGCCTTGTCTAAAAAGAGAAAGATACAATATAAGTATGAAAATGAGAAGCATATCCAAGGAGAAGGCAAAGGAAGCGATAGTACCGTTTTGCTTTCAATTTCATTACCACCTCGAGCAGTCGTGGCCCTTGTAGACAGCGCCTTCCTAGGCACAGCTGAAAATAATGTATGATTGCCATATTAGGTAACAAAGAGAAAATTGTACGATCGTAAGCAAAAAAGTGTCAAACCTTCATATACGTCATATTCGATCCGAATGTTTTGAATCCCTATATGAAGGGGGCCTTTGAAACTGTCTAAAGTATGCTTAGTCGGAACCACCCGTCGAGCCTTTGGTTGAGATTGTTGTCGAAGGACCTTTAAGTCCTCAGCGTATATAAACCAGTCTGGAAATGGAGGGGCAAGTGCCACTCCAAAATCAGCAGTCGACAAGCGAGGGAATTTGGGAGGAAAAAGCCTAAAAGCTACCTCATAATGTTTCTCACGAGGAACATTAGGAGGGAGTTTCAAGGTGTCCAGTGTTTGAGAGAATTTGTATTTTAAAATAACGACATCCTCATGGATGGTTCGACTAAGATCATCTGGCCGATAAACAGTTTTAAAGTACTTCTGGAAAGCTTGAATTTCTTGAATATGAGTAAGCTTACCTTTCTTCGACTTGTCCTGCACGGCAAGAAAAGCTTGATCAAGCAGAGAAGAAAAAGCAGAAATGTCAAGGAAATGCTAAGCATAATGTTTTGACCATAAATGGTGGAAAGAAGAAGTACATAAAACAGATGGTTCGAAAAACACGGGCGAAAGTATGCCCGAACTATGGCTAGACTCAGCGAAGATGTCGTTAAAATTATCTTCATAAAAACTAGCAGAAAAAGTATCACTTGGCCTTTCTTGTCATACAAACATTTGGGCAAGCTTTGAATTAACCCGAATTGGCGTGATACAAGGTTAGGCTGATAGGCAATTAGAGATGCTAGGTCTTTTCCAGCATCAAGCCTGTTAACAATGAATCTAGGAATAAAAAAGGCTTCCCAGATTGCAGTAGAATCCTCATCATCGTGTCCCTAGGGAATAGGAAATGGTCTTTTGAACTGTGAGGGGCCAAAACACCAAGTAACAAAGGGTGCCATGCTAGGAGTAAAATCCGAGCAACTGGCAAACATCATAACATAGCTAGTAAAGGCGTCCTTAACAGTTCGCCATCATCAGTGGGAGTTAAGTAAACCAAACGAGGCCATTCGGCATGCCTATCCTCGACCCCAGCAGATGCTTCCACAACGGGTCTTGGTCTGGGAAAGTTGGTCTCAAAGGTAGCATTCAACCACAATTGAAGTAGCCATAAAGGACCAGTCAAAGATACGGTGTCACGAGCTTTTAAACGCCTCGGTCAAGAGACCGTTTCACTAAGAGACTCGTAAAGAGATGCCAGGATCAATTCACTTAGGCAAACGCGTGTGTTATGGTGTAGTTGATTGGCCAGAGGAAAATATTTTTTGGCCACTTGAAGAGACTTGGTGCAGAAAGCCTATCTCGACAACCATAAAGCAAGAAACGCCACGTGTTCCTCATCGGAAACACTATCTGTATCCTGGTCAAAATAATGGTTGATGAAGTGCGTATAGGTGAACTTAGGACTGGAAGGGTGAATGTAGTCATCAGTGTCGAAATCAGGTTGATAAGCAAGGCCGTCAGGTCGAAGGCCAGCGATAGCGGCTATGTCGAAAAGCGTGGGGGAAACCATTCCACACGGCAGGTGAAAGGTGTAATGGGTGTTGTCCCAGAAATACAACGAAGCCGTCAGCAAACTGAGGCAATAGTGAAGAGGAGTTTTTGATAACATCAAGAGGTCATAAATTCCCACAGACTTCCAGTGGTCAGCCTTGACTTTCTCTATCTTTGAATTCCAAAGGTCGAAATCCTTCAGGGGACTAACAACTCTCAATAAGCGAGTACCATCAGCAAGGTAACTTAAGTCAAAAGTTGGTGATAAAGTAGAATCAATGGTACCGGTAGAAGGAGCTGAAAAGCTTTTTTGCCCTAGAGACCTGGTTTTCCGGTAAGACGGTAGATATTCACTCAGCCGCGTATCACAAAGGTCAACCTGGGATAGAGGACCAGACATAACATGGGGTTTACCTGAGATAATTAAAGGGATCATTACCTGAGAATGATAAATGTTCTTGGCAGTCTCAGAGGTAGGTTCCGGAACGCATGGACGATTCTCCACAACATGAGGACCGACCAGGTTAGTGAAGGAAGGAAGAGGTTGTTTTGTTTGGTTGGTGTGTCCTTTCTGGATTTTCCTTTCTTGAGCAGCAGTTTGAGAAGAAGCCATTGTTAGCAACAGAAAAGGGAAACGAATTGTTTTCTGGAAAAAAAAAGGAAGGAGAATAGAGAAGGAAGAAAATGTTTGAGATTCAAGAGAGTGTAAAGATTTTACAAGATGGTAGAGAAAGGTATTTATAAGTATTCGTAAATCCCAAAGGAAAGAGATCCACCTTTGGAAATGATCAAGTAGTGGGACACGTGTTAGTTTTAAGAGGTATGTATAAAACGATGGTCAGAATATAGGCGCATGTTTCCAAGACAAGTGATGATGAGTACGGCTGAAAAGATGTTCAAGATTAGACGTAGTGGCGTAGTGGAAGTCACGAGGAAAACTGAACAGTTGCACCACTATACAAAGAATGGAAGTTGAGATGAAGACATGCAAAGTAACACGTCAAAAATAAAAGAGAGAAAAACTGACCTTCCAAACCCAAGATTGGCGAAAGGACAACTTTTGGGGGCAATTTGTTGACTCTTAATTTTCGACGCCAATCGAAGACCATATTATTTGAAGACAAAAACATCAATGCTTGGCACAAAAGAGAGTTTCGACCAACATCAAGGGGTTTTTAGTCGAAGCAAAAGGGAAAAGAGGATGAAAAATGCTAAGTGTTGAGAAGGGTTCGACAAAGACTGCAGCAAGGGAAACGCGGAGAAGATTTACCAAAAAGTGGAGGGAATTTCCAAATGTTCAAAATTCAAACCAAGAGGTAAAACATGGGAACAGTTAGGAAGGCGAAGTTAGCGCCAAAAGGATCCCCAACCGCTATGTAGAAGTTATTTTACAACATTATAAAAAGATGCAAAAATTATGTAATAGGGGTGTTCATTCATTACCGTTCTAGTTCATACAACTCTGAGTACCCGCGTGTAGAGAAACGAGTTTAAGGAGAATATACGTGATACAACACCAAACTTTTTATCATCAATGCAATTTGCCTTTACAATTCACTTGCCCTTCTTAACTTTCAGTTTTTACATTTCAAACTGCCCTTTACATTTTTCTGCCCATTTGCGTTGCAAAGATCCCCTAGTCGAACGTGGAGTTCTGATTAGAGTTATCCTTCAAGTCATTTAATTACTCGCGTCTTTATTTTAAAGTCTTTTAAGATTTCAAAAGGGTTTGCGTCGAATGCGGAGTTTGGCAATAATCTTAGTATTTCATGTCCAACATTTACACTTTTTTACTTTACGTTGAAACAATCTTAGCACGTGTTCTAGGATTTAGTATGGTCGATCCTGCATGTTAGTCAATTTCTTACGAATTGATAGACCAGCGGTTGTTTACCAAAAATCACAGTAAACAGTAGCCCACATATTGCCCTGCATCTTTAACCACAAGAAATTTGAAATTTGAGGAAACTAGTCTCTAATTCAAGTTTTTTTCAAACATAGCACCAAATTACTCACATCCTAATTAAATTGACGCTTTGACATTATGAACACCGATCTTAGCACAAGAACTGAAGTGTGGTCCATACCAATCTTGAGATCTATTTGGGATCATTTGAATGACATGAAACCATCCTTAGGACTCACCTTACCTTGCCTCTTAGCACATGAATTAATTGTTGAATTAAGCTTGAACATGATTTGAGAGAATTTTATTCAAGACCTAAAGTAATTTAATGAGTTGAACTTGACTTGAAGACTTAAACTTAACTCAAAGAACCAATTGACCACAGCTTGACATACTTAAACATGATTTGAAACAACATGGTGCAAACAATCTTGAACAATTCAATCTACAACTTTGAGACAATTCCAATATGGCTAGAAAATGATTTGAATGAGGTTTAAAAGTAATCCAAACACGATACAATTAGTGAGTCTGAAATATGGCTTCAACATTTTCCATGAACAACTTCTACATATGGATGGATAACCAGTAATCATATGATTTAAATCCCATCAATTTTGACTTCCTCATATTTTCTTGAACCATACTGGAATTCAACAAGGGAAACATTGAACGAATTTGGCTTATCCTTGGATTAATGATAAACATGGGAACCACATGATCACGCCTCATCTAAGATTTGCATTATGGACCTAGACGCACCGTCTAAACTTTAACGGGAAGGCGAATTGGCTTCATGACGATTACCCTTAACCCTGAGCATCAACAACTCAATCTGCGCGTAACTGATATAAATTAACCCAGAACCCTTCAGCGACACCTCAGACGCATTTCACTGGAATTGCATAGCCTTGATCATGAAACAAAATCTCTCTTGACCGAGATTATATCAAACCTAGACGATTCTCAACCCGCATTGTACACTCTTGACTGAATATTCTCAAATGAAGCGTTTGACTTAGGCAGCCAAGAAACACCATATATTTTCTGATTTTTTTGTTAATTTGCAATGGCTGGGCATACAGGTGGAAAACAATTTACAAGTAGGACAAATTTGGGGTATGACACTATTGATGAAATCTGATTTGGTAAAGTTGGAGAATATTGAGAATGAAAGAGTTGAAGAGTTGTGTTTGAAGATAAATAAAAAGTGTGGGAGAAAAAGAGTCTGGCACAATATTAACCTCCAAAATATTCTGAAGATATATCTCTAATATTATTTCAACGTTCATTTAAATTTTGATATGTGTGAAAATATATCTCTTAAATAAAAGAGCATTTTTAAAAATTCAGATTGTGCATAGAAATGCATAGGGTAGAAAAAAATTCTCATATTGTTTTTCCATAGAAAACAATGTCAAATTAACAAGATGTCATTTCATGTCAAACTACATTTTGTTTTCCTTTTGAGCACAAAACTAAGAAAATTGCTTTACAGAATGCATATCACATGGCGGTATGGCCAAAATGTAACTAAAGATTTCAACATATGACAATGAGGGAACACATTTTCTTCAAAGTAATTCTCCTTCATGCTTATAGCACTCATTGAATTTTTCTCATTAAGTTCATTATCCATTATTCAAAACCCACCAGGCCCATCAAAAATATTCTTTATTTCCCATATCGTTAACATCGATCTTCAAAGATGGAATCTTATACGGAATTATAAGATATTAGGGTTACCTACGTACCTTAGGATTTATTAAATTCATATATTGAATTAGGCTGTAAAGTTAGTGGGCCATATGGCCCAAAATACAGAAGTGATCCTACTACATTGATCCCTGACGTTCCCACATCTTGCATGTCTCCCAAAAAATGGGCCCCTATTGATCTATAATGCACTGGTTGGTGGTTGGTGGTGATAAATGTTACTACAAAACATAGTGCAAAGTGCAAAACATGACATGAAAACAGAAAAAGAATAATAAAATACTCTCCCCACACTAGTGCAAAGCTGCTCTCTCTGCTCAATTACAAAACAAAAAAAGAAAGAATAATATAAGGTTTTGTTCAATTATTGAAATATTCGAATGCAACTTGCCAAAATATCTTGCTTTATATTTTTGACAAAAAATTTCATTATCACATATTAAAAATTAACAAAGGTTCATAATAACTATTTTAATTAATAAACAATCTTGTAAGGTCCATTCTAACTATGATGCAATTTCACATAGCTTATTATTGCTTGTTATATAACATCTGCATTGTCTTCTAATATCTCCCATAAGTTAAAGGTTAGTATTTGTCTACCATCTTTAAATTTGATATCAATATGTATGGAAAGGTTGAGGTAACAATGACTTGGTAAAGAAATCAACCAACAGATTTTTCGAAGTTGTTGGCAACAAGTTCATCATTCATGCACTTAGCTATTCTCTAATCCAATGAAAATCAATCTTCGTATGTTTTATTCTTTCATGAAAAAGTAGATTGGCTGAAATGCGAATTGCATTTTGGTTGTTGTAATATAGAACATGTAAGTTAATGTTTCTGCTTTATTAACTACTATTATAAAATATTAGTGTTCACGAGAGTCCCCGTTTGTTCGCTTTTCTTAATGTGTATACATGTCAATGCATAAACGTATTTTATTGCACTAATAGGTAGATATCTTTTATGATGTTTTTGATATAGACATTCTAAATCTTATTCAAAAACCAAAGCATTCAAAATACAATTTATATTGTGTCAAATTATTAATTTTGAATGCTTATTATATTGAAAAATCTTATTCAATATAAATTACCGTTAGCAGAAACTTTGATATAAAGAAAAAAATCTTATTCAATATAAATTACCGTTCTTTAATATAGATACTCAAAGTCTTTGTTCTTTTCTCTGTCATATTATTTATATTGAATACGATGATGTTTTTTAAGAAGATCAAACATAAAATCTTTATTCAAATAATTTTTTTCCTGCAATTATTTTCAAGAGTTCAAAAATATAAGACTCACATCAAAACTTACGACAAAACTCTTATAAAGAAAAAGATAGTAAAATTAGTAATTATGTTTTCAATTCTTCATACATCTCTCTCCCTCTCTCCCGATGGCTAATAAATTACCGTTAGCAGAAACTTTGAATATAAATTATTTATATTGGACAAACTTTGATATAAAGAACAAAAATCTTATTCACTATAAAGAACAAAAATCTTATTCATTATAAATTACCGTTAGAAAGTATATATTCTTCTTAAAGATTTTATTGTGCTAACGCTAATTTTTATATATTATTAATTATCGTTAATCATCGTAATTTAAAAATAGGATGCAGAAACAATAGAATGAAATAGAAAAAAGCAAAGAGTTTAAGTGTTCTTTTTTGGCAAAATATTATACATTATTCATCATTAATTCTTATTAAAGATTTTCTTTTATTTAGTGCATTTGATTATACTATTGACATTTTATTTTAGTTATATATTACAATATTAAATTTTATTTAAAAATATATTAAAAAGTAATATTAATTTGTATTAAATTCTTGTCATACAAATAAATATAAAAACAAAATAAAACACACATAAATCTTAAATGAAAAAAAGAATAATTCATTTTCTTTATTGAAAAGAGAAAATGTAACAAACAAATGTACAAAACACATATATCATTATTATAAGTAGCCATCAATTAATTAGAGTATGTTTTTGTTTTGAATGGTTGTCTTTTAGTAGAGAAAAGATTGGTTGCACTTGTACACAAAAATCTAAAACGCATAGTGAGAGAAAAATATATATTAGTGAAGATGAGGAATTTTCCCCTTTTACTTACCTCTTACACACCATCAATTATGAATGTGTTTTATCTAATTATAACTATCATTGAATGAAAGTATTTTATCATTGAATTAATTAATATGTACTGACACGTTAAAAAATTTTACATTGACACGGCGTAACAATTAATCACTTTTATCTTTTATATTATCACTAATTTATATTTGTGTTGGGTTAAGAAATTATAAATTGAGATAACCAACTCTGCAGTTATATTTTGAAAAAATAATTTTACTTTTTAAAAATAAATACCTTTTATATTATCACTAATTTATATTTGTGTTGGGTTAAGAAATTATAAATTGAGATAACCAACTCTGCAGTTATATTTTGAAAAAATAATTTTACTTTTTAAAAATAAATAAATATATTTTAAAGGTTAAATTGGAAATGAAAAAGAGTCAGCCCAAACTCTCATATCCTCTAATTTTACTTTTTAAAAATAAATACCTTTTATATTATCACTAATTTATATTTGTGTTGGGTTAAGAAATTATAAATTGAGATAACCAACTCTGCAGTTATATTTTGAAAAAATAATTTTACTTTTTAAAAATAAATAAATATATTTTAAAGGTTAAATTGGAAATGAAAAAGAGTCAGCCCAAACTCTCATATCCTCTACCATATTAGAGTTTGACCTAACACAACCTTACAAAACCAGTTGGTAAGGTGAGAGTTGTCACTCTATATAAACTATTCCAATACTCTATATCCAACCAATGTGGGACTTTAGGATCTTCCTAACATTTATAAATAAAGGTATTCTTCTTCTTCCTTATTCTCTTATTTTTGTGTATGTTGTTGTTATATTTCACATGATTTTCACATGATTTTCTTCTTATTTGAGAATTTATGGTTTTTTATTGTTGTATGTTGTTGTTGTTGTTGATAAATATAGATAAATTTTTGTTGACATGATTTTTATATTATTTACTTCGGTTTCACATGTTTTGTTGTTGCTTGTTGTTGTTGACAAATCTTTTTTTCATATTTTCTCTTCTTCGCTTTTTTTTAAACATTTTTCTTTTATTATTTTCATTCCGTAAATTAGAAAGTTACTGCTATTTTCATTCCATAAAATAGGCAACTTATTATGCTAGTATTGCATTATATAGCTTGTACGGGGGAATTGTTGTTCATGAAGAATTATAAAAAGATCTCATTCCTTCCCCAAATTCTCTTTTCTTTTCTTCCTTTAATTCTTAAGGAGTTGACACTCACTCGAAGAGTGCTAAAACCTGTGATCATTCTGCAGCAAAGTGTATCACCTTTCTTGCAAATCATTCCAAACATCAATCATGTTTTCATAAAACACAATTATTGGAGAAATGTTATTAGTAATGGTATTAAAGAGAGAATAATGTGATTCCGTCGTTTCCATTTATTTAAATTAAGATTAAGAATGAGAGGAATTTCTACATAAGCATCTATGAGCCAAAGTTGTTCTTGGCACCTAAAGATATTTTTTGTTGATCTACCCTGAGCAAAATAGTTTAATCCAATCAACTTAGGAACAATAATCACAAAATTTAGGCCTTGAATTAGATGAATATAAAAGATTGGATCAATGTCAATCTGTTGAGGAATAGTTGAAGATGCGTGTTAAGGGTCAAATTTTGCATACTTTTGACTTGATTTTATGGCCCTTTCAGTTAGTTTTCTTGATAGTTTAGTCTAAAATCTAGTGGTTTAAGTGTATTTATGTTAATTTCTGATTTTACTATAAATATTATGAATACTGATCATTTTGATGTTCCTTGACAGTTCTTCTTCCCCATTTTTTATGATAGAAACAATGGTGAAGGAAAGAAGGAGTGAAAAGCAAGTTTTGAAGTTTTCGTGTCGGTATAGCACGCTAAGCGAGCTTTTCAGCGCGAGACCAGCACACTCATGAAATTTCCAGTAGCTAAAGGTTCAAAACGTGTTAAGCGGGCTCCTGCCGCGCTTCCTGGATTCTTATTGTGTTTTTGTGACCGTGCTTAGCGCGCCTTTGAGGGAGCTTAGTGATGTGCCACTTACTGCACTATGTGGCCTTGTCTATAAATATCTCTCTTGGAAGATATTTTCACTAATTGTACTTTTTCGCACATTTCAACATTTGAGAGAAAGAGAAAGGATTTTCTAGGTCAAAAACCTTAGAAACTTTTGGAGAAGTAAGAATAAAATCTTTGGAGCATCAACTCTCGATTCTTCGACTTTGATTCTAGTAAAGCTTTTTTTCTTACTTGTTGATCAAGCTACCATGGTGATGGGTAGCTAAACACTTTTTTGTCAAGATTAGAGGTAGTTAATCTTGCTTTTATGTATTTTTTTAATCTTTTGTATGTGAACAAGGTTATGATCAATAGACAATGAAGATATTTTGTTTTAAAGATGTATTTATGGTTTGAATCACTCTAGATATATATTTTTCAAGTCTTGATCTAATTCCTTCATCTATTAACCAACAAACTCTAGACATAGATTTGGATGTTAATATTCACTTTGTATCGAATTTTATGTTTATTGTTTCTGTTGTTATTTAGAGAAATCATCTAGTGATTAAAACGATAATATTCACAGACCCACTTTAGAATTGAACAGATTCACGAGGATACACTATTGTATTGATAGAAACTAAGTTCATATGCTTGATTAATTGGATACGTTTAAAAAAGGGGATTAACGAAATCTAATCTTGACATGCTTTCCTTTGAAACAAAATATCTTTGCCCTAATTTACTCTTTGCAACTGACTTATGTTACAAAATGAACAATCTTTTGAAAACTCTTACTTAGAATGTTAAACTATTGAACGCATAGCATCGACATATCTCGCATACAATCTTTGTGGATACGATAAAACACCCCTAACTTTACTATTTAACAAAATGGCGCCGTTGTTGGGGATTGTTAAGTGAGATATTGCAAGCATTGCAATATTTTAGTGATTTTAAGATATTTGTATTGTGAATCTCTTATCTCTGTAATTCTCTTGTGCTTTTTGTTTTGATTGGCTAGTGTGCATAATTCATTTATGCGAGGGAGAGTACCTGCAGAAGAACTTCTTTTAGATCCAGAGATTGAAAGAACTGCTCGTAGACTCAATAGCAAAACAAGGCGGAGACAGCAACATGCTAGGGAAAGACAAAAGCAAGGAGAATTTTCTTCATCCATACCACTTGTTACACCAATCATGGCAGCTCCACCACTACCACCTCCTGTTTCAGTACCATGCACCAGCAATCCGAGACATAATGCTCAGTTTGCATACAACACCTACAACGGGAGGCACTCTGAGATGAAGATCGGAATTCTTGCACTTTTATATCAAAACCCTTTCACTGGTATGGATCATGAGGATACTTTCACGCTTCTCACAAAATTCTATGAAATTGCGGGTGCAAAGGGAGCACCAGAAGCCGAAGAAGAGTCGTTGTTCAAAAGACTATTTCCGCATTCCTTAATTGGGAAGGAAAATAAGTGGTATCTTGATCAATCACCTACAGTTATGACGGATTGGAACGTGTTAGAAGAGAAATTCCTTGAACGATTTTTTCTGCATAATCCCCGAAGCTTGGGAGAGGTTTAAATCCATGTTACGCAAATGCAAGGGTCACGATTTTGACGACCTTACACAAGTCCACATCTTTCGAAATTCTCTCCAATCGGTACACAAGAATTTATTGGATGCCACTTGTGGTGGATCATTAATGTCCAAGAGTGCCAAAGAAGTAATATCTATTATTAATAAGATGGCACTCAATGATCATCAAGGGAATCATAATTGTGGCACAAAAGAAGCCAGGTATGATGGAATTGGGGACCAACGATGCAATTCTTGCTCAAAATAAGCTACTTTCACAATAAGTGGAATTATTGACACAACAAATGTAAAAACTACCACAACAAATCAAGGAAATGCAAGAAGTTCCCACCAACAAAACACAAGTGGCAAGTTGTGAACTATGCAAGGGAGATCACCCTACCGAATATTGTTCTCCGATTTTGGAAGAGGTGAATTATACAGCAAATCAAAATCAAGGTTATCAACCTAGACCTCCTTATCAACAAAGTTATCAAAGAGGAAACCAAGGGTATCAACAACAACCATGAAGACCTTAATAAGCCGGTACTTCAAGTCGTCAACAACAATACCAAAACTACACTCAACCTCCACAAGCTCAAAGTGGAACTTCAAATATGGAAGACACCCTCACTCAATTCATGTAAATGTCAATGTCAAACCAAAAGAACACTGATGCGGCTATAAAGAACCTTGAAACACAAGTAGGGAAATTATTAAAACAATTGGCCGACCAACACAATGGGCCATTTTCGGCTAACACTCAAGCTAATCGTAAAGAGCATTGCAAGGCTATTCTTACTAGAAGTGGTAATATACCAATTCAACATTTTCCATATCCACATGCTCTATCAAAGAAAGATAATGCAAGACACTATGATCGGTTTGTGGATATTTTTAAACAATTGCAAATTAACATTCCATTTTCCAAAGCATTGGAGCAAATGCCAAAATATGCCAAATTCATGAAGGATATTCTCACAAAAAAAAGAGGTATATGGATCAAGAAACTATCATGTTGGATGCTAGTTGTAGCGTTATCATTCAACGGGCTCTCCCGCAGAAAGAAAGTAACCTGGGACGAGTCACTTTGCCGATTACAATTGGAAATATCTATGTTGGTAATGGGTTGATTGATTTCGGTTCTAGTATCAACTTGATACCTTTGTCCATTGTAAAAAGGTTAGGACATATGGAGTTGAGAGCTACTCAAATGACATTGCAACTTGCAAATAAATCTACTACTCGCTCTCACGGTGTAGCGGAAGATGTATTGGTCAAGGTAGACAAATTCTCTTTTCCCATAGACTTTGTGGTAATTGATATAGAAGAAGATGAGGACGCTCCATTGGTTCTTGGAAGACCTTTTATAAAAACCCCTCGAATGGCCTTTGATATGGATGATGGTCTCATGAAAGTGAGAGTACAAGATGAGGAGATTTGTTTTAATCTATTTGAAGCCATGAAGCATTCAAAAGACAAATGTGATTGTTTTAGAATCGATACAACGAAAAAGGTGATTGAAGAAGTAAAATGGTAATTACAAGTTCCTACTCCATTGAAAAAAGTTATTGAAAATTCTCTTCAAAGTATCAATGAGAATGAAGAAAAAGAGATTGTGAAATGTTTGCGAGAACTTGAAGAATTAGAGGAAATTCCTCCCTTGAAAGAAAGGGTGGAAATTTTGAAGAAAGAAAATAATGAAGAATCAAACTTGAATTGAAGTTGTTGCTCTCTCATCTTAAATATGTCTTTCTTGATGATTAGGGGCATAAACCGGTAATCATAAGCAAGGAGCTAACCAAGAAAGAGGAGGAAAAATTGATTGGTGTTTTGAAAAAGAATCAAGATTCGATAATGTGGACTCTTTCTGATTTGAAAGGAATAAGTCTGTCTTAATGTATGCATCAAATATTCATGGAAGACAATTTCAAACCGGTGGCCCAACCACAACGTCGCTTAAATCCTACCATGAAAGAGGTGGTGAGGAAGGAAGTAGTGAAAATGTTGGATGCCGGGATGATTCACCCAATTTCCGATAGTCCATGGGTTAGCCCGATGCAAGTGTTATTGAAGAAAGGAGGGATGACGGTCATCCGAAACGAGAAAAGTGAGTTGATCCCTATAAAAATCGTAACCGGGTGGAGAATGTCCATCGATTACCATAGGCTAAACCAAGCTACGAGGAAAGATCATTTTCCTCTTTCGTTCATGGATCAAATGCTCGAGAGACTTTTAGATCAAGATTTTTTTTATGGTTATTCGGGTTACAATCAAACTATTGTGAACCTGGAGGACCATGAGAAAACTGCTTTCACTTTCCCTTTCAGAATCTTCGCTTATAGGAGGATTTCGTTTGGTTTGTGTAATGCACCGACAAATTTTCAACGGTGTATGCAAGCAATATTTTCTGACTTGATTGAAAAGACGATTGGGGTTTTTATGGATGACTTCTCGTTTTTTGGACCATCATTTGATCTCTGTTTGAAAAAATTGGAAGTGGTATTGGAACGGTGTGTGGAAACCAACTTGGTGCTTAATTGGAAAAAATGTAATTTCATGGTAACCGAAGGAATTGTGTCCGGACACAAAGTTTCTTCAAAGAACCTTGAAGTGGGTCAAGCAAAAGTGGACGTTATTGAAAAATTTCTGCCTCCATTGAATGTGAAGGGTATAAGGAGTTTCCTTGGTCATGCGGGGTTCTATCGGGAGTTCATCAAGGACTTCGCAAAAATAGCAAAGCCTTTAAGCAATTTGCTCAAAAAAGATAAGTCCTTTGAATTTGATGAATATTGCATGGTAGCTTTTAATTCTTTAAAACAAAATTTGACTACCGCACCCATAATCATTGCACCCAATTAGAAAATGGATTTTGAACTCATGTGTGAAACGAGTGATTATGCAGTAGGTGCGGTATTGGGTCAACGTAGAACAAAATATTTTCATGCCATACACTACGCGAGCAAAGTTTTGAATGAAGCTCAAGTATACTATGCAACAACTGAAAAAGAGTTTCTTTCCATCGTGTATGCATTGGAGAAATTTCAGTCATATTTGATTGAGTCTAAAGTTATGGTCTATACGGATCATGCGGTGATTAAGTGTTTGCTCACCAAGCCGGACTCAAAGCAAACGCTAATTCATTGAGTCATTTTGTTACAAGAATTTGATTTGGAAATTTGTGACAAAAAGGGATCCGAGAATTTGGTGGAAGATCACTTATCCCGCCTTGCTAATATTGAGGTGATAAAACATGAAATTGAAGTCAAGGAAAAATTTCCGAATGAAAATTTGTATATGGTACAAGTTAGACCTTGGTTCGCCGACATGGCAAACCACAAAGCCATCAGATTGATACCAGATGGTCTAACGAGTAACCAGAAAAATAAACTTTTATCTGATGCAAAATATTTTGTATGGGATGAGCCACATTTGTTTAAACTTGGTGTCAATAAAATTTTGAGAAGGTGTGTTAAAAGAAGAGGCCAATGACATACTTTGGCATTGTCACAACTCTCCGTATGGAGGGAATTTCAATGATACGTGAACGGCAACGAAAGTCCTCCAATTGGGCTTTTATTGGCCTTCTTTGTTCAAAGATGTGCACGCGCATACAACAAGTTGTGGCAAATTCCAAAAGAGTGGCAGAATTTCAAAACGGAGTGAAATGCCATTACAAAACATGTTGGAAGTTGAAGTGTTTGATTGTTGGGGCATAGACATTGTCGGCCCATTTCCATCGTCTTTTTCCAATGAGTATATTTCGGTCGCGGTTGACTATGTATCCAAATGGGTTGAAGCAATCGCATGTGCTAAAGCAGATGGAAAAACCGTGATAAAATTTTTAAAGAAAAACATTTTTTCTTGATTCGGTACTCCGAGAGTGTTGATAAGTGACAGAGGATCCCACTTTTGCAACACTCAGCTAGAAAAAACCTTGGAGCAGTACGGTGTAAAGCACAAAGTTGCGACACCCTACCATCCACAAGCTAATGGGCAAGTGGAGGTGTCGAATCGAGAAATTAAAAAGATTCTGGAGAAAACAGTGTCGAGCTCTAGAAAGGATTAGGCAAACAAGCTTGATGATGCTCTGCGGGCCAACCGGACAGCTTTCAAGGCTCTGATTGGTCTCGCACCCTTTAAAATGGTCTATGGTAAGAATTTTCATTTGCCGGTAGAATTGGAACATAAGGCATTTTAGGCCTTAAAATTTATGAATTTCGAGTCAAATCTGAATGGAGAAAAAATAAAGGTGCAATTGCACGAAATGGAGGAAATGTGCCTCCAATCATATGACTCCAATAGGTGTTGCACCCCAAAATTTGCCCAACATTTTCTCTACCTAGCTTGTGTTTCATTTCATTCACATTAGCATTATCATTTGCATTTCATTGACATGTGTGCAGGAGATCAAGAGGTATGATTACCAATCAAGAGCTATACAAGACTATGAATTTAGCTAAGAATGTTATTCAAGTGTTCAAGGGTTTATATCTTTGTCAGAGAAGTTGAAAGAGCCTCAGAAAGAGTGATTGAAACCAAGAATGTGGGCCTCCTAACTTAAGAGTTATAGGGAAGACCATCAGATGATTCTGAGGCCATAAAGATGGACTTGAGGTCTTGAGAGAGCTCATGATAAAGTGTTGAAGATCACTTTGAGGCCTACACAGGTCATTGTGCAAGATTAAGAAGGCTCAGCCATGAGTGGTGCAGCTAGGGTTTGACTTGGTCAACCCTAAGTCAACTGATGATTTGAAGAAGGTTGAGACTTAATTCAAGAGCCATGTGATCATGGATTGATACATTGAGATGTTCTAAGAATGATTTCAAGGTTAACTCATCATGATTGAAGAGTTTGAGAAGTTTCAAGCTAGGGTTTCTAAGGCTTGACAGTGTAAAATCCCCTAGTTTGACCCATATCTTCAAGGCAATTTAGCTCAAGATGTGATTGTCATCTCATCTTTCCCCTAACATGATTGTTGTAGAGCATGGTCTTAGCTTTAATTCGAGTTCTAGAAGTCCTTGATAGGATTTGTAGAACTCAAGTTATGGCTTTGACAAGTTACAAGTCATATAAGGTATGTGAATTTGGAGCTTGAAAGTTACCCAACTTGCATGAAACTTTTTCCCAATAGGGATGATTCCTATGAACTTTTGGTCAACATGAATGTTGTTCCATATCCTCTAATCTTTCCATAGAGTACTAGAAGTCCTTGATAGGATTTGTAGAACTCAAGTTATGGCTTTGACAAGTCAAGGGTATTTTGGGAAGTTGTGATTATGGGTCATTTATGATTATAGGTCATTTTCACCAACTTAGACATCTCAAATGAAATTTTTTTCAACTTGAAAGTTGCTCAAAATGGGGTTTTAACCTTGACCATGTATCAAGGGAACATTGAAATGGCTCAAGGAAGGATGTGGTTTGAGAAAATTTTGAAAAAAGAAGAATTAAAGGCATTTAATGACCAAAAATTGAAATATTCATTTTGTGTCCAAACAAGGCCAAGTTATAGGTCATTTTGAATGGAAAAATCATTAAAAACTTTGACAATGTTAGAATTTTGGTTTGAGGTCAAATTCATGCCATTCCATTTCATTTCTTCATGATGAAGCAACATAACCAACATGAACCATTGGATTGCAAACAAGGAAGTGAGCATAACCAACCAATTCAATATCTCATGAGATGAATTTTCTAAGCATTTCCATGCCCAAACAGAGCTAGAATCGTGACTGGTGTGGATGACATTTTGAAGTGAAATTGAAATTGCAAAATCTCATTTGGGTGGTTACAGAACTTTCTAGATGATTCTAATGAGTTCTATATAAGATTTGGAGGGTGTTCAGCCATTTTTTTGGAAGCATTTGAAGCTGGTAGCAGAGAGAGCATTGGAGTTTGCAGAGCTGCAACTCAAGATCGTGTTCTTGTATTGAGGAAGAATCAGAGCAAATTGAGGTGTGCATTAGCTTCAGAGGAAGATTTGGAGTGAATCTGGATCATTGTGGAGGAGGAATCGAGCAAGAATTGCACCTGTTCTTCATCTGAAACCTGGTTTGTACAAATCAAATTTGTGCTTAATTTATGGAGAGATAACTAGAAACTTGCATGTGGTTAGGTTCTTAGCATGACATAGATGGATTTTGGTACAAGAATTTGATGGATAGAGACACTCTAGGTTATGGACCACTTTCTGTTGAGCCTGATTTCTCAAGATTCTTGGTGATATATTCATGATTGAATAGTGGAGATTGATCAGTGAGAAGTGTAGATTACATTAGGATCATTATCTTTGAGAATTGTGATGATCAAGATTTGGTGTTGTTGCGGTGGAAATAGGATCACAAACTATTAATGAGTTTGAATCGCAATTCAGTTCACAACCGCTCTTTGATTTATCCGAAGGAAAAGGTCAAAAGAGGGAAAACCTATTTTGCATCGTAAACACAATGCGGGGAAAGATCTAGGGCTCGGGGGTTGGTTAAATTTAGGGAAGGTATTAGCACCCTAAACTTCTGTAGTACTCTACAGGAACCTTTTGTTCAGATATTTACTATCTTGCTTTATTTATTTGCTTAAGGTATATGTACAAAGGTTAAAAGTGAGAAAGAAGACCTAAGGGGTTAATTCTAAGTTTACTCGGCAAGACATCGCATCTTGTGCCTACGTATCCTCACGGGAGTGGAATCAGAGTAATCGTAGTTCCCCTCAAAAGGGAGGTTAGAGACTTCTTGACTGTGGTCAAGGTCTCAAGGGGAATAAACGCATCTTAAGGACACGCTTACGTGGAGTGTAGAAACTCCAAATCTCTACGTTGAATTGTTAAGTTGTAATTAGGGTTAAATTAGGTTAAGTTAGGGATTCCGCGGCGGGAAACCCTAAAATGAGCGCGGCGGCTCTTTGACCTAATGCTAAGGGCCAAAATTATAATCTTGCCTGCGGCGAGGCGTTTGGGAGAATTAGGGTTTGCAAGGTGAAAGGGTTTGAAATTGAGGACTATTGGCGCGGCGGCCAAAAGTTAGACCTAACCTTCGGATGTGTGTAGTGTGATTGGAATACTTATAAATGTGTGAGACAAATGAATTGTAAACAGGGAATGAAACAGAAGTTAAAGTCATGCAAACAGAAGTTTAAAGGCAGAAATTTAAAACGCGATTATTAGATTCGCGAGGTTACATATGAGAAGCAGTTACAATATGATAATGAACTTTGAGTGAGAAAATAAAGTGACATAAATAATGGGAAGCGTAATGAGCTGCAAAATGAACAAACGATGTTAGTGGGCAGAGTTAAGCGGCAATCAAATTAATTACGAACAATAAAGAAAGAGATGCAAATTTGAGATTATTACAATTCTTAATATTGGCTTAAAAAAAGGATTTAATTTAAAAATATTTTACTCTTTTAAAAGGTTTTATTTTTTTATATTTTTAAGAAAAGTTTTTCTTATTTATTTTTTTAAAAAAAGAGTTTTATTTATTTTTAATATTTACATAAAAGTTTTAGTTTTATATAAAAAATTTAATTTTTATTTTAAAAAAGAGGTTTTTTTTATTTTATTATGAAAAGATTTAGTTTATTTATAATATTCACACAAAAACGTTTTTTAAACAAATATAAAACAATTCAAAAAAACAAAAAAAACATAATTTAAAAACAAAATAAATAAAATAATAAAAAAAATAAACATAAGGGGTTGGGCCGGTCATCACCCCGGACCCAACCCAAACGGATCACAAATTGGAAGGGGATTAGGGTTCCCCCCCCAGAACCCTAACGGCGCACATCTTTTCTCTTCTTCTCATATTATCGTTCCTCTTCTCTTTCTTCTTCCCCGATGCTCTCTTCTTCCTCACGCCGTGACCTTCTCTGTTCCTGAAACGAACCACGAAACTATGTGAGATAATACGTTTTACCTTTGATTTGGCCGATGATGCTGAAGCTGAGGCCGTGGAGTCGATCGCCCGTCGTTCTTTGTGAATGATGAAGGTGATCTCTCTGATGTTATGGATTCGCGTTCAGTGATGGTGATCTCTGAGCGATGATGACGATTGCTTCGTCTGAGCTCACGCTGTTTAGGGTTTTCTGCGTAATTCCTTCGCTAGGGTTTCTCCTCTCCTTTTGCATCAGGTTGTATTCCCCTATTTATAATTTCTTTTATCTCTCTTTTTGGGCCTTAAACTATTGTTATTCTGAGATTTGATTTTGTGGTGATATTATTTGATTTTGATTTTCCAGATTGAGTTCTAATGTGATGCTTTCTGAGACGATTGGGATCTTAATTCATTTTTCTGGTATGAATTTGACATTAGTTCGTTGATTGATTCGATTTGGTTGGATTTTTGCAGATGGATTGGATTGCTTTTGGATTTCTGTTGACCTGTTGGATATCTGAATTAATTCGAACTGATTTGCTTGATTGATTCAGATTGGGAATCAAAATCTTTCTATTGTTTTTCTGATATGATTTGCTTTCAGATTGGATTTGATTGATATCTGATTTTGATTCGCAGAATTCCTTGGAGGATTCGTTTTTCTGCTCTGTTATCGATCTCGAACTGATTCACTTTGTTGATTGATTTGTTTCTTTGATGCAGCTCAGATTCTTTTCCTCTTTTTCTTTCAGAGAGAGCTTGATGTTGTGTTGGTCTTAGCCGCCGAGACGGGTACGCGGTAATGATGACGATGAGTCTGAACCATTTGGAGTAGTACGCTACAATCCTAGTTTTGCTTATGTTACTGCTTCTGATTGAATTGGTGGGGACGATTGGCTATTATGTTGAGCTGGTGCCGTGTACTTGTTTGTTTGTGGCTACCCCTGTGATTTTGCCGTATATCTGTTTCGTCTGGATTTTTATTCTGATTCCATTTGAACTGCTTCGTGATAAACTGAATCATTCTTCTCAATTCTTCTGATAGGCGTTGTTGTAGCTCGCCTCACTTGCTACCTGTTTGTGACTGATATTGATTGTACCGCTGTTGGTGTTACTAATGGCTGCTCTTGAAATTGTTTGCAGATGCCAGTCGACTTGTTTCGCTTGCAATTGATACCTGCAGATGTTGAACTGGTGTTGCTAGCTGTGTTGCAGTCGGCGTTGTTTGCAACTGATATCTGTTGCTGCTATTGCTTATAGCTCAGAAATTGCTATTGTCGGGGGGAACTTGAAACGGTGATGATGATTCTTGAATCTGAACCGTTTCTTAGAGGCTATTGTTGCAATGTTGGTGCTTGCGAATGATGCTTGCTCGTAGCTGATGTTGTTGATGTGAAAAAAACTTGTTGTTGTTGCACTGTGATGCTTACAGCTGATACTACCCTGTTATTGCAGGTTGTAATTCGTGTTGCTTCTCTTGGTTTGCTGTAGTTGATATTGGTTCTATGATTTTGTTGCCTGTTTGTTGTGTGTCTCATTCTTCTGCACATGGTTCAGAACTGATGCAGCTTGATACCATATTTTTGGTTTCTCTTGTTCTGTTGTGGACTTGATTTCCATTCTGTTTGGTACAGATTTGTTTCTTTTGGTGGCTATTCCTACCTGTATTGGCGCGCACCCCTTCCTAGTTTTGTTTTATGCTTTGAGTTCTGATGATGCTTATGTTTTTTCAGATATTGAAAGTTTTGAAATCAAGGTGACTCAGACCTGCCGGCATCCGGGTCTGAATCAAAACTTGCCTATGTTGCCTTATTCTCGTATCAGTCTGGAAATCCAATCGCGGCAAAACGAATCAGCCCCACTTCTTTTATTTTCTCTATCTCTCGGATGTCCCTTACGATAAGAACAATGACTACCTGATCTGACGCCGGTGGCTCAGATTGGTAACGGGAGTAGGATGCGGCTTTAGTCGTACCCTCCCGACACTCGATGATGATAATGTTCTGAGAGTGTCAAACAATCTTCTAACCTCTTTTCCTGTGGTTTGTTTTTGCTTTGATGTGCAGGTGATCAAGAGTCGCGTGAAGAACTCAAGGGAGGAAGATTATGAAGAACACTTAGAAGCTTAGGACTTTAGAACTTTTTAGAATAGATAGCCAATGTAATGAACCTTTTTGTAAACCAGTGGGTATAAAGTTCAAAATTATTTATCCATTTCCATTGTAAACTAAATATTTATGAAATAAAGTTCAAAAATATTTATTCACTTCTTATTTGTAAATAATAATTCGAAAATTATTTAAATTCACTCCTTAGATGTAAATTGCAAATACTTATGAATAAAGCTTCAAAAATATTTAAACTCACCTCTTAGTTGTAAATTATAAATATTCACAAATAATATTCACAAATATCTAAACTCATTTCCCTTTTTGTATTGGACAATATTATGAATGAGATCCACTCTCTTTATATTAATTGACTGCTTACCGTAACCGGATTAAATCTGACCAAAACTCAAACTGAGTTCCTGCTTTCCAAATAACCTTAGCAGTATCTGCTTCCTCTCAGGAATACTGTCCCACTTGTCTCAAAATTACAGACT
This sequence comes from Lathyrus sativus, assembly GCA_963859935.3. Classification (NCBI taxonomy): domain Eukaryota; kingdom Viridiplantae; phylum Streptophyta; class Magnoliopsida; order Fabales; family Fabaceae; genus Lathyrus; species Lathyrus sativus. The sequence goes on from OZ012736.1 coordinate 59,309,557, forward strand.
CCACGTGAAATGACCAAAATGCCCCTGTGGTAATTCCTGAAATAAAACGCACTCATATGATTGGTTAGTGATTAATGGATGCAAAATGAAATGCTATGTGAAATGAACTGACTAAATGTAAGGGTAAAATTTGGGGTATTACAGTTGCCCCTATTTAAATAGCTACACCGGATGATTTGAGTGACGGAGACTCGAGGAATCGTGGTGGAGAGATTTAAATATAGATAACCGAAAATTTTGCCCTTATATGCGATGATATGCAATGTTATGGTCAAAACGAGAACAGACTAATGCAGACCATGCCATGAATATGATATGATGCGTATGCTGGGATGATGAATGCGAAAATGCTGACGAAACATGACGACACCGAGACAGACGCCACGAGAAGAAACACACTGGGGAAAATGACGCGCTGAGACACAGTACATCACTGGGGAATTCTAAAAATGATAGTCAACTGGTGCGAATGACCAATTGTCACTTTTAGAAAAGGAACGAGATCCTCGAATGGAGATGGTACCTATGAGACGGCCTCCACTGGGAATCTAAAAATAAAACTGGATCACGTACGATTGTAAGATCGATTACAGAATGCTGGAGCATTGAGCAAGGAATAACATCCAAGCTTCTGTAAACTACCCCTCGTGACAGGATCAAACGGACTTTTCGGAACTCCGTAGCAAATATACAGGGTAAAGACCGACTGTATGCCAAAATAAATGGACTTTGATGGGAATTGCCCTGATAAGCTTCTCGAGGGAGAACTGTCACTTATCGTTGGAAGGGACTTACATGCCAAAATGGATAAGCACTCAAATAAAGAGGCTGCTGCTTATCTGATAAATAAATCTTCTCGCATTCTAAGGTCGGCGCCTGGAATGCGATTCTGATTTTTCTCTTACTGAAGGATAGATAAACTGCTTCAAGATCGTGCTCTCTTGAATATGAAACGGGTAAACTGAACTTCCTCATACTTTCAGAATGAGACTGGCTGACTGAATTTACTCATACTTCAGAATCGTGCTCTTCTGAATATGAAACTGAATGACTGAAGATATTCATATTTCAGAATCGTGCTCTCCTGAATATGAAACTGGATGACTGAATATACTCATATTTCAGAATCGTGCTCTCCTGAATATGAAACTGGATGACTGAATATACTTCATATTTCAGAATCGTGCTCTCCTGAATATGAAACTGGATGACTGAATATACTTATATTTCAGAATCGTGCTCTCCTGAAAAACGGCCAACTGAACTTCCTCATAACTCAGAATCGTGCTCTCCTGAATATGATTCCGTTCCTTCTTTTACTAAAGGATAAATGAACTTCTTCATAACTCAGAATCGTGCTCTCCTGAATACGAATTGGTTCGTACCTCAAGACGGCAGGTAAATGGAAGCCCAACTGCTCTATGGAGATGGCCATTTGCTGCGAGTCGTGACGAGGATATGATCAACTTCTTAGGTGAGAAATGTTGTATATTGATGCTGTAAGACGTAGGATGGTAATAATAAATTATCCAGGCATGAACTGGCATGTACCTGTAAGAGATGGTAGTTGATTTTCTTGAAAGATAGTGCAAAATAAATGCACGTCCGGTTGGGGCTCGACGACCGACACGACTGAGATTCAATCTAGGACCGAGCTAGAAAGAAAACTGGTAATCAAGACTCCATCGAGGGAATGATCTCGGAGGGTAAATATCTTATCCTGGTGAGGAAAGATAGCTGAAGTAACCGTCATCCACGAGGATCGAGCTCTGTGGGGAAACTGGAAACGCATATGTATTTTATGCTTAGGGCTGACAATCTATTTGGAGAGAATGGACGAACCCAGTTACTCGGTGGTAACAACCAAATGATGGTGAAACGCAATGATCCTGTGAATGCTAATGCGTATGTTAATGTGAATGTATGTTAATGAAATGAGTATGTAATGAATATGTAATGAATATGGGATGAATATGTAATGAATATGTAATGAATATGTAATGAATATATAACGAAATAGGCATGTGATGCTTAGGCCCTTGCATATGCTGACGAAACAGACTAGAGACGGGACGAGAGATGAAATAAACATCTCGACGGAAATATCCTGCGTTCTCTGCAACCAATACGTCAATCATGGGTAAGAAAGATCAATGGTAGAACCAAGTCTGGTTTTAAAGTTCCGAATTCTCTGGGGAGAAGATAATCTGCTCGGGCGTACAGTATCACGTCTTCATATGGGGAGAAGAAAACCTGAGGGACACTTTTAAGTTACCCCAAGAAGAAGTTGTCAGCTTATAGTCTCTCTGGGGACTATTACTGGGCAATGGTTTGAAAGTGTTTCTGCAATAATGACATTTCCGGGGAATGAAGAGATCCTGTCGGAATTTCCACTAGTCAAAGTAATTTATTACGTTTCAATTTTGTTTTGTTTTTTTGAAAAATAGTTTTGAAAAATCTACAATGCACCTTTCATTTTCAATTTTTAAGAATAAACGCATTTTGCATAACAATAGAAAATAAAGAGCAATGCACCAAGGAATGTAAGTAACGAGATGGTATCTTTTATTAAAGGGTGATAGCTTGCTGAAGGCAGAGCTCCACAGATGATTACATTTTGAAATTGGCAACATGGGAACAGGTTACATCGAATCCAATAACACCTACTGACACTATTAACTAAGACTAATCCAGAATCCTGCTTTGGGCAAGGATGAAAAAAAACTGAAACATGGCTCTCATGCGGAAAGTGTGTTTGAGATACTCAGTGTCTTCTGATGCAATGAAATGCCTTTGTCCCTAACTTTTGCCTGGACCGCCCTTTCGGGTTTTCAATCCACCGGGACGCTCTTTTTTGCCTAAGCCGCCCTTTCGGGTTTTCAACTTAGCGAGCCTTTTATTATTATTATTATTTTTTTTCAACCCTTACTTTTGCCTAAGTCGCCTTTTGCAGGTTTTCGACTTAGCGGGTTTTTAGGCATAATATTTTCGGACTGCATCAGAATTCACGGGGTGTGCTAGTTCTTCACCATCCATTGTCGTAAGTATCAGAGACCCTCCGGAGAAAACGGTCTTTACAACAAACGGGCCTTCATAATTGGGCATCCACTTTCCACGCATATCTTTGTGCACTGGTAAGATCTTTTTGAGTACGAGCTCTCCTTGACGGAACTCACGGATACGAATCTTCTTATCAAACGCTCTTTTCATCCGTTTCTGATATAATTGCCCATGGCACATGGCTGTCAAACGCTTCTCGTCAATGAGATTCAACTGATCCAATCTGTCTTGAACCCACTCGGCTTCCTCAAGTTCAGCCTCCATTAACACTCTTAGCGAAGGTATCTCTACTTCGACGGGGAGCACGGCGTCCATTCCATATACCAGTGAGAAAGGGGTTGCCCCTGTCGAAGTTCTCACCGAGGTTCTGTATCCATGTAAGGCAAACGGTAACATCTCATGCCAATCTTTATAAGTCACAACCATCTTTTGCAGGATCTTCTTGATATTCTTGTTCGCAGCTTCAACGGCTCCATTCATCTTAGGACGGTACGGAGAAGAATTGTGGTGAGTGATCTTGAAATTGTCACACAACTCTTTCATAGTCTTATTATTCAGATTGGTGCCATTGTCAGTTATTATCCGGCTTGGGACCCCATAGCGGCAGATGATCTCTTTCCTGATGAATCGGGCAACCACTTGCTTGGTCACGTTGGCGTAGGAGGCAGCCTCTACCCACTTGGTGAAATAATCTATAGCAACGAGGATAAAACGATGTCCATTAGAAGCTTTCGGCTCGATTGCCCCAATCATGTCAATGCCCCACATAGAGAACGGCCATGGTGAAGACAAAACATTCAACGGTGACGGAGGTACATGCATTTTATCAGCATAAATTTGGCACTTATGGCATTTTCTAGCGTATTGGATGCAGTCAGCTTCCATGGTTAACCAATAATACCCAGCCCTTAACATCTTCTTGGACATAGCATAACCATTGGCATGGGTTCCAAAGGTCCCCTCATGAATTTCCTGCAGTAACATGCCCGCTTCCCGTTTATCAACACATCTGAGCAGGACCATGTCGTGATTTCTCTTGTACAACACACCATTACTGATAAAGAATTTGGACGCCAGTCTTCTCAATGTCTTTTTGTCCAGACCAGTAGCGCCATCGGGATATTCCTGCTTGACGAGATAGTTCTTGATATCGTGAAACCAAGGCTTTTCATCCACCTCAACTTCTTCGACCAACTGACAATAAGCGGGCTCAACCTTGCGCTCAATATGGATAAGAGGTGCTTCATTAACGAATTTAACTTTCCACATGGATGCCAACATGGCTAAAGCATCAGCAACGTGATTCTCAGATCTAGGAACATGCTCGAACTCTATCTCGTCGAAATACTTGATCAGCTCAATAATATAGTCTTTATAAGGGATCAGCTTCTCATTCTTCGTTTCCCATTTGCCTTGTACTTGGTAAATAACCAAAGCTGAGTCACCACTTACTTTAAGAAGTTTGATTCGGAGGTGAATCGCCGCTTCGAGGCCGAGGATACATGCTTCATATTCTGCGACATTATTAGTACACTCAAAGTCCAACCTTGCTGTAAATGGAGTGAATCCACCCTTTGGGTTCATCAAAACGGCGCCTATACCATGCCCATTGAAATTTGAGGAACCATCAAACATCATCTTCCACCAAAGACCTGGTTCTGGGCCTTCGCTCGGATCTGGCTCTTCGCAATCTCTTTTAATCAACAAAATATCCTCATCAGGAAAATCGAGCTTAAGAGGCTCATAATCTTCAACTGGCTGGTCTGCGAGATAATCAGATAAAATACTACCCTTAATCGCCTTCTGGGGTACATACTGGATGTCATATTCGGATAACAACATGTGCCAACGGGCTAGCCTCCCGGTTTGAGCAGGTTTTTCAAAAATGTACTTGATCGGATCCATTTTAGAAATCAATAACGTGGTATGACAGACCATATACTGCCGAAGGCGCTTAGCGGCCCATGCCAAAGCACAACAAGTTTTCTCTAATGGTGAATATCTGTTCTCGCAATCGGTAAACTTCTTGCTCAGGTAATAAATTGCATGTTCCTTTTTCCCAGTCTCATCATGTTGTCCAAGCACACAACCCATAGACTTCTCGAGAACAGTAAGGTACATAAACAACGGTCTTCCAGGTACGGGCGGGATCAGAATAGGGGGATCTTGCAGATAACCCTTAATCTTCTCAAACGCTTTCTGACAATCAGGATTCCACTCAACTGTCTGCCCCTTGCAAAGCAACTTGAATATCGGCTCACAAGTAGCGGTCATATTAAAGATAAACCTGGAAATGTAATTCAGACGTCCCAGAAAACCCCTAACTTGCGTCTCGGTTTGCGGAGCCGGCATATCTTGAATGGCTCGGACTTTGTCAGGATCCACCTCAATCCCTCGCTGGCTAACAATGAAACCAAGCAATTTTCCGGATCTGACACCGAAGGTACATTTTGCAGGATTCAATTTCAACTGATATTTCCTGAGTCGTTCAAACAGCTTCACCAAATGGTCTAAATGCTCCTCTTCACTCTGAGATTTGGCTATCATATCGTCCACATACACCTCAATTTCTTTGTGCATCATATCATGAAAAAGAGTGGTCATAGCACGTTGGTAAGTTGCCCCTGCATTCTTTAAACCAAAGGGCATGACTTTGTAGCAGAAGGTCCCCCAAGGAGTAATGAAAGTAGTCTTCTCTCGATCGTCGGGATCCATCTTGATCTGATTATAGCCAGAGAAACCATCCATAAATGAAAACAACGCAAAACTGGCTGTATTGTCTACAAGTGTATCAATATGTGGCAGAGGGAAGTCGTCTTTCGGACTTGCTTTGTTCAGATCCCTGTAGTCTACACACATCCTAACTTTACCGTCCTTCTTAGGTACTGGCACAATGTTGGCAACCCAATCTGGATATTTTGCGACTGCCAAGAAACCTGCATCCAACTGCTTTTTAACCTCATCTCGAATCTTCAAAGCCATGTCGGGTCTCGTTCTTCGAAGCTTTTGTTTGATAGGCGGACAATCTGGCTTAAGCGGCAACTTGTGAACAACAATATCCGTGTCTAGGCCCGGCATATCTTGATACGACCACGCAAACACATCAATATACTCTTTTAACAACTCAATCAACCTCGGCCTAATCTCCGTCCCAAGCATTTCACCAATCTTGACCTCTTTCTTGCTCTCATCTGTACCGAGATTAATTAGGTCCACCTGCTCTTTATGCGGTTGAAGCTCTGTGTACTCGTACTCAATCAATCTTGTCAGTTCTGCGGGTACTTCAAAATCTTCTTCACCCTCGTCCTCAGCTTGATTGATGGGTGCATCCCAGTCAGGAGTGTCAGTAAAGTCATTGGATCCAACAAGGTTTACGATATCTCTGCATGATGGAAGGCTTACTTAATTAAAATGCTCGAAGACATGTAAGAATGAAATGCTGTTTTTTCTTTTTTTATTTTTGGAAGAAAGGTTGCCAATTTCATTTTTAAAGGTGAAAACGAAAAACGCAGATGAACAAAGTGGAATCGAACAAAATACTTTTATTAATATCTTTTTATGAATGAAAGGTGGCCCGACAAAACGACCCTATAGCCTTGGGCAGAGCTACAGATTTTTATTTGAAAATGTAAATGAAACTTAAAAAAACAATTACTTTGACAAGGGAAAAATAACAGGAATCTCTACGGCCTCCCAGTTGCTCAAAACTGCATCACCCTTAAACACCAGATTGCTCAGCTCTTCATTTTTCTCACATTCACTGATGGCATTGACTTGGAAGCCTCCGCTGACAAATACTTCTTGGATAACCTTCGGACGCCCTTCGACAGTGGTGGCAGCTCCATTCTGAGTTGGTTTGTAACCCAACCCAGAGCGATCAGTCTTGGTCTTGACATCAATTACCTCTCCCCAACCTTCAGGAATGCCCCTGTCAATTGTTGTTTTGGTACTCTTCAGAGATGCAAAAGATGGATTACCCTGACCCACTGTCTCTTCGACTTCCAGCAGAACAGCATTGGCGATCTCAAGTGCTTGAAAGGAGATGTCTAAAGCATTCTCATCGGCCTCGATGTAACGGAAAGAAGACAGGTTACTGACCATCAAATCTTCCTCACCGTGTATAATAACCAACTTTCCCTCGATCACGAATTTCATCCTTTGATGTAACGTTGAGGTCACTGCCCCAGCGGCATGAATCCACGGCCTTCCGAGTAAACAACTGTAGTTGGGATTAATGTCCATGACTTGAAACGTGATATTAAAAACTTGCGGACCAATCAGGATAGGAAGCTCAACCTCCCCCATTACCGATCGGCGAGAGCCATCGAAAGCCTTGACAACCAAAGGAGTAGGTTTCAACACAGTCTCTTTACAAGCCAACTTATCAAGAACCCTCTTGGGTAGAACATTCAGAGAAGAGCCGGTGTCCACTAGTAATCTCGCTAAATTGTCCTCTTGACATTTTACCGATATATGTAAAGCACGATTATGGTTCGGACCCTCCTTCGGTAACTCTTCATTGCTGAAACTGAGGGTGTTACAAGCGGTTAAATTGGCAATCACACTATCAAACCGACTGGTGCTAATATCTTGATCCACATGCGCTTGAGTCAAAACCTTCTGCAAGGCCATCCTATGAGCGGGTGAATTCATTAACAGAGATAGAATTGAGATCTTGGAAGGAGTCTGATGAAGTTGATCAATAACTTTATAGTCACTTTTCTTGATGATCCTCAAAAATTCGGCATCTTCATCATTCGTAACAGCTCCCTTACCCTTGTCTTTGGTAGGTACTGGGATATTAGTGATCTCCTTAGGTGGATCCTCATTAGAACGGGGAATATACACGCGACCACTGCGAGTCATCCTGCTTACCTCTGCGATATTGGTCACTGTGCCCTTAACCTCTTCATTTGGAATAACCTTCCCGGATTCCTTGTCAATCATCGTCACGTCGTATTTCCAAGGCACAGCTTTAGGATCACTGAAAGGAAACGGACTCGGTCTTCGAATAACTATAGGCTTAGGCTGATTCACTTCAGGGATAAACGACCTTGGTATATCGAACACGAGGTTGGCGGAGCCTGCCCCTAATAGATTAAACACTGGTACCTTACCCTTTGATTCAGGCTGATGGAAGACGGGCTCAACCACGGCGACTACATCCTTCTTGGCTTGGCTTGTCACTTGTAAAACACCCTCATTAATTAATCTCTGAACATCATTCTGAACCACCACACAACCCTTAGTACTGGCTTCACAACTTACACATGCAATGTGGGAAGTATCTACTAAACCAGCTTCAAACAGTTTTGAATGGAACAATTTGAGAGGGGTCTTAATCTGTTCAACGTCAAGGGCATAACCATCCCCCGAATCAACACTAACGGCATTGACACTCTCATGGTTAGGAAAAGGGTTCTTCTTAACATTTGGTTGAGGATCTTCGAATGTCAAAATCTTCTTTTCCAATAAATCCCTGACAATATTTTTGAGAGCATAGCAATTCTCCAGATCATGGCCAGGCGCACCCTCATGAAATAAACAGTGAGCAGCGGCGTTGTAATTGGCGGGTAGAGGATTAGGAGGCGGATCCAAAGCCCGAGTGGTGATGAGACCCTGCTTGACCAAAGAGGGATACAACTCGGTAAAAGTCATCGGGATCGGCGGACAAGGTTTATACGTTCTTCTGTTCGGAACATTCTGGCGAGGAGCCGGATTCTTTGGCTGTTGAGGAGCAGGAGTATTGGGTGCCTGTAGATAGTTGACAGGAGGTGGATAAACAGGAGGTTGTTGCATAGGTTGATACATGGGAACCTGTTGATTGAAAGAAGGTGTAATAGCTGCCACATAGGGTTGTCGAGCATACTGGACTGGGTACCCTTGAGGTTGAGCATAACCTTGCGGATGCCGATAAAAGCGTTCCCTTGGTCTACCAGAGGATATAGCATTAGTCTCACTCTCCTTCTTTTTCTGGGAGCTATACGGAGGTTTTTTCGGCTGATCCTTAGAAGCGCCATGATTATTTGTCATTTTACCATTCTTCATACCCAATTCAATCTTGACACCCACAGCAACGATGTCGGAGAAATTTGAAGTCACACTACCCACCATTCTCTCATAAAATTCTGGACAGACGGTGTCGACAAACCAATCAGCTAACTCTTTCTCGGTCAAAGGAGGTTCTACCTGCGAAGCAGTCTCTCTCCACCTTTGAGCATACTTTTTGAATGACTCAGAATTCTTTTGTGACATACTCAGCAACTGTCTTCGGTCAGGAGCCAGATCCATATTGTACTTGTAGTGTTTGATGAAAGCGTCAGATAAATCCTGGAAACTCTTAATGCGAGACTGGTCTAAAGTTAAATACCACTTGGAAGAAGCACCTTTCAAACTATCTTGGAAGCAATGAATCATCAGTTTATCATTCTCAACATGGGCAGCCATTTTGCGATAATACATGATCAGATGACTCTTAGGACAGGTGGCACCTTCATAACGATCGAAGTTCGGAGTTTTGAACTTCGGGGGAATAACCAAACCTGAGACCAAACAAACATCTCTTGCAGCAGTCCCAAAAATTTGATCACCCTCTACCTTTTTCAATCTCTGGACGATAGTGTTTACTTCCTCACGAAGCTTATCATGTCTCTCATAACCCTCAACATTCTCATCAAGATCATCAAAAGCTGTCTCATTGAAGTACGGTTGCGCACGAGTGTGTACAACAGGTGGTGCAAAGATAGGAGCCCCCCTAGAAACTTCAGAAAACAAAGGCACGGCTTGCTGAACAGGTTGATTAATCGGGACAGTGGCTTGAGGAGGCACAAAACCTGGAGCAAGACCATAAGGTGGGTCCCTTGCTACGGTCACGCTTGGTGGAGGGTCCGCAGTAACGCCGGTAATCTCAGAAACAACAGTGGGCTGGGTATCCATCTTAGCATTCATGACATGTAACAATTCCATCATACGCCCCATACCCCCTCGAAGGTCTTCAAGTTCATTGCTAAGGAGATCAATCTCTTTTGCCTGATCCTCCATTCTTTTCCGAGTTTGAGCTCTGGTGTTGTACTGGTGCCGAGAACTCAGGGTGACGAAACTGGAAGGTGAGAGAACCGAGTGTGAGAAATCGGGAGACACATGTAATGCAAAAGTATGATGCTAAATGTGAATGTAAATGAAGGTTTCATGGAATTCAACACATTTACGAATGTCGTGGTGTACCAAAGAAATCTTTTTCTTGTTTTTTCATTTTATTTTTTTTTATGGTATCCTGCGATATCCATAAATGATATTTGAACTCCATGGAATGCAATGCAATGAGATGCTTTATGGATGCAATGCATGAAAACACACAAAGTCCTAGGTTAAAGGCTTGCATGAGGTTCAAAGGCAAGTACCCTCCCCTGAAGTTAGGTGGTTCATCCTGTCCTACAAAAGTAACCAGGTTCTAAGGGATCTCAATATCATTGATCCTTCACAAGGGTGGTTGTTCAGGAGGCAACTTACTTGCCAACCAAAACCCTCCAAGTTTAAGATCTCAATGAGCGTAGTATCGAGTGTCAACCAACTTCAGTCTGCACCAAAGCCGGTTACCTCACTACTTTCTAAAGGCCAAGATGAGTTAATTAGGGTTCTAAAAGTCAGTTAGTGCATTGACAACATATGGCAGCCTCAATATTATCCTCAACTTGACTTAAGGAATATAAGCACCAACCAAGAAGTCGCACTAACCATGGCCACCAGATCAACCGTATCGATATACGTCGTACAGTTTCCTTGGTCTATTGCCATTTACCTAAGGTACACTAGATCCGGGTTAGGACCTATCTCACAGCACAAGGAACAGTCCCACAATCAAAGCGCAAATATATACATGCAAATGAATAATGACACAGATAGTAATAAATATGAACAAGTTAGGGATAACCCTCAAATGTTAAGACATTCCCCAGTGAAGTCGCCATTTTCTGTTGCGGTGGAAATAGGATCACAAACTATTAATGAGTTTGAATCGCAATTCAGTTCACAACCGCTCTTTGATTTATCCGAAGGAAAAGGTCAAAAGAGGGAAAACCTATTTTGCATCGTAAACACAATGCGGGGAAAGATCTAGGGCTCGGGGGTTGGTTAAATTTAGGGAAGGTATTAGCACCCTAAACTTCTGTAGTACTCTACAGGAACCTTTTGTTCAGATATTTACTATCTTGCTTTATTTATTTGCTTAAGGTATATGTACAAAGGTTAAAAGTGAGAAAGAAGACCTAAGGGGTTAATTCTAAGTTTACTCGGCAAGACATCGCATCTTGTGCCTACGTATCCTCACGGGAGTGGAATCAGAGTAATCGTAGTTCCCCTCAAAAGGGAGGTTAGAGACTTCTTGACTGTGGTCAAGGTCTCAAGGGGAATAAACGCATCTTAAGGACACGCTTACGTGGAGTGTAGAAACTCCAAATCTCTACGTTGAATTGTTAAGTTGTAATTAGGGTTAAATTAGGTTAAGTTAGGGATTCCGCGGCGGGAAACCCTAAAATGAGCGCGGCGGCTCTTTGACCTAATGCTAAGGGCCAAAATTATAATCTTGCCTGCGGCGAGGCGTTTGGGAGAATTAGGGTTTGCAAGGTGAAAGGGTTTGAAATTGAGGACTATTGGCGCGGCGGCCAAAAGTTAGACCTAACCTTCGGATGTGTGTAGTGTGATTGGAATACTTATAAATGTGTGAGACAAATGAATTGTAAACAGGGAATGAAACAGAAGTTAAAGTCATGCAAACAGAAGTTTAAAGGCAGAAATTTAAAACGCGATTATTAGATTCGCGAGGTTACATATGAGAAGCAGTTACAATATGATAATGAACTTTGAGTGAGAAAATAAAGTGACATAAATAATGGGAAGCGTAATGAGCTGCAAAATGAACAAACGATGTTAGTGGGCAGAGTTAAGCGGCAATCAAATTAATTACGAACAATAAAGAAAGAGATGCAAATTTGAGATTATTACAATTCTTAATATTGGCTTAAAAAAAGGATTTAATTTAAAAATATTTTACTCTTTTAAAAGGTTTTATTTTTTTATATTTTTAAGAAAAGTTTTTCTTATTTATTTTTTTAAAAAAAGAGTTTTATTTATTTTTAATATTTACATAAAAGTTTTAGTTTTATATAAAAAATTTAATTTTTATTTTAAAAAAGAGGTTTTTTTTATTTTATTATGAAAAGATTTAGTTTATTTATAATATTCACACAAAAACTTTTTTTAAACAAATATAAAACAATTCAAAAAAACAAAAAAAACATAATTTAAAAACAAAATAAATAAAATAATAAAAAAAAATAAACATAAGGGGTTGGGCCGGTCATCACCCCGGACCCAACCCAAACGGATCACAAATTGGAAGGGGATTAGGGTTCCCCCCCCCCAGAACCCTAACGGCGCACATCTTTTCTCTTCTTCTCATATTATCGTTCCTCTTCTCTTTCTTCTTCCTCGATGCTCTCTTCTTCCTCACGCCGTGACCTTCTCTGTTCCTGAAACGAACCACGAAACTATGTGAGATAATACGTTTTACCTTTGATTTGGCCGATGATGCTGAAGCTGAGGCCGTGGAGTCGATCGCCCGTCGTTCTTTGTGAATGATGAAGGTGATCTCTCTGATGTTATGGATTCGCGTTCAGTGATGGTGATCTCTGAGCGATGATGACGATTGCTTCGTCTGAGCTCACGCTGTTTAGGGTTTTCTGCGTAATTCCTTCGCTAGGGTTTCTCCTCTCCTTTTGCATCAGGTTGTATTCCCCTATTTATAATTTCTTTTATCTCTCTTTTTGGGCCTTAAACTATTGTTATTCTGAGATTTGATTTTGTGGTGATATTATTTGATTTTGATTTTCCAGATTGAGTTCTAATGCGATGCTTTCTGAGACGATTGGGATCTTAATTCATTTTTCTGGTATGAATTTGACATTAGTTCGTTGATTGATTCGATTTGGTTGGATTTTTGCAGATGGATTGGATTGCTTTTGGATTTCTGTTGACCTGTTGGATATCTGAATTAATTCGAACTGATTTGCTTGATTGATTCAGATTGGGAATCAAAATCTTTCTATTGTTTTTCTGATATGATTTGCTTTCAGATTGGATTTGATTGATATCTGATTTTGATTCGCAGAATTCCTTGGAGGATTCGTTTTTCTGCTCTGTTATCGATCTCGAACTGATTCACTTTGTTGATTGATTTGTTTCTTTGATGCAGCTCAGATTCTTTTCCTCTTTTTCTTTCAGAGAGAGCTTGATGTTGTGTTGGTCTTAGCCGCCGAGACGGGTACGCGGTAATGATGACGATGAGTCTGAACCATTTGGAGTAGTACGCTACAATCCTAGTTTTGCTTATGTTACTGCTTCTGATTGAATTGGTGGGGACGATTGGCTATTATGTTGAGCTGGTGCCGTGTACTTGTTTGTTTGTGGCTACCCCTGTGATTTTGCCGTATATCTGTTTCGTCTGGATTTTTATTCTGATTCCATTTGAACTGCTTCGTGATAAACTGAATCATTCTTCTCAATTCTTCTGATAGGCGTTGTTGTAGCTCGCCTCACTTGCTACCTGTTTGTGACTGATATTGATTGTACCGCTGTTGGTGTTACTAATGGCTGCTCTTGAAATTGTTTGCAGATGCCAGTCGACTTGTTTCGCTTGCAATTGATACCTGCAGATGTTGAACTGGTGTTGCTAGCTGTGTTGCAGTCGGCGTTGTTTGCAACTGATATCTGTTGCTGCTATTGCTTATAGCTCAGAAATTGCTATTGTCGGGGGGAACTTGAAACGGTGATGATGATTCTTGAATCTGAACCGTTTCTTAGAGGCTATTGTTGCAATGTTGGTGCTTGCGAATGATGCTTGCTCGTAGCTGATGTTGTTGATGTGAAAAAAACTTGTTGTTGTTGCACTGTGATGCTTACAGCTGATACTACCCTGTTATTGCAGGTTGTAATTCGTGTTGCTTCTCTTGGTTTGCTGTAGTTGATATTGGTTCTATGATTTTGTTGCCTGTTTGTTGTGTGTCTCATTCTTCTGCACATGGTTCAGAACTGATGCAGCTTGATACCATATTTTTGGTTTCTCTTGTTCTGTTGTGGACTTGATTTCCATTCTGTTTGGTACAGATTTGTTTCTTTTGGTGGCTATTCCTACCTGTATTGGCGCGCACCCCTTCCTAGTTTTGTTTTATGCTTTGAGTTCTGATGATGCTTATGTTTTTTCAGATATTGAAAGTTTTGAAATCAAGGTGACTCAGACCTGCCGGCATCCGGGTCTGAATCAAAACTTGCCTATGTTGCCTTATTCTCGTATCAGTCTGGAAATCCAATCGCGGCAAAACGAATCAGCCCCACTTCTTTTATTTTCTCTATCTCTCGGATGTCCCTTACGATAAGAACAATGACTACCTGATCTGACGCCGGTGGCTCAGATTGGTAACGGGAGTAGGATGCGGCTTTAGTCGTACCCTCCCGACACTCGATGATGATAATGTTCTGAGAGTGTCAAACAATCTTCTAACCTCTTTTCCTGTGGTTTGTTTTTGCTTTGATGTGCAGGTGATCAAGAGTCGCGTGAAGAACTCAAGGGAGGAAGATTATGAAGAACACTTAGAAGCTTAGGACTTTAGAACTTTTTAGAATAGATAGCCAATGTAATGAACCTTTTTGTAAACCAGTGGGTATAAAGTTCAAAATTATTTATCCATTTCCATTGTAAACTAAATATTTATGAAATAAAGTTCAAAAATATTTATTCACTTCTTATTTGTAAATAATAATTCGAAAATTATTTAAATTCACTCCTTAGATGTAAATTGCAAATACTTATGAATAAAGCTTCAAAAATATTTAAACTCACCTCTTAGTTGTAAATTATAAATATTCACAAATAATATTCACAAATATCTAAACTCATTTCCCTTTTTGTATTGGACAATATTATGAATGAGATCCACTCTCTTTATATTAATTGACTGCTTACCGTAACCGGATTAAATCTGACCAAAACTCAAACTGAGTTCCTGCTTTCCAAATAACCTTAGCAGTATCTGCTTCCTCTCAGGAATACTGTCCCACTTGTCTCAAAATTACAGACTCCACGTGAAATGACCAAAATGCCCCTGTGGTAATTCCTGAAATAAAACGCACTCATATGATTGGTTAGTGATTAATGGATGCAAAATGAAATGCTATGTGAAATGAACTGACTAAATGTAAGGGTAAAATTTGGGGTATTACAGGTGTATTTCTGAAAATCCTATCGTGTTTTGAGTTAGAGAAGGAATTAGTGAATTTGGATGATGGATTCGTCTTCAGGATGAAAAATTGAGTAAGATGATGATTTGTTTTGTCATTTTTGTTGACCTGTGATGAGCACCTCACCGGAGAAGATGGTGGCGCTGCAACTCAGGCCACCGTCTGGGAAACTCCCTCCATCTGAGTTCAAATTGGGGACGATGCATGGGAACCATCAGATGAGCATTTGACCATTGACTTGGGCAAGGAATGAAAGGCCACGATTTGATTTCAAGCTCTGAAGAGATACTTTGAATGAAACGCACCGTTTCATTAATTGGTTGGTTTGGGCTTAAGGATACAAGTGATATCCACACCCCCCAATTGGCCCAGTCTGGAAAATGAACTGAGAATAATTGCTATTTGATATGCTAGTTTTATTATTTTCTTTCTTTTTTCTTTTATTTTCATCATTTCATATAGTTTAGAAAATAATTCATAATAAATAGGAAAATAACTCAAATTGATCCAATTTTTTTTCCCTTGACTCATGAATGAGTCTAGAATTTTAGGAAATTGAAATATTAGGGATTCATGCATTTTTTATTTTTAATTGCATTTTTGTATTTTAATTGATATTAATTTCATTATGGTTGATACCTTGTCTTGTGAATTTTTGTGTAATCATTTGATGATGATTTTTGAGCTTGTTTTTTGTGTGTAGTTAGCTTGGACATGCATGCTCCCCTAGTAATTTTCTCACATTTTTGTGAAGAAGTTTAGGGCTGGTTTTAGATTGAAACTTTAGGTGCTCTAGTTTTAGGGTTTAACCTTAGTACCCCATAGTTTAGGATTTAATTCTAGGACTTATTTGATGATTTCATCTCTGGAATTAACATGATAGAGTCATGATTGACTTAGGTTCCCATAGTTATTTTTGTAGGATTTTAAAATTGGTTTTAGTATTTTAGTTAGGATTAACTTTACTACTAGGTTTTAGGTGATCCTAACTTGCTAACTCAACTAGAATGACTTCTTTAGTTCCCTTAGACTAGGGTTTTGCTTCTCTTGCTCTTGGATGATGATGAAGGCATGTGTGGTATGCTGTAGAATGCATGATGGAGCTTGGACTTGAAGTTTGCTCTTCCTTTGGTGTAGTTTGTTTAGGGTTAAGGATTAGGGTTTTAGGGAGATCCTGTAGAATAGGTTTTCTTACTTCATGAAACATGGAAGGTGTTGGTCACTTCCATTTCTCCCTATGATGTAAGGTCCCATTGTGAAGGCCTCATCCCTCCCTTGGTAGGATGAGTGGCCCCTCACAAATTGGTAGAACCTTTGAGGGTGCCTTTCCTTGATGGTGGAGTGCTCAGAGATGACCTTTGGTCTTGACTTTGCTCACCACTATCCACACCTTGCTCTTGTTAGATGAATCTTTCTCCCTTGATAGAGGATGGACTTCCTTGAAGATTGAAGATTTTTAGAAGATTGAAGATGTTAGAGGTTGCCACTTCTCTATGTTTGAAGACTGCCTGTGGAGCTGAAGCTTGAAGGTCTAGAAGAACAAGTTAACACTGGTGAAGAAGAGCAATTTGGGATTGAAGAAAGAGCTGAAGCTTGAAAAAGATGAAGATCAAGTTGATGATTGTAATTGATGTATTGAAAGCTTGAAGAAGCAAGTTGACATTTGCTATTGAAGATGAGAGCCTTGAGAACCAGTTACAGACTGAAGACTGAACTGCTGTCAGAGGACTGCTTTGCTGTGAAGATGTGGGAGCTGTTGATTTGCTTTCTTTCCTGTCTGTTTGCTTTTTGTGCAAATGTATTGATGTGACTTGTTTGATTTGCTTGATGCATTAGAATAAGTTCATGTTTAAATTGTGTTAAGCTAGGAGCATGATTGCACTAGAGGTTGAGTTTCTCCCTCTGCTTGTATTTTTACTGTATGGCTTTGCTTGCTGGTATTCGGTTGAGCTCCGCTCCCTTGCCTGTATGGTTTGTGATTTGCTTGATGGCATTTTATTTCTTTCATGATTGCAGTTATTCATATCTGGCTTGAGGTCGAGACGAGCTTGTGGAGGCTGATGCCCCACACACATTTCCTCCCTCACTTGCATTGCATGCATTTTACAGTCGTTTACTGTTTACTGTTTAAGCTGATGCTTTATCTGTTTCTGTTTATCATTGACATGATCCCCTAGGAATCTCACTTCCTTTGATAAGGAAGTGATGATTAGAACTTTAGGTTGAAACCTATGCATGATAACTTCTAGGAGTTCCCTGTTTCAAACCTCTACCATAGGATGAATCCTTGGCATGACAACATTAGGACTTGATAGTCTCCCCGTAGTGGTCCCTCTCTCTTCTCATCTTGAAACAACAGTAAAAAACGTAATAAAGGCAAGTTAGTATAAGCGCGTTACGAGCCTTAAGCTACTTGGGTAATTATAATTGAGCGGCCTCCTCTCAATCGTCTAAAATGTTTAGTATACGTCCTTTGGACGATATGCGACGCATTCGCTCCCAGGCCATAGTCTCTAGTGTTGTACGAACTACAGACAAACATAAAAAAAAACAGTTCTTCCGTAAAAGACAGAAAACAAACTTCAAACCTTTTTGCCCCGTGGGCCCATAATTCAAAGGAAGCTTTTCTGAAGAAAAGAGTGTCGTTAACTCCCAGTTCTACCGCAAACAGTAACGCCTAAGTCTCCAAGGGTAGAGCTACGTACACCAAACTGCTGGAACTGTTTGTTAACCCTACTCGAAAAAACAGATGAATCTGAATTGCCGTAATCCGTATTATCCCGAACTACGTAAGCTCTGATCTCTCATATCTATTGAGAGTACGTAGGCACAATACTGATGTATTGGCGAGCCACCTTCCCCGTAACCCGTAGTCAGCCGAACTACGTTGACTTTGATTTCTCATTCTCTGATGAGAATACGTAGGCATAAAGCGCGACGCTTTGCCGAGTCATTTTCTTTTCCTTTTAAGCCAACCTTGATAGGTAGATAGATAAAACCAACCCGTCAGATAAACACAACAAGTGTGGATCCCATCGAGTACGATGGACGTGAGGGGTGCTAATACCTTCCCCTTGCGTAACCGACTCCTGAACCCATACATTGGTTGCGATGACCTTGTCTTATACCTTTTCGTCAGGTTTTTCCGATCGTTTCCTTTCCCGTTCTGAGGGATAAATAACGAAAGGTGGCGACTCTTCTGTTTTGCCGGCATCTTATTTTTGCGGTAGCGACAGCTGGCGACTTTGCTGGGGATTTCATAGTTTCCTAGGATCCAACGTCCCTTATGCGAGTCAATCTGGGGATCCAACGTCCCCTGCGAGAGTCAATCCTAGCGCTTGTATGATTACTTGTTGGGTTGTGTTTATTTATCGCATTTTATTTTTCACACTTTATTTTCAGTATGATATGATTATCTGTACTGTTGTGGGAGGGGCATTCTGATGAGTGAGAAGCCAGACCCAGGCTTGAGAGCTACATAGTATTAGAGTGGGTTAGTGGAGGACGTGCTTGCTTTGCTTGCAGCTGTTCCCCACGTAATCCACACTCAGACGAGGTTCTCTTTGATGGCTTCCTATCAGTCCTTTGGACTCGAGGGGTTGTTGGATCTGAGGATTGTCGACTCTGGGAACCAATCATTTGGAATTCAGCTAAGTGAGGTCGCTTCAAGAGATGATGATGCCACACCTTCTAGGTATCATATCATCGTTTCTTGAAAGTCTGTGACGCTGATGATTGCATAGGATGTCGAACCTCTTCCGTGATTAGGTCCATACCTGTGAGCAGGGTCGGATTATTGCAGGAAACCTTAACCTTCAGACTACCTGGTTTTCTTGACAGTGAATCAGTTTTGTTAGTGTCAAGGTTTCTTCTCATCAGATATGTGTGTTCTTGACAGAGCAGAGTTATGGTCTGATATCAGAGGTTCTCATCATTAGATATGTGTTTGTTCTTGACATAGCAGATTTTTGGTCTGGTATCAGGGGTTTCTTCTCATCAGAGATACGGTTGTTCTTGACAGAGCAGTATTGTGGTTTTGTTGATACAGAATCTTCACCCTCTCAACAGCACAGTCGTCCTGATCTCCTGCTGCATGATTGCATTTTGCATTGTTTGCATCCTCATTTGCATATCATTAACATGTGTATGTGTTGCAGGTGCATATTTCTCCCCTGGTTCTAGTAATCTTGATCCTCATGGCAGATATGGCATCTCTGAAGAAGACTGTGGCTTACAAGCTACCAACACCTGACATCCGAGAATTGTGAGCTTTGATTTCTTTGGCTGATAAGACAGTGATGGACAATTTCAGACATAGTTATGGGAGACTTCTGAGTATTGTGTATAAGCTTCCTACGTACGAGTTGAACGACCTCTATGCTCTGCTACAGTTTTACGACCCACAGCTCAGATGCTTCGTGTTTCCAGATTATGTCCTAGCCCCGACCTTAGAGGAGTACTCTGACCTGTTGGGGGTGCCTTTGATGAATCAAATGCCTTACTACCGTGTTGAGGGTGAGCCCAAATTGAGTGAGCTGACTGATGCTCTGCATGTAGATGAGTCTGAATTGGAAGGGATGGTATCCAGAAAGATCAAAGTTCATGGTTTCCCTTTGCCTTTCCTGATGGAAAAAGCCCGAAAGTTTGCCGAGAAGGGTCGCTGGGATGTGTTCAATGCCTTCTTAGCCCTTTGTATCTATGGGATCATGCTATTCCCGAGTCATCCAAACTTCATAAGTATAGATGCTTGCCATATATTTGCCTCCGGGAATCCAGTACCCACTCTCCTCGGAGATGTCTACCATTCAGTTCACAACAAGAATGAGAACAGAAAGGGAAAGAATGTAGCATGTTGTGCTCCTTTACTGTATAAGTGGTTTTCTAGACGTCTTCCTAAGTCAGGGTCGTTCATTGATTCTGCTGAGTCTTCGCCTTGGTCTGCACGCTTGATGGGTTTGACTGCTGACGATATCATCTTGTTTGATAGAGATTTGATGGGAAAAGATATTGTGTATAGCTGCTGTGGCTTTCCAAACGTCCCATTGGTCGGAAGGAATGGATGTATCAACTACAATCCATCTCTGCTAGTACGACAATTTGGGTATGCACTACGAGGTCCTCCTGAAGAGGACGAGATACCGGAATCTCTGTATCTCACAGGGTTGCTTGAAGGTGACACTTTGATCAAGGTACAGAATGCTTGGAGCAAAATTCACCGGAAGGGGAAAGTCTTGCTAGGAAAGAGCAACAACAAGGCCTTTGATCCGTATGTAACTTGGGTCCGAGAAAGAGCTGCCAAGTTTCTAATGTCATTTCCTGCTGTGGAACCATTATGTGCTCCCGTGTACAAGGAGCCTACTACACTTGATATTCAGAAATTCAACCAGGTACTCCAAGAGAAGGAAGAGCTACGAAAGGCCAACGAAGAGTTGGAGAAAGAGATCGCTCAACTTCGGAAAGAGAAAAGTGAAGCCGTTTATACCTGCAAGAAGCATACTGAGATGATCAACCGTCTAGGCTCCAACTTGACCAAAGAAACTGATGCTAGGGAACGTCTGGGGTTGGACCTGAAGTCAGTACATGGCGCGTTGACAACCAAGAAACAGGATCTGGACAGAGTATACCGGAAGCTAACCCAATACGAGAGGGTCTGAAGCAGCACCATAGCCAAGTACAAAGAGCGGGAAGAAAAGCTGAAGCAGTGAGCAGCCGAGTTAGAAGCTCAGATTATAGTGAAAGACGAGAGTACAGAGGCTGAAGCCTCCCTGCGACATGACATTCAGTATAGATTGGCTGAGGCCGAGGCAGATTTGCAAGATTCTCAACTCCGAGCTGATGCTAAAAGGAGAAGAGTCGAGAACCATTCTGAAGAAGGTATTTCTAGGAGCATTACCGAGAACCTCCCAAAGTCCATCAGTCAGAGGGACCTGCTGGCCCGGGGTTTGCTTGCTCAGTCAGATCACCCCGCTACAAAGAAGTTGATAGAAGATTCCCGTGCCCGTGGCCGAGCCTGATCTTTTGAATCTTTCTTTGTACATTTTTATGCATTGATATGCTGACCACTGCCAGGTCTGTTGGTTGGGGTCATGCCTTATTGCTTCAGTTGTATGTGATTACAGTTGTACGCTACCCGAGCGAGCTTTTTCAGATGAATATATGAGGATTTCTGTTCCATGATTGGATCATAGACTTTATTTGTCTCGGAAACTAGAATCGAGGGGGAATCTCCCCAAGGCACAGACACACGTTTGCATTTGCATGAAGCATTTGCATAACGAGCACCTTGTCGTTTTTTTAACCCTTTGTGTATGCAGGTTGTTCCAGGATTGATCGATGGCCGATCCACCGCTATCCGACCAGAGCAAATCAAGCTAGAGCAATGGAACAAGTGCAGACTGACGTTCAGGAACTCCGAGAGAGGATGGACCGCTTCATGGAGCTCATGCAAGTGGTTGCCAGTGGCCAAGACCAGCTCAGAACATTGGTCCAACCCCTGATCTCAAGGGTTGATAGCAACAGTGTAATCCATGGTGGAAATGTTCCAACCCCTCCTCCTGTTGAAACTCCTCAGGGTGGCATCCCCGTGACCGGGGGGAATGGCAGTGGCAACGGCAATGTGATCACTAACATCGGGCTCAATGGTAATATGACTGGCGTCAGTAATGGAAATTTTGAAGCTAATGGAAACACTAGACTAGGCAACGGCAATACAGGTGCTGGAAATATGTATGGGCCTTAGCCATGGCTAGAAGATCGTCAAGAAGATTTATTCTCACAGAGGAGTGATGAAGGAGAACTGACTACTGAAGCACGTCTGAGGTTTAAGGCACTCGAGGACAAAATGAGGAATTTCGAGAACCTGAACACTATGGGTGTCGACATGTCTAAATTGGGATTGATTTCTAATTTCAAGGTGCCTCCCAAATTCAAGGTACTCGACTTTGAGAAATACAAGGGCACCACTTGCCATCGCGTCCACTTAAGGTCATACTACCAAAAGATGTCCGCTCACTCTGAAGACGAGAAGCTGCTGATGCACTTCTTTCAGGATAGCTTGTCCGGGCCATCCTTGGAATGGTACATGAGTTTGGAACCCACCAGTGTGCGCACGTGGAAGGAACTTGCTGAGGCCTTCGTGCACCATTATCAGTATAAGAGTGACTTGGCTCCGAACCAGGTTCAACTGCAGAACTTGTCACAAAGGAACAACGAAGGGTTCAAAGAATACGGCCAGCGATGGCGTGAATTAGCAGCTAGAGTTCAACCGCTGATGGTTGAACGAGAGCTTGTTGAGATGTTTGTAGCCACTTTCCCAGGGGTCTATTACGAGAAATTGTTCAGCGGTATGTCAGGAAGTTTCTCTTATCTCATCATTACTGGTCAACATGTTGAGAACGGGATCAAATTGGGAAAAAATCCAAGGTGTTGATCTATCCTCAGCTGGAGGAGGAAAGAAACCATATGGTAACAAGAGGCATGAAGGAGAGACGGGCGTCGTGTCTAACGCTCGAAGGAAGGGTAAGGGCCAGCGCCAGCAGGTGGCTAGCATAACCATCCCTGCTGTCCAACAACCCCAGCCACAACAGCAGCCGCAGCAGCAGCAGCCAAATCAGCAAGGGTACATAAAGTATCAGAACAGGGCACCTCTGTCAAGTCGTCACCTTGAGACACCGCCCATGTCTTATGCTCAGCTGTTACAAACTCTGCTTCAGTTACAGCTAGTCCAGAAAAGAACCCTGGCTCCCTTGACAGGGGCACCTCCGCAGGGTTATGATGCGAATGCAACATGTGATTTTCACTCAGGGGCACTTGGCCACACGATAGAAAACTGCAAAGCCTTCAAGCACAAGGTGTAAGATATGGTGGATTCTAAGATCATCAATTTCTCAGATAATGTGCCGAATGTCACAAAGAAGCCTATGCCGAATCATAGGGGAGGTGGGGTGAATGCCATTATTGAAGAAGAGGATGTGGATGTGTTGACTGATGTCAAGGATCTGAAGACACCGCTTAGCTTTGTTAAAGCCAAGCTGATGAAGAGAGGATTCTTTCCGGGCTGTGGAGAATTGTGTATGGGCTGTGCGACTTGTCCTGATGGATGTGAACAGTTGATAGAGGGGATTCAGAGTCTGATGACCGAAGGAATCTTGCAGTTTATCCGAAGGGCCGAATGTGGATCTGGAGAGGTAATGCTGAAGCAAGATGATGAGGTTGCCACCATCACCATCCCTCGCCAGACGATAACCATTTCTACACTCAGGCCGCCCACAATTACCATCACGAAGGCTGGGCCGATACCTTTTGAAAGCACCAATGTTGTCCCATGGCACTATGGGGAAGACGTCTACTGTAACGGACAGAAATTGGAACTAGAACCATCTGGGCAGTCTGTGGATAACCTAGTGGGAATTGGCGGAATCACGCGAAGCGGATGAGTATTTGTTCCACCTGAGATTGTGGCGGACAAAGCAGACAAAGTCGAGGAAACTGATAAGGGAAAGAGTAAAGTCTTTAAGGAAACCCCTCGTGGGGTAGAGAAGGAATTACTTGTAAAGGATGCTGAAGAGTTCACAAGGTTGATCAAGAAGAGTGATTACAAGATCGTGGATCACCTCCATCAAACACCCTCGAAAATTTCAATCCTGAATTTGTTGCTGTGCTCGGAGTCACATCGCAACGCGCTGTTGAAGGTTTTGAATGCCACGTATGTACCGCAGGAAATCTCGGTCAACCAGTTAGAAGGGGTAGTAGCCCACGTAAATGCTGGAAACGGGTTAGGGTTCACTGACCTGGAGCTGACGCCGAAGGGAAGAAACCACAACAGCGCCCTGCACATCTCGATAGAGTGTAGGGGAACAGTTATGGCTCACGTGTTGGTAGACACTGGGTCATCACTTAATGTTCTTCCGAAGAAGGCATTGATGAAGTTAGATACTCGTGGATTGATTTGCACACCCAGTGATCTAGTTGTGAAGGCTTTCGATGGAACCAAGCGTCATGTTTTTGGAGAGGTAACGTTGCCAATCCAAGTCGGGCCGGAAACTTTCGACGCAGTCTTCTACATCATGGACATCATGCCAGCCTACAACTGTCTCTTAGGCCGGCCATGGATCCATTCTGCTGGCGCCGTGACCTCCACGTTGCACCAAAAACTCAAGTATGCTGTAGGGGGCAGCATTGTAACTGTATGTGGCGGGGAAGACATAATGGTGAGCCATTTGTCGTCCTTCAAATATGTTGAGATGGATGGGGAAATCCACGAAACCCTATGTCAGGCGTTCGAAGCTGTTAAGGTCAAGGACGTGGCTCCAGTGATGACTGAGAAGCCAGAGATGACTCTCTCTTCCTACAAGGAAGCTCGGGCCGTTGTTCAAGCCGGATCTACCCCAGGCTGGGGGCAAGTGCTAGAAATACCTAACAAACAGGACAAGTTTGGGTTAGGATACTCTCCTGCGGCTGAAGCCTCCTCTTCTCACAATAACGTCGCGAGGTAAAGGACCGATCCAGTTTACCAGTAGCGGGGTGATATTTGAAAGTGTCAACGCAGTGTCTGAAGACGGCGAAGACAGCGATTGTAACCTAGACTCTTGGATCCAGCCAAGCAAACCAGGCCAGAGCCTTAACAACTGGTCCATCAGGGATACCATTCAAGTGACAGGAAAAGAGTAATGATTTACTTTCTCCAATTATTGTACAACCCTATGTCCTACCCGGGGCATAGTGGTTTTATTGTCAGGGCCTTGTTTGATTATGTACATGCATTTTACCAATAAATCAAAAGGCGTTTTTTTTCGTATTCAAATGTTGTGATCTCTGTTATTCCTGTTTTATATTTGTTTTGAAAAACAATAAAATGGCAATAGGGTTTGTGCTAACCTGCATATCCTTGTTTTAAGCTTAACCTTTGATTCTACAGGATCCACATAGCAGATGACATCGACTCTGGACCTTCTACGACTCACTTCGACTTCGATTGCCCGATCTATTAAGCCGAAGAAGAGATTGATGAAGACGAAGACCTTCCCGAAGAGTTGGCCCGCTTGTTGAAACAAGAAGAGAAAGTTATTCTGCCTCACGAGGAAGAGATTGAGGTTGTGAATATGGGTTCTGAAGAACTAGTCAGGAACGTTAGGATAGGGGCTGCATTGCAGAGTGATGTCAAGCAGAGATTGGTCGAGATGCTGAGAGAGTATAGTGACATCTTTGCTTGGTCATACGAAGATATGCCCGGACTTGACACTGACATCGTGGTCCATCACTTGCCGCTGCGAGAAGATTGTCCTCCCGTTAAGCAGAAGCTTAGAAGGACACGACCAGATATGGCCGTTAAGATCAAAGAAGAAGTGTAGAAGCAACTTGATGCTGGCTTCTTAGCGGTCACCACTTACCCTCTGTGGGTCGCCAACATAGTGCCTGTACCGAAGAAGGACGGTAAGGTGCGAATGTGCGTCGATTATCGGGATTTGAATAGGGAGAGCCCTAAGGATGATTTCCCGCTCCCTCATATTGATGTGTTGGTCGACAATACAGCTCAGTTCTCCGTATTTTCGTTCATGGATGGCTTCTCCGGCTACAATCAGTTCAAGATGGCGCCGGAGGACATGGAGAAAACTACGTTTATTACACCATGGGGAACATTTTGCTACAAGGTAATGCCTTTCGGTCTGAAGAACGCGGGGGCCACTTACCAACGAGCAATGGTTACTTTGTTTCATGACATGATTCATCATGAGATTGAAGTCTATGTTGATGACATGATTGCGAAGTCCCAAATGGAGGAGGGACATCTGGTCAATTTGCTGAAGCTTTTTGAGAGGCTTAGGAAGTTCAGGTTGAGGCTGAATCCTAACAAGTGTACTTTTGGAGTACGATCCGGAAAACTACTGGGGTTTATCGTGAATGAAAGAGGCATTGAGGTTGATCTTGCGAAGATAAAAGCAATACAAGAAATGCCAGCACCAAAAACTGAAACAGAAGTTCGTGGTTTCCTGGGCAGAATAAACTACATTACAAGGTTTATTTCTCAGCTCACAGCCACGTGTGAACCAATGTTCAAACTGCTAAAGAAATATCAGGCGATTATCTAGAACGAGGATTGCCAGAAGGCATTTGACAAGATAAAACACTATCTGCAGGAACCTCCGATCTTGATACCCCCAGTGGCCGGAAGACCCTTAATCATGTACTTGACAATTCTTGAGAATAGTATGGGGTGTGTTCTCGGTCAGCACGACGAGACAGGCAGAAAGGAGCATGCCATTTACTACTTGAGTAAAAAGTTCACAGACTGTGAATCTCGTTACTCGATGCTGGAGAAGACGTGTTGTGCACTAGCCTGGGCTGCCAAACGTTTACGACAGTACATGCTCAACCACACAACCATGCTAATTTCGAAGATGGATCCGATCAAGTACGTCTTCGAGAAGCAAGCGCTTTCGGGCAGGATTGCCAGATGGCAAGCGGTGTTGACGGAATATGACATTCAATACGTTTCCCAAAAGGCCATCAAGGGAAGCGTATTGTCTGAATACCTTGCCGAACAGCCGATCGAAGATTATCAGCCGATGAATTTGAATTCCCTGATGAGGATATCATGTTTCTCAAGGTGAAAGATTGCGATGAACCGTTGCCCGATGAGGGTCCATACAGGAAATCCCAATGGAAATTGATATTTGACGGGGCAGTTAATTCTTACGGAAGTGGCATTGGGGCGATCATCACGACTTCCCATGGATCCCACATCCCGTTCACCGCTAGACTGACGTTTCCGGTCACCAATAACGAAGCAGAGTACGAAGCATGCATCATGGGTCTGGAAGAAGCCATTGATTTGAGAATCAAGAACCTAGATGTATATGGTGACTCGGCACTTGTGATTAACCAGGTTAAAGGGGAGTGGGAGACTCGCCAGTCGAATTTGGTGCCGTACGTGAATTATGCCAGAAGGCTGCTTCCGTTCTTTGATCGAGTGGAACTCCATCACGTGCCCAGAGCTGAAAATCAGATGGCTGATGCCTTAGCCACGTTGGCTTCAATGTATAAAGTCAATTTTTGGAATGAAGCTCCAAGAATTGTCATTTCTCGTCTTGATAGACCTGCATTCGTCTTTGCGATCGAGGAAGCCTCCGATGGCAAACCGTGGTTCCATGATATCCAGACCTTCCTTATGACTAAGGAGTATCCTGCAGGAGCGTCAACCTAGGATAAGAAGACTCTGAGGAGGCTGTCTGGAAATTTCTATCTCAATCCTGATGGAGTTTCGTATAAAAGAAACCAAGATCTCGTGCTACTCAGATGTGTAGATGAGAAAGAAGCAAGTACGCTCATGGAAGAAGTCCATGAAGGCACATTTGTTACGCACGGCGGCGGGCATGCTATGACAAGAAAGATCCTGAGAGCAGGATACTACTGGCTGACGATGGAGTCAGATTGCTTTAAATTCGCGAAGAGATGCCATAAATGCCAGATTTATGCTGATAAGATTCATGTGCCGCCGTGCCCGTTGAATGTCATGTCCTCCCCGTGGCCGTTCTCCATGTGGGGAATCGGCATGATAGGCAAGATCGAGCCCACTGCATCTAACGGTCATCGCTTCATTCTAGTAGCCATTGACTACTTCACCAAGTGGGTGGAGGCAGCCTCATACGCTAATGTGACCAAGCAGGTGGTGGCTAAGTTCATAAAGAGGGACATCATCTGTCGATACGGAATTCCCGAGCGGATCATTACTGATAATGGTTCGAATTTGAATAACAAGATGATGAAGGAGCTGTGCCAGAGTTTCAAGATTGAACACCACAACTCATCTCCTTATCGGCCGAAGATGAATGACGCCGTTGAAGCGGCCAATAAAAACATTAAGAAGATTGTACAGAAGATGGTTGTGACCTATAAGGATTGGCACGAGATGTTGCCATTCGCACTGCACGGTTATCGTACAACGGTACGTACATCAACCGGGGCAACTCCTTTCTCGTTGGTATACGGTATGGAGGCAGTCCTACCGTTGGATGTCCAGATTCCCTCTTTGCGAGTTCTGGTTGACGTGAAGCTCGATGAGGCAAAATGGGTAAAGAACCGATTGAATCAACTCAGCCTGATGGATGAGAAGAGGTTAGCATCGATTTCATACGGGCGGTTGTATGAGATCTAGATGAAGAAAGCTTACGATAAGAAGGTGCGTCCTCGTAGCTTTCTGACGGGTGATCTCGTCCTGAAGAAGATTCTTCCTCCACACTCCGATCACTGGGGCAAGTGGACTCCCAATTATGAAGGTTCGTACATCGTCAGCAAGATCTTTTCGGGAGGAGCCTTGTTGTTATCCACGATGGATGGCGAAGATTTTGCATCCCCGGTGAACGCGGACGCAGTTAAAAAATACTTTGCTTAAAGAATGACCCGTTGGAAAGAAAAAGAATATCCAGGAAAAAATGGGGCATCCCGGCGAACCATAAAAAAGGAAAAAGGTTCGGGAAAAAATTAGGGATATAAAAGAAAAG
The DNA here is from genome assembly GCA_963859935.3 of Lathyrus sativus. Classification (NCBI taxonomy): domain Eukaryota; kingdom Viridiplantae; phylum Streptophyta; class Magnoliopsida; order Fabales; family Fabaceae; genus Lathyrus; species Lathyrus sativus. The sequence goes on from OZ012736.1 coordinate 59,338,407, forward strand.
AATGTACACCCGCAAAGTCGAAAACCCAGAAGGGCGACTTTGGCAAAAAGGGGTATCCCGGTGAATCGAAAACCCGAAAGGGCGATTCAGGCAACAGTTAGGGACTTGAAAAAGCAAATGACTGCGTTCCGCGTGTGGACTTTCATTGCTTAGTGGTTTGGAAGACCTGAGGGCCATTTATCTGAATCAATCTCTTCTGAAGCTGAAGCGTCGGAGAAGTATCGAAGTCGAGTGGGTCATAGAGGGATCAACTCATGGTGTTTGTCTACGCCGCATTGCCGACATTTGTGTATATACTGATGTATATTTATGTTTTTATATTTGCGCAGCTTCCTCATTCTAGGAGCTTGCATCTGTTGTAAAACATTTCCACCCATTCAGGGGTTCGTCATCAATAAAATACATACTATTCAGCAATTCTGTTTGTTTGTTTAGCATTTATCTGTTTTGTTTGTGAAAAAGAACGCCGATGTTTTTGATAAAATGCGCATACATAAACTCACTGGCCTAGGCCACTGATTGTTGAAACAATGAATTACTTGAACATTGTCACGAGGTGATAACCTTGATAGGTCCCTTTGAGAAGGGTATTTTGTTTGTTTGTTTGCATGATTGCAGGTATAGCATATTCCAGACAGTATGTCGTATGTTTCCCAAGAAGGATGATTCCTTCTACCCCAGCGAGTTCAATAGTGTCTCCCCACGGAGCCTGAACATAGGACCAAGAGCATTGATATGTATCCCTCAAGCAGAGAAGATTCTCCCCAATCAGATGTATCCTGAAGGATTGTCATCCCCCCAGCTAAGTCATACACTGAAGTGTGCGTTCATTCGCTAACACTAGGTCAATGTGCAGTTTCTCGTAGGAGACTGTTCACAAGTGTTCAGCCCTCGATAGCGCAGACTGAAGTCTCCAGCGGAATTGAAAGTCCCCCACAGAGTTATATTTTTCCCGGCAAGTAGGACTTATTCCAGCGTCTGGCTACCCTCCCCAGCCGAGTATGCAGTTCCCCAAGAGAGCCGAGTCCTTGGAAGCCGTTCAGGCCATGATTGGTTTTCCCCAGTAGAGTGTTGAATAGCTAATGCTGTATTTCCCCACCGGGGTCATTATCTCCAGGAAAGTTTTAAGTCGAGAAGGTCGCGCAGTTTATTTCTGCGATTGACATCGTTTTCCTCAGCAGTTTGTGGTTTGAATACCCGGTTGAGTAAGTCCAAGTTCTCGGATAGCTTTATTCCCCTGCAGCAGTCGACTGAAGTTCGGTCCCCAGGTGGAATCTAATTGAGATTGGTGTGACTTCTTCTCCTCGGCGGAATGATTCCTTCCTCCACCAGAGTGGTTCTTTCTCCTTGACAGGAGGATTCTCCCTTCAACATTTATTTTGCTGATGGGGTCATAGCATCTTGCATGATTGCATAGCATTTACCCTAAAAATGCGTAGCATTCCCACCGTGTGGAGCACTACGCCATTGTCAAAGCATATGCATATGAAACATGAGCTAGTTCGCTACCGTTCTTGTTTTGCAGATGTTCCTCCGCAGAATGGTTTGCTCAAGATGATTCTTGAATTCCCCAGCGAAGTTGGTTGCTTAAGATGATTCTTAAAATCCCCAGTGAAGTCGCCAGAGTTGGTTGCTCAAGTTGATGCTTAGAGTCCCCGGCAGGGCATTTGCGCAGGATGATTCCTGAAATCTCCAGCAGAGTTATTGGTTCAAGATGATTCTTGATTCCCTCAGCAGAGTTTATTTGTCCAGAATGATTTTTGAATCACCTGAAACAGAGTTACTTGATAGTTCTCCAGAATCCCCAGCGGAGATGTGTCATCCCCAGCAGGTTTTAAACAGAGAAGTTGAAATTTCCCTTGAAGACTTGATGATTGAAGTCCGGCAGCGGTGCCAAAACCCCAGACTTATTGATGAAGCCCAGCTGCGATGTCGAAGCAGTTTGCCTAGCTGACGCAGGGTGCCTGACGGCAAAAGATTGTATATCCTTAGTTGATCTGTGAATGACTAAGGATCCCATTTACTGGCTTACTGATGAAGTTCGACAAAGATGTTGTCGACGTGCCTAGCGACACGATGAGTCCATAGGTGACGATAAGGAATTCTTTTGCTATGACACAAAATGCCTGACGGCATGATCAACCATCCATTACCAGTTACCGTGTAACCGGTGACCCCTTAATGACTTGAGGACGAAGATCTATAGCAAAATTAGATGATCATCCTGACGGAGATTTGAGATTAGACCTTTCACCGGTTACTGTGTGACCAATTCCCCAGCAGAGTTGTCGTGCAACTGTCATGCTCAGCTTTGAAGACGTTCCTACCAATCAAAGTACCGTTTACTTGTACGGTTGGCAAATCATCAGTTACCGTGTAACCGGTGATCCCTTGATGATTTGAGGATGCAATGATATCAGATAAATCAGAGAATCATCCTGACGGAGGTTCAGATCAATATTTCTCCAGCTAGTTGCCGTGCAGCTATTATTTCGGTTTCTGAAGAGATTTGTTCCCATCAGAGTACTGTATACTTGTGCAGTTGGCAAATTTCCAGGTTTATTGGTATTCAACCATCTTTTACCGTGATTGTTTGAGAGTCGTTCACTTCTCACCCAGTCAGGTCCAAGCCGTTTGAATAGGGGCAGTTGTTGCACCCCAAAATTTGCCCAACATTTTCTCTACCTAGCTTGTGTTTTATTTCATTCACATTAGCATTATCATTTGCATTTCATTGACATGTGTGCAGGAGATCAAGAGGTATTATTACCAATCAAGAGCTATACAAGACTGAATTTATCTAAGAAGGTTATTCAAGTGTTCAAGGGTTGATATCTTTGTCAGAGAAGTTGAAAGAGCCTCAGAAAGAGTGATTGAAACCAAGAATGTGGGCCTCCTAACTTAAGAGTTATGGGGAAGACCATTAGATGATTCTGAGGCCATAAAGATGGACTTGAGCTCTTAAGAGAGCTCATGATAAAGTGTTGAAGATCACTTTGAGGCCTACACAGGTCATTGTGCAAGATTAAGAAGGCTCAACCATGAGTGGTGCAGCTAGGGTTTGACTGGGTCAACCCTAAGTCAACTGATGATTTGAAGAAGGTTGAGACTTAATTCAAGAGCCATGTGATCATGGATTGATACATTGAGATGTTCTAAGAATGATTTCAAGGTTAACTCATCATGATTGAAGAGTTTGAGAAGTTTCAAGCTAGGGTTTCTAAGGCTTGACAGTGTAAAATCCCCTAGTTTGACCCCTATCTTCAAGGCAATTTAGCTCAAGATGTGATTGTCATATCATCTTGCCCCCAACATGATTGTTGTATAGCATGGTCTTAGCTTTAATTCGAGTGCTAGAAGTCTTGATAGGATTTGTAGAACTCAAGTTATGGCTTTGACAAGTTACAAGTCATCTGAGGTATGTGAATTTGGAGCTTGAAAGTTACCCAACTTGCATGAAACGTTTGCCCAAGAAGGATGAATCCTATGAACTTTTGGTCAACATGAATGTTGTTCCCTATCCTCTTAGATTTCCATAGAGTACTAGAAGTCCTTGATAGGATTTGTAGAACTCAAGTTATGGCTTTGACAAGTCAAGGGTATTTTGGGAAGTTGTGATTATGGGTCATTTATGATTATAGGTCATTTTCACCAACTTAGACACCTCAAATGAAATTTTTTTCAAATTAAAAGTTGCTCAAAATGGGGTTTTAACCTTGACCGTGTATCAAGGGGACATTTAAATGGCTCAAGGAAGAATGTGGTTTGAGAAAATTTTGAAAAAAGAAGAATTAAAGGCATTTAATGACCAAAATTTGAAATAATTCATTTTGTGTCCAAACAAGGCCAAGTTATAGGTCATTTTGAATGGAAAAATTCTTTTAGAAACTTTGACAATGTTAGAATTTTGGTTTGAGGTCAAATTCATGCCATTCCATTTCATTTCTTCATGATGAAGCAACATAACCAACATGAACCATTGGATTGCAAACAAGGAAGTGAGCATAACCAACCAATTCAATATCTCATGAGATGAATTTTCCAAGCATTTCCATGCCCAAACAGAGCTAGAATTGTGACTGGTGTGGATGACATTTTGAAAAGAAATTGAAATTGCAAAATCTCATTTGGGTGGTTACAGAACTTTCTAGATGATTCTAATGAGTTCTATATAAGATTTGGAGGGTGTTCAACCATTTTTTTGGAAGCATTTGAAGCTGGTAGCAGAGAGAGCATTGGATTTTGCAGAGCTGCAACTCAAGATCGTGTTCTTGGATTGAGGAAGAATCATAGAAAATTGAGGTGTGCATTAGCTTTAGAGGAAGATTTGGAGTGAATCTGGATCATTGTGGAGGAGGAATCGAGCAAGAATTGCACTTGTTCTTCATCTGAAACCAGGTTTGTACAAATCAAATTTATGCTTAATTTATGGAGAGATAGCTAGAAACTTGCATGTGGTTAGGTTATTAGCATGACATAGATGGATTTTGGTACAAGAATTTGATGGATAGAGACATTCTAAGTTATGGACTACTTTCTGTTGAGCCTGATTTCTCAAGATTCTTAGTGATATATTCATGATTGAATAGTAGAGATTGATTAGTGAGAAGTATAGATTACATTAAGATCATTATCTTTGAGAATTGTGATGATCAAGATTTGGTGTATTTCTGAAAATCCTATCGTGTTTTGAGTTAGAGAAGGAATTAGTGAATTTGGACGATGGATTCGTGTTCAGGATGAAAAATTGAGTAAGATGATGATTTATTTTGTCATTTTTGTTGACCTGTGATGAGCACCTCACCGGCAAAGACGATGGCGCTGCAACTCAGGCCACCGTCTGGGAAACTCCCTCCATCTGAGTTCAAATTGGGGACGATGCATGGGAACCATCAGATGAGCGTTTGACCATTGACTTGGGCAAGGAATGAAAGGCCACGATTTGATTTCAAGCTCTGAAGAGATACTTTGAATGAAACACACCGTTTCATTAACTGGTTGATACCTTGTCTTGTGAATTTCTGTGTGATCATTTGATGATGATTCATAATAAATAGGAAAGTAACTCAAATTGATCCAATTTTTTTCCCTTGACTCATGAATGAGTCTAGAATTTTAGAAAATTGAAAGATTAGGGATTCATGCATTTTTTATTTTTAATTGCATTTTTGTATTTATAATTGATATTAATTTCATTATGGTTGATACCTTGTCTTGTGAATTTCTGTGTGATCATTTGATGATGATTTTTGAGCTGATTTTTTGTGTGTAGTTAGCTTAGACATGCATGCTTCCCTAGTAATTTTCTCCATTTTTGTGAAGAAGTTTAGGACTGTGTTTAGATTGAAACTTTAGGTGCTCTAGTTTTAGGGTTTAACCTTAGTACCCCATAGTTTAGGATTTAATTCTAGGACTTATTGGATGATTTGATCTCTGGAATTAACATGATAGAGTCATGATTGACTTAGGTTCCCATAGTTATTTTTGTAGGATTTTACAATTGGTTTTAGTATTTTAGTTAGGATTAACTTTAGTACTAGGTTTTAGGTGATCCTAACTTGCTAACTCAACTAGAATGACTTATTTAGTTCCCTTAGACTAGGGTTTTGCTTCTCTTGCTCTTGGATGATGATGAAGGCATGTGTGGGCTGCTGTAGAATGCATGATGGAGCTTGGACTTGAAGTTTGCTCTTCCTTTGGTGTAGTTTGTTTAGGGTTAAGGATTAGGGTTTTAGGGAGATCCTGTAGAATAGGTTTTCTTACTTCATGAAACATGGAAGGTGTTGGTTACTTCCATTTCTCCCTATGATGTAAGGTCCCATTGTGAAGGCATCATCCCTCCCTTGGTAGGATGAGTGGCCCCTCACAAATTGGTAGAACCTTTGAGGGTGCCTTTCCTTGATGGTGGAGTGCTCAGAGATGACCTTTGGTCTTGACTTTGCTCACCACTATCCACACCTTGCTCTTATTAGATGAATCTTTCTCCCTTGCTAGAGGATGGACTTCCTTGAAGATTGAAGATTGTTAGAAGATTGAAGATGTTAGAGGTTGCCACTTCTCTGTGTTTGAAGACTGCCTGTGGAGCTGAAGCTTGAAGGTCTAGAAGAACAAGTTAACACTGGTGAAGAAGAGCAATTTGGGATTGAAGAAAGAGCTGAAGCTTGAAAAAGATGAAGATCAAGTTGATGCTTTTGATTGATGTATTGAAAGCTTGAAGAAGCAAGTTGACATTTGCTATTGAAGATGAGAGCCTTGAGAACCAGTTACAGACTGAAGACTGAACTGCTGTCAGAGGACTACTTTGCTGTGAAGATGTGGGAGCTGTTGATTTGCTTTCTTTCCTGTCTGTTTGCTTTTTGTGCAAATGTATTGATGTGACTTGTTTGATTTGCTTGATGCATTAGAATAAGTTCATGTTTAAATTGTGTTAAGCTAGGAGCATGATTGCACTAGAGGTTGAGTTTCTCCCTCTGCTTGTATTTTTACTGTATGGCTTTGCTTGCTGGTATTCGGTAGAGCTCCGCTCCCTTGCCTGTGTGGTTTGTGATTTGCTTGATGGCATTTTATTTCTTTCATGATTGCAGTTATTCATATCTGGCTTGTGGTCGAGACGAGCTTGTGGAGGCTGATGCCCCACACACATTTCCTCCCTCACTTGCATTGCATGCATTTTACATTCGTTTACTGTTTACTGTTTAAGCTGATGCTTTATCTGTTTCTGTTTATCATTGACATGATCCCCTAGGAATCTCACTTCCTTTGATAAGGAAGTGATGATTAGAACTTTAGGTTGAAACCTATGCATGATAATGTTTCAAACCTCTACCATAGGATGAATCCTTGGCATGACAACATTAGGACTTGATAGTCTCCCCATAGTTGTCCCTCTCTCTTCTCATCTTGAAACAACAGTAAAAAACGTAATAAAGGCAAGTTAGTATAAGCGCGTTATGAGCCTTAAGCTACTTGGGTAATGATAATTGAGCGGCCTCCTCTCAATCATCTAGAATGTTTAGTATACGTCCTTTGGACGATATGCAACGCATTCGCTCCCAGGTCATAGTCTCTAGTGTTGTACGAACTACAGACAAACATAAAAAAACAGTTCTTCCATAAAAGACAGAAAACAAACTTCAAACCTTTTTGCCCCGTGGGCCCATAATTCAAAGGAAGCTTTTCTGAAGAAAAGAGTGTCGTTAACTCCCAGTTCTACCGCAAACGGTAACGCCTAAGTCTCCAAGGGTCGAGCTGCGTACACCAAACTGCTGGAACTGTTTGTTAACCCTACTCGAAAAAACAGATGAATCTGAATTGCCGTAATCTGTATTATCCCGAACTACGTAAGCTCCGATCTCTCAAATCTATTGAGAGTATGTAGGTACAATACTGATGTATTGGCGAGCCACCTTCCCCGTAACCCATAGTCAGCCGAACTACGTTGACTCTGATTTCTCATTCTCTGATGAGAATACGTAGGCATAAAGCGCGACGCTTTGCCGAGTCATTTTCTTTTCCTTTTAAGCCAGCCTTGATAGGTAGATAGATAAAACCAACCCGTCAGATAAACACAACAAGCGTGGATCCCATCGAGTACGATGGACGTGAGGGGTGCTAATACCTTCCCCTTGCGTAACCGACTCCCGAACCCAGACATTGGTTGTGATGACCTTGTCTTATACCTTTTCGTCAGGTTTTTCCGATCGTTTCCTTTCCCGTTCTGAGGGATAAATAACGAAAGGTGGCGACTCTTCTGTTTTACCGGCACCTTATTTTCACGGTAGCGACAATAGGCTTTTTAAAGATCGAGTGAAAACTTGCCATGACTGAAAATAGTAACCAAGCAATTTGAAGTAGGGTAGCTGGTCTTACTTTTCAATTCTCGATTAAAAGTGTTCCCTGGAAAGCTAAAATCAAAGTGGTATGGTCCGTTCCAAATTCGAGAAATCAAGAGTTATGGGGCGATTATCATCGAAAGTATGCAGTCAAATGAGAGTTGGATTATAAATAGTCAGCGATTGAAGATTTATCTCGGTGCGGATTTCGAGCGGAATACCACCACAGTGCCCTTCTGTGATCCTTGAGGTTGCATTGGACCGTCGAGCTGAAACGATGTTAAACAAAGCGCTGGTAACATTGTAAGTATTTGTTGTGTTAACTTTTGTAATTGTTGTTTTTAATTTAATCGGGAAGATAGTCGGAGAATACTAACTTGTCTAGCTGTGATTAGCTGAGCGTGCTTATCGCAATTGTAAAAATCATCCCAGACAAGTTGGGCCTGAGTGGGGTTTGATGGGCCTCTAGGTCAAAGTTTTAAAAAAGAGAAAAAGGGGTTCTGAAAACCCTCATTTCCCCCTCTCAACAGCAATTTTTCCCTAATTTAAATTCCCTCTTGCTCCCATAAATTCTTGTGCTCTACATTCATGAATTTTATCCAATCTCACATCATCTCATCTCATCTCATCTCCAGGTTTGTATCTTTTGTGCTTTATTTTATTTGTCTGAAAAATACATGCTTTGGGTTTTGTTTGTGATTATCTTGAAATAGTTGGAGTGTTTGTAGATTGGTTAGCTAGTAGATATGTTAACACTATTAATTTAACTTTTTTGGATTACATAATTTGTTTCTGTTAGTATCCAAGGTTTGGTTTGCTGATTTATATTCAATTGCATGTCAAAATGATTGTGAGGGGTGTGATTGTTTCGATTATTGGACAGATTGACCTTGGGCACGAATGCTTTTTTCAGCTTTTGCATGCGCGCTACGCGGGCTTATGGTTATGCTAAGCACGTCGTTCTTGCTTTGTCCTGGGACTAGCATGTTTAGTTTTTATACTTTCGGCACTTGCGTGACTGTTTGATGTTGATATGGTATTTCTAATGATTTTTCTAGAATTTACTGACTGGTGGTTTAATCTTTTTGTTGCTATTTTGGTCTGGTTTTCCTTGATTGCAGATGGCTCCTACAAAGCATGCACATTCCAGCGCTGGTCAAACCTCTCATTTTTGGATCATATCTAATGAGATCCGCGTTATCGCTGCTAGTGGACATCGCTTGGGCACCAAGGTACCCGTTATTCTGGTTTTTCTCGGTTTGATTATGGGTTTGTGTCAGAGAGCAGGTGTACCGATCTCGGGTATAGTCCATAACACCATTAAGGGGGTTGTGATTGATACTTGAATCCGGAGCCATTGCATGCCTAGAGTTGACCATCCACCACCACCACCACCACCACCACCAGTCCGTGCAGATGAGTAGCCACCACAGAAAGCCTTTGATGAGCGTGTTTCTTTCTTGTATACTTGGGATGTACACATTGATCATCAGAGGGAATTTTCATTTTTACATTCATCTATGCGAGCCTTACATTTGCAGGTGCGTGAGCCGCAGGTGGACCACCCTTTTCCTTCGCAGGAGGATTTTTATGCACATGTAGCTTGGCCTGGTGACAAGCCTTTTCATTTTCAGAGGGGGCAGGTACCTTAGGGAGATCGGGTTCCAAAGCCTGAGGAGGATAGGGCCGATGAGGTTAGAGGTGATACTGGTGATGTTGCTGCAGATGGCATTGGAGATGATGATGATGATGACAGTGGAGAGACTATCTAGGAAGATGAATCAGAGTCCAACTTCGATTATTAGCTGATTATGGTTTATTTAGTTTTTGGTTATGTTTATGTTTATGTTTGATCTCGCAGGATTTTATGGTTGTTTTATTGTTGTTATTCTGGATTCATTTTGTATCATCCTTGAAAGGATGAGGAACGCAATGGCAACACCATTGTTATGGTTGTCGTAAATTTTGGTACTATACTATTATGTTGGTTTTGATTAGTTTTTGTTTTTTTAGTTGTTTATAGTTATTTTGTGGAATTAGTGATTTTGTGTTGTCCTAAATCGAAAACATGAAGGAACTTTTAAACTATTGACAAGATTGATGAACTAATAGGTGTTTGAGTGGTAATGATATGATCAAGTAAAGGTACCATGCAAGGTACATTTTTATCGCTTTCTAAACTAAGCATGGAAATGAAACTTGCGATGAGTGTGAGAATTTGTAAGCATTACTTCTTTTCAAATACTTGTTCATTTTTTAATCAATTAGAACATTGCCTTTGTGAGGAAGCTTTCATGGTAGAATATATGCAGGATACCGACATTCATTGTTGACTCATCCTTATTATGTTGAAATCATGCATGTGTGTTAATTTGTGGAAAAAAAAGAAAATGATCAAGGCAATTTTTGTGCATTTTGAGAAAAATCACTTGGACAAATATTAATGATCAATCTATCATGCGAGTGAGTGAGTATTCGATACCCCCTTTTTGAGCCTTCATTTCAAGATCCATGTGAATAAGTAGAATGTGTAAATATTGTGCATAAAAGAAAAAAAAATTGGGAATGGATCTTGGAATTTTATTGTGAAATTTTTTGAACCCAATCTTATGTGTGTGAGAGCATTCTGAATGATCATGTTTGGTTGTGTTCAAAGTTGGGGAGGAAAAGGTGGATTGAGGCATCATGAAAAAAGAAAAATAAATAATAAGGTGGTTTTGAATGATGAAAGATCTTGAAAGAAAGAAGCAAGTGGAAAGATAGGGATTTAAGCATGAATTGCGATAAAAAAAAAAGCTGAAGGTTGTAATGATGCCTCTAAAGAAAGAAAGCAAGAAGGTTAAGGTATTGGAATGCTCTCTAGAAGTAGGCACTTTTGTTTCAATGACTTTGATAAATGACCCTTCCTTGTATCCAAGCCAAGTTACAACCCTAAAATACCTTGTGATTCCTTCTTTTTAACTCATTGATGCATGTTGTATGTTGAATTCATAATTGCTTCCGAATGTCTGCATGATTGTTTGGTGAGTTATAAAACCTTTTTTTTTCATCCATTGATGAATGTGTGCCTAGGTGTGATTCAATTATGAACTTGTATTGTTCAAGAAGTCTTAAAGTGTGTTTTTACACTTTGTTTTAGTTTCATCTTCATGAGGAGTTTGGAATTTGATAAGTTACCTTGTTGTTACTTTTGCTTTTTGAACCATGAAAATTGTCATTGTGCTTTCGAGTTGGTTTTGATTTTTTGTGCAGGTTCTCAAGTTTGTATTATAAGTTCGAGACACTTTTGTTTGAGGACAAACAAAATGATAAGTTGGGGAGAGTTGTTAAGGGCCAAATTGTGCATACTTTTGACTTGATTTTATGGCCCTTTCAATTGTTTTTCTTGATAGTTTAGTCTAAAATCTAGTAGTTTAAGTGTATTTATGTTAATTTCTCATTTCACTGTAAATATTGTGAATACTGAGCATTTTGATGTTCCTTGACAGTTCTTCTTACCCATTTTTTATGATAGGAACATTTGGTGAAGGAAAGAAGGACTGAAAAGCAAGTTTTGAAGTTTTTGTGTCGGCATAGTGCGCAAAGCGAGCTTTTCAGCACACTCATGAAATTTCCAGTAGATAAAGGCTCAAAACGCGCTAAGCAGGCTCCTACCGAGCTTAGCACGCTTCCTAGATTCTTGTTATGTTCATCAGGCAGTGCTTAGCACGGTGCCACTTATTGCACTAAGTGGCTTTGTCTACAAATATCTCTCTTGAAAGATATTTTCACCAACTTCTACTTTTTCACACTTTTCAGCATTTGAGAGAAAGAGAAAGGAATTTCTAGGTCAAAAACCTTAGAAACTCTTGGAGAAGTAAGAATAAAATCTTTGGAGCATCAATCCTCGACTCTTCGACTTTGATGCTAGTAAAGCTTCTTTTCTTACTTGTTAATCAAGCTACCATGATGATGGATAGCTAAACACTTTTGTGTCAAGATTAGAGGTGGTTAATCTTGCTTTTATGTATTTCTTTTGATCTTTTGCATGTGAACAAGGTTATGATCAATAGATGATGAAGATATTTGCTTTTAATGATGTATTTATGGTTTGAATCACTCTAGATATAGATTTTCCAAGTCTTGATCTAATTTCTTCATCTATTAACCAACAAACTCTAGACATAGATTTAGAAGTTAATATTTGCTTTGTATCAATCTTTATGTTTATTGTTTCAGTTGTTATTTAGACAAATCATCTTGCGATTAAAACAAGAATATTCACAGACCCGCTTTAGAGATGATCGAATTCAGGAGGATACACAATTGTATTGATAGAAACTAAGTTAACATGCTTGATTAATTGGATACGTTTAAAAAAAGGGATTAACGAAATCTAATCTTGACATGCTTTCCTTTGAAACAAAACACCTTTGCCCTAATTTACTCTTTGCAACCGACTTATGTTATAAAACGAACGATCTTTTGAAAACCCTTACTTAGAATGTTAAACTATTGAATGACTAACATCGACATATCTCGCATACAATCTCGGTGGATACGATAAAACACCCCCAACTTTACTATTTAACAATGCGCACGAGGCACCTTAACAAGCGACCAATGATGATGGACAATAATCGATATAATGAATCAGCATATGAAGAAGAGAGCAAAAAATCCAATGATCAACAATGGATCTAGTGTAAAGATTGCTGAAAAACCAAAGAAAATGGACGAGGAAGAATTGAAATTTTTAGCTAACTTTGTCAAACAAAGTAACAAACTCTCAAAGTGGTTAAACAAATTAGGGGTGTTCATGGTTCATGAACTACACTGAACCGAAATACATTAATGGCTCAGTTCAATTTTCAATATCCACTTTAATAAAAATCCAGTTAACTCTTAAAATAGTTTTAGTATATTTTAAAACTAGTTTAGAATTAGTTTGTATTTATAAATCGATTTATAATCAGTTTATATGTATAAATCAGTTTCATATTTTAAACTCTTTTAAAACCATTTTTAATTTAAAAAATAAAAATAAAATTTTTAAAAAAATCATTATTTTTATTTCATGAATTTTTTTTCAGCTTTAGAAAAAGTGAAACTGAAATATTTTCATTTCAAGAAAATAATACTTTTACTTTTTTTTTTCCAGAATTTTTGTATTTTAAAAATTCAATAAAATTAAAAAATAATTTTTTTTTCATTTAAAAAAAATAAAAATAAAAACAAATTTTTTATTATTTTTATTTTATTTTTTAATTTTCAGATGAAAACAAATTATTTATAAAATAACTAGTTAAAATGATTTTTAGTTTAGTTTGATTAACTTAATTTTTTTTTGTTTCAATTCAATTTGGATATATGGTTCGGATAACCATATTTTTGCACACCCCAAAACAAATATCATATTATGTACTGAACTAAATTGAGAGCTTGAAATGTGTAATTCTCTTTGATTATATGATCATATGTCAATTGTTTGACAATACATCATATTACAAAGAATTGGGCCGAATAAAAAAAAAATATTTACAAACAATTGTTTCCTTAAAAATATTAGGAAATTTTACCCCATGGACTTTTGCCTATACCCCTACATTAAATTTTTTTGGACCAAAATATCCTCGAGACTTTTTGGAAGTCTTAAGGTTCATATTTTTTTCGTTTGTTCACCGGAAGACTTTTTGGAAGTCTTCCGGTTCATTTTTTTTAATTTTTAATTAATATTTAAGATTTATTACTTTTATATAAAGAACAATTTAGTGAATTTTTGAATATTATACTTAAAATATAAAAATTCTATAAATAGAAAATCATTTTTAGAATATTTTCTATTTGCTATAATTATAAGAATACTATGAGATTAAAATAATTTATTTTAAATGATCATAATAGTAGAATTTTCTCAAATATCTTATTAATCTTAAACATTAATAAACAAAATAAATTTAAATATAGGATATAAGTTTACATTATTCAATATATTTAATCAAATGAAAACATATGTGATAAATCAATAATGTATTTTAACTTAAAATGATCACAATAAGTTAACTTGCAAAATAATAAAAGTAATAAATTAATAATGTATTTTATTTAAAATAATCACAATAATAGAATACGCAAATAATGTGTTTTATTTATAGGACTGATATAGTTTTATTGATTATTTAATTTTGAATACTACTATGAATATAATATTTAATCTATACTTTAGAACTCACATAATTATAAATATAAAACAATATTGTTTTATTACCCATATTTTTATTTAATTAAAAAAATTAAGAATATAAATTTATTATTTGTTTTTCATTTCTGTTTGATCTTTTTTTTATTTATAACTTTTTTGCATGTTCTATACTATGCTTACTTTAAATAAAATATATTATTTATTTTATTAAAAATATTAAATAAAGTGAAATTATTACTTATATTTTAATTTGGTTGATTTATTTAATTGAAAGTTCGATTTAGTTTTTTTTTGCAAGTTATATTATTGCGATCATTTTAAATTAAAATACATTATTGATTTATCACATATGTTTTCATTTGATTAAATATATTGAATACGGTAAATTTGCAAGATTAGTAAGATTTGTTTGCAAATTCTAAATATATAATACTAATGTGATAATATTATGATAGTTATAGCAAATAGAAAATATTTCTAAAAAAAAAATTCTATTTATAGAATTTTTATATATTAAGCATAATAGATTTATTAATTTCATATAAACACCATTTTAGTAAATTTTTATCTATTATGCTTAATATATAAAAATTCTATAAATAGAAAACAAAATTTAGAAATATTTTCTATTTGCTATAATTATCATAATATTATCACATTAGTATTATATATTTAGAATTTGCAAACAAATCTTACTAAACTTGCAAATTTACCGTATTCAATATATTTAATAAAATGGAAACATATGTTATAAATCAATAATGTATTTTAATTTAAAATGATCACAATAATATAACTTGCAAAAAACAAAAACTAAATCGAACTTTCAATTAAATAAATCAACCAAATTAAAATATAAGTAATAATTTCACTTTATTTAATATTTTTAATAAAGTAAAAATATAAGATATAAATAAATAATATATTTTATTTAAAGTAAGCACAGTATAGAACATGCAAAAAAATTATAAATAAAAAAAGATCAAACAAAAATGAAAAACAAATAATAAATTTATATTCTTAATTTTTTTAATTAAATAAAAATATGGGTAATAAAACAATATTGTTTTATATTTATAATTATGTGAGTTCTAAAGTATAGATTAAATATTATATTCATAGTAGTATTCAAAATTAAATAATCAATAAAACTATATCAGTCCTATAAATAAAACACATTATTTGAGTATTCTATTATTGTGATTATTTTAAATAAAATACATTATTAATTTATTACTTTTATTATTTTGCAAGTTAACTTATTGTGATCATTTTAAGTTAAAATACATTATTGATTTATCAGATACGTTTTCATTTGATTAAATATATTGAATAATGTAAACTTATATCCTATATTTAAATTTATTTTATTTTTTAATGTTTAAGATTAATAAGATATTTGAGAAAATTTTACTATTATGATCATTTAAAATAAATTATTTTAATCTCATAGTATTCTTATAATTATAGCAAATAGAAAATATTCTAAAAATAATTTTCTATTTATAGAATTTTTATATTTTAAGTATAATATTCAAAAATTCACTAAATTGTTCTTTATATAAAAGTAATAAATCTTAAATATTAATTAAAAATTAAAAAAAATGAACCGGAAGACTTCCAAAAAGTCTTCCGGTGAACAAACTAAAAAAAATATGAACAGGAAGACTTCCAAAAAGTCTTTCGGTAAACAAACGAAAAAAAATGTGAACCGGAAGACTTCCAAAAAGTCTTCCGATAAACAAACGAAAAAAAAGTGGAAGTCTTCCGGTGAACAAATAAAAAAATATGAACCGGAAGACTTGCAAAAAGTCTTCCGATAAATAAATGAAAAAAAATAATAAATTTTTATACGAGGATATTTTGGTCCAAAAAAATTTAATGTAGGGGTATAAGCATAAGTGTAGGGGTATGGGGTAAAATTTCCAAAATATTATTAGAAAAACACGTGGGATTTAACCCGATAAAGAAAAAAAGTACAGTGCATACAAAGAAAAAAAAAAATCTTAATTGAATGTGAAAGAAGGTAAGTCACATGTAATTTCAAAGAAATTTTAAGTAAAAGTTTTTTTATTTAGGTTTATTGAATAATTTATGTATATGGTCTATATGTAGTAACCATATACATCAAATTTTAAATGAATCTAAAGATGAAATTTTGTTTATAATAATAATAATAATAATAAAAAGTCCCTAACGATACAATTGGGTAGATTTTCTCACCGCAAATGAAACATTCATAATCTAAAGCAACATTAGCATTGACATCAACACAAACATTTGTTTCAATGTATATATGAGACACTTTAAAGTAAAAATTCATAATTTGACAAAGACAATTAGGTTATATGGTTTGAAGCTTACAATACACAATTTCTATGTTAAAGAAATTATGATAAAGAAGCATAAAATTACAATAGTTAAAGGTTAAACTAATCTTTTTAATCAGCATAGAAGTCAACAGAGACAGGCGGTGGGGTCGACGAATAGTTTGAGCCGGTGCGACAGGTTTGCACACAGGAAAGCAATATTGTCCGATGAGTCAGTGCTGGCAGCAGTCATGTTACTTTAAATGATGATTCAGGTTTTTCGGGTCTCAGATCCGGTCTAGGAATTTCCCGTGCATCAAGCTTAGTTATTTCAGTTTGTGGATAAGTTTTCCAATGAGTTGTGTTATGAAGCCATCAAGTATCCATTGAGTTTCAACACTTATAAATATGTATTTGTATCATTCTTGACTAAAAAACCTTTAAAACTTTAGAGCTGAACACACATATATGAGTTATGAGTTGGGGAAACCTAGTGGTAATCTTATAGAAATAACGGTAATTTCCCAAGAGTGTGTTCCTAGAACTTAGAAAACCCTATCAAATATCCTAATGGATGTGTGTGTGTGCGTGTGTGTCTATATATATGTGTGTGTGTGCGTGTGTGTGTGTGTGTGTGTGTGTGTGTGTGTGTGTGTGTGTGTGTGTATAGGTTTTGTTCTTCGGAGAAATTGAGAAAAAGTTAGGTAGAAAGTAGGTTTTGTTTTTGGGAGCTAGGATGACTAATTCTTGTAGCTCATTTATAAGTTTTTTTTAATAACTTTTGGAAGTATAGTGAATCAGAGAGTTTATTTGATCGAACTAGATAAATAAGTTATTGTATTTCTTATGTTTTATCTCTTTCTACAAAGTTAAATTGATGTCTTATTGCACATAGACTTATTTTTGTTGAATGTCATTTATGTTGGTTGCAATTGTTCTTTATCCCTGCACATGAAGCTTCACGGTGTGATTGAACCATTAATTTCACAATAAATGGCGTCCACCATGGGGGAATGAATGTTGTTTATAATTTGGAACCATGAGTTCTAAATGGAATATCGAAATCGTCGAACAATGTAAAAATAACATTTTGGCAATTTTAGGCTTGATAGGTCGGCCTATGACCTTGATAAGTCGGCTCATGACCTTGATAGGTCGGCCTATGACCTTGATAGGTCGGCTCATGCTGTTGTTTTTGGCTAAAATCTCAGTTTTTCAACTTTTAAACATCAACACACATACCAGAAGCTTGTTACACAAATTTATATCATTAAGATCCAATTTCTTATCACTTTATCATCCTAATCTCATCTATTTCTTCATAGAATCATGAATCAACATCACTACTTAACTATAACATCAATTTCATCATTTTCAATCACAAGTTCATATCGTTTTCAACATAATACATGGCATACATCAACAACAAATCACACATAACAGTAGCATCACCAATTATCATCAAATTTAACAATACAACATATATGTCTAACATTTTAAATAAGTTTTTCACCAATATCAATCTCATTCACAAAGATTCATCATCAATCAAAATACTAAAACCTTAAATCTACCCTTCCCTCATGTCAACCATAATTGAGAACCATTATCCTTCCTAACCTTGTTATTCCTAGCATTGATATCTTCAACCTCTAGCAATGATGCTCTTCCTATGCTTCTCATTCCTTGCCCTAACCTCTTCCTCTGCTTTCTTCTCACAGCTTCACGTAGAATGAAAAATAGTCCATATTCTCCCAATTTATCTTTTCCTAATTATAATTATCCCTCAAAATACGATTTTCCATTTTTGTCCTCAACTTACTATCACAAAAGACCACATTGTCCTTATTTCTTCTACACCTTATATTTCTATTTGATTTTAATTAAATAATTGTATAAAATTATTATTAATATCATATTCCCCTAACCTACCAATTCTCACACATTAATCAATTAATTTATTCTCCTCTAATATTTCTCTTCACTCCCAACATAAAGACACATAACCCACTAAAATGCAACAATCTAAAACATCATCAAAAGGCATATTCAACAAATAAAACATCAAAACATCTACTAGAAAGAATCGGGGTGTTACAACTCTCTCCCACTTACAGAATTTTTGTCTCCGAAAATTACCTGAGGAAAACAGTATCAGATACGACTCCCTCATCTGCTCCTCACGCTCCTAAGTCAAACTCCCACCAGCTGGTCCTCCCCACGCTACCTTCACTAAGGAAATCTCTTTACCTCACAATTGTTTAACTTACCGATCCTCTATCTGTATGGGTGATGCTTTTCCAATCAAGTTATTCTCGAATGTATATCATACACCTGGATCACGTGAGATGGATCCGAAATGTATCTTCTCAACTGAGACACATGAAACACATCATGAATATTACAAGAGGAGGCAGAAAAGAAATTCGGCAGGCCTCTCCTATCCTCTGAAAAATCTGATACGGACCAACAAAACATAGCATGAGCTTTCTAGACTTCAAAGCTCGACCAACACCCGTTACCGGAGTAACTCTCAAAAACACATGATCTCCCTCTTGGAACTCAAGTGCTTTCCTCCTCTTACCATGGTATCTTTTCTATCGACTCTGAGATGCTTTCATCTTCTTTTGGATCATCTTGATCTTCTCAGTCGTCTGGTGCACAATCTCAGGTCCGAGCACAACGCCCTTGCCTGGCTCATACCGACACAACGGAGTTCTACACCTCCTACCATACAATGTCTCATACGGTGCCATTCCAATACTAGAATGGAAATTATTATTGTAGGTAAACTCAAATTAGGGCAAGTGGTTATCCCAAGCACCTCCTTGTTCTAACACACAAGCCCTCCGTAAATCCTCAAAATACTGGATAGTCCTTTCTATCTGATCGTCCGTCTACGGATGATAGGCCGAACTCAACCTCTACTTATATTCAACTCTTTCTGATCAAACAGATACCTTAAACTTTTGTGATCATTGAACACTTCAAATTTGGAGCCAAAAATATAATGTCTTCAAATCTTTAACACAAAAAACACGGCTGCCAACTCTAAGTCATGCGTAGGATAATTTCTCGCATGAACTTTCAGTTGTCTAGAAGCATATGCAACAACCTAAGCATTATGTATTTATACATTAGCAAGACCCGTCTTTTATGCATCACAATAGACCACAAAAGACTCACTTGGATTATTCAAAATTAACACTAGAGCACTTGTTTCTTGAGTTCCACAAAAATTTCTTCACATGCAACATCCCACACATAAGCTTGACCCTTTCGAGTCAACTGAGTCAATGGCAATGCTAACCTCAAGAAGCCTTCTAAAAACATGCGATAATAACCAGCTAAGTCAAGAAAACTTCGAATGCAGTAGCAGACTTCGGAGTCTCCCACTACAATATAACATCAACCTTAAAATGATCTACAGAAATTCCACCACTTGAAATCACATGGCCAAGGAAACTCACTTCCTCCAAACAAAACTCACACTTGGATAGCTTGGCATAAAGCTTCTTCTCTCTCAACACCTGCAACACAATCTTTAAATGTTAAACATATTCCTCATCAGACTTTGAATATATCAGAATGTCATCGATGAAGACCACCACAAACTCATCTAAATATGGACGAAAGATTCGATTCATGTACTCCATGAACACGTCTGGCGCATTAGATACTCCAAACGAAATTACAGTATACTCATAGTGACCATATCTCATCCTGAATGCTCTCTTCGGAATATCATCCAGTTTAACACGAATCTGATGATAACTAGAATTCCAGTCGGATAATGTTTCAACAATTGTTTTATAAAGTTCATTGACTTATAAGTTATTGTTCTTGAAGGATAGAACATATAAGTAGAAATTTTATGCTAGCTAACTTACTAATCAAACACTTGACATATAAGGTATTTCATATGATTGTTGTCACTAAAGAGGTCATAGATTAGTGGGAGTCACTCATTTTTTATATTTTATAATATTGTTTTGATATCGATACAAACTTTATGTTAATATTATCTGCAGAAATAAAGTTTATGAGATTATTATTGTTAAAATAGTTTATGTATCGTTTGTGCAAATATTGAATTTGCAAACTTCAGTTTAATCTCAATAAAGAATTCAGTTGGACCAATTAGAAATATGCATGATTCAGAGATCACATTACATGAAATTTTCATGCCACTCATCCATATCGATCTATGTCATCAAGTACATTAATGTGGTGGTTGTTGGGGTTCTGTCACGTTATACGTCAGTGACAACAGTCGCGGTTGTCCCATTATTGATGTATGAGGTGGACCAAATTGTAAAGTTAAAATCTAGAGACAAATAGCATTTTGATGCGCGCCTAAAGAATTGTGATATAATTATTAAAAATATATTGTCCAACTGAGAGATTGTTGGAATATTTTATAATTATATACTATTTAATTATGTTATTCCAATAATTATTATGTGGGCATATATATCTTAGTTATATTAACTATTTATCAAATCGAGAGCATTAATTGATTAAGTGGTCGAATAAATTTAAAAGGCTATTTAGATTTCTATTTTAGTAATTAATTGATTAATTAATTGGATATGAATTCAAATATGAGTGGATGTCAGAATGACCCATTTGAAAATAATGAGAACCCTAATGACCCATCACACTATATATAAGCTATGGTCCCCAATATACAGTACTACAAGTAATTTATCTCTTCTCCCCATCTGAAGAGTATTCAAGGCATTATGAGTACTTGAGAAAGAACCATACAAGCCATCGGGTGTTCGCTGTTTATCTTTTAGCTCTTAGGATTACCGCCAACAAATATATATATATATATATATATATATATATATATATATATATATATATATATATATATATATATATATATATATATATATATATATATATATATATATATATATATATATATATATATATATATATATATATATATATATATATATATATATCGCACATCCTATAATTATATACGTGTTCGTATTATCTGATATATATATATATATATATATATATATATATATATATATATATATATATATATATATATATATATATATATATATATATATATATATATATATATATATATATATATATATATATATATATATATATATATATATATATATATATTTGTGTGTGTGTGAGATATTAATTGTTATTGATTTAATTTCAACGAATAAAGAGAGTTAGAGATGCAAAAATTATTAGCAAAAACTCTTATATAAAAACCTTTGAAGTCTCTAAAAATCCAAACACAAATGAAGAGTGAAGAGGATTTTTAGATACGCCATCATTGTTACATATTAACCCACACTTATAGAAAAAATGGAGCATGACAAACATTACCAATTTTTTAGATAATTTGGTGGATAAGAAAATATTTTACTCGATTTTATTCAACACACTAGCCAACTTACTTAATATTGTCAAACCGAATTTTATTCTTCTAAATCTAAACATATTAAATAATGTTAGTAATTACCGACACTATAAAATTACTAAGTTGAGATCTTCAACTTGCATTCATGCACGAAAATAATTAGACATCAAAGTGACTTTCAAGAGCATCTCAAGAACAATTGAAAATCAATTCTAAATGTATAGAAAGCAAAAAAGCATTCAAAAAACAGATGATGAATATCTTCAAAAGTATTATTGCAATAACTTTAACATAACATCAAATGGTGGATGATGTATATATTATGGCGTATCATAGACATGGTGGTATCTTGAGATGGAAACATCATGTTAGGCAGCATGAAAGAGAACATGTCCCATTCCTATTCCTTTACCTTCTCTTTATTTATTATTAGTGAATGAGTACTAAATTAAGAGACAGACGTACGTTAACCTTAGTACTATAGCTATGAGCCAATGGATTGAAGTGAGTAGTCACTTTCCTTCTGCAACTCTAAGCGATGTCAAAGGTCGTGACTTGTTGGACCAACATGTACTTATGTTAAAGGACCCTCACCAAACCATCCCTCTAGAATAAGCATGTGACTTCAACGTGATACTATTACCATGCATCATTTATTTATTTAGTTATAAAATGTTTAGATTATTGGGCTCCAAGTTAGAGTAGATAACAAGACTCAACAAATTCTTAGAAGAGTATTTATTTTCACGTCAGAAGTAGGAGTCGAACTCACAATCTCTCATAATCTCTCAGTGTACGAATCAACTACTCATCAACTGAGACAACATTTTTCAATATTAACATGTTTCAGATACTCTAATGAATCTCTAATTAAAACTAGTGTGGCAAGTGGATTTTTATTCTCTTTCCATATATAGTCTCTCTAAATGGTTGGAACAGATTTTGAATCTCTTTCCAATTGTGCATGTGTGTTCATTATCACTTTCATTTTGTCCGTACGATCCCATTTTTACATGATTGACTATCAAATCTTGCATGATAACCACGTATCATCTCTTACACAAAAACTTTAATCTAAAAATGCTTTAAAAAAGTTTGGGCTTATGTGTTTTTATTTTCATGGGCCAATAATGGGTTTATGAAATTCATGAATTGTCACTACCACACTTTCTCTTTTCTAATATGTGATCCAAAACGAAGCAAAATGGAAACGTTACGTGTGATTGTTGGTATTTGTTCCGTACATAAATAAGAAATAGCTAGAGATGGAATACACTTGAGCTTTGATCCATATAATTGAGTGAGCGTGTTATATGATATAGTGTGGGTGGATCTAAAATGTTAGCATTAACGTCCACATCATGAATGAATTATTATAAATAGATGAGAAAGTAATTTAAGCATGTGAATCAGAGAATATTTGAAATGACGTGTGTTGCAGTTTATATAAAATAAACGGTTATAAAATCTTCTCTATGAAATTCGACGTCATTCGATCATATGCAACAATAGAAACTACGTAGGAGGGCCCAACCACGTGTCCTCGTTTGAGGTAAGCACTCACCTGATCCACACATATTTTTATTCAATTTTTATTGTTGTGTTTTTCGTCATGAGCCTTACGAACGACTCAGAACAATTTCGACTATTCAACATTGTGAAAAGTTCGATAAAGTCAAAAACAATAACGAAACCATCTTCAAGACCACAAGAGACAAGAACATCACAACTTCATCAAAAATTTTAAGACATTATATATATATATATATATATATATATATATATATATATATATATATATATATATATATATATATATATATATATATATATATATATATATATATATATATATATATATATATATATATATATATATATATATATATATATATATATATATATATATATATATATATATATATATATATATATATATATATCTGTGTGTGTGTGTGTGTGTGTGTGTGTGTGTGTGTGTGTGTGTGTGTGTGTGTGTGTGTGTGTGTGTGTGTGTGTGTGTGTGTGTGTGTGTGTGTGCGTGCGTGCGTGCGTGCGTGCGTGCGTGCGTGTGTGTGTGTGTGTGTAATCCACTTCTGCTCCAAGAACGATCCAATAGCCTAAGCCCTTCTAGTTAAGCCCAAAGGGAAGCATTTTCTCCTCTGCCCCTCTGCTGAGGAAGGCTAGTCAGCTGACCCTCATCACATTTCTGCCTGTCACGCACGGTTCCACCATATAGAAACAGTCACGACGCCCGTGCCCAAGACCACGCCCCTGCCCGCGACAACGACTAGTTCCGAGCACCTCTATACGTCCAAACATCTAGTTTCTGGCTGTTACCTATTTTTTGGGAGCGAATATCTCGTCCCGAAAATATGGACCAATGACCAAGTGCTGAGGGAATTATAAAAACCCTCTCATTTGAGAGGGTCAGATATTCTAAAATCATCGTAAGACATACTCACTTTGCACTTGCCTTATCTTCTCCCGATTCTTGCTTTAGCATCGAAGTGCCTTGCAAGTACACCCTTCCCCATCTTTGAAACTCAGCATCGCAGACGAAGTCTCTGACCCATTTCAGGTTCTGATTAGCCAGTAAGATCTGTTGCGTCGTCTGTGGAAAACTTTGTTCTCCCTGTTTTTCTTTCCTTGTAAATCAAAGACCAAAACAATTCTTTCAAGTTTCTGATCATGGTCAGCCATGACAATGCCCACGATGCTCGCAACACCGTCGTCTTCATTGTCAGCAAGACAGACACTGATGGAGCAACCCCTTTTTTTGGGAGCGACGCCCATTAGTAGAGAGATGGAGCCACCGCGTCTCCCTCCCCCGATCGCGCTGACAATGTTGCGGTCCAGTCTTCCGAGGACTATCAGCCCCTCCCAGTTCGGCCCAACGATGATCCGACCATGGTGGACCTACTCGAGGCCCTCAATAAGACAAACCATTTGATCCTCCAGCAGAATGCAAGAATTTGTGCCTTAGAAGAGTCCCGCCAACTAAGATCTCCTCCGTCGAGGAGAGAGCGCCGGAGATTTCGGAGTCCTTCTCCTAGATGAGGAAGAGACCGTTTGGTGCTAGCGGAGCCAAACTCTCAGGCGGTAAGAAAGCACGACCATACCTGTCCCCAGAGCCAGCATTCCCTAGGGGCCAAGAGAACCAGAAGGGGTCTATGGACAGAGCACTAGTGTTCACCTCCGCCCAAATCCAAGGGCCGAGCACAAACTCCTTCTCCCGGTCGAGATCGCCCTTCTCCCCTTGGACGAAGTACTTGCTCTCGTTCGCGGTCTAACAACAGTAGTGACGACGAGCCTCGGGGCCCGTTGTCCCAAGAAATCATGGCCATGCGCCTACCCAAAGGGTTGAAGGAACCCCCATCCTTGGGCACATACGATGGCACTACAGATCCCGACGAGCACATCGAGAACATCGATGCCCTGCTCAATTGCTGTGGCGTCAGGGGTGTTGCATCCCAAAATTTGCCTTCGCGTTTTAACTTTGACTGACTTTTGCTTCGCATTCATCTGTATATCATCGAGGTCGATCATTTCTCGCATACTGTCTATATTATCAGCCGTAATGGATTTATCGGGATTACAGCCTCTTTATTCGTATTTTAGACAATTTAAACCAGTTCAAATGATAAGTTCTATGTCGAAATCGAGTGAAAGTTGTTCTCTTCCTAGTGGTTCAGACCGTGCTAATTATTTTGTTGTGTTTCGGTGTTCGCTCGTTTCTTCCGTTTTTATTTCGTGGTTTTTGTGATTTATTTTTATAATTTCATTTCATTTAATAGTTAATATTTATTTAGGTTTATTTTATTTGTTTAGAATTTGCTTTGGATTTTATTTAATATAGAGTTTTCATTTAGAATCAAATAAATTTAGAATTTAGGATTAAAATAGAATTATTAGAATAGATTTTTATTTTTATTAGAGTTAAATTAGATTTTTAGAAATAGTTTATTTTTTAGAAATAGTTTTAGTATTAGAATTTTTGTTTAAAAAATAAATTAAGACTTAGAATTTTAAATAGATTTATTTAGTACTAGATTTAGAGTTATTTAGGATTTAGTTTAGAAATAGGATTTAATTTAGTAAAATAGAATTAAATTTTTAATTTAGAAATTAATTTAGGACAATAGAATTTTAATTTTTAGAAATTAGATTTGAATTTTTAATAGAATAGAATTATTTTAAAATTTAATTAGAATTTTTATAGGATTTTTGATTAGATTTTTTAAATTAAAATTAGATTAGATTTTTTATTAGTTTTAGAATTATTTAGTTTTTTACTTAGAATTTTAAGTTAGAATTTCAATTAGATTTAGAATATAGAATTTTAATTTAGAATATAGATTTTTTATTAGATTAAATTTTAAATTAGTTTAGGATATTAATTAATTTAGATTAGATTTAGAATTTAGTTTTTAGAAAATAGGTTTAAGGCTTTTTTTTATTATTATTAGAATAGTTAATTATTAGTTATTATTTAGGATTAGATTAGAATTAGATTATTATTATTATTTCTAATATAATTAGTATTAGTTAATTAGGATTTTAGTTTAGTTAATCATAATTAGTACAACAATTAATCCATTAATAAAAAAGGACAAAAAAACAGTCAAACAGGACACGTGTTGGTTTTTCAACATATATAGTCACTATTCATTTTCTTCTTGGTTGGAAAAACCTAACCTTAGCCGCCCAACACTATTCACCTTCTCTCCAATTCGAACACCCTAGCGCCGCCCCCACGCGGACCGTCTTCTCCTTCTCTCCAATCCGTCAACCCTCTCGCCGAAACCCTTTATCTTCTCTTCCTCAACCATTCCGCGAATCTTCTACTTTTTTCCGCCAACATCCACCGTGAAAAACCCCTTCTTCTTCAGCTCCTTCAAACCTCCAAAACCCAGCAATGTCATTGAATCACAAACCAACAATTCAATCCACACACAAAAATATTTCAATTTTCACTATAACAAGCTCTTCTCTACATCCATAATTCAATTCCCTTTCAAATGGCTACTGAAGAACCTACCATCGCCGTTGAGCCCGTGTCTGAACCAGTGACCGCTGAACCCCCAGTCTTAGAGAAAGTGGAGGAACCCAAGGCCGAAGCTGTGAAGACCAAGAAAACGAAGGAATCAAAATCTAAGAGAGCTTCCAAACCAAAAAAACCTGCTTCACATCCCACTTACGAAGAGATGATTAAGGATGCAATAGTGCCGCTCAAGGAGAAGAACGATTCGAGCCAATAGGCGATTGCGAAATTCATTGAAGAGAAACACAAACAGCTTCCTGCTAACTTCAAAAAGCTATTGCTTCAAAATTTGAAGAAAAAAGTTGCTTCTGTAAAGCTCCTTAAGGTTAAAGGTTCATTCAAGCGTTCAGCAGCAGCGAAAAAGCCCGCAGTTGTTAAGCCGAAGACAAAGCCAACTGCCAAAGCAAAGGCTGCTGTGAAGTCTAAGAGAGTCGCTAAGACAAAAGCTAAAGTTGTTGTCAAGCCA
This sequence comes from Lathyrus sativus, assembly GCA_963859935.3. Classification (NCBI taxonomy): domain Eukaryota; kingdom Viridiplantae; phylum Streptophyta; class Magnoliopsida; order Fabales; family Fabaceae; genus Lathyrus; species Lathyrus sativus. Next base: position 59,365,649 of record OZ012736.1, read on the forward strand.
AAGGTTTCTTCAAGGTCCAAGCCCAAAGCTGCTGCCAAGGCCAAATCTGTCTCCAAGCCCAAATGCTTCCTTTTCACACCCTATATTCAATTTACTACACCCCCTCTTGTTTTATTTTTTAGAATGTTTAACATATTTTTTTTAATTATAAAGTTGTTATTTTCTAAATCAGTTTTTTCTAAGATTTGTAAATATATTTCCAATTTAGTTTTTCTTAAGTCTTTAATATATTTTCCATCTAGTTTTTTTTAGAAAGATTAATATGTTATTTTCCTAACTTTAGCTTTTTAGGAGTTTTTAATATTTTTCTTAGAAATTAGATTTTAGTGTTCTATCCATCTTGGGGGCTTTTATCTTCATTAATATTTCTTTTTGGTCAATGAAGAGACGTTTAAGTTTTTGCGTCAAATTATTGATGAGAAAACGATAGATCCGAGACCAAACTTTCTTTCCATTTTAATTTTTTCGATTTTATGCGTTTTTATTCATTTTATTTCACTTTTATCGCTTTTGGGTCGATGAAGAGACCTCCAAGTTGTAGTTTGTCAAATTATTGACGAATAGCAACAAGTCCGAGACCAGGTTTTCGTTTCACTTTTCATTTTTGATTTTTGTTCATCTTTATTTATTTTCATCGCTTTTTGGTCGATGACGAGACTTCCTTAAATCGTTACTGGTCAAATTATTGATAAATAATGATGGATCCAAGACCACCTTCTCTTTCTCTCCTCATTTCTTCTTCATTTCGATTTTTATTTAATATTTTCGATCTATGAAGTCTTTCTATTTGCAAGCGTCGGCTTATCGAAAACGATAGCCTTCCCGATTTCAAATCTACGGAAAATGACCATTTGGGTCATTTTCTTTACTTTAGGATCGTGATAGGCTACCTTCGATTAATCGACATAATGTTTGCGATTAAGACGAGATCCCTACCTTTTTTGGTCAGTGCGACACGATTCAATTGGAGAGCGATCCTCAATATCATTTCTTCATCTTGTCCATAGCACGGATATCAATTTACGCGGCCTTCTATAGTTCTGCTTCCCTCATAAGTCGAGCTACGATGGTTTAGCGTCACATTTTGTCCCGATTCAATTCACTCACACCGTTTAGCATTAATTCAAAACCTTGATAACCGCGATGAGTGTTGTGAGCCACAAGCATTAGGTGCGTAGGAAATGATGAGTAGTGAGGTCTCTCTTCACTTGTCTAGAGTGTTTAGTGTATCCCCTTTGTGCGATATGCGACACATTCGATCCTATATCATAGAATTTAGTGCAGTACGCATCCCAAACAAAATTAATTCACCTTTGTTAAGGCATTCTAGGCCTATTACTTTTTCTCTCGCCCTCGTGCGATTGAGATCTCATTTTCCCGTAGTAGCCCGAACTACGGACGCTCTGATTCTTCATTTCCTAACGAGGATACGTAGGCACGAGGATTCCTATCCTTGACGAGCACACTAACAACTGACTTCCCCTTTCGCTTGCCTCTAGTACAATATAGACCAATCCATTTTTCAAACCTTTTCATCCTTCGGGATTGTTTCAAGCCTTTCAAAAAGAGTACTTTACCTTTCCGTTCTACCGCAAACAAGCATCGTCCCTAACTGCTGGAATAGAGACTTAACGTCACTCGCAAAAACACTTTAACCAACCTTGTCCCATAGTTTCCCAAACTACGTTTGCTCTGATTTCTCATACTAGATGAGGATACGTAGACACAAGACGGAGATGTCTTGGTGAGCAACATCCCCCCATCACCCATAGTTTCCCGGACTACATTGACTCTGACTTTCCCATTGTACAAGGGAATACGTAGGCATAGCGCAGCGATGTCCTATCGAATCTGTTCTTTCCTTTCTCCCCTGTTTAGCAATAGCTCTTAGAAATTTTTCACCCATAGATTAGACAACAAGCATGGATCCCATTGAGTACAACGGACGCGAGGGGTGCTCGTACCTTCCCCTTGCGTAACCGACTCCCGAACCCAAGATTTGGTTACGATGACCTTGTCTTTCCTGTTCTCTTAGGTTTTTTTCGATCGTTTCCTTTCCCTCACTTTGGGATAAATAACGTTCGGTGGCGACTCTTCTGTTTATTTTCGCCGGCCCCATTTTTTCGCAATTGCGACAGCTGACGACTCTGCTGGGGACCCTGTTTCCCTATGCGAGTCAATCCTAGAGCTTGGTTATTTGTGGGTGGGTATATTTGTGTGTTGTATTTTGTATATTTGTTCATTTTATTTTCCGCACTTTATTATTGTCATTATACTGTTGTTGTTGTCCTGTTGTGCTGTTGGGTGGGTGTTCCATCGAGAGTAGTGCACAATACCCAGGCTTGAGTACACACCTAGCATTAGTGTGGAGAGTAGTGCGGGGTTTCATGTTTGACATGCAAGAGCCCTGATGAAATTCGTGTTCAGACGAGGTTTTCTTTGAAAACATCCTATCTTGTGCATTTTGGACAGTTGAGGGGATGTTGGATCTGAAAACTAATGACTCTGGAAACCATTCATTGGGAAGTCAGTCGAGGCCTCCATGTTTGACTATGATGCCAAACCAAAAATGGTGAATGTATAGTCGTACCTTTCTTCAGAGATTAGGTCCTACCTGTGAGTGGGAAGGGTTATGCAGGAAACTTTGACCTTCAACCAACCCAGTATTCTGGTATTCTCTTCAGAGCAGACTTATGAGCCTATTCACTCAGCGGCACAACAGTTACTCGGAGCTTTGTGGGAGCTTTGATCCCATGTTTATTGCATTAGCATTTTTCATTGCATTTGCATCTCATTCTTGCATATCCATCCTCAACTTGGAACAGAGAGCTCACCCATCTTTTGTCCAACCTGCAGTTGATTTCCCGACACTCGCATTGGACTTGAATTAGCTTTTGGAGGAATCATGAACTCAGGAGAACCAAATTCGGTTGTTACAAGGCAGAGTTTGAATTGATGAAGAATCAGCTAGATCAACTTTTGGGAGCCATGACAGCTATGACGAGGGGAGAGGCCAATATTCAGAGGACTCTAGTTAATGAGGATGTTATTTCGCCTTCAATGATCAATGTTGCCCGAGCTCACCCTGTGCAGATTCCTGTTGAAGATTAAGTTATACAAGAGCGTACCATTGTCCGAGATAGGCATTCATCTTCTCTCAATGACACAGACTATCAGAATTTCACGTTCTTTGTGTCAAATTCCCTAGGGGATGTTCCAAAGATTAATCCTAAGGACTCATAGACTGTTGAGTTTATGAGAAGATATCATTTGTTGGAGGAAAAGCTTGACGCCTTAATGAGTCAGGATACTCTTAATCAGAATGCTTCAAGCTTGTGTTTGGTGCCATGCCTTGTAACGCCTCCGAAGTTTAAGACGTCAAATTTTGAGAAGTACTAAGGGGATAGTTTTCCAAAGCAGCATTTGGTGATGGTTTGCAGAAGAATGACTTTGCATGTCCATAATGACAAGCTTATGATTCACTATTTCCAGGACAGTTTGAGTGGGTCATCGTTGAGTTGGTACATGCAGTTAGAGAATGGTTGCATTTGATCATGGTCAGATCTAGCCAACGCCTTTGTGAAGCAGTACAATTACAACCTCGACATGACTCCTAGTTGCATCTAGTTACAAGACTTATCTCAATTTGACAATGAGTCCTTCAGAGGGTATGTCCAGAGATGGAGAGAATTAGCTGCTCGCGTTCAACCACCACTTCTAGAAACAGAATTGGTTGACCTGTTCGTGGATACTTTATAAGGTCCATACTTCTATAAGATGATTGGTAGTGGGGCATTAAACTTTTCTGACTTGATAATAATTAGGGAACATATTGAGAGCGGACTCAAGAGTGGAAAGATTCGAGACACCTCAGACATATCAGTTTATGAAAGCAAATCAGTTGTCAGTTCACAAGAAGAATGGGAGAAAGAAAGTAATTCCAACCAAGAACCCCTGATACCTCAAATTTAATCTTCAAACATTTCAACTATTCAGAGTCAGCAACCTGTTGGGTTCGTGTATTAGATATCTATTCCTCTCCAGAGTCAACAGTCATACCGTCATCATCCACGTTAGCACGCTCGACAAAGACCAAAGAAGCCAGAGAAGCATTTTACTCATCTGCCGATATCGTACAGTCAGATGTTTCCAGATTTGAGCAAAGGTGGATTGATAGTGCCGAAGGAGATTAACCCAGTGATTCCTCCATATCTACCAGGTTTTGATATCAACGCCCGTTGTGATTACCATGCTGGGGAACAAGGGCATTCAACCGAAGACTGTAAGGTGCTAAAGAGCAAAATTCAGACTCTTCTTGACTCCAATATGTTCTCAGTCACACCTCAGGGTGTCCAGATCAACAATCCTCCTTCGTCCAGTCACGTGGGTCCATCAGTTCATGTTATGGAGGAATTTACCAAGAGCGGATGTTTAGAAGAATATCAGGCTGACTTCAACGAGCAATTCTGAAGATGGTTAGCTCAGTAGCAAATCAAGATTGGAAATCCCAGTTCCCCGAAGTGGACATTTTTTTTATATCATGTCATTTCTTTGCATTTGTAGTTTCTTTTCTATTTAAGTGTGAACTTATTTATAAAAACTTGTCTGTTTTTTATTGATAATGATAATGAAATGAATATGCATGTTTTGATCAAATCCATTCGTGTTCATTCAATACTTTTTATTGTTGTCAAACGCTTGTTTAAGCAGAATCTGAGGGAGGATGACAAAATTGAAAGACGCAAAACTTCCAAGTGTATGCTTTTGAATAAAACCTCTACTGATGATGTACAAACATTGTTTCAAATTCCTAAACACCGGAGATATAAGGATGATAATCCCTTGTCAACCCCTTCGAGCCTAGTAGTAGGAGTCTCTTTCTGAAAACGAAAAAACCTTTAATCTTAACCTGTGGTAGGGTAGGTGTCAGTTAATTTGACCGAACATCCAAATTGAAGAAAGGAGTATTACTGTTCGAGGATCAATCACACCTGTAGAGGTCGTACCTCAAAAAGCTTATAGTGATTATCTGTCACCAGCCAAGGAGTTAGGCAGTCACAACCCTATCAAACAAGTCAGACAAGCCGGTGTCACATGATTTGTTCCCAAAAAGAGAAAGAAAAGGAAAAAAAATAAAAAGTCCGCTAAGTCGATAACTTGAAAACAAGTGGCTTAGGCAAAAATTAGAGTATCCCGCTGGACTTCGAAATCAAAAGATATATTCAAAAGGGTCAGTCCAGGCAAAAATAGGGAAATAAAAAAAATGATGAAGAACAAGTCGTGTGACTCCAGACACCAAAGACGAAAAACGAGTGACTGTCACTCCTGTCATCCAACCTTTGAAAGGTGAGCGCTTGTGTCGAATTAGCTGAACATAGGACTGGAGAACATCAAGGAGAATGGGTGGGTTAAAACATAACTTTGAGCCTTATATCCTTTCTTTCTATAATCGTGAACCATGCCATGTTACAACCTTCAAAAGACCTAATTGAAGCAAGTTTGTTTCGAAAGCGTACTTCGGTAAAGATCGCGTCGAAACTGACTCCTAAAAGGATTTTGTTACCCTGTGGGTGTTGATGTTGGCATTCTGATAAGCGATTCATTCACTATATGTCACAACTTTTTTTCCAGTGAACATACATGGATTTCAAAACTGTTATATGCATTGCATTAACATTATCTTTTCAAAATGATTTGTTTTACTTGTGAGTAAGCACTTGACATTAGGAGAGTTTCCACAATGAAAAGTTTGATCGAGATAAGATGCAAAATGCCTAAGTGCTCCTTTGAACAGGGGCAAGTCATGCCAGGGGAGTCAGTCATTCTAAGATCCAGTTAATCTGTGGCAACCAGGTCAAGATTCATCAAATCTCTGGAAGGTCAGCCGGAGACGCTTCTTCACAGATTAGCCAGTCAGGGGCAAAGTCACTTCAAGGCTGGAGTAGGCCACCCCAAGAGTATAACTCCTTATCCAGAAGGCAATTAATCTGAAGCACCTATCCGAGGTTCAAAATGCTGAGGCAGTTCATATCAAACCATCAGGGTACAAAGATTTCAGGTCTCCTTTCGAGGAAGATTTATACAGAAATCCCACAGGTTGGGGCAAAATTGGAAACAGAGGAATATTTCCTCTCCATATCTTCAGAGCTACTCTGGGCTATTCAAGCGGGTCCAGTCAACCTTCAAGTTCAAGAAGAATGTCGGGAAGTCATGTTAACCATTCCCTGACCCTTCAACCATAAACCTCGTATCCAGACAAGACATTTTCCAGCATCAGCTGTACCTGACCCCTCATGGATAACCTAAAGGCCAATTCCTATTAGCAACTACCAAAGTCCAATTCCTATTGGAAACCACCAGAAAATCCAATCCCCATTGGTACCCAGAAAAATTTCACTTTTGGAAAAAACCAATCACTGTCAGGTTTCACCTATCTTTCCCATCAAAAGTCCAATCATACCTGGGGCATCTTTCTTTCCCCAGCAGCAAGAGCCTGCATCTGCATTTTTGCATATAGTTATCACTTTTACATTGCATCCTCAAATGCGTAGCATTTCCATTTCGTATGGAGCATTACGCCATAAAAATTCATACGTATGCATACGAAGCATATGCCAGTTTTGGGAACCTTTCGTGGCAACCTGAATCACTCTTCAATCAAGATAGTGACATATCTCTAGCAGCCTGGTTCGGTCAACTCATCTGCTTGCTTTCTTTAGGGTTTTAGATCATACGTCGGTCATATTTTGTCCATCAACTCTCTCATGATGACATCCCCAACATGTTTTTCTTCCTGTCAATTCCTATTGACGATGTGGTTCCTTGGATATGGCGTTCTTTCCATCAATTCCTATTGATGATGTGATTTTAGATATGGATTTCTTCCCATCAATTCCTATTGGCAATGTGATTTTGGGATTCACTGATGTGTTTCTTCGGACAGGTTTTCTTTCCGTTGATTCCTATTGACGAGGTGATATTTGGATATGACTTTCTTTCCGTCAATTTCTATTGACGATGTGGTTCTCTGGATATGGCTTTCTTTCCGTCAATTCCTATTGAAGATGTGGTTCTTCAGACAAGTTTTTTTCCCGTCTACCATTAGACGATGTGCTTTTGGATATGGTTTTCTTTCCGTCAATTCCTATTGGCGATGTGACTTTGGGATTCACTGAGGTGTTTCTTCGGGTATGGTTCATTCCGTCGATTCCTATTGACGATGTGGTTCTTCAGATTTGTTTTCTTCTTGTCTACCATTAGACGATGTGATTTTAGATATGGCGTTTCTTTCCGTCGATTCCTATTGACGATGTGGTTCGTTAGATATGGCGTTTCTTTCCGTCGATTCCTATTGATGATGTAGTTCTTGGATATGGTTTTCTTTCCGCTGATTCCTATTGACGATGTGGTTCGTTGAATATGGCGTTTCTTTCCGTTGATTTCTATTGACGATGTGGTTCTTGGATATGATTTTCTTTCCGATTCCTATTGACGAGGTGATTCTCTGGATATGACGTTCTTTCCGTCGATTCCTATTGACGAGGTGGTTCTCTAGATATGGTGCACTTTCCGTCAATTCCTATTGACGATGTGATTTTTGGATATGGTGTTCTTTCTGTCAATTCCCATTGACAATGTGTTTTCTTTGGTTATATTTTCTTTCTGACGACGTGTGATCAGACTCCAATTACATACATCCCAATCAGACTGCAAATTTCTGGGTTCTTTTGTATTCAATCACCTTTTACCTTGAATATCTGAAAGCGGTTGATTTTCATCCCTTCAGGTCCAAGTCGATTGAATTGGGGCAGCTGTTGCACCCCAAAATTTGCCCTCGCATTTTAACTTTGACTGACTTTTGCTTCACATTCATCTGAATATCATCTAGGTCGATTATTTCTCGCATATTGTCCATATTATCAGCCGGAATGGATTTATCAGGATTACAACCGCTTTGTTCGCATTTTAGACAATTTAAACCAGTTCAAATGATAAGTTCTATGTCAAAATCGAGCGAAAGTTGTTCTCTTCCTAGTGGTTCAGACCGTGCTGATAATTTTGTTGCGTTTCGGTGTTCGCTCGTTTCTTCCATTTTTATTTCGTGGGTTTTGTGATTTTTTTTATAATTTCATTTAATAGTTAATATTCATTTAGGTTTATTTTATCTTTTTAGAATTTGCTTAGAATTTTATTTAATATAGAATTTTAATTTAGAATCAAATAAATTTAGAATTTAGGATTAAAATAGAATTATTAGAATAGATTTTTATTTTTATTAGAGTTGAATTAGATTTTTAGAAATAGTTTATTTTTTAGAAATAGTTTTAGAATTAGAATTTTTGTTTAGAAAATAAATTAAGACTTAGAATTTTAAATAGATTTATTTAGAACTAGATTTAGAGTTATTTAAGATTTAGTTTAGAAATAGGATTTAATTTAGTAAAATAGAATTAGATTTTTAATTTAGAAATTAATTTAGGAAAATAGAATTTTAATTTTTAGAAATTAGATTAGAATATTTAATAGATTAGAATTAGTTTAAAATTTAATTAAAATTTTTATAGGATTTTTGATTAGATTTTTCAAATTGAAATTAGATTAGATTTTTTATTAGTTTTAGAATTATTTAGTTTTTTACTTAGAATTTTAAGTTAGAATTTCAATTAGATTTAGAATATAGAATTTTAATTTAGAATATAGATTTTTTATTAGATTAAATTTTAAATTAGTTTAAAATATTAATTAATTTGATTAGATTTAGAATTTAGTTTTTAGAAAATAGGTTTAAGACTTTTTTTATTATTATTAGAATAGTTAATTATTAGTTATTATTTACGATTAGATTAGAATTAGATTATTATTTTTTCTAATATAATTAGTATTAGTTAATTAGAATTTTAGTTTAGTTAATCAGAATTAGTACAACAATTAATCCATTAATAAAAAAAGGACAAAAAAAACAGCCAAACAGGACACGCGTTGGTTTTTCAGCATATGTAGTCACTATTCATTTTCTTCTTGGTTGGAAAAACCTATCCCTAGTCGCCCAACACTATTCACCTTCTCTACAATCCGAAAACCCTAGCGCCGCCCCCACACGAACCTTCTTCTCCTACTCTCCAATCCGTCAACCCTCTCGTCAGAACCCTTTCTCTTCTCTTCCTCAACCATTTCGCGAATCTTCTCCTTTTTTCTGCCAACATCCACCACGAAAAATCCCTTCTTCTTCAGCTCTTTCAAACCTCCAAAACCCAGCAATGTCATTGAATCACAAACCAACAATTCAATCCACACACACAAAAATATTTTAATTTTCGCTATAACAAGCTCTTATCTACATCCATAATTCAATTCCCTTTCAAATGGCTACCGAAGAACCTATCATCACCGTTGAACCCGTGTCCGAAACAGTGACCGCTGAACCCCTAGTCTCGGAGAAAGTGGAGAAACCCAAGGCCGAAGCTGTGAAGACCAAGAAAATAAAGGAATCGAAACCTAAGAGAGCTTCCAAACCAAAAAACTACTTCACATCCCACTTACGAAGATATGATTAAGGATGCAATAGTGTTGCTCAAGGAGAAGAACGGTTTCGAAATTCATTGAAGAGAAACACAAGCAGCTTCCTGCTAACTTCAAGAAGCTATTGCTTCAAAATTTGAAGAAAAAAGTTGCTTCTGGAAAGCTCCTTAAGGTTAAAGGTTCATTCAAGCTTTCAGCAGCGGCAAAAAAGCTCGCAGTTGCTAAGCCGAAGACAAAGCCAACTGCCAAAGCAAAGGCTGCTGTGAAGTCTAAGACATCCGCTAAGCCAAAAGCTAAAGTTGTTGTCAACCCAAAGGTTGCTTCAAAGTCCAAGCCCAATGCTGCTGTCAAGACCAAATTTGTCTCCAAGCCCTAATGCTTCCTTTTCACACCCTATATTCAATTTACTATACCCCTCTCTTGTTTTATTTTTTAGAATGTTTAACATTTTTTTTAACTCTAGAGTTGCTATTTTCTAAATCATTTTTTTTCTAAGATTTGTAAATATATTTTCTATTTAGTTTTTCTTAAGTCTTTAATATATTTTCCATCTAGTTTTGTTTAGAACGTTTAATATGTCATTTTCCTAATTTTAGTTTTTTAGGAGTTTTTAATATTTTTCTTAGAAATTAGATTTTAGTGTTCTATCCATCTTGGAGGCTTTTGTCTTCATTAATATTTCTTTTTGGTCAATGAAGAGACCTCTAGGTTTTTTTGTCAAATTATTGATGATAAAATGATAGATCTGAGGCCAAACGTTCCTTCCATTTTCATTTTTTTCGATTTTATGCGTTTTTATTCATTTTATTTCACTTTTATTGCTTTTGGTGTCGATGAAGAGACCTCCAAGTTGTAGTTTGTCAAATTATTGACGAATAGCAACAAGTCTGAGACCAAGTTTTCGTTTCACTTTTCATTTTTGATTTTTGTTCATCTTTATTTATTTTTAGCGCTTTTTGGTCGATGACGAGACTTCCGTAAATCGTTACTGGTCCAATTATTGATAAATAATGATGGATCAGAGACCACCTTCCCTTTCTCTCCTTATTTCTTCTTCATTTCGATTTTTATTTAATATTTTCGATCTATGAAGTCTTTCTATTCGCAAGAGTTGGCTTATCGAACTCAATAGCCTTCCCTTTTTCAAATCTACGGAAAATGACCATTTGGGTCATTTTCTTTACTTTGGGATCGCGATAAGCTACCTTCGATTAATCAACATAATGTTTGCGATTAAGATGATATCCCCACCTTTTTTGGTCCGTGTGACACGATTCAATCGAAGAGTGATCCTCAATATTATTTCTCCATCTTGTCCATAGTATGGCTATCAATTTACATGGCCTCCTATAGTTCGGCTTCCCTCATAAGTCGAGCTACGACGGTTTAACATCACATTTTGTCCCGATTCGATTCACTAACACCGTTGATCATTAATTCAAAACCTTGATAACTGCGATGAGTGTTGTGAGCCACAAGCATTAGGTGCGTAGGAAATGATGAGTAGGGAGGTCTCTCTTCACTTGTCTAGAGTTTTTAGCGTATGCTCTTTGCGCGATATGCGACACATTTGATCCTATATCTTAGAATTTAGTGCAGTACGCATCCCAAACCAAGTTAATTCACCTCTGTTAAGGCGTTCTAGGCCTAGGACTTTTCTCTCGCCCTCGCGCGATCGAGATCTCATTTTCCCGTAGTAGCCCGTGTGGAACCAAGCTTCAAAGCCGTCTATGTTTTGATGAAGACAACTCATACAAGTTTGGCAATCAAGATACTTTCACTATATACCCGTGGGAGTATATGCTTATTGAAGCTGCTTACACTATATACCGGTGCGAGTATATATACTGAAGATAAAATCAGAAGCTTCTCTATCTTAATCTCTCCACAAAAAGCAAGAGGTGCAAACATATCAACAAGAATAAATTATCAAGAACATCGCAAGATCGCATACATCGCTATGGATCAAAGTTTCATCGTTCAAAATTTCAAGTGGTGTTGAAGATTCAAGACACGGTATAACATTGCTTACTTAGAATTATGTATGCAAGTGTTCTCTAATCTCACTTCACTTCACCATTAACACAAAACCTTTTTAAACTCTCTTAAAATACTCTTGTTATTTTAAAATTAAGTGTTTTTGGAAAAACCTTCAGTGTTAACCGATTAACCATATAGGCTAACCGATTAACACAAGTTAAAATTGTATTTTTGGGATTTCTAACAGTGTTAACAGATTAACCATATAGGTTAATTGATTAACACATGAAAAATCTGAATATTTTGCACGTTGGAAAGGTGTTAACCGATTAACCTATATGGTTAACCGATTAACACTGTAACAACAGCCAAAAATAGCAGCTTTTCATGAAAGTGAACATTGTTCTAAAATTTCTTACTGGCTATTTTTGATATCCCAAAAACACACCTTTTTGTAAAGGTTTTTGATCAGTATAAATTGATTTCAATTTCAATTTCAAAACAACTTTCAAGAAACAAATTTCAAAATTACTCTTTCTTCAACCTTTTAAATTTTCACAAAGTCTTCAAAACCAAAATTTTTGAAAGAAGCCATTGAAATACACTTTCACATCTTTACAGCTTACTTTCACACAAAAGAACACTTGTATAATTTCTGAGTAATCTTTGTTTCAAGAAGAAGATCAATATTTCATATTGATACACATTCAAATTGTACTTATATTCAAATTCATATTGACTACAACTTATTCTTAGAATTATAAAAGATAAGTTTGTAGGGTTTTCCTTGTGATCCGGATTGTGGATACAAGAGGTCCTTGTGTGAGATATTTATTCTCGGTAGGACTTAAAATATTGTAAATCCAAGAGGATTGTTCTTGGTTGTTAGGATTGTCTTGTGTAGAAATATAACATTGATAGTGAAATTCTCTTTCATGTTGAAAGGGGAGTGGAGTACTCTCGGATTGTGAGGGGAACCACTATAATTCTCCGTGTTCTTTGTCTTTCTGCTTTTACCGCTTTCATCACCAACATTCTTAAAGAAGTAAAATTCAAGAATACCGAAAAACCAGAAAAAGTTTCTAAAGCCTAATTCACCCCCCTCTTAGGCATACTCTGAACTTACAATTGGCATCAGAGCAGGTTAAGGTAACATGTTCCTAAAGATTCAGTATGGCTTCCGCTAGCACCAACCCGGTTTTCAAAGACGGTGTAAGTAGTAATAAACCACCACTCTTTTCTGGAGAATATTTCGATTTTTGGAAAATCTGTATGAAAGCACATCTTGAGGCTCAAGGAGACGGTATATGGGAAACCGTAGAAACTGGTCCATATGTTCCTACAAGTGTTGTAAATGGTGTAGGCACTCCAAAGATAAAATCCTCATATGATGAAGATGACAAGAAGAGAATCTTGAATGAGAAGAAAGCAGTCAACATACTTCAAAGAGCTCTTAGTATGGACGAATTCTTCCGTATATCACAGTGTAAATAGGCAAAGGAAATTTGGGACACCTTGGTAGAAACGCATGAAGGGACAGCCGAAGTAAAAAGATCAAGACTCAACACGTTAAGTCAAGAATATGAGATGTTCTGTATGCAGCCCGGTGAATCTATTGTTGCCTTACAAAAGAGATCCGTTCATCTAACAAATCATTTGATTGCTCTCGGGAAGACCTTCACCAATGATGATCTCAACTTGAAAGTCCTAAGATCTTTAACAAGAGAATGGCAACCAAAGGTGACCGCTATTTCGGAAAATAAAAGTCTCTCAACGACGACATCCGCTTCTTTATTTGGCAAACTTCAAGAGCATGAATTGGAACTTGGAAGGCTTGAGAAGCATGAAAGTCAAGATAAAAAGCCCAAAGGAATTACCTTGAAGATTGACACAAAGGATGACAAACACGACGAATCTTCCGAAGATGAGAATTTCATGCTTCTAGTAAAGAAGCTTGGTAAGTTTTTTAATAATAATAAAAATTCCTCTTTTCCTAAAAAGAATAGACATTTCAGGAAAAAGGAGGCATCCACATCAAATCAAGAAGTCACATGTTACGAATGTGGGAAGCAAGGTCATATAAAGCCGGATTGCCCAAAACTTGCAAATAAAGAAAAATTCAAAGGCAAGAAGGACTTCAAAAATAAGAAGGCCTATGTTGCTTGGGACGATAATGAGATAAGTTCATCATCGAAATCGGAAAGCGATGAATGTGCAAATATGCCTCTTATGGCGTCACATCATTCCGATGAAGAAATTGATGAGGTTAGTAACGATTTTTCTATTTATGATAATGATGCACAAGAAGTCATAGATGAACTTCTAAAAGAATGCAAGACTTTGTGTAAAAGCATCTCATCCCAAAAGAAAAGAATTTCATTTTTAGAAGAACAAAATACTGCTTTTATAAATAATATTGAAAATGAAAAACAAAAATTGATGGATGAAAAACAAAGTCTTGTATGCAAAAATTGTGAATCCTTATCTTTTCAAATTGTTCAACTTAAAAGAGTTTTAGAAAGATACGAAAAATGTCAAATTGGCTTGGAGGAAATTCTTAGGCACCAAAGATATTCTAATGATAAAAGTGGATTAGGATATTCTAAGTTTTCCAAACCAAGCACCAATGAAACCATTTTTGTGAAAGCAAGTGAACAAGTTGTTAAAGAAAAGACAAACAATTCTAAAACTATGCATCAAAGTCATAAAAAGAAAAGAATTGTGAAGAAAAAGAATTATGTTCCTAGATATATAAGTCATTTTCAACCTACTTGTTTTTATTGTGGAATCAAAGGCCATACACCTAATGCTTGCTATGTGCGCAACATTGGTGTTGCTAAAGGGCATTATGTGTGGGTTGAAAAGGGTACTAACTATCAAGGACCCAAAGCAATTTGGGTACCAAACACTACTTGATTTTGTGTTGTAGGTATGCTTGAAGACAACTTCTAATCAATGGTATCTTGATAGCGGTTGTTCTAAGCATATGACGGGAGACATAAACAAATATTCAAGTCTATCATTAAAGGCCAAAGGATACGTTAATTACGGTGATGATAATAAAGGAAAAATTCTTGGAGTTGGAACCGTTGGTGCACCTCCATGTACAATCATCGAAGACGTTCTTTATGTGGAAGGCCTTAAACACAACCTACTTAGCATAAGTCAATTGTGTGACAAAGGGTTCCGAATCAACTTCACAAAGGATGAATGTTTGATAGAACATGAAGTCACCCATGGCATCTTGCTAAAAGGTAAAAGATTTAATAATATTTTTATAATCTCTTTTGATGACCCTTCCTTGAAGGTAAAATGTCTAATGGCGAACAACAACGAGGCGTGGCTTTGGCATAAAAGATTTGCTCACACTCACATGGAGCATTTAAACAAGTTGATAAAGCATGATCTAGTTGTTGGTCTTCCAAAGATAAAATTCATCAAGGATAAGTTATGCGACGCATGTCAAAAAGGGAAACAGACCAAGACAACTTTCAAATCCAAGAAAGTGGTTTCTACATCAAGACCACTTCAATTGTTACATATGGATCTTTTTGGTCCATCAAGAACGAAAAGCTTCAGAGGTAGTATTTATGCTTTAGTTATTGTTGATGATTTCTCTCGATACACATGGACATTGTTTTTAGTGCAGAAAAATGATGCTTTCAAGGCATTCAAAAAGTATGCAAAGCAAATTCAAAACGAGAAGTCACTCACCATAGCCTCCATAAGAAGCGACCATGGTGGAGAATTCCAAAATTCAAATTTTGAAGATTTTTGCGAATAACATGGAATTTCTCATAATTTTTCCGCACCAAGGACTCCTCAACAGAACGGTGTCGTAGAACAGAAGAATAGGTCACTGGTGGAGCTTGCTAGAACAATGCTTAACGACTCGAATCTTCCTAAATATTTCTGGGCAGATGCGGTTAGTACGGCGTGTTTCGTAAGCAACCGTGTCAATATTCGACCAATTCTCAAAAAGACTCCGTATGAGCTGTTCAAGGGTAGGAAACCAAACATAGCATTTTTCCACATATTCGAATGCAAATGTTTTGTTCTCAACAACAATAAGGACAATCTCGTAGGTTCTTCACAACAACAAGAAGAGACTTCAAAGAGTCAAGCAATACCACAAGAAGACGTCACTCAAATCATCGAAGAACATCAAGATCTTCCGAAGGAATGGAGAATGCATAGAGATCACCCGATAGATAAAGTTATTGGTGATATTAGCCAAGGCGTTGCAACTCGACTTAATCTTAAGGATGCTTGTCTCAACATGGCTTTTGTGTCTCAAATTGAACCAACCAAGATTGATGAAGTTTTAGGCGACGACCAATGGATTGTAGCAATGCAAGAAGAACTCAACCAATTCGAAAGAAATCAAGTTTGGAATCTTGTACCAAGACCAGAGCATAAGCACATCATAGGAACAAGATGGATGTTCAAGAACAAGCTTGACGAGAATGGGATCATAGTTCGTAAAAAAGCAAGATTGGTCGCACAAGGCTACAACCAGGAGGAAGGAATTGATTTTGATGAAACGTTCGCTTCGGCAGCAAGGTTAGAAGCAATTAGATTATTACTTGCTTACACGTGTTCTATGAATTTTCAGTTGTTCCAGATGGATGTCAAAAGTGCTTTCCTGAATGGATACATCAATGAAGAAGTCTACGTCAAACAACCTCCAGGTTTTGAAGACTTCAAGAATCCCTCGCATGTTTACAAACTGAAAAAGGCACTCTACAGAATGAAACAAGCACCAAGAGCATGGTATGACCGCCTTAGCAATTTCTTATGTGAAAAGGGATTTACAAAAGGAAAGGTTGACAAGATGCTGTTCATAAAGAAGATCAAGGGTAACACCTTATTGGTTCAAGTCTATGTCGACGGCATCATCTTCGGATCAACAAACAAAGAGCTTTGCGAAGAATTTTCACTTATGATGCAAGGAGAATTCGAGATGTCCATGATGGGAAAATTGAATTATTTTCTTGGACTACAAATCAAGCAAACAAAGGATGGCATCTTCCTCAACCAATCCAAGTATTGCAAGGAATTGTTGAAGAAATTCGATATGGTTAGTTGCAAGGTGATGTCCACTCCTATGGGATCCGGAACGTACGTTGATCAAGATGAATCTGGTACTCCAATTGATATTACAAAATATCGAGGTATTACCGGTTCATTATTATATTTGACGGCAAGCCGCCCTGACATTATGTTTAGCGTTTGTTTGTGTGCACGCTTTCAAGCAAGTCCAAAGGAATCACATCTCACTACCGTGAAGAGAACCATAAATTATCTCAAAGGAACAACGAACGTCAGATTATGGTATCCAAAAGGTAGTACTTGTTCCTTAATAGGTTATTCTGACGCTGATTATGCATGATGTAAGACCGATAGAAAAAGTACGAGTGGTGCGTGTCACATTCTTGGGAATGCACTAGTGTCATGGGCCTGCAAGAAGCAAGCGTGTGTGGCACTCAGTACAGCAGAAGCGGAATATATTGCAGCAGGAAGTTGCTATGCACAAATTCTATGGCTCAAGCAACAACTCCTCGATTACGGTGTAGATCTCGGTTGCATTCCTCTTCGATGTGATAATACAAGTGCCATCAATATTACAAAGAACCCGGTCATGCATTCAAGGACAAAGCATATAGATATCCGACATCACTTCCTTCGAGATCACGTACTAAATGGAGACATAGATGTTACTTTCATCGATACACACAATCAACTCGCCGACATCTTTACCAAACCATTGGCGAAAGAACCGTTCTTCAAAATTCGACGAGAACTTGGGATTTTCGATGAAGGTGATATCTGATCTTTTCTCATGTTAATGTTTGCATAATGTATGTTTTCCAACATATTTGCATGATGTTTTCTAAGTATTTTTCTAAAATTCGCGTGTGTTAACTGATTAACCATATGGGTTAACCGATTAACACTGTTAGTTTTTCAATTCTGATTCAGTTTTTTTTAATGTGTTAAAATCTTCAAAAACAGAAACGAAAAATTAATTAAAATTTTAGTAAAATGTATGTTAAATGGTTTATGTGTGAATCATGTATGATTATTGTTGCATGCTTGTGTGCTATTTTTATTTCTGTCCCTCTTCATTTTTGCTAATGACAAAGGGGGAGAAGGAGTGTGGTTCTAATATTTTCCTTGTAGCAAAAGTGTTACCTCTCTTGTATTTAGGGGGAGAAATGCTTCGAACCAAGTGTAAAAGCTATTTTTCAAAGAAATGGTTGTCATCATCAAAAAGGGGGAGATTGTGAAATCAAGATTCAAAGCCGTCTATGTTTTGATGAAGACAACTCATACAAGTTTGGCAAGCAAGATAATTTCACTATATACCCATGGGGGTATATGCTTATTGAAGCTGCTTACACTATATACCCGTGGGGGTATATACACTGAAGATAAAATCAGAAGCTTCTCTGTCTTAGTCTCTCCACAAAAAGCAAGAGGTGCAAACATATCAACAAGAATAAATTATCAAGAACATCGCAAGATCACATACATCGCTATGGATCAAAGTTTCATCGTTCAAAATTTCAAGTGGTGTTGAAGATTCAAGACACGGTATAACATTGCTTACTTAGAATTATGTATGCAAGTGTTCTGTAATCTCACTTCACTTCACCATTAACACAAAACCTTTTTAAACTCTTTTAAAATACTCTTGTTATTTTAAAATTAAGTGTTTCTGGAAAAACCTTTAGTGTTAACCGATTAACACAAGTTAAAATTATATTTTTGGGATTTCTAACAGTGTTAACAGATTAACCATATAGGTTAACCGATTAACACATGAAAAATCTGAATATTTTGCACGTTGGAAAGGTGTTAACCGATTAACCTATATGGTTAACCGATTAACACTGTAACAACAGCCAAAAATAGCAGCTTTTCATGAAAGAGCACATTGTTCTAAAATTTCTTACTGGCTATTTTTGATATCCCCAAAACACACCTTTTTGGAAAGGTTTTTGATCAGTATAAATTGATTTCAATTTCAATTTCAAAATAACTTTCAAGAAACAAATTTCAAAATTACTCTTTCTTCAACCTTTTGAATTTTCACAAAGTGTTCAAAACCAGAATTTTTGAAAGAAGCCATTGAAATACACTTTCACATCTTTACAGCTTACTTTCACACAAAAGAACACTTGTATAATTTATGAGTAATCTTTGTTTCAAGAAGAAGATCAATATTTCATATTGATACACATTCAAATTGTACTTATATTCAAATTCATATTGACTACAACTTATTCTTAGAATTATAAAAGATAAGTTTGTAGGGTTTTCCTTGTGATCCGGATTGTGGATACAAGAGGTCCTTGTGTGAGATATTTATTCTCGGTAGGACTTAAAATATTGTAAATCCAAGAGGATTGTTCTTGGTTGTTAGGATTGTCTTGTGTAGAAATCTAACATTAATAGTGAAATTCTCTTTTGTGTTTAAAGGTGAGTGGAGTACTCTCGGATTGTGAGGGGAACCACTATAATTCTTCGTGTTCTTTGTCTTTCTGCTTTTACCACTTTCATCACCAACATTCTTAAAGAAGTAAAATTCAAGAATACCGAAAAACCGGAAAAAGTTTCTAAAGCCTATTTCACCCCCCCCCCCTCTTAGGCATACTCTGAACTTATAGCTCGAACTACGGACGCTCTGATTCTTCATTTCCTAACGAGGATACGTAGGCACGAGGATTCCTATCCTTGACGAGCACACTAACATCTGACTTCCCCTTTCTTTTGCACCTAGTGCAATCGAGACCAACCCGTTTTTCAAACCTTTTCATCCTTCGAGATTGTTTCAAGCCTTTCAAAAAGAGTACTTTACTTTTTCGTTCTACCGCAAACAGGCATCGTCCCTAACTGCTGGAATGGAGACTTAACGTCACTCGCAAAAACACTTTAACCAACCTTGTCCCATAGTTTCCCGAACTACGTTTGCTCTGATTTCTCATACGAGATGAGGATACATAGGCACAAGACAGTGATGTCTTGGCAAGCAACATCCCCCATCACCCGTAGTTTCCCGAACTACGTTGACTCTGACTTTCCCATTGCACGAGGGAATACATAGGCATAGGGCGACGATGTCCTATCGAGTCTGTTCTTTCCTTTCACCCCCGTTTAGCAGTAGCTTTTATATAGTTTTCACCCATAGATTAGACAACAAGCGTGGATCCCGTTGAGTACAACGGACGTGACGGGTGCTCATACCTTCCCCTTGTGTAACCGACTCCCGAACCCAAGATTTAGTTGCGATGACCTTATCTTTTCTATTCTCTTAGGTTTTCTTCGATCGTTTCCTTTCCCTCTCTTTAGGATAAATAACATTCGGTGGCGACTCTTATATTTGTTTCCGCCGGCCCCCTTTTTTTCGCAGTTGCGATAAGGGGCACCGTCAAATACAGATTGTTCCCAACTACGTTGAGGAAGGGATCCATGTCATGGTACAAGAGCCTTCCCTTTGAGTCCATCATATCATGGAGGCAGTTAAGGAGAATGTTCTCCATGCATTTCACAACCTCTCGTATACACCGAAATACAGAAGTCTCCCTTGAGGCCATCATTCAAGGGAAAGACGAACCTTTTCGAGCTTATATCGAAAGGTTCAACAAAGAAGCCTTCCAGGTCTTCACGAATGACGATATGAAGAAGTGCTTGCTCGAGTGAGGACTCTGTCCCTGTAGTGACTTTTCCAAGGCGGTTGGAATTGAGACTCCAACGATACTAGACACCCTCCTTCTCAAGGCTCAAACGTACATACAGGATGAAGAAAAGGAAGCTGCGAGCATCACCCGGGACTCGAGGCACCAAGAAAGTGCCGGATCCTCTAAGCACGACGACTCCTCGACAACTCATCGTGGGGAAGAGAAAAAGAGGGATGACCGCGCCTAGGAGTCCCGAGAACACAAAAGGCCATCTGGTCATTTTCATGAATACACTTCACTGACCATCTCTCGCGAGAAGATTCTCTTTGAGTGAACCAACTCAGAATTCCGACAAGCAGGGGTTTGTTTCCTGAAGCAGATATCTGCCAAGCCAAACA
The DNA here is from genome assembly GCA_963859935.3 of Lathyrus sativus. Taxonomy (NCBI): domain Eukaryota; kingdom Viridiplantae; phylum Streptophyta; class Magnoliopsida; order Fabales; family Fabaceae; genus Lathyrus; species Lathyrus sativus. Next base: position 59,386,230 of record OZ012736.1, read on the forward strand.
TAGATAAGACGAAGTACTACCGATTCCACAAGAACCACAGGCATATGACCGGCAACTACATCCATCTAAAGGATGCAATTAAGATCTTGATCAGGGATGAGCACTTGAAACAATTCACTAAGAAGAATGAAGTTCCTCGGTAGGACGCCTAGGAGTCACAGAAGGTCGAAGAGGAGGAGCCTTCCTTGGACGAGACCAATCTTCAGGTCGCCATGAGCTTCTCGCGGCCGAAAGACTTCTATGTCCCTGAGGGGATCAACATCCCTCCTTAATTCATTGCACACAGACCATGGGAAAGCTTCCCCTCTGCCATGGTCATCTCGGGAGAGGGACTCAACAAGATGACCGTGGGATCAATTAAAAGGAAGTTCGAGCATCTCATCAACACAAGCTCGAACTAGAGTTCTACACTTGATAAGGTCTGGGGAGAGTCGAATCCCATCACCTTCTACCGTGAAGAACTCCTTAACGGAGCTCCCAACTCCAGCATTCCTCTGCTCGTAAGGGTAAAAATGTCCAACTTTGACGTTTGGTGCATTCTGGTCGATCAAGGAAGCTTGGTTGACATCATGTACTCCCAGCTGTTCTCCACGCTTTAGTTGGATGAGACACATCTGACGCCCTACATAGGCTATGATCTACAAGGCTTTAACGGGTCAGTCACGAAGCCGTGGGGGTACGTGGAGTTGATCGTCAACTTCGGGGTAGTAGAAACAGCCAGGTTCATCAAAGTCTAGTTCCTGGTCATTGACTGCCCATCCCTCTACCAATGCATCTTCAGATGGCCAACTCTGGCTGAACTAGTAGTCGTACCATCAACTGTTCACTTGAAGATGAAATACTACACTTACAAGAGGCTCGTTTCCACCCAACACGTGGACATAGAAGCAGCAAGAACATATTTTGAGGCAGCCTCAAAAGGGCTATACACAATCGTCGCTCGACCAAAGACTCCCAGCAAGCCTACTCTACTCTGCAGCTTCAGAGAGGCGAAATTGCTGCCCCGCATCGACTCCATCAACCTAGACATCCATTTCTTTGAGGATAATTTGATGGACCTAAAACAAAAAGGGAAGGCGATCTAGCCAAGCTCGAGCAGAGGAATGCTCGGTGATGATCCCCAGAAGGGAGTAAAGATTGGGACCAGTCTTCCAAACCTTGCGTGGAAGCACTTGAAAGCCTGTCTCCAGGAGAACGTAGATCTATTCGCATGGAGTGCCTCAGGGATGCCTGAGCTAGATCCTGAGATGGCCTGCCACCAGCTCACCATCGACCCCGCCGTTAGGGTAGTAGCTCAACATAGGCAAAAGCAGTCTCCGGAAAAAACCAAGGCTGTCAAACAAGCTGTAAAAGACCTTCTAGAGGAAAATTTCATTTCGGAAACCAAGTACACTACTTGGCTGCCCGACGTTGTACTTGTAAAGAATACAAATGGAAAATGGTGAATGTGTATTGACTATACCGATCTTAATAGGGTCTGCCCTAAAGACGTATATCCCCTCCCCAACATAGACATATTAGTTGATAATTCTGCTGGTTTTAAATTATTGCCCTTCATGGTCGCGTATTCGGGCTATAACCAAATACCCATAGCCAAAAGCGATAAAAGGTACACAACTTTCATGACCGATTCGGACAACTATTACTACAAATTAATTACCTTTGGCTTGAAAAACGATGGCACTACCTACCAAAGAATGATGAAAAAATTCTTCCAAGGAGAGATCAGGGATGACATGATCGTGAAATCCCACGAGGAATCTGATCACACGCTCTATCTGAAGAAAGTCTTCGAGCAGGCTAGGAAGTACAAGATGCGTTTCAACCCTGAAAAGTGCACCTTCGGGGTACGAGCAGGAAAGTTCCTCAGTTTCTACCTAACAGAATGAGGAATCGAAGCCAATCCTGACAAATGCAGAGCCTTCTCCGAATTTCCCATGCCGATTTAGAAAAAATCAATCCAAGCTCTAAATGGGACGCTCGCCTCTTTGTCCCGATTCATGGCCAAATCTGCTCAGGACGCTCTACCCTTTATCAACTCCTCCATAAAGAGGAAGCCTTTGAGTGGACAGAGGAATGCGATAAAGCCCTCCTGCACCTAAAACAAGTGCTATCAAAACCACCTGTCCTCTCTCGTCCAGATAACATGGAAACCTTCTATCTCTATCTCGCCATCAGAATTCAGGTTGTCACCGCCGCCCTCATTCGTGAAACCCCTAAAGAGCAGAAGCACATATACTTCACGAGCAAGGCGCTATAAGTACCAGAGCTTAGATACCAGCAAATCGAAAAAGTATCCCTGGCCCTCATCAATGTTGTGAGGAGGCTGAGGCTCTACTTTATAGCCCACATAATTGTGGTATGCACGCATCAGCTCGTGAGGCAACTATTAGGCCGCCTAGACATGGCCGGAAAAATGTTCAAATGGTCACGGGAACTGTCCGAGTTTGACATCCAGTACGAGAGCAGGAAATACCTCAAAGCTCAGGCGCTAGCCGACTTCTTGGCAAAGATGACCTTGCCCGACTCCGAGACTTGCGGAGCTCGCAAGTGGACAATCTTCGTCGATAGAGCATCCATCTCAGCAAGGAGCTAAGTAGGCATCATCCTAGAAAACAAGGAAGGTATCATCTTCAAGGTATCGCTTACCCTATCTTTCCCCACCTCGAACAATCAGACAAAGTATGATGCCTTCCTCACAGGTCTGTGCCTTGCCAAAGACCTGGGAGCCGAGGAAGTCATAATCTGCACAAATTCTCAGCTCGTGGTCCTCCAAGTACGGGGAAAGTATCATGCCAAGAACGACAACCTATCGGAGTACTTGACCTTGGTCAAGGAAAAAATGACGAAGCTCACATCGGTGGAGGTAAAACACGTTCCCCTCAAACACAATGTCCGGGCAGATTTTCTGTCAAAGCTGGCGAGCACAAAGAAAAAGGAAGGAAACAAATCTGTTATCTAGGACGTACTTCTTCGACCTAGCATTGAGAGAACTATAACGATCCTCGATGTGCACGTCATTGGCGACAACAATTGCTAGATGACCCCTGTCTACAACTACCTCGCCAAGGACGAACTACCGTCCGACCCAAAGGAAGCTAGTGTGGTCAGATGCAGAGCCTTTTCTTATCTTCTGGTTGAAAATAAGCTCTACAGGCGAGGGTTCTCCATTCCTTTCCTCAAATTCATTAAGGAAGAGATGGTCGCCCACGTCTTGCGTGAAATACACGAAGGGACCAACGCCCAACACCTCGGAGGAAAATCCCTCACCAGGAAAGCCCTGTGAGTAGGATATTACTGGCCGACCATGCAGCACGACGCAAAGGACCATGTGAAAAATGTGACAAATGTCAACGTCACGGGGAAATGCACTTGGCACCTCCCAATGAGCTCAAAGCAATGTCCACCCTGTGGCTCTTCGTATGGTGGGTCCTAGAAATCCTATGACCATTCTTCATAGGGTCAAATCAGAATAAATACCTGATAGTAAGTGTGGACTACTTTACAAAGTGGATAGAAGAAAAGGCTCTGACCAAAATAATGGCCCACAATATACTCCGCTTCTACAAGTGAAACATTCTTGATCGGTTCAGCATCCCCCAGGAAATCGTCACAGAGAAAAAATTCCAAGAGTTCGTCGCTCAACTGGGCATCAAACAACACTTTGTGTTCGTCGAGCACCCGCAGACGAACGGGCAAGCCGAGGCAGTAATCCCTATCGAAATATACATACCCTCAAGGCGGCCTAAAGCTCCCCTGGACGAGGAGAACAACAACGAGGCACTAAGGGAGGAGCTTGATCTCGTCGAAGAGGTCTAATCAAAAGCTGCCCTCCGCGAGGCCTCATTAAAACAAAAAATCGCAATTAGGAATAACACCAAAGTCATACGATGAGATTTTCAAGTGGGCGGTCTCATCCTAAGGACAAATCACAAAGATTCTCATGAAGGCAAACTCTCTGAAAACTGGGAAGGACCCTATCGTGTTCGAGAAAAAATAGAGAATGGGGCCTACTACCTAGAACATCTCAACGGGGAAGAACTCGCTCGACTATAGAATACCAAAAAGCTAAAATAATATTATAGATAAGGCCATAATTTTTGGAATGCTCCATCGACACAACGAGCATAATGTACTGACCAAAATTGCGCCCCCCGGTTCAAACGTTTCATACTAAAATAAATCAAGGCATGCTTTTGCTCTAAATGAAAAAAAACCCTACTCGACTGCGGTCCCTCGGGCGATCCCACCATCACCAACGTACCACGAAAGGAAGAACATCTAGCTCGTGATGGGAAGTTCATGCCGTGAACTCAGGCCACAAACGCGACCTGAGCTCCGCTCTCATGCCCAAAAATGACCCAGGCCTTTCGACCAGTCCCCTCACTATCAAAGAAGAATTTTTCGAGCAAACCCCAAAACATAATAAAAGTCATTCACAAAAATAACCCATACAGTGGGCACAAGTAACGAGGTGTGCGGCACTTAGCAAATTTAAGAAAAGTAAAAACATGCACCAAAAACAAATCATACACCACCGAACACCATGGCTGAAAGTAAATAGTATCATATAAAATAGCCACGGGGACGATAATTATATTGGTTATAATAAAAAGGGGCCAAGCCCCATCAAAAATATAAAATTACAAAGATACGGCACGCAAGCCAGAAGTACAACAAAGAGAAAATCAGTCGGCCATAGGCTGAGGCTCCTCACGGGCAGACCGATCATGCTCCTCGCTGAATTTGAGGAAGTCTAGGATGATGATCGGCTGTCTACCACACTGTGGAGGAACCTGGTCCCCTCTTTAAATAGCTTGACCCTGGGGTTCGCAATCCTTAGCAGCTCCACAACATTGTTGAAATCCTCCTCGACAACCCCTATACAATCCTCCTCAGCCTGGCTGATATGGGCAACAAGCTCGACTCGAGTCTTCAGACTCTTTGCCTCATTGCTTTCATCCTCAGCAGAAGTAGCAGAAGCTCTCAATGATACAACCAAGTCCTCTGCGGCCAGGGTATCCCTCTTTCGGGTGACCTTGGCCAGCTCACCCTTATACTTCTTTGTCGCCTCCTCAGTGGCCTTGGCCAGTTCCTCTCTAGACATATTCACCGCCTCCCCCGCAGCCTTTAGGTTTTCCTCTAGAACCGCATTCGCGGCCTGTGTCTTCTTGAGCTTCACTACTTGGAGGGCCCCCTCCTCGTTGTAGACCACCGTCATACCCAAGACCCTCATCAGGGCAGTGGCGTCCTGGGCCAGCATCGTCCTCTTGCTCTGACGGTCCAGCAATTCGAGCTTCAAGGACTCCATCTGATGGAGTGCGAGGGAGGATCCTTCAAAGAAACTCATGTTGTGAAAGCAAGGATGCAGCTCAAATTTTCTATTCTCCTCCTCGTGAGTAAGGTCGAGGAACCACCTGCTCACCCAGGTGGCTTCTCCGGATCTTCTTGCCAACCTTGAGCTTTGCTTGGCCACTCTTCACCATACGCTCCGGGCCGTGGACATTTTACCTGCTAAACAACGGGCACACAATAGTAAACAAGGAAAATAACAATACGAGCAAGCTAAGAAATAAATGGCTACCCAGAAGTTCCAGAGCCTTCTCACGAGTGACACACTCGAGGAACTCCTTCGTATTAATGTATAAGGTCTTCACCTTAGGACCCCATCTTCTTTATAAATAATGTCCCCACTCTTGGTCACGCACTGCGCAGGGATGAAACCATCAACAAAGGCCACAAGCTTGTCGTAGCTGGCCCGATCATCCTTCTCCAGCATGTGCATATTGGCAAGGTAATCATCGGTCCTACAGGTAAAATGGTCCCTGCTCTAGCAGAAGGGGAACTTCAATAACCACTGCCCCATTACCTAGCCCTACTCGTCAATGAGGGGATCTTTGATCTCGTCTATCGAAACCTCCCAGAAAAACGAGGAGTCTTTGGCCCTCTCTGATACGGGATCAACTATGTAAAACCTCTCCTTAAACATACTGATGGACTCGGAGAAAGGCTTAAATAATTTCCTCCCCTACTTCAGGGAGACCCATCCGAACTGCCTCTCAACAACCTGGTGTTCGAGATGGAAGATGGTGAACAAGAGGGGGAGAGTGGCTCCAATCTTCAAAAATTCACATGTTATCTCAAATTCTCGGATGAAGGCAATCGAGTTTGGGTGTAGCTGGGAGGGCGCCAAATTTAGATGTTTGAAACTATCGCTTGAAAGCCCGTGAAGGGCAGCCTCAACCCGATCTCCTTGAAGACAAACTCGTACATGAGGAATCTCTCCCCGTAGGCCGAGCATATTCGGTCGTCCTCCCCAGGGAAGTGGACACTCCAGTCTATCTCGACCCCCACCGTCGTGAAGGTATCTTGAGTGTGAAAAGCAAAGAGGGAGGTATGCTCCCGAGGCTCAGCAACAACCCACTCTCCCCCAGAACCACTAGGAGCATATGTTTCGCCGATATTCCGGGGAGTGAAACTTTCATCATCACTGCTATCCTCCAAAGAGCTCTCATCAAACAATTCCCTCATAACTTCATCCTTGGGATTGCGAGATATCTCCTTTACTTGAAAAGCAGAGGAGAAAAGTGAATTCAATGACAAAGTCAAATCCACCCTTCCACCGCTAGTCAACTGAAAGAGCCCGTGAAGGCCCGAGGACAATGTCCCCGACCTAAGCCCTTACTCAAACAACGCAGCAACGGTGCAAGGAGACGCCTATGGCTATCCCTCAAACCCACACGGGGAGATCCTCCTCGGTGCATTACCCAGAATTCCATCGGAGATCCACCGAAAAACTTATGAGTACACCAGAAACGCATAAGCTCCACCGGTGACAAGCTCGCTCATTGTCGCGACGATGTCAGAATCGACACAAAATCCTAAGTTCCTAATGCTCCAACGACGACACCGACAACAAAAAATGGCCTAACCACCGCCAGCCACCAACATTCGCTGGAAACCACCCCTACTCTACCTCGTTTTATCCTAACCACATGCATTTTAAGCAAAACAAGAATTAAAACACTTAAAATAGAGAAGGCGAAGGAAACTTACAAGGTCGAAGAGAAGAAAAGAACTGGTCGGCGAAGTCTGGTTGTTACTCGTATGGTGGAGTTACGACAGCGGATGGCAGAAACGAGGACAAGAAGCACGAGAAGAGAGAGAAGCGAAAAGTTAAAATGAATGACTCCTCCCTCTATTTATACTTAGATCAGAGACACGTCCACGAGCACGCGCGACGTAATGGCATCATCATGACCCTAGCATAGCCATCATTACGCATCAAGTCCCATCAACCGTTGGGCTCCCCACTCGTCGGGCACGCAGGACAACATTCTAAATTCCCTAGTACAAGTGCCTTCGAGCAACACGAAACGACCTCGTCTCAGTAACATGCATCGATCATGCCTACTCCTCCTCGAAATTGTGGACTGCCGTTAACTCATCACACCTATGCTCATGAGCTACGACTTAGGAGGGCTCCTATTCCAGACTGGTCGAATGGTTAGGCATGGTCTAATCTACGTTTTCTCCCAGAATGGCCCAATAGCCCAAGCTCTTCCAATTAAGGGCAAATGGAAGCATTTTCTCCTTTGCCTCTCTGTTGAGGAAGGCTGGCCAACTGACCCCTAGGATCAGCTACTGTTAGATTCCAAACTTTGCTTTATTCCTCTATCAAATGTTGGCATCTTTCATTCTTTTTGTAGATAAGTTGATTAGAATCACTTATGTTTTGGATGATATGCTTCATTGATTGACAGTGCCTGCTTGCTTTGATTTGTGTGCTATTGTGCAGAAATTAGGCACAAAACAAGTGAAGAGTAAGACACACGAATATTGGAAAAGAAACCAAGACAACAGAAAAACATCATGAAGTTCGCCGTGCAAACTTCCCCAGAAAATCCGTCAACAAGTTCGCACAGCGAACTTGCCAGCGAATACCCCTGGGAGCTTGGTACTGTTCAGATAGAGGAGAAAGGGACCAAAACTCTCCATGCGAAGAAGCGAGCGAATGGTTCGCTGGAGCAAAGAAGTAGCGAAGTGGTAGCGAATGGTCCTAGACTTGAGGCGATAGGTATTTGGATAAGAATTCACTGTGTGAAGTTGATGGCGAAGGCTTCATAGTGCGAAGGATTGTTCGCACAACGAATATGAGAAAATGTCTCAGGGCGGTTTAACTGTACACTGGCACTTTAAGTGGCACATTTGGATTTTCGCTAGGCAAACAGAAGGTTCGCAGTGCAAATGTGACAGCACAGCAGCATGCTATAAGTGTTGCACCCCAAAATTTGCTCAACATCTTTTACCTGGTTTATGTTTCATTGCATTATCATTTGCATAGTTCTATCATTTGCATATCATGGCATATCATTCATCCAACAGGGGATCAAGTGTGATTATTATCAAGAGAAGCCTAGCAAGAAATCTTGTCCAAGCTTGAGAAGTCATCCAAGTCATCAGGAGATGGTGGGAGGTCTTGATCAGCTGAGGACCATCAATGGTATGTGAAGCATGAGGTGTGAATATGAGATGTGTATAGAGTTCATGGAGTGCCTAGAGAGCCATGTGGGAGCTAAATCAAGTCATTGTGTCAAGTGTAAGAGCCATAGTTGAGGTGCAAGCAATTAGGGTTTCATCTGGATGAATTCTAGGTCAACTGGACAATTGAAGAGTATCAAGGCCTACTTTTAGGTTATGGAGTTCATGGAATGATGTGATAAGACATTTGTGGTGTTGTGCCAAGATCAAATCAAGAAGAATCAAGAATGTGGGAAGTTGCTAAATTAGGGTTTCAGTGCAAATTACCCTGTTTAATGCTTAACTTCAAGGCCACATAAGTCAAGATACAAGTTTCAAATGGATCTTTGGCCAACATGAAACTTTTAGAGCATCTCAATACCTTTAAGTTTAGTACTAGAAGTCCTCCATTAGATTTATAGAACTCAAGTTATGGCCCAGACAAGTTACAGGTCCTCAGATGCTTCTGAAATTTGTCTATGAGAATCATCTGAATTCAAGGCTATTTTTGACCTAGAAGGACGTTTCACCTGAACTTTTGGTCAACATGAAAGCTGTTCCTTATGATCATAGCTTTCTAAATTGTACTAGAAGTCTTCCATCTGATTTGTAGAACTCAAGTTATGAGGTTTACAAGTCAGGGGTATTTTGGGAAAGTGAGATTATAGGTCATTTTCAATCATAGGTCCATATCTCCAACTTGCAAGCTTCAAATGGAGATTTGTTCAACATGGAACTTGCTTAAAATGATGTTTTGAGTGCAACCAAGTGGTCATGAGAGTTTGGTTTGGCTCATATCAAAAAGTCATGTGAAATGGCTTGAAAATGAAGGAAATTCAAATATGGAAAGGAGGGAAAAATGTGATTTTGTGCTAGATGCCTCAAACCAAGCAAGTGGGTACATTTTCTGAATGGAAATCATATTTCAAACACTTTGGTTTTAACAGAATTTTGAGTTCAATTCAAGTTTTGGAAGTTGCCATGTGATTGCTTCACTTGTAAGTAACATTGCAAAATCAATGCACAAGGCAATTCAGACCAATCTCTCCATTCAAACTCATTCTAAATGACATTTGAAATGTGTTGGAACCTTCTAGAACCAATGCAAAGCTTGCAATACACGACTTTCATAGTGAATTTGGATAAAAAAACCAGAAATTGCAATGCACTGTTTTGGGCTTCAATTTGGATCCAAAAGCCCATGAAACTCTTCTATATATTCATTAGAGCAAGTTCAGATCAAGGTTGAGCTTCATTTTGCGCCAAAACCAGAGAGAGCATTTGAAATTCCACAGCTGCAAATTGAAATCGTGTTTTGTGATTCAGACCAATTCAAGCTAAATTGAGGTGTGCAATCTCTTCCTTGTGGATCATTGAAAGTTTCTGGAGATTTTTGAAGCAAGCCACGAGTTCTAACTGCATCCATTTCAAGATCTATACCAGGTTAGCATCTTTCAAAATACAACATGATTTAGCATGATTTAGATAGCTTTAGACTTGTGGTTAGGATCTAGACATGGCATAGATCGTTTTAGGCTTGATCTGGAAGCATTTGGTGATGATTGGAGATGACATGCCATAACTGTTTGGACTTGAATCTCTTGATTCATAAGGTTTTAATGCTAGTTGTTTAGATCAGGTTGATGTACGCAACGAGATGAAGAGATCAATACCATTAGTTTTGAGTTTAATGAGAGTTGTTGATGATGCTATTTCTGAAACTTGGGTCGTGTTTGACTATGTGTTGAGAATTAGAACATTTTGATGATAGATCTGGATTCCTCGTGAAATTCTGGTTCGAAATGGTATATAGCTTGTTATTTCTGGTGATCTGAACCTGAACCCTCGCTGGAGAAGACAACCGGAGTCTTCTCCGGCCACCACCAACCACCAGCCTGGATCACCACTCTGATGACCTGAGATTTGGAGAAGATGAGTTGTAGACCACAGGATCTTGCCTTGACCATTGACTGACCACTCAATCCAACGCTTGTGTTTTAATCTGAGGAGAAGAGATTTTAATTCAAAACGCTGCGTATCACTAAATGAGGTGGCATGCCCTCAGCGCTTGGATCAACTGACTGGTCTCCTCATCTTGTGGCTGTGTTTTATTCTGAGTTTTTTTTTTAAATGTATTTTATTTATTTTTGTTTTATTTTAATTGCTTTATTGATTCAAAAAATCATAATAAATTAATTCTTGATCCAAAAATTATTTTAAAAATATCCCCATGATCTTGAGAGAATTTGTGATTTTATGAAATCAATAAAATGCATTTTCATGCATTTTTCAATTTAATTTGATTTTTCTTATTTTCTTTAATTCTTTTAATTTTGCATATTTGACCATCTATTTTGCTGATTTTTGTTCTTCCAATTGGTGATGAGTTTGGCTTTGATATTTTAGTATGTTTTAGGGTAGATATTCATGTTCCCCTAGCATTTTTATTGGAATTTTATAACAACATTAGGTTCTGTTTTAGGTATTGAGATTAGGACCCTCCCAAACTTGTGGATTCCCTAGACCTATCTCAATGTAGGAATTGTTTAGATAATTTAGAAGTTGATTTAGGCTTCAATCTTTTTACAATAGGTTGTTCAAACATGTATGTTCCCTTAGGAATTTTATTAGAATTTTGCAACTTCATTTCCTATTTTATTTGTATTTTGCAAGTGGCTTGTATTTGTGGTTTCCTCTCTTGAGTGCTTTGGATTGTTTGGTTTGGTTGGTTGCTTTGGAGTGGGTTTAGGCTTGAGTTCTGTTTGTTGGAGCTTCTAGATTCATTGAAGATGCTTGGGATTGAATGTTGGAGCTTTGAGTTGAAGGCTTTCCTTCTTGTGGAAGTTTCTTAGGAGCTTAGGAAATTAGGGTTTTAGGAAGTGCCTTAGATCTAGTTTTGATTCTTTCTTCAAACATGGAGTGCATTGTTTGCCTCTATTCTATCCAATGACATATAGTCCTCTTTGGGAAGCTCCATCTCTCATTAGGAGGGATGAGTGGTATGCCCAAGTGAGTAGAACTTTGAGGATACCTTTCATTTGCAATGTTGAGTTCTTAGTGATTTCCTTTGGTTGTCATTAAGTTTCTTAACATTATAACTTGATCTTGAGGATTATTCCTCCTCTTGGAGTGTGCTTGTTGGAGCTTGAAGATTTATGAAGCTTGAAGATAGAAGCTTGTTTGAAGATGAAGTCTTGCTGTCAACTTTGCTGTCAAAGCAACTGCTTGCTACTGCTGTTGCTGTTTGCTGTAGAAGTTTGGTACTTCTGCTTGGGCTGCCCCCTCTGTGTCTTTTGCTTTTCTCTGTATTGTTTGTTTGCTTGTGTTGATTACCTCTAGGTTTGAGGTGGAGCTTGTCTCCTCTTTCCTGTTGTCTTCTCCCTTGCCTCTCTTATATTGCTGCATTGCATGCATTTTATTGTTTACTGTAATTGCTTGCTGTCTTTTGCTGTTTATCCCCTAGGATCTCTGATTTCCTCTGTGCAAGAGGAAATTATGACAGACATTAGGTTTTGACCCATGCATGATAACATTAGGTTAGTTTCCCTTTCAACCATAGGATTTTTAGAGCGTCTTTCTCTTCTCATCTCAAAATAATTCAAAAACACAGTAATAAGGATAACGCGTGTTGTACGTTACAAGCCTTAAGCTATTTGAGAAAAGGTTGCTGGAGGGTCACTCTTCAGTAATATGGCTACTTAGTATGGTACCCTTAGGGTGACATGCGACGTAGTCACTCTCAGATCACAAGTCTTTAGTACAGTACAAGTTGCAAACAGACTAAAAAACATTTCTTTCATAAAAAACTGAAAACAAATTTCAAATGTCATTTTTGTCTTCTTGGACTCTTAATCAGGAAAACCCTTTCTTAAGGAGATAAAAAACTGTCAGACAAACTTGTGTCTTCCGTAGCCCGAACTACGTTTGCTCTAATCTTTCATGCTGTATGAAAGTACGTAGGCACGAGATGCGATATCTCGGCGAGCAACCTTCCCCTCCTTTCCCGTAGGTAGGCGAACTACGTTGACTCTGATTTCTCGTTCTAGACGGGAATACGTAGGCATAAAGTGCGATACTTTGCCGAGTCATTTTATTTTCTTTTTAACCCAGACCTTTAGAATAGATAGAATAACACACCCTTAAATAGAAAACAAGCGTGGATCCCTTCGAGTACGACGGACGTGAGGGGTGCTAATACCTTCCTCTTGCGTAATCGACTCCCGAATCCAGGATTTGGTTGCGACGACCATTCCTTTCCCTCTTTGCGTTAGATTTACTCTGAGCGTTTCCTTTCCCTCTTGTGGGATAAATAGCGCACGGTGGCGACTCTTCTGTCATAGCCGACGCCGATTTTCGCAGTAGCGACAATTGGCGACTCTGCTGGGGACTCCAACGGTTCCCTAGGCGAGTCAATCCTAGCGCTTGTTTTCCCGTCTGGGGTTTTGTATGTATTTACCTTTCTGCCTTTACTTTCAGTACTCTATTATTGTTGTTGTGCTGGGAAAAGGGTTAGATTGAGAGATAAGCCGGACCTGGGCTTGAGTTTGCACATAGACTTAGAAGTAGAGAGTAGTGGTTAGCCTGCTTGCTTAGCTCGCACCAGCTAGCCGCGAAATCTACGCTCGAACGAGATTCTCTTTGATGCTTCTTGCCTGGCCCTTAGGGCTCGACAAGTTGTCTGACCCGAGGATTGTCGACTCTGGGGACCTATCAATTGGGATTCAGCTAAGTGAGGCCGCTTCAAGGGATGATGATGCCACACCTTCTGGGTATTGTATCATCGCTCTTGAAAGTCTGTGACGTTGAACCCGCATAGGATGTCGTACCTCGTCTGCGATTTAGGTACATACCTGTGAGGGGTAGGTAGGTCTATTTGAAAGAAACCTTTGACCTCAGAGTACCTGGTTTATCTCTGTCAGTGAGATGTGGTTACAGGTTTCTTTTGAGTGGTTGGTTTGGTTTGAGGCAAAGATTTGATGGTTCTCAGGCTTCAGTGCAGAGCAGCACAGTTCATCAGCATTGCACTTGATCTCCTGTTTGCATATGCATGTGCATTTTCATGTTTGCATTTCATTAACGTGTATTTATGTTGCAGGTGTGATCATTCCTCTCTGATTCTAGTGTATCTTCTGGCCAGACATGGAGTCCATGAAGAAGACAGTTGCTTACCGGTTGCATTCGCCAGATATCAGTTCCTTGCTGGGATTAGTTGCTCTAGCAGATGAGAGAGTAAGGGTTGAGTTCAGAGTATCTTATGGGAGATTGTTTAGTTTGTTGTACAGGCCTTCAACATTTGAGACGACTGGGGTGTATACTTTGATACAGTTTTATGAGCCTCAGCTGAGATGCTTCCTGTTCCCCGATTATATTCTGGCACCCACTTTGGAGGAGTATTCTGCTATGTTGGGAGTTCCTGTGTTAGACCAGATGCCCTTTATACATGTTGATGCTGAGCCTGAGATGGCTACACTTGCTGAGATTGTCATTTTAGACGCTTCTGAGTTCCCTGGAGGTTTGGTCAAGCTGAACGGATCTTATGGTTTTCACTTGTCTGTCCTGGTTGAGAAGGCTAAACAATGCGCGAAGAGTGGATGTTGGGTTGCCTTTAGTGCCATTCTAGCTGTCTGCGTCTATGGGATTGTCTTGTTTCCTAATGTGCCAGATTTTGTTGACTCAGATGCCTTCTTGATTCTTGCCTCGAAGAATCCAGTTTCTACTCTCTTGAGCGATGTTTATCATTCTATTCACTATAAGAACGAGAAACGTCGTGGCAAGAATGTTTCTTGCTGTCTTCCTCTCTTGTACAGGTGGTTCCAGGGGCATCTTCCGAAGACAGGACCTTTTGTTGATGCTGTTGATACTTTGGATTGGTCTTCCCGGTTGATGGGGATGTCTGCTGAGAACATCATTTGGTTTGATCGGAGTATGCTTGGCACTGATGTTGTATATAGTTGTAGTGGCTTCCCGAATGTCCCTTTGATTGGACGGAAAGGCTGTATCAACTATAACCCTTCTCTGCTGGTGAGACAGTTTAGGTATGCCTTGAGAGATGCTCCTATTGAGGTTGAGATACAGGAATCTCTGTATCTCACGGGCTTATTAGACGAGGCTGTTTTGGTCAGGTTGAGACATGCATGGGCTAACATCCATAGGAGAGGGAAAGCTTTGCTTGGTAAGAGCAACATCAAAGCTTATGATCCTTATTTGGCTTGGATCCACGAGAGAGCTAGGATTTCCTTGATGCCATATCCTGCTGTGGAACCTTTGTATCTTCCAGCGATTGAGGTACCTACTTCGGTAGAGATTGAGAAGTATAACAAATTGTTGGCTGAAAACGAAGAATTGAAGAAAGCCAATGACGAGTTAGAGAAAGAGATCTTCCAGTTGCGTCATGAGAAGAATAAAGCTACTTTCACGATGAAGGAACAGACTGAGTTAATTAATAGGTTGGGTTCAGATTTGACTGAAGAGACCAACAAGAGAGAAAAAGTGGGAGTAGCCTTGAACGGTGTTAGAAAGGTGCTTGCTTCCAAGAAGGAACTCTTAAACAAAGCTTATTCCCAACTCAGCAAGTGGGAAACATTGTGGAATACCATGCTTACCAAGCGGAAGGAGCGTGAGAATGAGCTGAAGCTGCAGATTGCCACGCTAGAGGCGCAGATTAGAGCCCAGGATGCAAAGATTGCTGAAGAGACATCACTTAGGAGCGCTGTTGAGCTTAGAGTAAGTGACCTTGGCAAGGAGCTGAGAGGTTGTGAATTGAAGGCCGGCTTCAAGAGATGCAGACTCGACGAGTGTTTTGGCGAAGGAACCTGCAAGGACGACGCAAAATGGCTGAGATCCACTGTTGAGCGACATGCATTATTGATACAAGAGCTAATCTCCAGACTAAGTCATTCGGAGACGTTGAGGATATTGGAAGATGTCAGAGCACGCCATTTGGCCTGATTTATCTTTGCTTTGCTTTTGTTATCTGTACTTGTATTTTGACCATCGCCAGGCTTGTTGGCCGAGGTCTTTTCAGCTGTATTCAGTTGTATCTTTGTACTTTGCCTCTTGGCATTTGTCTATGTATGAGGTTTTTCTGATTCCTTGCTTGCTTGATTGGGACTCCATTGTCGTGATGGCCTTCTCTCTGAAACTAGAATCAGGGGGGAATATAACCTGTAGCATACTTAAACATTTGCATCTGCATACTCATATTGCATGACCGGTTTTTTTTGAATCTGTATCTTATTTCCTGCATCTCACAGGTTTCAGGATTGACAACCAGAGAACGCATCGTTATTCTACCAGGAACAACTGCAAGAGAATCATGGATCAAGTTCAAGTCGAGATGCAGGAAATTCGTGAGAAGTTGGCACTTTTCATGCAAGCAATGGAAACTGTGGTCAAGGGCCAGGAGAATCTCCAGACTCTGGTGCAACCGCTGCTGGTGCGGGCGAATGGAAATACTGATTATCACTCTGTTGGAGCTCCTCGCAGGGAGGATGGGATACCTACAGTGGTCGTTCCCACAAGTGGTGGAGTTGGTGCCGGTGATAGCAATGGCAATGGAAATACTGGCACTGGTGCTGGTAACGGTAACACTGGTACTGGAAACGCTGGAAATGGTGATGGGAATGTTGTTAACGATACTGGCAATGCTGGAGATGCTAATCAAGGGTTCGATGACAACACTGGTTTTAGAAACAATAACCAAGGGTTTGGCATTGGTAATCATGATGGTAATTTTGGTTTCAACAATCAAGGCTTTGGCTACGATGGCTATGGTAACAACAACCAAGGGTATGGATACGGTGATGTTGGCTTTGGTAACATGAACAACAACGGTGCTGGGATGGTGCCTTTCAACACCGGTCATAGACTAGGTGGGGACAATCAAGTATTCGGTAACAGAGGACGGGGTCCTATTTTCAATCAACAGGGATATGGCCGTAACGCTGGTTACAAGGGATATGGCAATGAGAATCTGAACTGGGGCAAGGATCACCAGGAAGATGCCTTCTCCGGGCAAGGCGTGGGATTTGAAAGGCCTAATGATAATGATAGGAGGTTCAAAATGCTGGAAGAGCAGATCAAAGGGATAGCCAATCAGAACTCTGCTGGGTTAGATATGACTACCATGGGACTAGTGCCTGGGCTGAGGGTGCCTTTGAAATTCAAAGCTCCAACATTTGATAAGTATAAGGGGGATACATGCCCTAGAGTTCATGTACGTTCTTATTAAAGAAGAATGTCTGCATACTCTGACGACGAGAAGATGCTTATGCATTTCTTTCAAGACAGTTTATCGGGACCATCGCTGGAATGGTACATGGGACTAGAGCCCACCCAAATTAGAAGTTGGAAAGAATTTGCTGATGCTTTTGTTAGACATTACTAATATAATAGTGACTTGGCGCCAAACAGGGTCTAGTTGCAGAGTTTGTCTCAGAAAAGTGGTGAGAGCTTCAAGGAGTATGCGCAGCACTGGCGTGATATTGCGGCTAGGGTTCATCCCCCTTTGGTTGAAAGAAAGTTGATTGATATGTTTATTGGAACATTCTCTGGGATGTATTACAACAAATTGCTCAATGTCTCGATGGGTAGTTTCTCGGACATGATTCTCATGGGAGAACGGATTGAAAATGGAATTAAGATTGGGAAGATTCAGGCAGGTGAATCCACCTCAGCTGGAGGTGCAAGGAAGGCCTTTGGTGGAAGGAGACAAGGCGACGCCAGTGCGGTATATGGTGGTCGAGGTCGTGGAAGAGGTGGGAATCCGTATCAGCCACAGCAAGTTGCAACTGTTACTATCCCGATACCTCAGCAAAAACAACAGCAACGGCAACAACAGCCACAGCAACAGAGAATGCACCCTGCTCAGCGTAGAATTAAAGAGGGTAGGCCAAAGAGAGTATTTGAAGCACCTCCTTCAACTTATGCTGAACTGCTTCAAACGATGTTGGGTTTGAATTTGGTTGAAAAGAGAACGATGGCCCCGTTGACGGGCACTCCTCCATTTGGTTTTGACGCTGGTAAACATTGTGATTTTCATTCCGGGGCGCCCGGACATGATAGTGAAGGTTGCCATGCTTTCAAACATAAGGTTCAAGATTTGCTTGATAGTAAGGCCATTAACTTTGGTCAGAATGGTCCCAATATTGTACAACAACCCATGCCGAATCATGGAGTGAATGCTATCATAGCGGAAGAGAATTTGAACTTGGTTATGGATGTGAATGAAGTGAAGACACCGTTGAGTTGTGTTAAAAGCAGATTGTTGAAAGGGGGTGTATTCCCCGGATGTGACGAATATTGTCTGGATTGCTGGACCCAACCAGAGGGTTGCGCTGATTTGAAAAGAGGTATCCAAGCCATGATGGATGAGCGAATTTTGCAATTTGATCGGACTGCTGTTAAGAAGCCTGTTGAGGCATTGTTTGAAAAGCAGGATGAGATTGCAACTATTACGATCCCAAGGAAGACTATTACGATATCGGCGCCCGCCAAGCGACGACTATCACAATAACAAAAGAAGGACCTGTTCCTTTTGAGAGTACAAAAGTTGTTCCATGGACATATGGGTTAGAAGCGTACTGTAATGGAGAAAAGATCGAGGTGAATAGCCAGCCGGCAGGGGCAGTTGACAATGTTGTTGGAATGGGAGGCATGACCCGTAGTGGAAGAATCTTCACCGCACCTGAAGTTGAAGCAGAGAAGATTGCTAAAGGCAAGGCCAAGGTGAATGAAAGTGGACCATCCCAGTTGAAAGAGAAAGACACGTCGCTCAAGGACGTAGAAGAGTTCATGAGGCTAATTCGCAAGAGCGATTATAAGATTGTTGAGCACTTACAACAGACACCCTCAAAAATTTCAATCCTATCTTTGTTGCTTTGTTCTGAGGCTCATCGAAATGCTTTGTTGAAGATATTGGACACGTCATTTGTACCTCAGGAGGTTTTTGTCAACTAGCTAGAGGGGGTACTGGCGCATGTCAATGCTGGACATAGTTTGGGTTTCACTGATTTTGATCTAACACCCAGAGGCCAAGAGCATAATATGGCTTTGCATATATCGGTGGAATGTCGGGGCACCGTAATGTCGCACGTTCTTGTGGATACCGGATCATCTCTGAATGTATTGCCTAAGAAGGCTATGATGAAGTTAGATATCCGGGGAATTATTTGCACGCCAAGTGACTTGGTTGTGAGGGTGTTTGATGGAACGAGAAGGTCGATGTTTGGATCTATAATGTTGCCGTTGCAGGTCGGGCCGGAAATATTTGACACTGAATTTTATATCATGGATATTCATCCAGCTTATAGTTGTTTACTTGGGCGTCCATGGATACACTCTGTAGGGGCTGTGACGTCCATGCTGCATCAGAAGCTTAAGTTTGAAGCCGATGGTGGCATTGTTACTATTTGTGGGGAAGAGGACATCTTGGTCAGTCATCTCTCATCATTCAAGTACGTTGAAGTGGATGGAGAAATCCACGAAACGCCCTGCCAAGCCTTCAAAGGGTTGAAAATCAAAGACAAGTCCAGTATTCCCAGCAAAGTGCCAGAGGTTGCTGTGGCTTCGTACAAAGACGCTCAAGCGTTGGTTCAGACTGGTGAGACCAAGGGTTGGGGTCAAGTGTTGGAAATTCCTGTCAAGATGGACAAGTTTGGTTTGGGGTATCGCCCTACATCGTCACCTTCCGCATCAGGCGCGCCCAAGTTCAAAGGACCGGTGGTAATTACTCCAAAGGGAGTCTGCTTTGAGACGATTAATGCTGTTTCCGACTCTGAAGACGGAGATAGTGATTACGATATGGACGCGTGGATCAAGCCTAGCGTGCCAGGACAAAGTCTCTGCAACTGGTCCATCCGGGAAATTGCCCAGTGACTACAAAACAGTAATGATTTGTTTTCTTGATTATTGTATAATCCTGTGTCCTACTCGGGGCATAGTGATTTTGTTTTAGGGCCACCTGCTTATGTGTATGCACTGTTTAATCATTGAATAAAGGCGTTTTTCTCATACAAATTTTGTGTTCCTTGTTTTTCCTGTTTTTATTTTAACAATAAATGGCAACGTGGTTATGAGCTTTGTTTGCACTCATTTGAAGCATTTAACCATTTCTTTGCAGGATTCATATTTCAGATGACACCGAACACGAACTTCCTATGACTCGCTTTGACTTCGAGCACCCGGTATTTCAAGCTGAGGAAGAGATTGTTGAGGATAGCGACTTGCCAGAGGAGTTGACTCGACTGTTGAAACAGGAAGAAAGAATCATTCTGCCTCATCAGGAAGAGATTGAGATTATCAACGTGGGGTCCGAGGAAGTTGTCAGGAACATCCAGATAAGGGCTGCACTGCAAAGCGACATCAAGCAAGGTCTGATTGAGATGTTGCAAGAGTACAGCGATATCTTTGCTTGGTCATACGAGGATATGCCAGGATTGGATACTGACATGGTTGTTCATCGTCTGCCATTGCGAGAAGAATGTCAGCCTGTTAAGCAGAAACTCAGGAGAACCAGACCAAATATGTCTGTGAAGATTAAGGAGGAAGTTCAGAAACAGTGGGATGCCGGTTTTCTTGCTGTTACAACTTATCCCTCATGGGTCGCCAATATAGTACCGGTACCAAAGAAAGACGGTAAGGTGCGGATGTGCGTAGACTATCGTGATTTGAATAGGGCGAGCCCAAAGGACGACTTTCTGCTTCCTCATATCGATGTGCTGGTCGATAACACTGCTCAATTCTCCGTGTTCTCCTTCATGGATGGCTTCTCGGGTTACAATCAGATAAAAATGGCGCCAGAAGACATGGAGAAAACAACCTTCATTACTCCATGGGGAACATTTTGCTACAAAGTGATGCCCTTTGGTTTGAAGAACGCTGGGGCAACATATCAACGTGTTATGACGATGCTCTTTCATGACATGATGCATAAAGAGATCGAGGTTTATGTTGATGATATGATTGCTAAATCCAAGACGGAGGAAGAACATTTGGTTAATCTGCTGAAATTGTTCAAGAGGCTTAGGAAATTCAGGCTAAGGCTGAACCCTAACAAGTGCACCTTCGGGGTGAGATCCGGTAAACTATTGGGGTTTATTGTGAGCGAAAAAGGAATTGAGGTTGATCCTGCTAAGATAAAAGCAATACAAGAAATGCCAACGCCTAAAACAGAAAAAGAAGTGCGTGGGTTTTTAGGGAGGTTGAACTACATTGCTCGGTTCATATCTCACCTAACCGCTACATGCGAGCCATTATTCAAATTGTTGAAAAAGAATCAGGCTGTGACCTGGAATGAAGATTGTCAAAGTGCGTTTGAAAAAATAAAAGAATATTTGCAGGAACCTCCAATATTGATACCCCCAGTAGCCGGGAGACCATTGATTATGTATTTGACGGTTCTTGAGGAAAGTATGGGTTGTGTTCTCGGTCAACATGACGAGACTGGACGCAAAGAGCATGCGATCTACTACTTGAGTAAAAAGTTCACAGATTGTGAATCCCGTTATTCAATGCTCGAAAAGACGTGTTATGCGTTAGCCTGGGCTGCCAAACGTTTGAGACAATACATGTTAAACCATACAACCATGCTAATTTCAAAGATGGATTCGATCAAATACGTATTTGAAAAGCAAGCACTCTCCGGGAGGATTGCTCGATGGCAGATGGTGCTGACAGAATACGATATTCAATATGTTTCTCAAAAGGCTATCAAAGGTAGTGTTCTGTCAGAGTACCTAGCGGAGCAACCAGTTGAAGATTATCAACCAATGAGGTTTGATTTTCCTGACGAGGATATCATGTACTTGAAAATGAAAGACTGTGATGAGCCGTTGCCGGATGAAGGTCCATAGTTAGGTTCCAAATGGCAGTTGATATTTGATGGCGCTGTTAACTCCTACGGTAGTGGAATAGGGGAAATTATCACTACTCCTCAAGGGACGCACATTCCCTTTACTGCAAGATTGACTTTTCTAGTTACCAATAATGAGGCTGAATATGAGGCGTGCATCATGGGTCTTGAGGAGGCTATTGATTTGAGAATCAAATATCTTGATGTATACGGGGACTCTGCTCTAGTGGTCAACCAGATTAAAGGAGAATGGGAGATGCGGCAGCCCAATCTGATACCCTATATGAATTATGCAAGGAGATTGTTGCCTTTCTTTGACAAAGTAGAATTGCATCACGTGCCACGAGCAGAAAATCAGATGGCCGACGCTCTTGCAACGTTGTCTTCAATGTATAAAGTTAACTTCTGGAATGAGGCTCCCAGGATTGTTATCTCTTGTCTTGATAGGCCCGCCTTCATATTCGCCATTGAGGAAACATCCGATGGCAAACCGTGGTATTTCGATATCCAGAATTTCCTGAAGAACCAAGAGTATCCGGCTGGGGCGTCCAGTCGAGATCAGAAGACTCTTAGGAGATTGGCTGGCAATTTTTATTTGAATCTGGATGGTGTCCTGTACAAGAGAAACCACGACTTGGTGTTGTTGCGATGTGTGGACGAGAAAGAGGCTAAGTTGCTCATAGAAGAGATCCATGAAGGTACATTTGGTACGCATGCTGGTGGACATGCAATGACGAGAAAACTATTACGGGCAGGTTACTATTGGCTAACGATGGAAACAGATTGCTTCAAGTTTGCGAAGCGGTGTCGTAAATGTTAAATTTATGCGGACAAAATTCATGTGCCTCTGAGCCCTTTGAATGTCATGTCATCACCGTGGCCTTTCTCGATGTGGGGAATTGACATGATTGGCAAGATTGAGCCCACGACATCAAACGGACACCGGTTTATTTTGGTAGCTATTGATTACTTCACCAAATGGGTGGAAGCAGCGTCATATGCTAATGTCACCAAACAAGTGGTAGCCAGATTTATCAAAAGAGATATTATCTGCAGATATGGAATCCCAGAGCGGATTATCACCGACAATGGCTCAAATTTGAATAACAAGATGATGAAAGAGCTGTGTCAGAATTTCAAGATCGAGCATCACAACTCTTCTCCTTATCGGCCCAAGATGAATGGCACCGTCGAAGCGGCCAATAAGAACATAAAGAAGATTGTTCAGAAGATGGTTGTGACTTACAAGGACTGGCATGAGATGTTGCCTTTCGCTTTGCACGATTATCGTACGGCGGTACGCACGTCAACCGGGGCAACCCCTTTCTCATTGGTGTATGACATGGAGGCACTGTTACCATTGGAGGTTGAGATTCCTTCTTTGAGGGTTTTACGCGTTGTCCAACTTGATGAGGCAGAATGGGTAAAAGATAGACTGAACCATCTCAGTTTAATGGATGAAAAGAGACTGGCTTCTCTCGCATATTGTCGGTTGTATTAGAGCCGGATGAAGAAAGCTTACGATAAGAAGGTATGCCCTCGAAGCTTCCAAACGGGTGATCTTGTGTTGAAAAAGATTCTCCCACCACAATCGGATCACAGGGGCAAATGGACTCCCAACTACGAGGGTCCATATGTCGTCAGAAAGGTTTTCTCTGGAGGAGCCTTGTTGTTATCCACCATGGATGGTGAGGACTTTACGTCTCCTGTGAATTCGGACGCAGTTAAAAAATACTTTGCTTAAAGTGACCCGCTGGACAGAAAAAAGAGAGTCCAGGCAAAAATGGGGCATCCCGGCGAACCATAAAAAAGGAATAAAAGGTTCGGGAAAAAGTTAGGGATAAAATTGAAAAAATGTACACCCGCGAAGTTGAAAACCTGAAAAAGGGCGACTTCGGCAAAAAAGGGTATCCCGGTGAATCGAAAACCCGCAAAGGGCGAGTCACGCAAAAGTTAGGGATTGAAAAAGCAAATGGCTGCGGTCCGAGTTTGATGCTGCATTGCTTGGTGGTTTGGGAATACCTGAGGGTCGTTCATCTAAAACAATATATTCCGAAGATCGAGTACCGAGAAAGCGCCAGAGTCGGGTGAGTCATAGGAGAATCATCTCATGGTGTTTGTCTGTACCACGTTGTCGACATGTATATTAAATTTGTTTTGTATCTTTCTTTGTGCTTCTTGTGCATATATTGTATTTTGCTTGTGCGTAACTTCCTCTTTTCAGGAGTTGCATCCAGTGTACAAAGCTTTGCCTATTTACAGGCCCATTCAATAAAACATGTGATTCAGTACTTGATGCTTGTTCTTTACTGTTTTGTTTGTGAAAAACGTCGATGTTTTTTATGAACTTGCGCTTGCACAAACTTGCTGGCCCTTGCCAATAATTACTAAAACTTCGAATTGACTGAATGAATATCACAGATATTAACTCGGATAGATTTTGTTGTGTAGATTTCTTTTGTCTCGTTTGTGTTTTGTAGGGTCCTTACCTTTGAAGCAAACGGTCAGGAATTGTATTCCCAAGTCAAAGTCTCTTGATGTAGGGCCTGACTTCAGTTGATGTCGTTCCTTAGCAAGTCGTATCTTATCCCTAGAAAGTGGAGACAGCGCTTATTCCTACCAGATGTGGAATTGTCCTCCCCGAGAGAGTATCACCAGGAATGTCGCCTGAAGAGTATCCTCATGAAAGTGGTCCATAGGATATCCCCAGCAGGTCAAAATCAATATCCCCGACAGAGGACGCCTCCCCAGAGGACGCCTCCCCAGAGGACGCCTCCCCAGAGGATGGTTATTCCCTTGCCCCGCAGGTCATCATTCTTTCGTTAGGATGGTTATCCTCAGCAGAGTTTGTAGCTTCGAGTTTGTAGGTTGTGTCCCGACATTGTAGTTCTTTCCCAGAAGGGTCGCACCTTTCCCCGACAGGGTTTGTGTTTCCTTCTTAAATGTCTGATCTCTCCCCAGCAAAGTTGGTTGTTGTTTCCGGCATTTATTTTGCCAGAATACTTTGTGATACCCGTTCATCCCCAACGGAGTTGGTTTGGTTCTTAGCCATTCCACACTAGAGTGTTTCTCAGCAGTTTGAGCCTGCATTAGCATTTGCATATATCATCATATTTGCATCTACCCAAACGCGTAGCATTTCCATGTCAAATGGAGCATTATGCCATTGTCGAACATACGCATTTTGAAACATAAGCCAGGTTGGCTAACCTTTTGTTTTCAAGTGTTGTTTTCCCTGCAGGTGGAGGGAGCTCTTGCTCAGATTAATTACTAGATAAGAAAGGTCTCGGCGTAAGACGTGTAATGATAATGTTCGTCTTATTCACCAGAGAGTTGCTTGGATTAGTTTCTCTTACCCTTCCAGCGGAGTATTCCTTCAAAATTGTTGTTATGACAGTATCGAAGATTTCGTGAATCAATTTTTGGAAGTTGCCGCCTATGTCGAAGTAGGCGTCTGGCAGTTTGGGTTCAGAAAATCCCCAGTAGAGTCCTTCTCAGATTTGCTGCCATGTCCGCGCTAAGAGTTTGAAGATTGGACCAGTATTTTGTTACCCATTTGATTGATGGAGTTAGCTACTGCAAAGATAAGCAGAGAAGCTGTATTCGGAGTATTTCCCGTAGTGGTGACAGAGTTATTTTCCTGTATCGGACAGAGTTATTTCCCGTAGTGGTGACGGAGTTATTTTCCTGTATCGGACAGAGTTATTTCCCGTAGTGGTGATAGAGTTATTTTCCTGTATCGGGCAGAGTTATTTCCCGTAGTGGTGACGGAGTTATTTTCCTGTATCGGGCAGAGTTATTTCCCGTAGTGGTGACAGAGTTATTTTCCTGTATCGGGCAGAGTTATTTCCCGTAGTGGTGACAGAGTTATTTTCCTGTATTATTGACAGAGTTATTTTCCTGTATCGGGCAAAGTTATTTCCCGTAGTGGTGACAGAGTTATTTTCCTATATCGGGCAGAGTTATTTCCCTTAGTGGTTGTCGCTACCGCGAAAATAAGGTGCCGGCAAAACAGAAGAGTCGCCACCTTTTGTTATTTATCCCTCAGAACGGGAAAGGAAACGATCGGAAAAACCTGACGAAAAGGGTATAAGACAAGGTCATCGCAACCATTGTCTGGGTTCGGGAGTCGGTTACACAAGGGGAAGGTATTAGCACCCCTCACGTCCATCGTACTCGATGGGATCCACACTTGTTGTGTTTATCAGATGAGTTGGTTTTATCTATCTACCTATCAAGGCCGGTCTGAAAAGAAAAGAAAATGACTCGGCAAAGCGTCGCGCTTTATGCCTACGTATTCTCATCAGAGAATGAGAAATCAGAGTCAACGTAGTTCGCCTAACTATGGGTTACGGGGGAAGGTGGCTCGCCAATACATCGGTATTGTGCCTATGTACTCTCAACGGATATGAGAGATCAGAGCTTACGTAGTTCGGGATAATACGGATTACGGGAATTCAGATTCATCTGTTTTTATCGAGTAGGGTTAACAAGCGGTTCCAGCAGTTGGATGTATGCCGCTCGACCTTTGGAGACTTAAGCGTTACCGTTTGCGGTAGAACTGGGAGTTAACGACACTCTTTTCTTCAGAAAATCTTTCCTTTGAATTATGGGCCCACGGGGCAAAAAGGTTTGAAGTTTGTTTTCTGTCTTTTACGGAAGAACTGTTTTTTATGGTTGTTTGCAATCAATATCACACTAGAGACTATGACCTGAGAGTGAATGCGTCGCATGTCACCCAAAGGGTGCCATACTAAACATCTGGACTGTTGAAAAGAAACTCTCCAACAATCCTTTCTCAGATAGCTTAAGGCTCGTAACGAACGAAAGAAATCATTCATGATTACTGTATCTTAATTTGTTTTGAGATGAGAAGAGAGAACGAGCTGGTTCAACTAAAGGGAGACTATCAAGTCCTACTGTTGTCATGCCAAGGATTCATCCTATAGTTGAAGTTTGAAACAGGGAACTCCTAGAAGTTATCATGCATAGGTTTCAACCTAAAGTTCTATCATCACTTCCTTATCAAAGGAAGTGAGATTCCTAGGGGATCATGTAAATGATAAGAAGAAACAAAGAAGCATCAGCTTAAATAGTAAACAGTACAGGAAACAACAGTAATAAAATGGATGCAATGCAAGTGAGGGAGGAAATGTGTGTGTGGCATCAGCCTCCACAAGCTCATCTCAACCTCAAGCCAGATATGAATAACAGTAATCATACAGAGGAAATAACATGCTGTCAAGCAAGGTAATAGTAACTGCAATCATACAGAAGAAATGGCATGCTATAAAGCAACACAAACCACTTAGGCAAGGGAGCAGGGCTCTACCGAATTCCCGCAAGCAAACCCATACAGTAAAAAAACAAGCAGAGGGAGCAACTGAACCTCTAGTGCAATCATGCTCCTAGCTTAAATCAATATAAATATCAACTTATTCTAATGCATCAAGCAAATCAAACAAGTCACATCAATACAGAGAAGAAAACAAACAAGAAAAGAAAGCAGATCAACAACTTCCACAGCTTCACAGCAAAGCAATCTTTTAACAGCAGTCCAGTCTTCAGACTTCAATCACCCTTCAAGGCTATCATCCTCAATAACAAGCATCAACTTGCTCCTCCAAAGTTTCAACCCATCAAACATAAGTATCAACTTCTTCTCTCTTCTTCAAGATTCAGCTCTTCAGTCAATTCCGCCCTCAGGCTTCACTCCTAACTACAAGTGTCAACTTGATTCCTTCAGGCTCTCAATGCATCAATGTGAGTGTCAACTTATCCTTTATTCCTCAAGCCTCATCTCTTCACTCAATCTCCATTGGATATTCTTCACAAGTATCAACTTGTTCTTCTTGCTTCAGCTCCCTTTGCTTCACCAGTATCAACTTGGTCTTCTTCATCTACAAGCTTCAGCTTCTCAGAGTAGTCTTAAATCACATGGAAGTGTCAAATGCACTCTTCAATCTTCTTCAAGCAAGGAACTCCATCCTCTAATCAAGGGAGAAAGATGCATCTATCAAGAGCAAAGTTTGGATGGTTGGTAGCAGAGTGAAGACCAAAGGTCACCACTGAGCATCCTAACATCAGAGAAAGGGACCCTCAAAGGTTCTACCAATTTGCAAAGAGCCACACATCCTACCAAAGGAGGGATGAGGCCTTTACAAGGGACCTTACATCATAGGGAAGAATGGAATTGATCAACATATTCCATGTTTATGAAGGAAGAGAACTATCTAGAAGCTCTGCCTATAAAACCCTAATCTTAACCTAATCAAAACTACACCACAAGAAGGGAAGATCTTCAAATCCAAGCCTCTTCAAGAAATCCAATGCATCTTCAACTTTTCTTCATCATCACCCAAGAGCAAGCAAAGCAAAACCCTAATCTAAGGGAACTAAAGATGTTAATCTAGTTGAGTTAGTGCCTTAGAATCATCTAAAGTTAGTATCTAAACTAAAATCAATCAAGAATAGTAAACTATCTTGTAAATTTCTACCAAAATTCCTAAGGGATCCTAATTCAATTAAGAATGCCTCATACAAAAACCAGGGACTAAACCATCTAATAAGTTCTAAAATTAAGTCCTAGGTCCATAGGTACCAACCATAAACCCTAAAAATGGAGCTTCTAAAGGTTTCAACCTAAACTACCACCTATGTTCATCACAAAAATGTTAGAAAATTCTACGGGGAGCATGAATATCTATGCTAACATCTCACAAAAAATCAGGATCAAAATCATCATCACATGATCACACAAAATTCCACAAAATCAAGTATTTAACATAACTATTTTAATATCAATTAAAAATGTGAAAATTCCCATAAAATCATAAAATGCATGAAATAAAAATATTGTTTATCTAAAAAAAACTAGATTCAATCATGAATCCATGGAAAAATAGAATGGAATCAATTGACTTATTTTTCAATTTTATATGATTTAATTACTAAACTACATAAAATGAAGGAAAAAAAGGACAATAAGTCAGAGGGTGCGATCAGCAAACAATTTCCATTACTCTCGCTTGGGCCCCTCATCCTGGGGGTATGCATAGCAACTGGGCGCTAGGCCCATTCAAATCTCAATTCAGTCACAAGCAAAAGTACCAGGGGAGGTGTGCAAAGTACAGATTTCACGTTACAATTCCCATTGGGCTTGAAAGAGGGGTGCTGATATCAAAGGATTCATAGGCCCATGCGCTCATTCTTCTTAAACTTAAACAAAAGAAAATATACACACCGGGTTCGAACTCGCTCGCTCTTGGTCCATGCAGCGAAATGAAAAGGCTGGGGTACCTTACTAATCAAAACGCGGTATTTTGAGGGGAGGGGGACGTGGCACAACGCTGAGCCTTGGATTGCTTGACTCAGTCTACATTTCCACACGCATGGACGTCCTAGATTGCGTCTTCAACCTTTCAAATGTGCAAGAGGAGGGAAAGATGCAGAATCCGGCCAGGGCGGCCGGAGTTCCACCGGAAAACCTCATGACACCCTAACTATCTCTACACTCAACCTCTGGCCGCGATTTCTTGATGAAAGTTGACCAAAATTTTCTCAGGAATTCAATTATGTCACTAGTTTATACTGAAAACACACGATTCGCAATACCAAGATCTCAACCGAAAATGGCATAAACCCTAACTTGTCTCTAATCATCAAATTAACCAACCAGAATTCATCTACATGCTAAGGAGAACTTAACCACATGCTTCTAATGGATTAAAAGTGCATAATCAAAGAGATATCTCAAGAACTTAGAACCAACCTTGAAGCTTGGATTGTAGTGGTTATGCGCCTCAATTCTCTCCCAAACTATGCAGAATCCTTCAAGGAGTAATGGTGGACAATTCTTGATGCTCATTTCTTGCTGCAACCTCTTGATTCTCCAAAACGCATTTCCAATTTTCAAGCTTTTTCTTCACTTCACATCAATGGATTCTCAACAGAATTCTGCTCCAGAACCTTCCAAATTCGTTCTAGGTCTTATTTATAATGTGTTCAGATGGATATCAAGCCCAAACTAGGCCCAATTGTGGATTTTGGATATTCACTTTTCCTTCCAAATTTCAACATGGATGTGTGCCTTCAAGCCTTACTCATGCTCTAAACTCAATCCAAACCATTCACTTAATCATTAAGGAGTGTGATGTAATGGTTTTCTTCCTTTGGTTTCAACATATGGGATGTATATGATATGTTTCTTAATTGTGAAGTAACTATCCAAATGACCATGCTATGGACCTTAAATCCAAAATGTGGCAATGTCAATCTTTCTAAAAAATTAATTCCATTCAAAATGACCACAAATTTGACTTGGAAACATGTTAATCTCATTTATTTTGAATTTCCTCCTTTTAATTCATTAAAATGGCCTTCATGTGAAGTTTCTTCAACCAATGCTTGATATAATCCATATCAATGGACACTTGATGTTTAGACAAGCTAAAAACATCATTTTGAACAACTTTCATGTTGAACAAAAATCCATTTGGAGCTTGGAAATAGGAGTTATGGCCTTATGCTTGAAATGACCTGCAATCTCCAAATGACCAAAATGCCCTTGACTTGTCAAAGCCATAAGTTGAGTTCTACACATCCAATCATGGACTTATAGTACTCTCTAGAAAGCTAAGAGAATAAGGAACAACATTCATGTTGACAAAAAGTTCATAGGAATCATCCTTCTATGGCAAAAGTTTCATGCAAGTTGGATAACTTTCAAGCTCCAAATTCACATACCTCAGATGGCTTGTAACTTGTCAAAGTCATAACATGAGTTCTCCAAATCCTATCAAGGACTTATAGTACTCAAATTAAAGCTAAGAGCATGCTCTATAACATTCATGTTGGGGGTAAGATGAGATGAGAATCACATCTTGAGCTAAACTACCTTGAAGATAGGGGTCAAACTAGGGGATTTTACACTGTCAAGCCTTAGAAACCCTAGCTTGAAACCTCTCAAACTCTTCAATCAGGATGAGTTGACCTTGGAATCATCCTTATAACATCTCAATGTATCAATCCATGATCTCATGGCCTTTGAATTAGGTCTCAACCTTGTTCAAATCATCAGTTGACCTAGGGTTGACCCAGTCAAACCCTAGTTACACCACTCATGGCTGAGTCTTCTTAATCTTGCACAATGACCTGTCTAGGCTTCAAAGTGATCTTCAACACTTCTCATGAGCTCTCTCAAGACCTCAAGTCCAACTTCATGGCTTCAGAATCATCTGAGGATTTCCCACAACTCTCAAGTTAGGAGGCACACACTCTTGGTTTCAACCATTCTCTCTGAGGATCTTTTAACTTCTCTGACAAGGATATCAACCCTTGAACACTTGAATAACCTTCTAAACTAGCTTCATAGTCTTGTATAGCTCTTAATGGGTAATCATACCTCTTGATCTCCTGCATACATGTCAATGAAATGCAAATGATAATGCTAATGTGCATGAAATGAAACATAGGCTAGGTAAAGAAAAGTTGGGCAAATTTTGGGGTGCAACAGCTGCCCCTATTCAAACGGCTTGGACCTGACTGGGTGAGAAGCGAACGGCTCTCAAACAATCAAGGTAAAATTCGGTTGAATACCAACAAACCCGGAAATTTGCCAACTGCACAAGTACACGGTACTCTGATGGGACAAATCTTCGAAAACTGAGATATTAGCCGCACGGCAACTAGCCGGAAAATTGGTCACACGGTAACCGGTGATACATGGTCGATCACGCCGTCAGGCATCAGGATTCCTCGGGACTTATCAGATTAACCATCAAGTTAATCATGCCATCGGGCCTTCGAAGAAACTTTCGGGCGTCAGCCGGACTTCATCACTAAGTCGGGAATAGAATTCTCAGTCAATCATGAACCAATTGGGGATATCCAAACTTCTACCATCAGGCACTCCGCATCAGCTGGGAGAACTGCTTCATTAATACGGTTAGACTTCAATCATCAAGTCTTCAGGGGAAGTTTCAACTTCGCTGTTCAGAAACCTGCTGGGGATGACGCATCTCCGCTGGGGATTCTGGAGAACTATCAAGTAACTCTGCTTCGGGGATCCAGAAATCATTCTGGGTGAGTCATCTCTGCTGAGGAAATCAAGAATCATCTTGAACAAATAACTCCGTGGGGACTCCAAGAATCATCCTGGACTAATAACTCTGCTGGAGATTTCAGGAATCATCCTGAGCAAACACTCTGCCGGGGACTCCAAGCGGCAACTTGAGCAACCCTCTCTGGCGACTTCACAGGGGATTTTAAGAATCATCTTAAACGAACGTCTTTGCGGGAGAATTCAAGAATCATCTTGGGCAAACGAATTTTGCTGGGGGATTCAAGAATCATCTTGAGCAAGCAACTCTGCGGAGGAACACCTGCAAAACAAGAACGGTAACGACCTAGCTCATGTCTCATATGCATATGTTTGACAATGGCGCAATGCTCCACATGGTGGAAATGCTACGTGTTTAGGGTAGATGCTATGCAATCATGCAAAATGCTATGACCCCATCAGCAAAATAAATGCTGAAGGGGGAATCCTCCTGTCAAGGGGACAGAACCACCCTGGTGGAGAGGAGGAATCATCTTGCCGAGGAGAAGAAGTCACGCCAATCTCAATCGGACTCCGCCTGGGGAATTGAACCTCAGTCAACTGCTGCAGGGGAACGAGAACCTGGTCCTGCTGAGGAAAGCGATGTCAATCGCAGAAATAAACTGCACGACATTCGCAGCCAACCTTCCTGGGGATAACGACTCCGGTGGGGAAATACAGCATCAGCTACTCAACACTCTACTGGGGAGCACCAATCATGGCCTGAACACTTTCCAAGGACTCGTCTCTCTTGGGGATTTGCAAACTCGGCTGGGGAAGAAGGAATCGTCCTGCTTACTGGGGAGAGTACGAGTCATCGGGGAATTTCAATTCCGCTGAAAACTTCAGTCTGCACTATCGGACGCTGCACACTTCAGTATATAACTCAGCTGGGGCGACGATGATCCCTCGGGATACATCTGATTGGGGGGGAGAATCATCTCTGCTGGGGGAGACATATTAATGCTTATGATCTCATGTTCAGACTCCACGGGGAGGTGCTGCTGAACTTGCTGGAGAAGAAGGAGTCATCCTGCTTGGGAACGCATACGGCGCACTGCCTGGTGTCGCTATACCTGCAACAACACAAACAAACAGACAAGATACCCTTCTCAAAGGGACCTATCAAGGTTATCATCTTGTGACACTGTTCAAGTAATTCATTGTTTCAACAATCAGTGGCCTAGGCCAGTAAGTTTATGTATGCGCATTTTATCAAAAACATCGGCGTTCTTTTTCGCAAACAAAACAGATAGATGCTAAACAGGCAAACAGAATTGCTGAATAGTATACATTTTATGGATAACGAACCCCTGAATGGGTAAAAATGTTTTACAACAGATGCAAGCCCCTGGAATGAGGAAGCTGCGCAAACATAAAAACATAAATATACACCAGTATATACAAATGTCGGCAACGAGGCATAAACAAACACCATGAGTTGATCCCTCTATGACCCACTCGACTTCGATACCTCTCCGACGCTTCAGCTTCAGAAGAGATTGATTCAGATAAACGACCCTCAGGTCTTCCAAACCACTAAATAATGAAAGTCCACACGCGGAACGCAGTCATTTGCTTTTTCAAATCCCTAACGTTTGCCTGAATTGCCCTTCCGGGTTTTCGATTCACCGGGATACCCTTTTTTGCCAAAGTCGCCCATCCGGGTTTTCGACTTTGCGGGTGTACATTCTTTTCTTTATATCCCTAATTTTTGCCCGAACCTTTTTCCTTTTTTATGGTTCGCCGGGATGCCCCATTTTTGCCTGGATATTCTTTTTCTTTCCAGCGGGTCATTCTTTAAGCAAAGTATTTTTTAACTGCGTCCACGTTCACCGGGGATGCAAAATCTTCGCCATCCATCGTGGATAACAGCAAGGCTCCTCCCGAGAAGACTTTGCTGACGATGTACGGACCTTTGTAATTAGGAGTCCACTTGCCCCGGTGATCGGAGTGTGGAGGAAGAATCTTCTTCAGGACGAGATCACCCGTCTGAAAGCTCCTAGGACGCACTTTCTTATCATAAGCTTTCTTCATTCGGCTTTGGTATAGACGACCATACGCAATTGATGCTAATCTCTTCTCGTCCATCAGGCTGAGTTGGTTTAGTCGGTTCTTAATCCATTCTGGCTCATCGAGTTTCACGTCAACCAAACCTCGTAAAGAAGGGATCTCCACTTCTAATGGTAGGACAACTTCCATACCGTACACCAAGGAGAAAGGAGTTGCCTCGGCTGACGTATGTACCGTCGTACGATAACCGTGCAGTGCAAATGGCAACATCTCGTGCCAATCTTTGTAGGTCACAACCATCTTCTGAACAATCTTCTTGATGTTCTTATTGGCCGCTTCAACGGCGCCATTCATCTTCGGCCGGTAAGGAGATGAGTTGTGGTGTTCAATCTTGAAACTCTGGCACAGCTCCTTCATCATCTTGTTATTCAAATTCGAACCATTATCAGTAATGATCCGCTCGGGAATTCCGTAACGACAGATGATGTCCCTCTTTATGAATTTAGCCACCACCTGCTTGGTCACATTAGCATATGAGGCTGCCTCCACCCACTTGGTGAAGTAGTCGATAGCTACTAGAATGAAGCGATGACCGTTAGATGCAGTGGGCTCGATCTTGCCTATCATGTCGATGCCCCACATGGAGAACGGCCACGGGGAGGACATGACGTTCAACGGGCACGGCGGCACATGAATCTTATCAGCATAAATCTGGCATTTATGACATCTCTTCGGGAATTTAAAGCAATCCGACTCCATCATCAGCCAGTAATATCCTGCTCTCAGGATCTTTCTTGTCATAGCATGCCCGCCGGCGTGCGTACCAAATGTGCCTTCATGGACTTCTTCCATGAGCATACTCGCCTCCTTCTCATCTACACATCTGAGTAGCACGAGATCGTGGTTTCTTTTATACAAAACTCCATCAGGATTGAGATCAAAATTTCCGGACAGCCTCCTCAGAGTCTTCTTATCCTGGGTTGACGCTCCCGCAGGATACTCCTTAGTCATAAGGAAAGTCTGGACATCATGGAACCATGGCTTGCCGTCGGAGGCTTCCTCGATCGCAAAGACGAATGCAGGTCTATCAAGACGAGAAAGGACAATTCTAGGAGCTTCATTCCAAAAATTGACTTTATACATCGAAGCCAACGTGGCTAAGGCATCAGCCATCTGATTTTCGGCTCTGGGCACATGATGGAGTTCCACTCGATCAAAGAACGGAAGTAGCCTTCTGGCATAGTTCATGTACGACACCAAATTCGATTGGCGAGTCTCCCACTCCCCTTTAATCTCTTGTATCGCTTTTATCTTCGCAGGATCAACCTCGATGCCTCTTTCACTCACGATAAACCCCAGTAGTTTTCCAGACCATACTCCGAAAGTACACTTGTTAGGATTCAGCCTTAACCTGAACTTCCTAAGCCTCTCAAAAAGCTTCAGAAAATTGACCAGATGCCCCTCCTCCGTTTGGGACTTCGCAATCATGTCATCAACATAGACTTCAATCTCATGATGAATCATGTCATGAAACAAAGTAACCATTGCTCGTTGGTAAGTGGCCCCTGCGTTCTTCAGACCGAAAGGCATTACCTTATAGAAAAATGTTCCCCAAGGTGTAATAAACGTAGTTTTCTCCATGTCCTCCGGCGCCATCTTGATCTGGTTGTAACCGGAGAAGCCATCCATGAACGAAAACACGGAGAACTGAGCTGTATTGTCGACCAACACATCAATATGAGGCAGCGGGAAATCATCTTTAGGGCTCGCCCTATTCAAATCCCGATAATCGACGCACATTCGTACCTTACCGTCCTTCTTCGGTACAGGCACTATGTTGGCGACCAACGGAGGGTTAGTAGTGACCGCTAAGAAGCCAGCCTCGAGCTGATTTTGCACTTCTTCTTTGATCTTGACAGCCATATCTGGTCGTGTCCTCCTAAGCTTCTGCTTAACGGGAGGACAATCTTCTCGCAGCGGCAAGTGATGGACCACAATGTCAGTGTCAAGTCCGAGCATATCTTCGTATGACCAAGCAAAGACGTCACTATACTCTCTTAGCATCTTGACCAATCTCTGCTTGACACCACTCTGCAATGCAGCCCCTATCCTGACATTCCTGACCAGTTCTTCAGAACCCAGATTCACAATCTCAATCTCTTCTTCGTGAGGCAGAATAACTTTCTCTTCTTGTTTCAACAAGCGGGCCAACTCTTTGGGAAGGTCTTCGTCTTCATCAATCTCTTCTTCGGCTTTATAGATCGGGCAATCGAAGTCGAAGTGAGTCGTAGAAGGTCCAGAGTCGATGTCATCTGCTATGTGGATCTTGCAATAACAAGGTTTAAGCTTAAAACATGGATATGCAGGTTAGCACAAACCCCATTTCCATTTTATTGTTTTTCAAAACAAATATAAAACAGGAATAACAGAGATCACAATATTTGAATACGAAGAAAAACGCCTTTTGATTTATTGGTAAAATGCAAGTACATAATCAAACGAGGCCCTGACAATAAAACCACTATGCCCCGAGTAGGA
This sequence comes from Lathyrus sativus, assembly GCA_963859935.3. Taxonomy (NCBI): domain Eukaryota; kingdom Viridiplantae; phylum Streptophyta; class Magnoliopsida; order Fabales; family Fabaceae; genus Lathyrus; species Lathyrus sativus. The sequence goes on from OZ012736.1 coordinate 59,422,250, forward strand.
CATAGGGTTGTACAATGATTGGAAAAAGTAAATCATTACTCTTTGCTTGACATTTGGATGATATCCTTGACGGACCAGTTGTTGAGGCTCTCGCCTGGCTTGCTTGGCTGGATCCAAGAGTCTAAGTCACAGTCGCTATCTCCGCTGTATTTAGACACCGCGTTGACGCTTTCAAATATCACCCCGCCGCTAGTAAACTGGATTGGCCTTTTACCTCGTGATGCACTGCTGGAAGAGGAGGCTTCAGCTCCAGGAGAATATCCCAACCCAAACTTGTCTTGCTTGTTAGGTATCTCCAAAATTCGTCCCCAGCCTGGGGTAGATCCGGCTTGAACAATGGCCCGGGCTTCCTTGAAGGAAGAGAGAGTCATCTCTGGCTTTTCAGTGACTACAGGAGTCACGCTCTGGACTTTAACAGCTTCGAACGCTTGGCATAAGGTTTCGTGGATTTCCCCATCCATCTCAACATACTTGAAGGACGACAAATGGCTCACCATTATATCTTCCTCGCCACACACAGTCACGATGCTACCTCCGACATCATACTTGAGCTTCTGGTGTAACGTGGAGGTCACGGCGCCAGCAGAGTGGATCCATGGTCGGCCTAGTAGACAACTGTAGGCAGGCATGATGTCCATAATGTAAAAGATTGCGTCGAACGTTTCCGGGCCGACTTGGATTGGCAACGTCACCTCCCCGAAAACATGGCGTTTGGTTCCATCGAATGCTTTCAAAACCAGATCACTGGGTGTGCAAATCAATCCTCGAGTATCTAACTTCATCAATGCTTTCTTCGGAAGAACATTGAGTGACGACCCCGTGTCCACCAACACGTGAGACATAATCGTTCCTCTACACTCTATCGAGATGTGCAGGGCACTATTGTGGTTCCTTCCCTTCGGCGTCAGCTCCAGGTCCGTGAACCCTAACCCATTTCCAGCATTCACGTGGGCTACGACCTCTTCCAACTGCTTTACTGATATTTCCTGCGGTACATATGCGGCGTTCAACACCTTCAGCAGTGCATTGCGGTGTGCTTCAGAACACAGCAACAAGTTCAGGATGGAAATTTTTGAGGCTGTTTGTTGGAGATGATCCACGATCTTGTAGTCGCTCTTTTTAATCAACCTCATAAATTCCTCGGCGTCTTTAACAAGTAAGTCTTTTTCTACCCCACGAGGGATCTCTTCAACGACTTTACTCTTCCCTTTATCAGTTGCATCAGCTCTGTCTGCTTTATCCGCCACGACCTCAGATGGTGCAAACACTCTTCCACTGCGAGTAGTTCCGCTAATGCCCGCTAGGTTCTCCACAGACGACCCGAACGGTTCTAGTTCCAACTTCTGTCAGTTGCAGTAGACCTCTGCCCCGTAATGCCATGGGACAACATTAGTGCTTTCGAACGGTATTGGCCCAACTTTGGTTATGGTAATCGTGGGCGGCCTGAGTGCAGAAATAGTTATCGTCTGGCGAGGGATGGTGATGGTGGCAACCTCGTCATCTTGCTTCAGCATTACCTCTCCTGATCCGATTTCGGCCCTTCGGCTAAATTGCAGGATTCCTTCGGTCATCAGACTTTGAATCCCCTCTCTCAATGTTTCACATCCATCAGGACTTGTCGCACATCCCATACACAGCTCTCTGCAACCTAGAAAGAAACCCCTTTTCATCAGCTTAGCTTTAACGAAGCTAAGCGGCGTCTTCAGATCTCTGACGTCAGTCAACAAATCTAAACTCTCGTCTTCAATAATGGCGTTTACTCCCCCTCCCCTATGATTCGGCATAGGGTTCTTCGTGACATTTGGCACATTATCGGAGAAGTTGATGATCTTAGCGTCCACCATGTCCTGCACCTTATGCTTGAAGGCTTTGCAATTTTCTATCGTGTGGCCTGGTGCCCCTGAGTGAAATTCACAAGTTGCGTTCGCGTCATAACCTGGCGGAGGTGCCCCTGTCAAGGGAGCCAAGGTTCTCTTTTGGATCAACTGCAACTGAAGCAAAGTCTGTAACAGTTGTGCGTACGACATGGGCGGTGTCTCGAGGTGACGGCTCGACAGAGGTGCCCGATTCTGATACTTTCTGTACCCTTGTTGACTCGCTTGCTGCTGCTGCTGCTGTGGTTGTTGAACTGCCGGGATAGTTATGCTGGCCACCTGTTGGTGAGGGCCTTTACCCTTCCTTCGAGCGTTGGATACGACGCTCGTTTCTCCTTCCCGTCTTTTGCCACCATAAGGTTTCTTTCCGCCTCCTCCAGCTGAGGATGAATCACCTTGAATTTTCCCTAGTTTGATCCCATTTTCAATGTGCTCACCCGTGATAATGAGATCTGAGAAGGTTCCGGACATACCGCTGACCAATTTCTCATAATAAACCCCTGGGAGGGTGGCTACGAACATTTGCACAAGCTCGCGTTCAACCATCGGCGGCTGAACCCTGGCTGCCAACTCACGCCATCACTGGGCGTATTCCTTGAACCCTTCGTTGTTCCTTTGCGACAGATTCTGCAGTTGGACTTGGTTTGGAGCCAAATCGCTATTGTATTGGTAGTGGTGCACAAATGCTTCAGCAAGTTCCTTCCACGTGCGTACACTGGTAGGTTCCAGACTCATGTACCATTCGAGGGAGGGCCCGGAAAGACTATCCTGAAAGAAGTGCATCAGCAACTTCTCGTCCTCAGAATGAGCGGACATTTTCCGGTAATATAATCTCAGGTGGACGCGAGGGCAAGTGGTGCCCTTGTACTTTTCAAAGTCAGGTACCTTGAACTTGGGAGGCACCTTGAAATCCGCAATCAGTCCCAACTTGGACATATCAACGCCCAGGGTGTTCTGGTTCTCGATACTCCTCATCTTGTCCTAGAGTGCCTTGAACCTTAGCCGTGCTTCAGCAGTCAGCTCCCCTTCAGCACCTCTCTGAGAGAACACATTGTATTGATGGTCGTCTAACCACGGCTGAGGCCCGAACAGATTCCCAACACCTGCATTGCCGTTGCCCAGCCCAACATTGACGTTGGCTTCAAAATTCCCATTACCGACACCCGTCGTATTGCCATTGAGTCCCATGTTAGCTATCACATTGCCGTTGGCACTGCCATTCCCCCCGGTCACGGGGACGCCATTCTGAGGATTTTCAACTGGTGGAGGGGTAGGCACGGTCCCACCATGGAGTACGCCATTGCTATCGACCCTTGAAATCAGAGGCTGAACCAAGGTTCTGAGCTGATCCTGGCCATTGGCGACCGCTTGCATGAGCTCCATGAAGCGGTCCATTCTTTCGCGGAGTTCTTAAACATCAGTTTGCACTTGCTCCATGATTCTGGTTTGATTTGCTCTGGTCGGATAGCGGTGGATGGGTCTCTAATCAATCCTTGAACAACCTGAAACAACCTGAAAACACAAAAGGGTTAGGAAAAAACGACAAAGTGCTCGTCATGCAAATGCTTCATGCAAATGCAAACGTGTGTCTGTGCGTTAGGGAGATTTCCCCCGATCCTAGTGCCTGAGTGCCAGTGCTAATAATAAGAAGTCTGAGTCCAGTCATGGAAATAACATCTCATATATACGAAGAAAGCCCATCAAGGCAGTACAAAACATCAGTGAGTACAAGATGAATCAATAGTATGACCTTAGCCAACAAGCCTGGTGATGGTCAGCATACAACAATGATCAAAACAAAAGGAATACAAATAGTCAAGCACGGCCACGGGCGCGAAACTCTTCTAACAACCCCTTCGTTTCTGGATGACCAGGCCGAGTGAGCAACCCTTCGACGAGTAACTCTCTCTGCATAATAGTGTACTGAAGACCTTCGACCGAATCTTCCCATGCTCCTTCGCCGAAACAATCTTCTAACTTCCGCTTCTTGGACTCAAACGTCAGTTTGCGCAATTTCAGGTTAGCAAGAGCCCTGTTGAGCTGGCCTTCAGCGGCATATCTGCGAGCGGTTTCTTCATTAAACCTCTTCTCACTAGCCTTCACCAAGGCTTTCAGCTTGGAGATTTGTTGCATCAGCTTATCCTCCCGCTCTTTCCTGTTGGCTAGGGAGGCCTTCCAATGTTGGTTAAACTTGGATATCCTCCGATACGCTTCGTCCAAGTGCTGCTTCTTCGTGGCCAGCACATCGTTGACAGCTTTGAAGTCTCGACCCATGCGCTCGCGCTCAGCTATCTGCTTAGTCAAGTTTGTCCCCAGCTGGTTCACCAGCTCGGTCTTCCTCTTGAAGGAATGAACGGCTTCGCTTTTCTCGCTTCTGAGTTGCGCCAATTCTTTCTCCAATTCCTCATTTGCCCTCCTCAATTCATCTCTCTCAGCTAACACCTGATTATGCTGCTGAATTGGCACGGTGGTAGGCTCTTCGATCACTGGAGGGCTTTCTGGCTTGGTAGGTGGGAACGACATCCCTACAGCATCTGCTCTGGCTCTGATCCAAGTCACATATGGAGCGTAGGCTTGACTATTTCTTTTCCCCAACAATGGTTTTCCCCTCTTACTGATACCATTCCAAGCGCGCTGAAGCTTAGGCAACATATCCCCCTCTAGAAGACCAGTGAGGTACAGAGATTCCTGCACCTCTTCATCCTTCGGCGGAGCTCTCAAAGCATAGGAAAACTGTCGGACCAGCAAAGACGGATTATAGTTGATACAACCCTTCCTGCCTATCAAAGGCACATTCGAAAACTCGCTGCAGCTGAAGATAATCTCAGTACCCAACCTACCCCTGTCAAACCAGTCAATATCCTCTGCTGATAGACTCATCAAACGCTCAGACCACTCAGCTGTGGCTGCAGACGAAGCAAAGGGACCCCTCTTAGGTAGATGACTATCAAGCCATCTATAAAGCAGGGGCACACAACACGAGACATTCTTGCCCCTTCTGTTCTCGTTTTTGTAGTGGGAAGAATGGTAGACATCTCCTATCAAGGTAGGGACTGGATTCCCTGAAGCAAAGATGTGGAAGGCGTCGAAGTCCACAAAGTCGGGCATATTGGGGAACAGAATGATACCATATATGCACAGAGCGAGAATGGCGTTGAACACGATCCAACATCCGTCTTTGGCGCACCACTGAGCCTTTCCCACAAAGAACTGCAAGGAGAAACCGGGAACCTTGTTCCAACTAGACAATACCAACTCGAAGGCATCCAGATAAAGTGACGGAGCTAGACTAGCCAGATTAGGCTCAGCATCCATATGAATAAAGGGCATCTGACTCTTGATAGGCACACCTAACAAATCAACATACTCCTCTAGCGTGGGTGAGAGAACAAAATCCTGGAAAGTAAAGCATCTCAATGGAGGGTCGTAGAGCTGCAGCAAGGCGTGCAACCCATTCAACTCAAACACGGAGGGTTTACGAACCAAACTGAGCAGTTTACCGTAAGACTTTCTGAATTCATCTCTCACAGAATCATCTGCTAAAGCAATCAAACCAGTCAGCTGAACAACATCAGGAGTGGGGAGCTTGTAAGCCACGCTCTTCCTCAGAGAACCCATAACAATACAATAGGAGGCAAGAAAACCTGGATCGGGGGAAACGGTACCTGCAACACAGACACACGTTAATGAAATGCAAATGAGTATGCAAAGCAATGTAAAATGCAATCATGCAGCAGGAGATCAAGGCAACTGTGCTGTTGAAGATATGAAGGTTCGGTATCAACAAAACCACAATACTGCTCTGTCAAGAACAACCATAGATCTGATGAGAAGAAAACCCAGATATCGGACCATAAATTTGCTCTGTCAAGAACAAACATCTGATAATAAGGACCTCTGATACAGGACCATAAATCTGCTCTGTCAAGAACAAACATCTGATAATAAGGACCTCTGATACAGGACTATAAATCTGCTCTGTCAAGAACATACATCTGCTGATAAGATCCTCTGATCCCAATCAAAAACCTGCTCTGTCAAGAACAAATACCCATCTGCTGATGAGATCCTCTGTCACAGAACCATAAATTTGTTCTGTCAAGAACATACATCTGCTGATAAGATCCTCTGATCCCAATCAAAAACCTACTCTGTCAAGAACAAATACCCATTCGCTGATGAGATCCTCTGGTACCAACAAAACTGATTCACTATCAAGAAAACCAGGTAGTCTGAAGGTCAAGGTCTCTTGCAACAAACCCAACCCTGCTCACAGGTATGGACCTAAACTGACACAAGTTCGGCATCCTATGCGGTCATCAGCATCACAGACATTCAAGAGGGGTGATACGATACCCAGAAGGTGTAGCATCACCAGCTCATGAAGCGGCCTCACTCGACTGAATCCCAAATGATCGGTCCCCAGAGTCGACAATCCTCCAAACCAACAACCCCCTCAACCCAAAGGGTTGAAAAAGAAGCCAACCGGGAGAACCTCGTCTGAGCGTGGATTTCATGAGACACTAGTGCCTGCCAAGCAAGCACGCGCCCACTAATTTCCACAACTAATGTTATATTCACTCAAGCCTGGGTCTGGCTTCTCACTCATCAGAATGCCCCTCACACAACAGCACAGATAATCATATCATACTGAAAATAAAGTACGGGAAATAAAAATGCGATAAATAAACACAACCCAACAAGTAATCATACAAGCGCTAGGATTGACTCTCGCAGGGGACGGTGGATCCCCAAACTGACTCGCATACAGGACGTTGGATCCCAGGAAACTATCAAGTCCCCAGTAGAGTCGCCAACTGTCGCTACACCGAAAATAATGTGCCGGCAAAACAGAAGAGTCGCCACCTTTCATTATTTATCCCTCAGAACGGGAAAGGAAACGATCGGAAAAACCTGACGAAAAGGGTATAAGACAAGGTCATGGCAACCATTGTCTGGGTTCAGGAGTCGGTTACGCAAGGGGAAGGTATTAGCACCCCTCATGTCCATCGTACTCGATGGGATCCACGCTTGTTGTGTTTATCGGACGAGTTGGTTTTATCTATCTACCTATCAAGGCCGGTCTGAAAAGAAAAGAAAATGACTCGGCAAAGCGTCGCGCTTTATGCCTACGTATTCTCATCAGAGAATGAGAAATCAGAGTCAACGTAGTTCGCCTAACTACGGGTTACGGGGGAAGGTGGCTCGCCAATACATCGGTATTGTGCCTACGTACTCTCAACGGATATGAGAGATTAGAGCTTACGTAGTTCGGGATAATACGGATTACGGGAATTCAGATTCATCTGTTTTTATCGAGTAGGGTTAACAAGTGGTTCCAGCAGTTGGATGTACGCCGCTCGACCTTTGGAGACTTAAGCGTTACCGTTTGCGGTAGATCTGGGAGTTAACGACACCCTTTTCTTCAGAAAATCTTTCCTTTGAATTATGGGCCCACGAGGCAAAAAGGTTTGAAGTTTGTTTTCTGTCTTTTACGGAAGAACTGTTTTTTATGGTTGTTTGCAATCAATATCGCACTAGAGACTATGACCTGAGAGTGAATGCGTCGCACGTCACCCAAAGGGTGCCATACTAAACATTCGGACTGTTGAAAAGAAACTCTCCAACAATCCTTTCTCAGATAGCTTAAGGCTCGTAACGTACGAAAGATATCATTCATGATTACTGTATCTTAATTTGTTTTGAGATGAGAAGAGAGAACGAGCTGGTTCAACTAAAGGGAGACTATCAAGTCCTACTGTTGTCATGCCAAGGATTCATCCTATAGTTGAAGTTTGAAACAAGGAACTCCTAGAAGTTATCATGCATAGGTTTCAACCTAAAGTTCTATCATCACTTCCTTATCAAAGGAAGTGAGATTCCTAGGGGATCATGTCAATGATAAGCAGAAACAAAGAAGCATCAGCTTAAACAGTAAATAGTACAGGAAACAACTGTAATAAAATGCATGCAATGCAAGTGAGGGAGGAAATGTGTGTGTGGCATCAGCCTCCACAAGCTCATCTCAACCTCAAGCCAGATATCAATAACAGTAATCATACAGAGGAAATAACATGCTGTCAAGCAAGGTAATAGTAACTGCAATCATACAGAAGAAATGACATGCTATAAAGCAACACAAACCACATAGGCAAGGGAGCAGGGCTCTACCGAATACCCGCAAGCAAAGCCATACAGTAAAAAAACAAGCAGAGGGAGCAACTCAACCTCTAGTGCAATCATGCTCCTAGCTTAAATCAATCTAAATATGAACTTATTCTAATGCATCAAGCAAATCAAACAAGTCACATCAATACAGAGAAGAAAACAGAGAAGAAAAGAAAGCTGATCAACAGCTTCCACAGCTTCACAGCAAAGCAATCTTTTAACAGCAGTCCAGTCTTCAGACTTCAATCACCCTTCAAGGCTATCATCCTCAATAACAAGCATCAACTTGCTCCTCCAAGGTTTCAACCCATCAAACATAAGTATCAACTTGTTCTCTCTTCTTCAAGCTTCAGCTCTTCAGTCAATTCCACCCTCAAGCTTCACTCCTAACTACAAGTGTCAACTTGATTCCTTCAGGCTCTCAATGCATCAATGTGAGTGTCAACTTATCCTTTATTCCTCAAGCCTCAGCTCTTCACTCAATCTCCATTAGATCTTCTTCACAAGTATCAACTTGTTCTTCTTGCTTCAGCTCCCTTTGCTTCACCAGTATCAACTTGGTCTTCTTCATCTACAAGCTTCAGCTTCTCAGAGTAGTCTTTTATCACATGGAAGTGTCAACTTCACTCTTCAATCTTCTTCTAGAAAGGAACTCCATCCTCTAATCAAGGGAGAAATATGCATCTATCAAGAGCAAAGTTTGGATGGTTGGTAGCAGAGTGAAGACCAAAGGTCACCACTGAGCATCCTGACATCAGAGAAAGGGACCCTCAAAGGTTCTACCAATTTGCAAAGAGCCACACATCCTACCAAAGGAGGTATGAGGCCTTTACAAGGGACCTTACATCATAGGGAAGAATGGAATTGATCAACATATTCCATGTTTATGAAGGAAGAGAACTATCTAGAAGCTCTGCCTATAAAACCCTAATCTTAACCTAATCAAAACTACACCACAAGAAGGGAAGATCTTCAAATCTAAGCCTCTTCAAGCAATCCAATGCATCTTCAACTTGTCTTCATCATCACCCAAGAGCAAGCAAAGCAAAACCCTAATCTAAGGGAACTAAAGATGTTAATCTAGTTGAGTTAGTGCCTTAGAATCATCTAAAGTTAGTATCTAAACTAAAATCAATCAAGAATAGTAAACTATCTTGTCAATTTCTACCAAAATTCCTAAGGGATCCTAATTCAATTAAGAATTCCTCATACAAAAACCAGGGACTAAACCATCTAATAAGTCCTAAAATTAAGTCCTAGATCCATAGGTACCAACCATAAACCCTAAAAATGGAGCTTCTAAAGGTTTCAACCTAAACTACCACCTATGTTCATCACAAAAATGTGAGAAAATTCTATAGGGAGCATGCATATCTATGCTAACAACTCACAAAAAATCAGGATCAGAATCATCATCACATGATCACACAAAATTCCACAAAATCAAGTATTTAACATAACTATTTTAATATCAATTAAAATGAGAAAATTCCCATAAAATCATAAAATGAATGAAATAAAAATATTTTTTATCTAAAAAAAACTATATTCAATCATGAATCCATGGAAAAAAAGAATGGAATCAATTGACTTATTTTTCAATTTTATATGATTTAATTACTAAACTACATAAAATGAAGGAAAAAAAGGACAATAAGTCAGAGGGTGCGATCAGCAAACAATTTCCATTACTCTCGCTTGGGCCCCTCATCCTGGGGGTGTGCATAGCAACTGGGCGCTAGGCCCATTCAAATCTCAATTCAGTCACAAGCAAAAGTACCAGGGGAGGTGTGCTAAGTACATAATTCACGTTACAATTCCCATTGGGCTTGAAAGAGGGGTGCTGATATCAAAGGATTCATAGGCCCATACGCTCATTCTTCTTAAACTTAAACAAAAGAAAATATACACACCGGGTTCGAACTCGCTCGCTCTTGGTCCATGCAGCGAAATGAAAAGGCTGGGGTACCTCACTAATCAAAACGCAGTGTTTTGAGGGGAGGGGGACGTGGCACAACGCTGAGCCTTGGATTGCTTGACTTAGTCTACATTTCCACACGCATGGACGTCCTAGATTACGTCTTCAACCTTTCAAATGTGCAAGAGGAGGGAAAGATGCAGAATCCGGCGAGGGCGGCCGGAGTTCCACCGGAAAACCTCATGACACCCTAACTATCTCTACACTCAACCTCTGGCCGCGATTTCTTGATGAAAGTTGACCAGAATTTTCTCAGGAATTCAATTATGCCACTAGTTTATACTGAAAACGCATGATTCGCAAAACCAAGATCTCAACCGAAAATGGCATAAACCCTAACTTGTCTCTAATCATCAAATTAACCAACCAAAATTCATCTACATGCTAAGGAGAACTTAACCACATGCTTCTAATGGATTAAAAGTGCATAATCAAAGAGATATCTCAAGAACTTAGAACCAACCTTGAAGCTTGGATTGTAGTGGTTATGCGCCTCAATTCTCTCCCAAACTATGCATAATCCTTCAAGGAGTAATGGTGGACAATTCTTGATGCTCAGTTCTTGCTGCAACCTCTTGATTCTCCAAAACGCATTTCCAATTTTCAAGCTTTTTCTTCACTTCACATCAATGGATTCTCAATAGAATTCTGCTCCAGAACCTTCCAAATTCGTTCTAAGTCTTATTTATAATGTGTTCAGATGGATATCAAGCCCAAACTAGGCCCAATTGTGGATTTTGGATATTCACTTTTCCTTCCAAATTTCAACATGGATGTGTGCCTTCAAGCCTTACTCATGCTCTAAACTCAATCCAAACCATTCACTTAATCATTAAGGAGTGTGATGTAATGGTTTTCTTCCTTTGGTTTCAACATATGGGATGTATATGATATGTTTCTTAATTGTGAAGTAACTATCCAAATGACCATGCTATGGACCTCAAATCCAAAATGTGACAATGTCAATCTTTCTAAAACATTAATTCCATTCAAAATGACCACAAATTTGACTTGGAAACATGTTAATCTCATTTATTTTGAATTTCCTCCTTTTAATTCATTAAAATGGCCTTCATGTGAAGTTTCTTCAACCAATGCTTGATATAATCCATATCAATGGACACTTGATGTTTAGACAAGTTAAAAACATCATTTTGAACAACTTTCATGTTGAAAAAAAATCCATTTGGAGCTTGGAAATAGGAGTTATGACCTTATGCTTGAAATGACCTGTAATCTCCAAATGACCAAAATGCCCTTGACTTGTCAAAGCCATAAGTTGAGTTCTACACATCCAATCATGGACTTCTAGTACTCTCTAGAAAGCTAAGAGAATAAGGAACAACATTCATGTTAACCAAAATTTCATAGGAATCATCCTTCTAGGGAAAACGTTTCATGCAAGTTGGATAACTTTCAAGCTCCAAATTCACATACCTCAGATGACCTGTAACTTGTCAAAGTCATAACTTGAGTTCTACAAATCCTATCAAGGACTTATAGTACTCAAATTAAAGCTAAGAGCATGCTCTACAACATTCATGTTGGGGGCAAGATGAGATGACAATTACATCTTGAGCTAAACTTCCTTGAAGATAGGGGTCAAATTAGGGGATTTTACACTGTCAAGCCTTAGAAACCCTAGCTTGAAACCTCTCAAACTCTTCAATCAGGATGAGTTGACCTTGGAATCATCCTTATAACATCTCAATGTATCAATCCATGATCACATGGCCTTTGAATTAGGTCTCAACCTTGTTCAAATCATTAGTTGACCTAGGGTTGACCCAGTCAAACCCTAGTTACACCACTCATGGCTGAGTCTTCTTAATCTTGCACAATGACCTGTCTAGGCTTCAAACAATGACCTCAGTGGAAGTCGCCAAAGTTACTCCCTATGTTGTTGGCAGAGTGAAGTTGTATTTTCGTATTGACAAACCCCATAGCAAAGATGGAGTATAATTTGGTGGATTTTGTTCTCCAAATAATTTGTGCAGTTCGTGTCTGCAGTTGGAAAATTTCCGGGTTTCTTGGTATTCAACCGTCTTTTACCTCGATTGTTTGAAGGTCGTTCGCTCTTCACCCATTCGGGTCCAAGCCGTTTGAATAGGGGCAGCTGTTGCACCCCAAAATTTGCTCAACATCTTTTACCTGGTTTATGTTTCATTGCATTATCATTTGCATAGTTCTATCATTTGCATATCATGGCATATCATTCATCCAACAGGGGATCAAGTGTGATTATTATCAAGATAAGCCTAGCAAGAAATCTTGTCCAAGCTTGAGAAGTCATCCAAGTCATCAGGAGGTGGTGGGAGGTCTTGATCAGCTGAGGACCATCAATGGGATGTGAAGCATGAGGTGTGAGTATAAGATGTGTATAGAGATCATGGAGTGCCTAGAGAGCCATGTGGGAGCTAAATCAAGTCATTGTGTCAAGTGCAAGAGCCACAGTTGAGGTGCAAGCAATTAGGGTTTCATCTGGATCAATTCTAGGTCAACTGGACAATTGAAGAGTATCAAGGCCTACTTTTAGGTTATGGAGTTCATGGAATGATGTGATAAGACATTTGTGGTGTTGTGCCAAGATCAAATCAAGAAGAATCAAGAATGTGGGAAGTTGCTAAATTAGGGTTTCAGTGCAAATTACCCTATTTAGTGCTTAACTTCAAGGCCACATAAGTCAAGATACAAGTTTCAAATGGATATTTGGCCAACATGAAACTTGTAGAGCATCTCAATACCTTTAATTTGAGTACTAGAAGTCCTTCATTGGATTTATAGAACTCAAGTTATGGCCCAGACAAGTTACAGGTCCTCAGATGCTTCTGAAATTTGTCTGTGAGAATTATCTGACTTCAAGGCTATTTTTAACCTAGAAGGAGGTTTCACCTGAACTTTTGGTTAGCATGAAAGTTGTTCCTTATGATCTTATCTTTCTAAATTGTACTAGAAGTCTTCCATCTAATTTGTAGAACTCAAGTTATGAGGTTTACAAGTCAGGGGTATTTTGGGAAAGTGAGATTATAGGACATTTTCAATCATAGGTCCATATCTTCAACTTGCAAGCTTCAAATGGAGATTTGTTCAACATGGAACTTGCTTAAAATGATGTTTTGAGTGCAACCAAGTGGTCATGAGAGTTTGGTTTGGCTCATATCAAAAAGTCATGTGAAATGGCTTAAAAATGAAGGAAATTCAAATATGGAAAGGAGGGAAAAATGTGATTTTGTGCTAGATGCCTCAAACCAAGCAAGTGGGTACATTTTATGATTGGAAATCATATTTCAAACACTTTGGTTTTAACAGAATTTTGAGTTCAGTTCAAGTTTTGGAAGTTGGCATGTGATTGCTTCACTTGTAAGTAACATTGCAAAATCAATGCACAAGGCAATTCAGACCAATCTCTCCAATCAAACTCATTCTAAATGACATTTTCAATGTGTTGGAACCTTCTAGAACCAATGCAAAGCTTGCAATACACGACTGTCATAGTGAATTTGGATGAAAAAACCAGAAATTGCAATGCACTGTTTTGGGCTTCAATTTGGATATAAAAGCCCATGAAACTCTTCTATATATTCATTAGAGCAAGTTCAGATCAAGGTTCAGCTTCATTTCGCACCAGAACCAGAGAGAGCGTTTGAAATTCCACAGCTGCAAATTGAAATCGTGTTTTGTGATTCAGACCAATTCAAGCCAAATTGAGGTGTGCAATCTCTTCCTTGTGGATCATTGAAAGTTTCTGGAGCTTTTTGAAGCAAGCCACGAGTTCTAACTGGATCTATTTCAAGATCTATACCAGGTTAGCATCTCTCAAAATACAACATGATTTAGCATGATTTAGATAGCTTTAGACTTGTGGCTAGGATCTAGACATGGCATAGATCGTTTTAGGCTTGATCTGGAAGCATTTGGTGATGATTGGAGATGACATGCCATAACTGTTTGGACTTGAATCTCTTGATTCATAAGGTTTTAATGCTAGTTGTTTAGACCAGGTTGATGTACGCAACGAGATGAAGAGATCTATACTATTAGTTTTGAGTTTAATGAGAGTTGTTGATGATGCTATTTCTGAAACTTGGATTGTGTTTGACTATGTGTTGAGAATTAGAACATTTTGATGATAGATCTGGATTCCTCGTGAAATTTTGGTTAGAAATGGTATATAGCTTGTTATTTCTGGTGATCTGAACCTGAACCCTCGCCGGAGAAGACAACCGGAGTCTTCTCCGGCCACCACCAACCACCAGCCTGGATCTCCACTCTGATGACCTGAGATTTGGAGAAGATGAGTTGTAGACCACAGAATCTTGCCTTGAACATTGACTGACCACTCAATCCAACGCTTGTGTTTTAATCTGAGGAGAAGAGATTTTAATTCAAAATGTTGCGTATCACTAAATGAGGTGGCATGCCCTCAGTGCTTGGATCAGCTGACTGGTCTCCTCATCTTGTGGCTGTGTTTTATTCTGAGTTTTTTTTATTTCTTTTATTCATTTTGTTTTATTTTAAATGCTTTATTGATTCAAAAAATCATAATAAATTCATTCTTGATCCAAAAATATTTTAAAAATATCCCCATGATCTTGAGAGAATTTGTGATTTTCTGAAATCAATAAAATGCATTTTCATGCATTTTTCAATTTAATTTGTTTTTTCTTATTTTGTTTAATTCTTTTAATTTTGCATATTTGACCATCTGTTTTTCTGATTTTTGTTCTTCCAATTGGTGATGAGTTTGGCTTTTATTTTTTAGTATGTTTTAGGGTAGATATTCATGTTCCCGTAGCATTTTTATTAGAATTTTAGAATAACATTAGGTTCTGTTTTAGGTATTGAGATTAGGACCCTCCCAAAATTGTGGATTCCCTTGACATATCTCAATGTAGGAATTGTTTAGATAATTTAGAAGTTGATTTAGGCTTCAATATTTTTACACTAGGTTGTTCTAACATGTATGTTCCCTTAGGAATTTTATTAGAATTTTGCAACTTCATTTCCTATTTTAGTTGTATTTTGCAAGTGGCTTGTATTTGTGGTTTCCTCTCTTGAGTGCTTTGGATTGTTTGGTTTGGTTGGTTTCTTTGGAGTGGGTTTAGGCTTGAGTTATTTTTGTTGGAGCTTCTGGATTGATTGAATATGATTGGGATTGAATATTGGAGCTTGGAGTTGAAGGCTTTTCTTCTTGTGGAAGTTTCTTAGGAGCTTAGGAAATTAGGGTTTTAGGAAGTGCCTTAGATCTAGTTTTGATTCTTTCTTCAAACATGGAGTGAATTTTTTGCCTCTATTCTATCTAATGACATAAAGTCCTCTTTGGGAAGCTCCATCTCTCCTTAGGAGGGATGAGTGGTATGCCCAAGTGAGTAGAACTTTGAGGATACCTTTCATTTGCAATGTTGAGTTCTTAGTGATTTCCTTTGGTTGTCATTAAGTTTCTTAACATTATAACTTGATCTTGATGATTAATCCTCCTCTTGGAGTGTGCTTGTTGGAGCTTGAAGATTGATGAAGCTTGAAGATAGAAGATTGTTTGAAGATGAAGTCTTGCTGTCAACTTTGTTGTCAAAGCAACTGCCATCTACTGCTGTTGCTGTTTGCTGTAGGAGTTTGGTACTGCTGCTTGGGCTGCCCCCTCTATGTCTTTTGCTTTTCTCTATATTGTCTGTTTGCTTGTGTTGATTACCTCTAGGTTTGAGGTGGAGCTTGTCTCCTCTTGCCTGTTGTCTTCTCCCTTGCCTCTCTTATATTGCTGCATTGCATGCATTTTATTGTTTACTATAATTGCTTGTTGTCTTTTGCTGTTTATCCCCTAGGATCTCTGATTTCCTCTGTGCAAGAGGAAATTATGACAGACATTAGGTTTTGACCCATGCATGATAACATTAGGTTAGTTTCCCTTTCAACCATAGGCTTTTTAGAGCGTCTTTCTCTTCTCATCTCAAAATAATTCAAAAACACAGTAATAAGGATAACGCGTGTTGTACGTTACGAGCCTTAAGCTATTTGAGAAAAGGTTGCTGGAGGGTCACTCTTCAGTAATCTGGCTACTTAGTATGGTACCCTTAGGGTGACATGCGACGTAGTCACTCTCAGATCACAAGTCTTTAGTACAGTACAAGTTGCAAACAGACTAAAAAACATTTCTTTCGTAAAAAACTGAAAACAAATTTCAAATGTCATTTTTGTCCTCTTGGACTCTTAATCAGGAAAACCCTTTCTTAAGGAGATAAAAAAATGTCAGACAAACTTGTGTCTTCCGTAGCCCGAACTACGTTTGCTCTGATCTTTCATGTTGTATGAAAGTACGTAGGCACGAGATGCGATATCTCGGCGAGCAACCTTCCCCTCCTTTCCCGTAGGTAGGCGAACTACGTTGACTCTGATTTCTCGTTCCAGACGGGAATACGTAGGCATAAAGTGTGATACTTTGCCGAGTCATTTTATTTTCTTTTTAACCAAGACCTTTAGAATAGATAGAATAACACACCCTTAGATAGAAAACAAGCATGGATCCTGTTGAGTATGACGGACGTGAGGGGTGCTAATACCTTCCCCTTGCGTAATCGACTCCCGAATCGAGGATTTGGTTGCGACGACCATTCCTTTCCCTCTTTGCGTTAGGTTTACTCTGAGCCTTTCCTTTCCCTCTTGTGGGATAAATAACGCACGGTGGCGACTCTTCTGTCATAGCCGGCGCCGATTTTCGCAGTAGCGACAATAAGTACTTGAGACCACTTTTTAGCCCATACCCAATTTTTGTTATTTTTCATAACTTTATATTTTTCAGCAAGAAAACCCTAGTTCTCCCATTTTTATCATCTCTTAGCCATCTTTCACCAAAAGAAGGTGGATTCCCATCCAATCTTGATTTTTCAACTTGGATGTTGATTAACCTTTTCCCAAAACTTATTGCTCAAGCTACCATGGA